>CM064506.1:29632675-30332515 GCA_032716605.1 Paralithodes platypus | reverse complement strand
GGAGAAAAAATGGAAGTGCATATTTTGTTTACATGAGAAAACGCTAGGATTTGCTGTTAAATCTTCGGAAGCGAACATAAATTGGGAGGTGTGACGTACCTCACAACCTACAAAATAGAAAATATCTACCTATTTGGCATAGTAGTCTTATGCGAAAAATCCAACGTCAAGGCCCTATTAACCTAATTGCAATGCACGACTTGTCTAATTTGACCTAGCTTATCGTCGTCATTCCAAACCGGCGGTTACAAAAGGAGTATGAAAACGTCTAGAGTCTAGCTCCTTATCTTGCCCTACTAGCCGAGGACGTCTTCTTGCTACATTAACCAAAAACTACCACCAGAAGTGTGGAAAAAAAAGCCATATGCCAGAGATAGAAAAAGGGCATGTTTACCTTAGTGGTAGGGCTCGCACTTAAGCCAGCCCATCCCGATGCCACCTTCCGTTCATGTGCAGGATCCCTGTTCGAACCCCCGTAGCGCATTTAGCCGACCCTCTCTTGTCCATCACATCTCATGTCAGGCCAGGAAAGCAACCAGCGGATGGGCAGGAGGTCCGGCCCGTGAGGTGAGGATATTATGTACGTTGGCATTTTCCAAGACTTACAAAGAAAAAAAAATACCAAATAGTAGTTTTTCCTATATTGGTAGCGTTGGGAAGGTACGGGGGGTCAAAACCTCCCAATTTGTTAGTAGTCTTAGAGCGCAAATCCCAAACGTCAAGGCTGCAATAACACAATTAGTGAGGAGCGACATCCAAGACCCCAAACCTACTCAAAAAAAAACAATGCCACTAAAACAGAAATTATGAATGACAAAGCACACAATTTAAACAAGAGAGTTTAATAAAAGAGTGTGAAAAACTGAGGAGCTAGCTAGAAAACAAACAGTTTTAACACATGGAAGTCATTCATAGTAATGCACAAAAAACAGAGAAATTGTCTGACTAACCAAAACTGCGTACTGCTACCCAAAATCCCTTTTCTTCAAAAACCAACCAAAAACACTGACACGAAGAACAAAACTCAATTTTCAATGATGGCCAAAAACACTTATGCTACTGGGACGAACAATACATAATCCCAAACTTGCCCCAAATCCAGTGTTGCAAACAAGACACGTACACTCTCCCCCCCCCTCCCCTTTGTCAAATAAAACGATGGAAAATGAACGAGCCCCCAGGACAAGGGGGGAAGAACCAATGCGGATCTTCGCCAGAGCACCAGGAAAACACGAACCCCGAGAGCAATCACCGGAAGAGTCCGGAAGAAGGAATCTCGAAAACACTGGACCACGGCGAACGCAGAGGTAGGAGGCAAGATGAAGGAATTGATAGAAGACCCACAAAACGCTGATGGCAAATGGCAGGTAAGGATCGACGTGGCAGGGCAACCGGAAGGCAGTGGAGGCAGCCAAAAGCAGATCTGACATCTCTGTGCGCAGAACCCCTACAAACAGGTGACGGGCACGAACGGTCCGACAAACGTGGCGGCCAATCTGCACCTGCGAGAGCCTCCCACCTGTCCGAGGAGACACCCACACAGCAGTACCCGAAGGCGGCGCCACAGACGCAACAGAGGAGTGCAAGGCTGACACCGGGGACAACACATGGCGAGGATGCCCACGCCGTAAAGCCTGGATGGCGAAAGGCTGGAAAACGGGGGCCTCCCTCCCATGCGTGGTAACAAAAGGAGGGGAGGAGGCGAACGAGACGCCATGCAAGGAAGGGGAGAATCGCACGCAGTCCCGGGGCCGTGACAATGCCGCTAGTGCAGACACCCGTTCCCCAGTGGCCAGAGCGACAAGGATTCGTGGACGCCCGGGCAACGGAACCGGCGTAGCGGCCCATGTATAAGTGGGTGAAGCCAGGACCAGAGCCGCCCCAGATCCCACAGCGGAGGGACCTGGCGCGGAGGCGGTCGATCCCGGAAGGCAGCCGTCAGGAAGGAATCCAGCTCCCGTGGCGGAACGACCAGCCCAGCGACGGACCCAAAGACCCCCCTGACGGCAGACAAGTGGGTACGTATAGCGTCGACTTGAAAGTGACGTGTACGGAAGAGGTGAAACAAGGAGCGTAGGACGAGGGAATAGAGCCAACTGGCAGGCGAGTGGCCTGTAGCCACCTAGTAAAAGACCTCCAGCGGGACCCGTAAGTCCCCCAAGGAGAAGACGGCCAGGAACGCTGCAGGAAGTCAGCCAGGGGCCCCCCAGGGACCGGGAGCCACCGTGCCTCATGAACAAGCACGATGCGAAGGCCAACGAGGTCCGCAGGTCCCCAACCTAGCCCAAGTGGAAGACGGGGACAGGAAGAGGGCACGGACTCGGGCACCAACGCGGCAACCGGGCGGACCAAGCCCGTGCCGGCCACAGAGGCGCCAGGAGCCAGACGCAGCCGTGGTACAGCCGCAGCCTCGGGAGGGCTGGGCACATCAACAGCGCGTCTGGTGGCGGAAAGATGTATATCGACCGCCACCTGTACCAGCTACCATGAACGCGTCCGGTCCCCCCCCGGAGCGCGAGGCCGGGGGGAGAGGTCCAGAGGCTACTGGCGCGGCACCCCCGATGCGAAACAAGGCGACCTCCGGAAACACCTCAGGAAGCCGCGAGGTCGGCGAACACAGTCCGTTTCATCGCCCATTCTACAAGAACGCCCTGCCCTCTCGACAGGGCGGCCGCCCACAGGGTGGCAGGCCCGGGCAGGGAGGAGACATGCAAGGAGAAGGGGTGTCGGTCCGCGAGGAAGAACAACTCCACCGAGACCCCCAAGAGAGTCAACGACCTGGAGGACCCCCGCATAAGGAAACAGGGGACAGCTTGTCTGAGTGTCCACCCCAAAGGCCACCGACTTACCCGAAGGGCCAGCGCGTGGTCCCGCAGGAAGAACAAAGGAACCAACAGTCCGAGGGCATAGACGGGTAAGTGGAGGGAGACCCACCCATCTGCCGGGAAGTGGACGTCCCAGGTTCGATCAGGAACCTCACCCAACCTCGCTCGACGTATCTGTGGCTACCCAGACCGTCGGCGGGGGGGGGCGGTCCAGGGCACAGCCGCAGAGAGCGAGCCCCGAGCAACCCAGCGACCGAAGCGTCTGCGACCGGTACGCGGTGTAAGGGAGCGGCAGGAGCCGATCCATAGGGGCAACGGAAACACCGCGGTGCCCATGAGGAGGAGGCGGCGTGGCCAGAGGCTCCCTAAGGGGAGGGGCAGAGCGGCCCAACGCAGCGAACCCACGAACGAGTCCCAGAGCCACCCCGGGAGGGAGACTGAGTGCAACATGGCGAAGACCTTCCACCGAAGGTGCACCGCGGCCGGCAGACCCCGGGTCACCGTAGCGACCGGACAAAACCCATGCGAGACCGACCCATGGCACGACACGAGACAGGGTCAAGCGTGACTTGGGAACATCGAAGGGAAACCCTAACCGTGCCGATGTTGCGAACGACTGAGGGCGTCGCCCAATGCACAAGGGCTTCGGAAACTACCAACCAATCGGCCAAGGAAAACAGGATCTGGAGCCCGCTCCTGAGGAGAGGACCCAGAGCCTGCCCCACCAGTGCGGAGAAGATCCGCGGCGCGATGTGGAGACCGAAGGGAAGGCCGTCGAACAGGAACACACGATCGGAAGTCCGAACGGCCAAGAATCGCTGGAAGCGAGGATGGAGAGGAACGAGCCAAGACGCATCCTGGAGGGCCAGCGACACTACCCACGACAGAGGGCACAGGGCCAGGCGTACCAGGGGGTACCGGCAGCATCCGAAACCGTGTGAGCACGATGTGCCCGTTGAGGGCCGACAGATCCACCACCGGTCGCATCGCGTCGACGGGACCAGAAAGACATGGGAGAGGAAAACCGGGTGACCGGCGGTCAACTCCCTCGACGCTACCCAGCTCGGGCATGGAAGTGAACACGTGGGCCACCTCTGAAGAGATGGGCCGGCGCTGGTGACAAGAGCGGAGTGGGGGTCTGGACGTCCACCTCCAGGTGAGACCCCTCCGCGCAACCTGCCGCCCCCAACGTCCCTCGCGGCTACCGAGGGGCGCAAGGGCGAAAACAACCCGAGGGAGCACCCGAGAGGAGGGGAGCGACCCGGTCGGCCAGGCGAGAAGGAGAACAAGGAGGCCGACCCAGAGGACTACACATTGTGTTGACGTGGAGGTACCCCCGGTACGGGCCGTGCGGGCATGAGCGCCACGTTGACCTCCTCTACCCCCCCCCCCCCCAACCTCGTCGAAAAGGGCGGCCCACCCCAACCCCAGGCCGGCGCGGGGCTGACCCCGTCGAAGGGCGGCCGGAAGTAGAAGGCCGGCCAGCCCCGACACGGCGGGGATGAAAGGGGCAAGAACAGAAGTGCGAGGCGGAACCGACGCACTGGCCTGCAACGTCCCAGTCCTGCGCCCGTGCAAGGCAGCAGCACCCCGAAGAGGACCGGCAGAAGGACGGGACTGAGAAGACCCCGCGCGTGACGTAAGCAGGGTCCGCAACGACACCGTGCGTCATCGCGCGTCGGAAGCAGGGGCCGCCGACAGAGAAGCGTAGCATTCCCAAGCATCCTGCTTAAAAAGCCCCGACGTATATAGCGCAGAGTACAACAAACCCTGACGAATATCCAAGGGGGCCGGCCGGCAGAACGAGGAACGTACCGTCGGGCGTCGCCGAGTTGCCGCGCACAAAACCGCCTTCAGCTCGGGAACCAAAGACACCGTGAGCCGAAGGTGGACCCGCTGAACGCGGTCCAAACCCTCGCGAAGAACGCCTGGCGCAGACGCCTCGAAAAGCCGCAGGTGGTGAACAGACGTCTGGAGGGAACCTAAAGACAAGACAATAAGTCCGTCACCCTCTGTCGCAAGGGAAAAACCTTGGCGACAGAGGGCTGATCCGGGTGAGAGAAGAACGGGGGTAGCAATTGAACAAAGTTCAAGAACGGGCGCGCTCATCCAGGACCAGAACGCGCCGTCCAACCACCCGACAGACACAAGAGGAGGCAAAATCAGTGATGACGCCGGGGGAGGGACTGAAGGAGAGCCGTCGACGGATCGGTGTGTGAAGTCGAAGGCCTCAGCAAACCAGGCCTCCAATGGGAGAGGGCGACCGAGCATGATGGCGAAGCCAGGCGTACCGGTGTCGCACAAACCTGTCCCATAGGAGGACAGACCCGTCAACACAGCCAGGGACTGAACAGCCGGAAGGATGTCAGGGCGGCTGAGGTCCGACCAGAGCGTAGGCCTGCAGAAGGGAGGGGGACCGTAGCAGGGGTAGGTAGGGTGAGGCGCTGAGGGTGAGTCACCGCCAAGAAGCGCGAGAAGAGGGAGTCTTCCATCGACTCCAAGCACCCGTCGAAGCGTGACACAACCCAGCCCTGCATAGCCGACAATCGATCCGAGAGAGGCAACCCCCCCCCTCCAGATTGGTCGGCCCGCAGGGGCGAGCGGGAGCGGGAGCGAGACCCACGACACGAACCAGCAGCGTCGCGGCCCAAGGAAGGCGAGTGACGACGGTTGTGTCGCCGTTGAGGGACTCGGCCCCGATCACGAACGGCCGAGGGGGAAACAGCACCATCCCCCTCTTCCAGCGACACGTCAGCTCCTGAGAAAGGGGACCCCGAAACCTCGCGAAACCCCACCGAGGCAAGAGGAGGGGTAGACCCCTGGCGAGACGGTAAGTGAAGGTCAGGAAGAGAAGAATGAGGAGGAGCAGGACGACGGGAGTGGGAAGGCTGGCCGGGTGAAAGGAGGCCAGAAGGAGCCACGGGGGGAAACAGAGCAAGGATCCCGGGGCTGAGATAACAGGGCGGCCCGACACCGAGGCGGAGGAGGGAGGGACCTCCACCGTGGGACGAGACCGTGAAGGAAGAATAGGCACTGAAGCAGGTGAAGTAGGAGAAGCAACGACATCCAGGCGGACCCTCCTGGACAGTGTAGGAGGAGGGAGCAGAGGGCCAGCTACAGCATGAACAACCGCGCGCGGAGAGGACTACGTAAGAGGAAGGCGTCTGGGCTGGGGAAGCGGGCGGAAGGGAGTAGAGCCCCTATCCGTAGAGGCCAGGGGAGGGCGCACAGGGGCAGAGCCGCTAACCCCGGCCTCAGGGCGAGAACCATGACGAGGGCGATGGGTGTCGTCAAGGCGATCAGGAGGACGACGAGGGGCAGTAGAGGACGGACGACCGAGGCGAGCGAGAGCGTGGACGGAGCTGGGGAACCCCCCGACGATGGGACGACCGGCTGCGGGACCCAGGGGAGAGGCCTTCAGTCGGGTCAGGGATACCCAGGGCGACGCGGATCCGGTCGGCAACAAAGGCCGGGGAACGGTGGTCCACAGGCCTAATGTGGCGGGAGACCATCGTCCACACCGACGGAAGGGAAGCAGAGGCCACAGCCGCCGCCGAGGAACCAGGGCCATGGTGCAGCACATCCACCAGGGCCAGACACGTGCCACACAGAGCAGGGAGGTAGGCCGTAGAGGACACACAGAGCGAGTGGCGCAAGCAGGACTTGTGGCTCTCCAAGCACGGGGAGCGACAACCAAGGCGAAAGCAAGGCAGCCTACCTGCACTAGAAGAACACACACCATAATCAGCACGGCGAAGGAGTAAGTGGAGAGAATGTCCAAGAAGAACCAGGGAAGGAGCATGGGGAAACAGGAACACACATGCAAACAGGTATCCGTACTCACCCTAAACTGGGAGCACAGAGGTAGGTGAGGAGGGCGGCCGAGGCGGAAGAGCACTAGCAGAACCTGCAAAGATGGAGAAAGTGTTAACCACCACTCAACATCTTACATGCAGGGCCTATAACACCAGTAAAGTGCATACACCAATATAGTATCAGGCAACAAGATGACATAAAAAAAGTCAATAGTGAAAGCCAACTATTACCGCAAATTTGCGGGCCAATGGAGGCATAACCGTACTGACACCACCCTCCCGCAATTTTGCGGGACCCCCCAACGATCTCCGCAAATTTGCGGGGAGCCGAAACGTCCCAGAGGACCGAATCGAGCTCCCGCAAATTTGCGGGACCGGCCGAGATGGTCCGGCGCCGAAAAAAGCGAGAGGAGCGTCTAGGGAATACCAAAACAGGCCACAAAAAATGCGTCATCTCCTTATGAACTCCAAGCAATGATGGCCATCAAGCTGAGCAGTGTCTTCCTTGAATTTATCCTGACTCAACCGGTAAAGGGAGAGGCAAGGAAGACACACCAGGGGAGAGGAGGCACATCCCCCAGGAACCACCCAACCCACAGAGATAGAGCAAAGCCCATGAGGAGAAGTGGCAGGGAGGGTGGTTTCTCACAAACAGGGGCCCCCGTGAGGTACCCCTGGATTGGGCAAAAGACTATGAAAGGATGGAAGTGAAACAGGAAGAGAAAACAAAAACCAGTAAATGAAACTGGTGAGAAAAAGGGTGGCCTAGCCGTGAGCAGAGAATGTGTCAGGGGCGAAAAACCCTATGGTGTGAAAGAGGGGCCCCCGTGGGGTACCCCTGGAGTATCACGAACCACCTGTCGCCCAGGCCCTTGAGACACAGTGAAGGACTTGAAAGGGGGACTCGGGAATAACGCTAATAATGCGGCCGACACAAACTCTACAAACAGCACCGCCACCAACGAAATCTCGGATTGTTTACACCTAGGCTATGAAAAAATGAAAACTCATAGGGGCATAGCAATTCCTGAATGAGAAAACGAGCTAGGCTAAATTAAGCTAAAAGCTAAACTATGCCCAGACTAACAGGAAAAAAGAATATGAAAAGAGAAAGAATGAAAAACATATACGAGGAACGCCAGGCGCCCCCGTACCTTTGGTAGGCTATTTCCACACGCGTCTCCATTATACACACTTAGGAGCCCATTTACGTGTGCCCTAGATCACGTAACATCTGTCTAACAAAAAAGAAGGCCAGATAAGCCGAAACGAACCTAAACAGGGTGAATGAAAGGAGCACAACAAAAGCGACTTCATTCAATGGAGCGCGTGAAAAAATGATGACAAGAGAGGGTCGCTCATGCGCACGTTCGACAGGGATCTGCACATGACGGAACACGGGATGGGCCTTAAGCGGTAACTAAGGTAAACCCCATTTTCTTCTCTTCTATGCTTTTTTCACCTTCAGTGGTAGTTTTGGTTAATGTACAACGTCTCCTAGAGCAAGATAAGGAGTAGACTCTAGACGTTCTCTTTTTAACCGCGGTTGGAATGACGACATAGCAGTCAAATTAGACAAGTCGTCATTGCAATTAGGTTAATAGCCTTGACGTTGGATTTGCCAAGACTACTAACAAATAATCAAGTAGAAAGTTTGCCAAAACTTGGATTTTTTCATTATGTATATCTACCAACTCGAGGTGGTGATCACCATAAATCCTGTAACTATTCACGGATTCTAAAATGTATAGTCTTCAGTTAGTGGGCACATAATAGGAACAAAATTCACAATTGAGAAAGACTTATTACTCCCACATTCCCTGTGCATCAAACTATTCACAGATTCTAAAATTTATAGTCTTCAGTTAGTGGGCACATAATAGGAACAAAATTCACAATTGAGAAAGACTTATTACCCCCACATTCCCTGTGCATCATCATAAAGTCAACTAAAAATGGGGTGGAGCATTGGGCCCAGTCTCTATTATAGACCTATATGGTACTTGTCCATGAAAACACAAGAGAACCAACTGGGAGCGGAGATATTTCTTAGCACACGGCTAATGTAAGGGAAAAATATATACTGTATACCAGTACTTACAGCCTTATCTCTACGTTGAAGTTCTCCTCGTTTTTGGTGCATGTTGATGATAAACTATAAGTGAGACATCCCACAGACAGCAGTAGTAAGCATCCATGGCATCTACGGAACTCCGCTCTTGTAGGCACCGTAGAGCGGTGCTGTAGTCTATGTTCTCCAGGAACTGGCACAGAATGGCTGCCTGCAACAGGGAACAAACATTTAGGAAAGGAAACCACATTACAGTACAACTAATAAAATTCAAACATGGAAAAATGTATATACAGTACAGTACTGTACCATATGACACGGTATGAGGTATAAAGTACTGTATATTATACAGTATATAGCAATTGTTACAAAGATAAAGTACTGTATATTATACAGTATATAGCAATTGTTACAAAGATAAAGTACTGTATATTATACAGTATATAGCAATTGTTACAAAGATAAAGTACTGTATATTATACAGTATATAGCAATTGTTACAAAGATAAAGTACTGTATATTATACAGTATATAGCAATTGTTACAAAGATAAAGTACTGTATATTATACAGTATATAGCAATTGTTACAAAGATAAAGTACTGTATATTATACAGTATATAGCAATTGTTACAAAGATAAAGTACTGTTATTATACAGTATATAGCAATTGTTACAAAGATAAAGTACTGTATATTATACAGTATAAGCAATTGTTACAAAGATAAAGTACTGTATATTATACAGTATATAGCAATTGTTACAAAGTAGAGACACAACATAAACTGTTATTAAAATTATAACTGACATCTATAATCACCAAAAAGCCAGGTTCAAGAAATCTAGTACAATATTTGTCCATTCAGAGGGCACCCCTCAACACACTTCACCAAAAGCATCTGTACAGTTCAGTACTTTATCCAGCTGAGCAAATTTGGTATCATGTAACACATGGCGATATTCCATTGTCTTCGTAACATCACTGTTAGCCACAAAACTTAATAATTTGTCCATCCTGAAGTCATACAGAGTTGTATTCACACATTAAACCAGTCCTGCTTACACCAGTGTCCATTTTCTTACATATCTCTATTCTCTGCTTAAGCATTAGAGCAACCCTCTCGCTCTTCGTTCCTGATGCCGTGGGTGATTTTTGGAGGCGCTATTACATATATACCGGGTATTCAGCAATATATTTCGGACGCTTCTGACAACAAACGTTTGATACATAAACAATGGTTGAATGTAGGAAGCTTGCCACTACGACCCTGGAGGATGAACCATAAACTACGGCACTTGGCAGTAAATTTCACCGGCGGGAGTTTGAAATTTTGGATGGATCCCAATTCTCTTAGGTTATTTGGAATAAGAAAAAGACTGACTATTAACAGTTAACTGAGAATTTCGGATGTAAGTACAGTACAGTCAAGCCTCTCAATACGCGAGTATATGGGCGACACACGAGGGCGCGGAATGGAAATTCGCGTATTAGCAATAGAGTATTATATGGGAATAAATCGATATGGGCGGCACTGACTCCAAGTTGTCTACTTTAGGCCTATTTATCTCCGTCAATTGCCACAAAAGGTACATATGTATACATAAACATCCAAATCATAAGAAATATAACATAATAAGTTTGTTCTTGCGAGGGGGCATGATGATGGGGGCAAAAAACTATATCACTGCACACGAGTCGGACTGCGTGGACTGAGGGTAGACTGGCGTCCCTGCGCAGATGGATGCGCGGAATGGTGGGGGGCCTCGCGTATTAGCTGAACTCCCTGGAATTGCCCTTATATCGGCCCTGGATTCGCGTTTTAAAGGTACATCACGCGTTTTGAAAGTTTTGGGTATGATTCGACCCCCTCCTCGCGTATAAGGTGAATCGCGTATTAAAAGCTCGCGTATTGGCAGGCCAGACTGTACTGTATTTCGGATAAATGCTGTTCTAATGTACATTATGTACAAAAAAGAGAGCAGGGCGTTGATGCAAATTGGATGCGTGGTATGAGTTGAGTGTCAACTGTGAGTACTCGGGAGGGCCATATATACAGTTCTCTCCAAGAGACAAGAAAACTCTTAACCCTTTCGTGCACAAGTACTGTATGCGATTTGTGCCATTTCTGGGATACTTAAAACCCTGTGACCATCAGGGGTGTTTAGAAACCTTCAGTTTAGTTATTTCAACCTCTGCAGCTGTCTTTGAGCGAGCTGTGGACAGTAAACTAATTTTGGAGAGGTAATTAGGAGATTAAGAGAATTCTATTTCTGAATACAAAACGGCAAACCCGGTGCATGAAACGGTTAAAAAATCCGCGGGTGACTGGCGCCAGTCAGCTGGGTTACCGCAATGATTCTATAAGTCTCACGGGCTTACCACAACACAAACATGCTAGGACAGATATGATGCAATTATATTTCCCAATATACACTACATATTTTTTGTGGTGGATTGTGTTCTTTTATTTCATAAATTTTATTTTAGTAAGCGTTGTTTCCACATAGCGATTTGGATAAGTTAATTTGACTTTATATTATCTTTGACCCAGTTTTGGTTTGTTTAGTTTGCAAGTTTTACATTTTAATTTAAGTGTTTAGTTAACCCCTTCAGCACGATGATTTTTTTTACTTTCAATGCTGGCTAAAATTAGAAGATTTTATGAAGTTTAAGAGGGACAAATAGTATTCAGAGGGTTAATTGAGATAGCATTAAGTCCTTTGAGTCCTCGAGGTATATTTTAAGCGAAAGAAAATCGTCTAATGGTAACCGGAATAAGCCGAAACATACGTCATCGTGTTGAAGGGGTTAAGGTAATACAAGTAAAATGACATATATAATTACCTGAGTATAACAGTTGAGATTCATACAGCATCTAGTCATCCTTCTGATTATGTTGTCAGTCAAAACAGACTGATCAACTCCATTGTCATTTCTGAGAAAGTCTGTGGCCACAAAGACAGCAGTGAGATATCCAGCCAGGGCATTACGATATTGGTCACCCGTATACGCCAGGTCAGCCCGAGACAGGTGCCACGACGTACACAATGCAGCACTGGCCTGTAAACACATCAAACTCTCTTTACTATTAACACTAAACGTATTGTATATTCTGTATTGAGCAGGCATATGTTTACGACGAGCACTGTAATTCTACAGTAAAGTAGCAATTGCCACTGTATATTAATACAAGTACTGTAATACAGCACATAGTAACATGATGCACAACAACTTACATGTGTTCCAGTTGGGTAGAGTCTGGTAGCATGGTCAACTAACCAGGTTAATGTATCTCGCACGGTCTCCTTGGACACAGATCTGGCAAAGAGAAGCGAAATATACTTCATGTAAAGCTTGCATGAAATTCATAATTAAAGTACAGTACAGTCAAAACTAAATAATGCACCATTAGTAACGGGTTTGTGTAGTAATGCATGAACGTGGTGTGTGACCGCTCCCACTTACATGGACCAAAACTCGGTAACGCAGTAGAGGCCCGAGAAAGGCAAAAAAATTGTGAGACTCTGGGACATCATGCTCGTTACCCTCAGGCAAATGTCTACCCTCCCATTACGTCTCTGAGTGCTTTTCTTGTGTGCCTAGAAATCTTATCAGTAAGTGATGCTTCCGCAAAAGAGGCGCAACTTTACATGTCCTGAAACATGATATAGTAAATAAAAATTGTGAAAGGCCGACGCCAAGCTGAAATGGCCCGACTGCATGGCGTAAACAAAAGCACCATCAGGAAGATTTGGAAAGATAGGAAGATCAAAACAATTGTAAAGGGGAACCCCGGGTATGCAAATTTAGCGACAGTAAAGGTCAGGAATGTGGGAACTGGGCAATACAGTATGTGCAGCGACAGAAACAAAACAATATCCCCACTGATGGACAGATTGACCGAGCAGATAACTCATGTGATAACAAACAGTGACCCCAACCAAGACAGAGCAGATATGAGTACTGCGATGGTGTTTACTGCCTGAAGATCCTATACAGTACTAATATGATTAAAAGGAGGGTTATCGAACGGCAACAGCAACGAATCGCCCAATTCTTTCGTACCAGACAACAACAACAGCAAGCGGTCGACGACCACTCCGATTCAGACGACCCCGATGACGAAGTGAATTCCATCGCCTCCGCACTTGACCTCGAGAGGTTTGGTAGTGACGAAGAGGAAAAGCATGAGGGTGGAGCATCATCACAATAATGTTGGTGATCATGACAGGGGGAGCTATACATCCCTACGCACATAAAAGGAAAACAAAAAGTTGTTGCAATTAATATGTAGGATTGTTACCCATGCCTATACAGTATTTATTTAGTCATGAAAACTAAAGTTGGGCGTCAGTTAGGGGTGAATTTTGTCGGGTTTGGGCGAGTAAAAGGGTCAAATAGTCTGTTAAAATGGCCAGAATGAGTAGGTACCTTTAACATGTAAGCATTTTGTCTCGGTAGCGGTTTTCTGTATTGCGCCGCACAGTCAGTCTGAATCAACCACGTTAGTCGATGAACATCTACATATCAAATGACAATAATGAAACAGTACACTGTCAATTAATTAGTCCTATGTAATCCCGGTGAGGTATATTAGGACCTCTATTTTGCCCCATTAGTATGAAGGCAAAGAAGAGAAGAAAGCTGGATGTGATGGAGATGAGCTGCTTGAGGAGTATGTGTGGAGTTACTCGTAGAGACAGATTGAGGAATGAAAAAATACGTAGGAGAGTGGGGCAGCAGGAACATTTGTCGGCCAGAGTGGACAGAAGGGTGCTGAGCTGGTATGGTCATGTTGAATGAATGGAAGATGTAAGGCTTACAAAGAGAATATGTGAGTCTGATACAAGGGGAGATGGAGAGACTGTAGGAGAAGCTTTGAAAAATAGAGGAATGACTATAGATGAGGCTAGGGAAGTGGTAATAGACAGGAATGAATGGAGAATGCTTGTGAATAGATGAGTGAAAACGCGGTCATTTGGGAGAAGGGGTCGGGCGCCAATTGGACTAGTCACTAGAGAATAGTCCATCAGGTGCCTGGCCCAGGGAACCGGAATATATGAAGGGTGCTCCTGGAAGTGTGGTGGGCGGGCTTCGCTGCATGTCTGCCTGCTGAGACCGAAACTTCTCCGGGAGTTTGGGGGCCGGGGGAATGCTGGAGTGACCTTGGTGATACCTGGTCTCTGGGTCTTCTCCTGGGTGACCTACAGTAGATGTGTGTGAATTTGTGTTTTTGTTTTTGTGTGTTCATTGTGGGGTTTTTGTTTTTGTGTTGTGTTATCCCTATTCAGGCTGTCTCGAGTCGGCCACCAAGAAAAAGGGGAATGGGCCTCAGCAAATAGATACGGTAAGATAGATAGATAGGAGTACAGAGGTGTTAACCTACGCATTGACAGATGGTGGCCACATAGGGAGGTGGTCGATGTGCACCTCACTGCTGGGCTCCTGGTTGAGAATGTTGAGTACGTGGCCCAACAGGGAGATCAGGATGGACAGGCAGCTCGGTTCTCTCAGGTTCTCAAGGAAGTCCAGGAACGCTGACCGACTCATTATTACTGTACAGGGTTGGAGGATCACTATTAGAGAAAGATTGTAAAGTTGGATGGATTGGGAATTGCTATGATAGGGGGAGTATTATGACTAAGGAAGGGGGATTGCTATGATAGGGATGGATTGGGGAAGGATTATGACTGTGAGGAAGGGGGATTGTTTTGATGAGAAAAGGATTGGGGAATATGTTATTATATACCCGTACCTGGCGTCTGTCGGCAAGACACTCGGTCTTAGTCGCGGAACATTTTGCAATATTGATGGCCCTGCAGTTCCTACACGATTTCCTTCCCCCTCAACCAGTAGTCATCTTCTCTTCCCTGCACCTCCTTTCCTCACAACATCCTCGCTCCTATCGCCGCCTAGTCTTCCTCTCTCTTTCACTTGCCTACTCCCTGCACTCCAAAGGCTTTACTCTGCGGTTCCAGTGGGTCCCTTCACACACTGGTTTTCAAGGCAATGAAATCGCTGATAAAGCCGCCAACCTAGCACACTCCTCTCCCGCCATTGAACCATTCCCCCTAGACCACTCCTCCCTCTCCAAGCTCCTTTTCGACGCTGTTGGTCGAATTGGAGTACGTCCTCTTCACAGTCCCTCTCCCGCACCACCCTTGGGCAGTATCGCTCTGATCCCTCACCCCAGCCTTGGGCTCGCTTCCCAGATAGGGCACTCGATGTCGCGATCTTGAGGCTCCGTATAGGCCACGCCGGCCTAGCCCCAGACCTCCATCGAATAAAGCTCCTCCCTGACCCGTACTGCCGTACTGTTGAAGAGACTGTTGATTATTTCTTACTCTACTGTCCCCGCTTTCACTCTCTTCACCTCCATCTTCGTGAGCGACTTCATGCACAAGGCATCAATAGGCTATCCCTCCCCACGCTCTTGGGGGGGGGGGGGGGGCACTCTCTCTCCCCTCAACAGATTTGGCGTGCTCCGGCTGGTGGCTAAATTCATCGCCAAGAGCGGCAGGTTCGCCTACTAGACCAGATGAAGCGGCAGGGTGAGAAGGGGTCCAGCCAACAGAACCTCCAGCCCTTTGACCCAAGAAAGAAGAATATGTTATTATAGTGGAGGATTGGTGGATTATTATTAAGGCAGGACTAGTTAATCATATTATAACATGAGAATTGGGCTCCTGTTATCTGTTATAGAGATCGCCACCTGCAAGTGGCATCGATTAGCGTGTCGCCCATGGGTAATTTGTTTATGGTTTATTCCCCTAGATAGGTTGCCCGCCAAGGCTATCGAGTCCCATCCACCCTGGTTGAGAACGTTGAGCAACTGGGCTTTCTCAGGTTCTCCAAGAAGTCCAGGAATGCTAACCAACTCATTATTACTGTACAAGGTTAGATGACCAGTATTAGCAAAAATTGGAAAGATTGGGGATTTCTATGATAGGGAAGAACTGGTGAATCATTATGGTGATATATTGTTATGATAATGAAATTTTATACAAACATACATATACAGTAGCTGGTAGATTATTATGATGGAAAGCTTAGTGGATCATTATCATATGATGGTATTGTTTATACCTTACGTTAAACCACGGCAGGCCCGTTAAGAGTCTCGTTTTGAGTTTGTGACTCGATGGTCTGGTTAAAAAAAAATAAAAAATAAAATAAATAAATAAACCAGAGCACACAATAAACATATATAAAATGTAACTTTATATGATGCCATTGCATGATGTGCATCCCTTAGAAGTAATAAATGAGTGTGTATGATCTTACCCGAGTCATGATGACGATCCATGGGGACTGACTGGCCAGAGCTTGTCCTTTTTTGTTGTTGGGTGCTGTTGGCTAAAATTCCAATCACTGAAAAATAAATATAGTATAAAAAACAATGTCTTCTAATACTCTTCTCTATATTATGTAACAGCAATTTGAAAGTGGTATGGGAATACAGAAAGAATGAGTGATGTTGAATGGTAAAAATAGGTAAAATGACATTTAATTGTGTCATCTACTTGTACATTTGATAAGGTGTGGTGGGCAGTTTGAAAGATGAAGGTAAATGGGATAAGGAGAAAAGGGTTGGAGAGTACAAGACAAGCTGTACAACAGACGATGGGATAATGAGAACAAGGGGAAGGACAATACAAAAGAAAGTGAACTTGAAAATAAGGAATAAGGACAGATAAATTTAAGTACAGTCCATCCTCCAAATATGCGATCCTCCACATTTGTGAGGGGGGGTCAATATTGGAAAAACTTATAATATTCCACATTTGCGAGGTCGATTCCACATCTGCGAACCAGCTCGTAGAATTATAATGGAAATCCGTAATTTCCTCTAAATTTGCGACCCCCTAACCCACATTTGCGGCTGTGTTGGCCGTGGAGGACGAGCAGGGTGGGGGCGAGAGAGGCGGTGAGGCCCAGTAGGGGTGCCTCACCTCACCTCGGAAGTCGGAACCCAAACGTCAAGCCAATTAATAGGCCTGTCACGGGTCAGACCGTGACTGTGATTATATACTATAGGGTTAGCTATATTTCTCAAGCGCGGGAAAAATTGGGGAGGCGGGAACAGCTGTAGAGAAGAGGGGTGGAGGCACAGGCATAGGCCTGTGTACCGCTAGGCGCCTCGCGTACACATGTGTGCGTGTGTGCGTTCTTGCTTGTGAGCGTGGGTAGGCCGCCGTTACGCGTACATGTGTGTGTGCGTTCATGTTGTAGGCGTGGTCATAGGGAGCGTCCAGTCTTTTCATTGGCACCAAATTCAAAATGTGATGGGGGAGGGGAAAACCGAGGTTATAAAGGGGGCAGGAATGCCCAGGACAGGCCTTATTCTCCTCCTGCCCGACCCCAACGAGATAGTCCAATTTTGTTGTGCCCGCGATGAATGGGTCGGCAGGGCTGCGAGGGCACCTCGTGCCCTAATTCAACCATAATCAGGTGAGTCCAATTCAGTTAGACAAGTGTCAACGTTGATTGAGATATCCAGAGTGATGTGTGGTGGTGAGAGTGATGTGTGGTGGTGTGCTTGTGTGCGTTGGCCAGTCACCAGGACTGTGCCAGACCGTACACATGGCCAAGGTTGTGACGCCGACCGAATTAGCTTATGCTATGGCCGAGAATGGCAGGTGTAAGCATGACCCCACAGAGGGCTTGCTAAAGGCTAGGGATGGCCAGGGCGACATAGTTCTCCTGCGGCGATATCCCACTGATTTAGCTATGCACGTGGCCAGGGGTGTGTGTGGATGTGTGCGGGTGTGGTGAGTGACGCCGTAACGCTTAACCCCACAGAGGGTGAGGTTACCGCTAGAGGATTGTCGGCTTGAAGGGCTTGTCGTACTGCCCGTTTTGAGACTCTTTAATTAGACAACTCTCATTAGTCTAGCGAGTCACGTGTGTGTGGATGTGTGCGGGTGTGTGAGTGACGCCGTAGCATCTTAACCCCACAGAGGGTGATGGTTACCGCTAGAGGATTGTCGGCTTGAAGGACTTGTCGTACTGCCCGTTTTGAGACCCTTTAATTAGGCAACTCTCATTAGTCTAGCGAGTCACGTGTGTGGTGTGTCGGTGAGTGACGCCGTAGCTCTCAACCCCACAGAGGGTGAGGTTACTGTTAGAGGATGGTCGGCTTGACTCCCTAGGACTTGTCGTACTGCCCGTTTTGAGACCCTTTAATTAGGCAACTCTCATTAGTCTAGCGAGTCACGTAACCGAGGTGAGGAGGTGAGAGAGAGAGAGAGAGTGATGAGTGTGATTGACGGGTACGGTGAGTGTGGGAAAATCTTGTACCTTATTCGATCATGCGGTCATTTGCTGGGCTAGACACTTTCAGTAACACAGTAGACTAAAGGGTTGGTTGATGTGAGATTTTGTGTGACAAGCAGTAATCAGTATAATGATTTGGGATAATCTTAGGGGTAGTTATAATACTGGGTAATTGTATTTAGGTAAGTGGATTAGATAAGTGGGTTAGATTGAGTGGCTGAGTGTGTGAATGAAATTGTCTCTTTGATTAATGCAATTTCAGTGTCGCTATTCAATAAAACCATTTTAGTAGGAATGTTTTTCTTTAATTCTTACTAACTTTAAGAATACAATTATTATTAATATATACCTATCATTACAATAAATCTGTGTACTCTATTATCCCGCAAGCTGGGAACTGCAATTTTCTTTTCAAATATATTACTGCATCGAGTCAGTATAGATATAAATGTATAGCATGTTCTGGGACTTTTGTTGCCATAATTTCACAAGGGATATTTGTCTATTTTTGATCTAAAGTAACGACACTATCAATTATAGGTTTATTTCCTAGATAATGGGCAAGTGTTACAGTAACCTATTAGTCTTATGATCTATTACAATTGGCGATCTGGACTGGATTACTATTACAATTGGCACCGGGCATGATCTATTACAAGTGGCGACCGTGATACAGGACCAGTTTCTGATTTAGATGTACGGGATAATGAAGGATTTGTTGTATAATTGTGTTCATACAAAAGTAGCCCCACGCGGGCGATTTTCTTTTCTTTTTTTCTTTCCCCTCGTGGTCAAGTCACATCCTGGGAGCGTCGGTGAACCTCCTTGTGTAACCAAGTTAATTCCTTTTCCCATCGCTCGGGCGCCCCACATTGTTTCATAATATTTAGTTCTACGATTCGCTTTGAGAAGTAATTGTGTCCCAGAATATTTTTTTAGCTTGTCTATAATTGATCTCTGTTGATTTTTTTTTTGGTGATTGTCGCTGTGATTTTATGCCATGTGAATAGTTTCCTTTAATTTCGTTCGTCATACGCAAGTGCTGTGATCGATCGTTTAACCCTCCAGCCCCGGGGGCTATAGCTTGCGACTGTGCTCCGGTACCAGGTGTTTTGACGATCTTTGGCCTATGTTAACTACTCTGTAAGTCAATGAATATGGCATGTAATGTTGTGAATAAAAAAGAATAATGTTCCACAAACCTTCCTCTGTCGAATGGCGTTGAGTAGAGGTCTCTAGCCCCTCTGGTTGCATAATGGTGAGCGCGGGAAGACGAGTGCTTTTCGGCGGCAAATTCTTCCCGCGTTCGGACGCGTCGCCCCGGCCATGGCTACGACGCACCTAGCCGCTCGTCGCGCCAAAGTATTTATCTCCCTTAGACGATTTTAGTGTTTGATATTGAGAATGTGATGTTTATTTGATATTTTCGTTATTTTGAGGCCAATTATATAAAATATGTTTATTAGGGTATCACTGTCACTGATATTGATTATTTTCACTCGATACCGTACATTTTATTAGTAATTGAGGTAGCTTATTGTTGTATTAGGCACTGATTATTCGTTATCACAGGTGTTTATTATACTTTGGCCATCATATATTAGGTCTTGTGTCACTTTCACTTTGACAAATATGCTTTAGTGTCACTGTCACTGATAATGCTCATTTTCACTCGATACCGTACATTTTATTAGTAATTGAGGTAGGTTATTGTTGTATTAGGCACTGATTATTCGTATCACAGGTGTTTATTATACTTTGGCCATCAAATATTAGGTCTTGTGTCACTTTCACTTTGACAAATATGCTTTAGAGAGTGTCACTGTCACTGATATTGCTCATTTTCACTCGATACCGTACATTTTATTAGTAATTGAGGTAGGTTATTGTTGTATTAGGCACTGATTATTCGTTATCACAGGTGTTTATTATACTTTGGCCATCAAATATTAGGTCTTGTGTCACTTTCACTTTGACAAATATGCTTTAGAGAGTGTCACTGTCACTGATAATGCTCATTTTCACTCGATACCGGACATTTTATTAGTAATTGAGGTAGGTTATTGTTGTATTAGGCACTGATTATTCGTTATCACAGGTATTTATTATACTTTGGCCATCAAATATTAGGTCTTGTGTCACTTTCACTTAGTTATATGATTTGTAAACGTTTTATATACAATTTATTGTGTCTTTTTTCACTGATTTATATATTTCTATAGGTTCTAATCATATGAATGTCACTTGGTATATACATATGTGTCACTTTCACATATTATTATGGTGTAATTGTATTTGTATCAATTTTCTCATAATACATGACTTTTGTATTACAATAAATTGGTTTTCTTCCACTTTTTGCCTATATATAATTATAGTGTACATATTGTCATTTTATTTGGCAATTTCAGTATGATTATTAGAACTCCAGCTTGGAGTGGTAATCAAAGAAGCACTCTAAAGCACAGAGTGCCACCTTGCACTCCACACACTCCATGGTCGACTTTTTACCTGGCCTCGGCCTCACCCTGCTGTTGTAGCAGACATGGCACCGCTTCTGCTGTGTTCTTCCTGATTCATTCTGAGGCAGGGAACCAAGCCTGTGCCTAATCAAGTATTGAGCACACTGCAAGCGGTCAATAACGGCGGGCCCAGGATGTGCCACTGCCCTCTGTGGCGTAGCATACTTCTCTAGGAGCTCCGTCAACACCTGCTTTTGGAACCTCCGCAGGCTATTGAACTTCATGGGTGTATTTACCTAATTGTATTTACCTAATTGTAGTTTACAGGAGTTGAGCTAAGCTCGTGTTGTCCCGTCTCTCAGTCTACTTTTTATCCAATTTTTTCTTGAAAATATGGATGTTCCTTGCCCCTACCACCTCCTCCTCCAGCCCATTCCATTTGTCAATACATCTATAGGGGAAGCTAAACTTCCTGATATCGTTCTTGCAGGTAGGTCTTTTTACTTTGTAGCTGTGGCCTCTAGTTATTCCTGTATCCATAATTAATATATCCTCCCTATCCAGCCTCTCCAGCCCCCGGGTACATTTGTACATCATTATCATGTCTCCCCTCTCTCTCCTCTCTTTTAGACTCGGTAGATTTAATTTGCCTAGCCTCCCTTCATATGGCAGTTCTCTGAGACTTGGAACCAATCTAGTGACTGCTCTCTGGATTCTTTCTAACTTGTGAATATGCTTCTTTAGATGCGGGGACCACACCACTGCTGCATACTCCAATCTTGGTCTAATCATACTCTTCATAATTTTCGCTACCATGGTCTCATCCAAGTAGTTCAGAGCAACTTTCATATTCCCGGCCATTGCATACATTCCGCTAAAGAGCTTGTTAATATGTTTCTCTGGCGACAAATTATCTTGTATAATCAACCCTAAATCTTTTTCTTTTTCGGCCTTGCTAATTATATTATCTCCCATCCTGTACTCCCAATTTGGTCTATTCACACTTCTTCCCATATTTAACACATGGCATTTACTTATATTAAATTTCATTTTCCACTTGGTGCTCCATTCGTATATTTTATCTAAATCCCCTTGCAGCTCCTCACAACTACTTTTATTTGTTATTTGTCTCATAATTTTTACGTCATCTGCAAACATTGACATGTAAGAGTTTATGCCTATCGGCAGGTCATTCACGTACATAAGGAACATGAGAGGTGCCAACACAGATCCCTGCGGCACACCACTCTCAACTTTCCGCCACGATGAGTAAGTTCCTCTAATGTTGGTCCTCATTTCCCTATCTGTTTAAATAGCTCTCCATCCATTTCAGCAAACTCCCCCTGACACATCCTAGCGTCTCAAGCTTAGATAACAATCTCTTATGTGGTACCTTATCGAATGCCTTTGGAAAGGTCTAAGTAGACGCAGTCCACCCATCCGCCTCTTTCTTGGAGTACATCTATCACCCTACTGTAATAACATAGCAAACTGGTAACACAAGATGTCCCTTCTCTGAATCCAAATTGCTTTGGGGTTATTATCTTCTTTCTCTCCAACATTTTCATCCATCTCTTCCTAATTAGCTTTTCACAAATCTTGCATACAATACTAGTAAGTGAAACTGGTCTATAGTTTAGAGGGTCCTCAGGGTTTCCATTCTTGTATATCGGAATGATATTAGCTCTTTTCCATTCAACAGGAACCTGTCCTTTATCTAAGGAAGCTTGAATTATGTCCCTCACTGGCTCCACTAATTGCTCTGCACACTCCTTTAAAACCCAGGCAGACACTTCATCCGGTCCCATAGCTTTCCTTACTTCAAGTCCTCTCATCGCAGATAACAGCTCATCTCTAGTTATTTCAATCTTACTAAGACCACTCTCCAGTACTCCCGCCTGTGGTTCGTCAAAACCTTCCTCTCCTGTGTTCACATTTCGAAGCTTGTATATGTTGTAGGCATTCAGAACTGACATGTCCACCATATGCAGAAAGAACTTTTTGTACCATCTGCACGAGGTACGCAGGCAGTCAATGAAGCCTATCTGCATGTCGGACTTGTCCACCAGCCTCATGTTGATGTTGTAGTCCAGGACAGCATCGGGCTTGGTCACCCTGGCCTGGGTGCGGCGATCCACCTTGCCAGTCTCCACCATTTCCCCCTTGTGGATGGTGGTCAGGAGGTTGACCTTCCGCTGGTCGTGCCAGTGGATAGCCAGAATGGGCCCCGACTTCTTCTTGAACACATCACCTTTTTTGGTCTTTGGAGGGAAAGGTGGCATGCCCTTCCTTTTCCCTCGTACTGTGCCTACAGTCCCCGTCTTGCGCTCATGCAGGTACTGTGAGAGAGTGGGGGACGTGTAATAATTGTCCGTGTAGAGGACGTGATTCTTGTGAAAGTAGCGGTCCATCATGGCTTGCACCACTGCTCCGCCAAAGCCAATGAGGGGGTCCACAAGCAAGTCCCCTTCCTTCCCGCTGTAGACCAGGAAGTCCAGGACATAGCCAGTTTGGCAGTCGCACAGCACAAAGAATTTTATGCCAAAGCGATGTCTTTTTGAGGGGATGTACTGCCGGAAGCTGAGTTTTCCCCGGAACAGCACAAGAGACTCGTCAATGACGACCTTGCGGAAGGGCTTGAAGTAGGAGGTGAAGCGTTCTCGCATCATCTCGTACAACGTCCTAATCTTCCACAGCTTGTCTGGGAGGTGGACATCAAGGTTGGTGACAAGATGGAGCGCTGCGAGGATATCAAGGTACCGGTCGCGAGACATATATTTCCCGAAGGCAGGGGTGGATATCAGATCATTGGTGATCCAATAGTCAGGCAACCTATGCTTCTTGACATGAGGCATTAGCATGGTGAGTGCCAGGAACACCATGAACTCTTTATGAGTCACTGGGGTCCACTGCCTCATGTGGCCCTTGGTCACCTTTCCCAAAAAGTGGACCTGGAATTGGTGCTGCTTATTTGTCTCTTTGACAACATAGCCTACCACCTCCTCATCAAAGAAGGCCTCAAATAGTTTGTGTGGTGGAGCATTGGGGCCTGCAGGAAAATTGGGGGTAATGCCTGAACCCTCCAGTACCTCATCAAAAGCTGGCACATCAGGGTTGTATCCATCCTCATCAACTACGTCTTGCCACTGAAAATCGTAGAATGGGTCTTGTCTACGCTGACGAGGAGCTCCAGCTGGTGGCCCAGCACGCCCACGGCCAACTCGGGAGGCGCGCGCCCTAGGGCGGCCAGGGCGGCGGGCAGCACGACGCCGGGCCAAGCGGATGGGTCGAGGGTCGTCGATGTCCATATAGTCATCGTCAGAGTGGTCATCTTGCCCTGACGGTGGACCTATGTAATCATGGCCAGAGTCTTCAGAGAGGTGCCCTTCATCATCAGTGGCCCCCACATAATCTGGCGGGGAACCAGTGATGCGTGGGCGGCGTGCGGGTGGGCGAGGTGGGGAAGGAGTGGCAGGTGAGGCTGTGTCCCCCCGAGGTCCTGGGCTCCTTGGCCTGCGACGAGTGACAGAAAGCAATGTTTCACTGTCACTAGGCCCAGGTATTGGTGATGCGAGCTCAAAGACTTCTTCAGGAAGACATGTTGAAGGCAGGAGAGGTGGGGAGGACCATGGGGAAAGTTGCGGGGACGTATGGCTGGGGCCGGCCGGGGTGGACGCCGCGGGAGCCTCGAACAAAACTCTCTTACTTTTCTTAATTTTTTTGGTATATTTCCTACCTTTCCCCTTTTCGGCAGCAGTATGTCTCCTGTCGGGGGACCTAGGAGGCAAATAGGCCGAAAGTGGGGGGTCCTCAACCCTTGGCAATGGTGGGGGTGGTGGGGAAGAATGCGGGGCATCCGGGTCATCTTGGGTGGCGTGGGTAGATAAGGGAGACAATGGCGGACGAGAAGGGTCACCACGCTGACCCTCACTCACAGCCTCATCCTCACCAAGTAGTTTTGCTTGTTCCCTAGCTGCCGCGGCCGCCTTCTCAAGTATTTTCTGCTTATACAAATGTAGCTTGAAAGGCGATTTACCTGGGGAAGGGCTTGGCGTCGTGTCACTTATGCGAAATTTGGTGAGTGACCTTGAACTCTCCCACTCACTCACTCTCTCAAGTTCACTGTCTTTAGGTAAACCAGCTTCCTCAACAACTGGTACATCACCTTCATCACTCTCATCACTGTCATGTTCTCTCGCAAATCCCAGGAATTGCTCTTCTTTGTCACTCTCATGGCCATAATCACTCGACTTATAATTACTGGAGTCGTCACTGACTTCATCATCAACATTATGCTTGGCATCAGCTCGCTCATAAAGTCTCAATGTCGTCTCAATACCTCCGGGAGATAACACATTTAGGCGATGGCATCGGGGTAAGGCGCGACGAACTAGCAAGGGCGTCGTAGGAAGCACGGTATCGGACACAGCGGAATCACTATTTGGCGTACTGTCCATGATGGCGTCGGGGTAGATACTGTTGCTGTGGCGTAGTTTACGCCTGGTGGCGCCACCTACCGTCCCACGATACCAAAAATGTACGCGCGGCATTCGAAAGCACGCACGCAAGCAATGGGCGTTCAAAAGCCCTTCCGGGTTGCGCGGGCCGAGGTTGTTATGGGCGTTCAAGAGCCCTTCCGGGTTGGAGGGGTTAAGGATAGAGGGAAGTGTTGTAATCCGATCGAGTCGTTGTTGTTTCTCTTATTCCGGTGTCATAAATCTTAGGCAGTAGGTGTTATGTGGAATAGTTTCCTTTAAATTCGTTCATCATACGCAAGTGCTGTGATCGATCGTTTAAGGATAGAGGGAAGTGGTTGTAATCCGGCCGAGTCGTTGTTGTTTCTCTTATTCCGGTATCATAAATCTAGACAGTTTCAGTTATATGGGTCAGTTGTGTGTCGGGCGAGATTTGTTTGTTTGCTTTGATTGTTCTATTCCTCTCTTAAAAATCTGTTGTTCCTTGTCAAGGACAAGAGGGAGAGGGAGGAACGAGCATTGGATAGGACGAATACTAAATAAGTGAGGGATTGCGTAGCAGCAAGGGTTGGGATAGAAAGGGAAGACCATAGGAAAAGTTAGAGGAGGCTCGATCCTGCTTAAACTTGGGAAAAGTGTCGGGGTAGTGATGAGAGGGTAGGCCTGCGCGGCTTAGGCTCGCGGAGAGTCTGGGTGCTGTGGTGAATAGCAACAGTGCATATTGCTAGCCAGCATCAGATGAAAACTCGGGAAGGCCATCGTTGAATGAGGTCTGGGGCGTAAGTCGGGTTAAATAGTGGGGAGACTGATGATAGAGGGAGTCAACAATAAGTAGCTTGATATATAATACGGGAGGGGAGGGGATGAAATGTTGTTTGTTCGCTTTTATTCTGCCGCTTCCAAATTTTATACAGGTACTGAGTCAGCCAGGCGTTCGTCGGGAGATTGGAGAACCCACGGCAGGAATCCTGGCCCTCAAGAAACTACGCCCAAGGATCCCTCATCAAGTCAAAACAAATGTTTATACCCAGCAGTCCATAGAGTTGTGTCGATTTTTTTTTTACTGTTTCTTCACATACCTCATTTAAACCGTGTCTCACAACATCTCTTTTTACATGACATTAGCTGAGCTTAATTGTGTGTTCATTGTAAATGAGTGGGCAAAGCCACTAGTTTTCACTGTAAAAATAAGTGGGTTAACCACCAGGTTTATGTCGCTGGCCGTGAATGACACCTCAGGAGTTTTCCCCTTTCAGTAGAAATTTTAACGTAAATGCAAAGGGGTTTTTCTACTGGTGCATTTAATGCACCAGTGACAGGTTAGACTCACACTACAGTATGGAAGACACTATGAATGACACCTGAGTGATTTTAGCAGAGCAAAATCAATGTTAGTAGGGGGGAATGTCACGGGTCAGACCGTGACTGTGATTATATACTATAGGGTTAGCTATATTTCTCAAGCGCGGGAAAAATTGGGGAGGCGGGAACAGCTGTAGAGAAGAGGGGTGGAGGCACAGGCATAGGCCTGTGTACCGCTAGGCGCCTCGCGTACACATGTGTGCGTGTGTGCGTTCTTGCTTGTGAGCGTGGGTAGGCCGCCGTTACGCGTACATGTGTGTGTGCGTTCATGTTGTAGGCGTGGTCATAGGGAGCGTCCAGTCTTTTCATTGGCACCAAATTCAAAATGTGATGGGGGAGGGGAAAACCGAGGTTATAAAGGGGGCAGGTATGCCCAGGACAGGCCTTATTCTCCTCCTGCCCGACCCCAACGAGATAGTCCAATTTTGTTGTGCCCGCGATGAATGGGTCGGCAGGGCTGCGAGGGCACCTCGTGCCCTAATTCAACCATAATCAGGTGAGTCCAATTCAGTTAGACAAGTGTCAACGTTGATTGAGATATCCAGAGTGATGTGTGGTGGTGAGAGTGATGTGTGGTGGTGTGCTTGTGTGCGTTGGCCAGTCACCAGGACTGTGCCAGACCGTACACATGGCCAAGGTTGTGACGCCGACCGAATTAGCTTATGCTATGGCCGAGAATGGCAGGTGTAAGCATGACCCCACAGAGGGCTTGCTAAAGGCTAGGGATGCCCAGGGCGACATAGTTCTCCTGCGGCGATATCCCACTGATTTAGCTATGCACGTGGCCAGGGGTGTGTGTGTGGATGTGTGCGGGTGTGGTGAGTGACGCCGTAACACTTAACCCCACAGAGGGTGAGGTTACCGCTAGAGGATTGTCGGCTTGAAGGGCTTGTCGTACTGCCCGTTTTGAGACTCTTTAATTAGACAACTCTCATTAGTCTAGCGAGTCACGTGTGTGGTGTGTCGGTGAGTGACGCCGTAGCTCTCAACCCCACAGAGGGTGAGGTTACTGTTAGAGGATGGTCGGCTTGACTCCCTAGGACTTGTCGTACTGCCCGTTTTGAGACCCTTTAATTAGGCAACTCTCATTAGTCTAGCGAGTCACGTAACCGAGGTGAGGAGGTGAGAGAGAGAGAGAGAGAGAGAAAGTGATGAGTGTGATTGACGGGTACGGTGAGTGTGGGAAAATCTTGTACCTTATTCGATCATGCGGTCATTTGCTGGGCTAGACACTTTCAGTAACACAGTAGACTAAAGGGTTGGTTGATGTGAGATTTCGTGTGACAAGCAGTAATCAGTATAATGATTTGGGGTAATCTTAGGGGTAGTTATAATACTGGGTAATTGTATTTAGGTAAGTGGGTTAGATTGAGTGGCTGAGTGTGTGAATGAAATTGTCTCTTTGATTAATGCAATTTCAGTGTCGCTATTCAATAAAACCATTTTAGTAGGAATGTTTGTTTCTTTAATTCTTACTAACTTTAAGAATACAATTATTATTAATATATACCTATCATTACAATAAATCTGTGTACTCTATTATCCCGCAAGCTGGGAACTGCAATTTTCTTTTCAAATATATTACTGCATCGAGTCAGTATAGATATAAATGTATAGCATGTTCTGGGACTTTTGTTGCCATAATTTCACAAGGGATATTTGTCTATTTTTGATCTAAAGTAACGACACTATCAATTATAGGTTTATTTCCTAGATAATGGGCAAGTGTTACAGTAACCTATTAGTCTTATGATCTATTACAATTGGCGATCTGGACTGGATTACTATTACAATTGGCACCGGGCATGATCTATTACAAGGCCTAAGCCTTGCCACTGGGCTGGTAATCCAATGGACCCGGGTTCGAATCCCAATATGTCAATGGGAAGATATTATTGGGATGGAATTTGTGCTGTACCTAGTATCAGTGCATTACCACAGCACACCGAAATGCCCCCCCCAAAAATACCCTCATTGTTCCCTGATTAAATAGCATTGTATGAATATTCCCATATTCAAAAATATGCTACAGGGGGGCAATGCCTATTGAGTTAATTGCTCAATAGGTGGCGTTCTGAGAGTGTGGGATGAGACTGTGAAGCGCAGAGGCGAGGCGGCTTCAGAGATGGAATTGCTTCGAGCCGTGAAGCTTCGCATGTCTCACTCCCTAGACTGGAGCAAGACCTCACGGGCCTCACAGTGTTCAGCGGTTGAGTATAAAAGCTATCAGCCTATGCCCGAGAGAGAGTACAGTAGTTGGGAAAAAAAAAATTCCGCCAATAACGACTTATAAAATCAATCTTTCGGCAATAACGGCAAGTCAGAATAGTTACTAACTTTCTACAATAATGTTTGGATTCATGTAAATAATGGTTATTTAACTTGCTCATGTAATAATGTACACCCTATGTGGTTGATTGTGTTCTTTTATTTATAAATGATTATTTTACTCAAGCGTTGTTTCCACATAGCGATTTTGATTAGTTGTTTTGTCTTTTTACTGGGTTCGTATAAGTTTTGGTTTGTATATTTTGCAAGTTTTACATTATAATTTTGCGGGAAATAACCAGGCGCACCTTGGAGAGCGTTTGGTTTAATCTTGATGACCCTGGAGTTGAAGTTATATTTTTACCACCAAATACAACCTCCAAAATTCAGCCACTTGATCAAGAAGTTATAGCAAATGCCAAGTTGTTGTACAGTAGAACCCCTCCCATCCGGTGCTCTCAGATTCGGAAACCCAAGAGATCCAGACAGGCATTTCGATCCAGACTCTTGTTTCAGCCAACCAGACTTGTCTGGATGGCTTGGGAAAAATCCGGAAACGAATGAGACGAATACAAGTTTCAACACATATTATTTACATCCAGTGTTAGATATCCAGACTTGTATGTCAGCCATCCGGATTTGTCTAGATGGCTGAAACCTAAGTGTGGTTGTTTAAGTTAGATGTTTGGACTCATGTTTCAGCTATCCGGATTGTCTGGATGGCTGAATATATGTCCAGACTTTTGGCAGATCCAGACAGGGTTCTCCCCCAATTAGTCTGAATGGGCGAGATTTTACTGTACAGTAAACCCCTGCTAACTCGGACTCTTTTTAGTCGGAAACCCGCACTTCTCGGAATGGCATTGGCCTCTCTCAAATGTCCCTGTATATCTCGGAAATTTTCGAGTTGGACGGGATTTGTGTCCGGTTTAAAATGTTCTCTCACTCGGTTTTAACCCGTGGAGCCCCGGCTAGTTTTGTATTGTTTGTTCACCAGAACCCGGCCGGTTTTCAAAAAATGGTTTTATTCCAGAAACAATAGCGAATGGGTTAGGAATGAAGGAAAAACCAAGAAAAAACGCTCAAAAAGCTTAAAGAATGGTCCTACAGAGCCCCCGAAAACGTATTTTACAAGAGTAAAAACTTGAAGGCAATTACCCCAAAAAACTAGGTTATTGCGTGCTCACGCGCACGCACGTGGACTTTGAGTTTTCAACCATCGGCACGGTTGCGTGGGATACGTACACAGTTCCCATACAAATCTGAGCCCTCTCGAGTGGCTACACCTGAGGTTACGGTCGGAGCAATTAGGGTGACTTGTCAGACGCGTTGCTGGGGCTGTGCGTTACATACATCGCCGACGCGTCAGACGCGTCGCTGGGGCTGTACGGGTTAAGTGATTTTAGGATGAATTGAAGCCTGTGCCTTTTAATTATTGTGTTAATATTAATTACTATGTACTGTACTGTCCCTGAAAACATAATAAGGTTCGTATTTGTCATTACTGTAATATGATGAAGTTCACATACAAAAAAAAAAAAAAAAAAAAAAAATCTCAATTTTCTCTGACACGGACTTTCCTCTTCTAATTCGGAGTTTTCCCTCTCATAAGTCGGACTTCGGACATCTCGGAAGTGGTCTCCCCCCAATTAGTCCGAGTTAGCGAGGGTTTACTGTACAGTACTTATAAATTTGTCCATGACAAGATGAGGAAGGAAATTGACAAACAAGAAGAAATGAAAGAAATTGTTGAAATTGTGAGCAGTAGCGAGGAGGATGATACACCCCTCGCCGCCTCCCCTGCTCAAGGTCAAGGTCAACCCTCCACCTCCGCCGCTCCAGCTCTCCACATCGTTCCACTTCTCCACCAGCAACCCCTGCCATAATGACTGTACAGTATATATAAATGTACTATTTTTTTTTTTTTTTTTTTTTTTAAAGAGACAATGAATGGAGGAAGGAAAAACACAGATAAAACAAAAAGGTCCATGTGCCTAAAGGCATCCTCCATTCATAAAATGTTTGTAACAACTGGATTTAAACATTTGTAGATTGTAAGTTTGTGGAAAGCAATTCGAGGGAAGTGAATTCCAAAGAGTAGTAGCTCTGGGGATAAATGAATTCTGATAAGCGGAAGTTCTGCATTGTGGAGGAGAAAGTGTAAATTCATGGCCGCTCTCAGCTGCCCTAGTTCTACGGGGAAAGATGTGGAGAGGCGGCACAATTGAAGCAAGTTCCTCGGAACAATTGCTGTGAAAATATCTGTAGAATAATGCAAGGGATACAACGTTTCTTCGTATGGATAATGTAGGAAGGTCCTGTGTGATTGCAGGGTTATTGATTAATCTAATAGCTTTATTTTGAATTTTGTCCAACTGCCTCAATGCAACCACTCCACTTCCACCCCACAGAGGTGAACAGTAATCCATCTGAGAACGCACATGACTTTTATATATTACGGCCAACTGCTCGTCAGTGAAGAATTCACGAACTCTGTACAGGAGTCCCAGTTAATAAGGAAATTCGGCGGGTGCCGCCCATAAGTAATTATTCCCATAAGCTACGTTGTTTGAAATTTGCGAATTTAAAATTTGCGAGGTCGCATGTCGCCCATAATCTTGCAAATTTGGAGGATGGACTGTAATGTAGAAGACCAATTGAACTCTAGAAGACAAACTGAACTCAAGGACAGGAGATGAGGCCAAAGTCAAGGGAAGTACAGTACAATGACCAAGAGAACTCTAGAAGAAGGGATAGGGTCAAAGGAAATTGACAGACTGAAACCTCAAAAATCGCCTGGTCCTGACGAGGTATATGCTAGAGTATTAAAAGAATGCAGAGATGAGTTAAGTAGTCCATTAGCATTTATATTTAACAAGTCATTAGAAACAGGTTTAGTTCCAGAAGCTTGGAAGCTTGCAAATGTAGTTCCGATCTTCAAAAAAGGTGATAAATCGATAGCATCCAATTACCGTCCCATTAGTCTCACATCAATCATAGGAAAGTTGCTAGAGTCTATTATTGCTAGGAAAATTAGAAGCCACTTAGTAAAATTTAACTTAATAAATTCTTCTCAGCATGGATTCACTCAGGGACGTTCTTGCCTTACTAATTTGCTTAGCTTTTTCTCAGAGGTATATGAAGCAGTAGATAGTGACAAGTCATATGATATTATATATTTAGATTTCAGTAAAGCTTTCGACAGAGTCCCTCATGAGAGATTGATGAGAAAGGTTGAGGCACATGGAATAGGAGGGTCGTTGTTGGGATGGATTAGGTCATGGCTAATTGGTAGGAAACAGAGAGTCAGCATAAATGGTACCAAGTCAGAGTGGGGAGCAGTCAAAAGTGGTGTCCCCCAGGGATCGGTATTAGGTCCCCTGTTGTTTCTTATATACATAAATGACCTAGATTTAGGTATAACTAGTAGGATAAGTAAATTCGCAGACGATACTAAATGGGGAGATCAATTGATTCAGATAGCGATATAGAGTGCCTCCAAAGGGATCTAGATACCTTACATGAATGGTCAGTAAATTGGCAGATGAAGTTTAACATTGACAAATGCAAGGTATTAAAGATAGGGAAGATGCAAACAAATGTTAAATATAAACTAGCTAATTTAGAATTAGAAAATTCAGACTGCGAGAAAGATCTAGGTGTGTTTGTTAGCAATGATTTGAAGCCTAGAAAACAGTGTATAAGCGTTCGTAATAAGGCAAACAGGATTCTCGGGTTCATCTCTAGGAGTGTGAGTAACAGAACTGCTGTTGTCTTAAAACTTTACTTGTCATTAGTGAGACCCCATATGGATTATGCTGTCCAATTTTGGTGTCCTTATTACAGAATGGACATAGATTCATTGGAGAGAATTCAGCGTAGAATGACAAAAATGATCCATAATATTAGACATTTCCGTATGAAGAAAGGTTGAAGAAATTAGGTTTACATTCGTTAGAGAGACGCAGAGTTAGAGGGGATATGATAGAGGTGTTCAAGTGGGTTAGTGGGATTAACAAAGGGGACATGACAAATGTACTAAAGCTCAGTGATAGCGAAAGAACTCGTACCAATGGTTTCAAATTAGATAAATTTCGTTTCAGAAAAGATATAGGCAAATATTGGTTTGGTAACAGAGTTGTAGATGGGTGGAATAGGCTACCAAGTGATATAGTGGGATCAAGAACGATAGGGAGCTTTAAGAAAAAATTGGATAAGCATATGGACGAGAAGGGTTGGGTGTGAAGGGGGATCAGCCGGGTTGGGCCAATCAGCGCTCTGCAGACCCCCGTAATCCTGCGTTAATCTCTAACCGGTTTGGTAAGATGATCCTCAGGGTATTAGAGTGTTGAGCCTATAATTGGGCTTTGTAATTGGGGTTGTGTGGGACAGGGATCTGCCTTGCTTAGGCCAATCGGCTTTCTGCAGACTCCCATTTTCTTATGTTCTTATGTAAAGGAATAAGAGTACTGGTATTGCACAAGATATACTGAATTCCTGGAGGAAAGATAAGGACAGTGATGAGAAGCAGGTTTTCAAAGGAGAGGCTATTAATTTTGGTCACTATTATTAGGTATACAGTACAAACATAATTATGCTCTGTAGTCTACTTACCTTTATGCCCCTGAAGTACTAAATTTCCAAAACAATGTACCAATTCCTTCAAATTTTTCTGGTTTTGATTAGTTCTTTTGTCTTTATATTGTTTCGTCCCAGTTTTGGTTTGTTTATTTTGCAAATTTTACATTTAAATTTCCTCTCACACTCAACAACACTGCCTGTTTGAAACCCTGATGAGAAGTACCATACAATCCCAGCTATATTCACCAGCTTTCCAGAGGACGTTACCAAGCACTCTTGTCGATGTGTTTCTCCCTGAGACCGTGGACGGACAGTGGGCTACGAGAGGCTTGACCAGACCCAGTAAGCTAAATACAGGCGTGACAGCAGCGATATACTACCCAGCAAACCACCCCACTTTCTATTGTTTTTCATTCACCCTGCATTCTAGTTAAATGGGGTTCTACTGTACTTTAAGACAAGGGATAAGGAGAGAGGGACGAGGAGTACAAGAAAACTGACCTCCTGATGAAGGGAAAAAAACAGACAATAAAAAATGCTGCAGAATTCAATTGGAACTCTTGAAGGAGAGTAAAATGAGAAGTATGGCCTACCGTACAATGCCAGTTATACTCACCAACTTCCCAGAGGTCGTACCAAGCACTCTTGCCGGTGTGCTTCTCTCTGAGGGCGTGTGCGGTGGCTGCGAGAGGCTTGACTAGACCCAACAGATATAGGTGTGATGGTAGGGAGATACCACCCAGCAGGCTACCCCACTCTCCACCGTTCACCAGCAGAAGGATGCACCTGGCAATCATCAAGCAGTTACAAGTTTTACAACTATCCCCACACAACTCAGGTTGAAGTGATTTCATTTATTTTACACCGTGGTGTAGTTGGTTAAAGCAACGCCACTCATCCTGACTGTCTGTGGTTTGAGCCTGGCTGAGAGTATTAAAATATATATATATATATGTATATGTATATATATATATGTATATATATATATACTGTACATATATATATATTTCCCAACAGTAATATTCAACATCACCATTATTATTATTTCACTTGATAGACAAAAGTTATGTATACACATGTAAAGATTACAAACAATTAATAATAAATTGACCAATGGAGTAAATCACACATAATAATCTATGATAAATAATTTACAATACAGTGGAGCCCCCATCCTAGCTGCTAATCGGTTCCGCAGAAATAGAGCTAGGATTGAAACATCCAAGATCGGGGCACTGTTCTTATGGGGAAAATTCAATCGGTTCCGTGCTCATGCCAAAATTTGCGTCTTTTTCTATTTTTTGCCTATGAAAACAGTTTTATTGTACACAAATTAAATTTTATGCATTATATTGTATCATATAATACACCATAGAATAAGTTTTTAATAACTAGAAAAAAAGGCCGGAAAAACTAAATAAGATGGTCACCAATTTTCCCATGGATTTTTTTATTTTTCCCTGTTAGTTTTCATCAATATATAGTGTTTGGAAATAATTGCAACCCTCGGCGAAACCGTTTTCCCCATTATACAACGATCTTAAGACACGCCGCCCGATAGTGGGGAGGGCTATGAAGTACAGGGAAAATGAGGGGTTAAATGCGTAAAACGGCGATTAAAACGTATTTTAGCAAAACTTGGCTCGGGTTTTAAGGTATTTCTAAGGCCTAAAACCCAATATTTCGAAAACCCGAGCCAAGTTTTGGCCAAAGCTGGCTCGGATTTTGAGAGTTTGTGGACAACAAAATGACAGTAACCTCATTTAGAAATTTGGCTCAGGTATCCCGAAATTGCAAAGGCATAAAAGCCGAATTTTGGAAAACCCGAGCCAAGTTTTGCCAAAACTTGGCTCGGATTTTGCGAATTTTAAGAGTAAACAAATTACAGTAACCTAATTTAGAATTTTGGCTCATGTTTCCCTAAATTGCAAACCCCAAAAAGCATAATTTTGGAAAACCCGAGCACTACCGGTATTCAGGCCGGTATATAGGCACTAATGCCTACCGGTATTCGGCCGTATCTGTAAATACGAATGCGAGGAACTTCGAGCGAATTCCTGATCGAGCGGATGCACAAATTCACAATCCAATCTAACCTAACCTACCTAACTTAACTAAACCTAACCTAACCTAACCTAAATGCGCCTCCGCTCGAATATGAATTCGCTCGAAGTGTCCAGATACCGTAAATACTACCGCAACTACGAATCTTGTTTCTGAAACCTAGTATATTAACCTATCCAAACAACCCAACCTATCGACAGAGATGGGCAGGTGGAGTGGACTAAAAAGCTGGTAGACAGACCTCGGGAGACAGGTGAAAATAGCGTGTGTACGAATCGGTGCCGTCTATAGGAAGGTATTGACAACCATGTTTCGACAAAATTCCATTTTAGTACTATATATTTTTATTAGGTTTTGCCGAGGCTTAAAACACATTTTCATATTATGTTTAGAGCATATACAATCCATATGTGTGTTCAAATATTGCAAAATAATTGGTGACCAACTTATTTAGTTATACTAAAAGGCCCAATATCTAAACAATTACCGCACTTTTTCCCAGTGTTAGGCTATGAAAACATGTTTTTTGTCTAGGCTACATCAAGTAGCCTAGGCCTAAATCTTATGCATTGTAAATAATAATGTAGAACATAAGAACATAAGAACATAAGAAAATGGGAGTCTGCAGAAAGCCGATTGGCCTAAGCAAGGCAGATCCCTGTCCCACACAACCCCAATACAAAGCCCAATTATAGGCTCAACACTCTAATACCCTGAGGATCATCTTACCAAAACGGTTAGAGATTAACGCAGGATTACGGGGGTCTGCAGAGCGCTGATTGGCCCAACCCTGCTGATCCCCCTTCCAACCGTCTCGTCCATATGCTTATCCAATTTTATCTTAAAGCTCCCTATCGTTTTTAATCCCACTATAGCACTGGTAGTCCATTCCACCCATCAATCTGTTACCAAACCATATTTGCCTATATCTTTTCTGAAACGAAATTTATCTAATTTGAAACCATTGGTACGAGTTCTTTCGCTATCACTGAGCTTTAGTACATTTGTCATGTCCCCTTTGTTATCCCACTAACCCACTTGAACACCTCTATCATATCCCCTCTAACTCTGCGTCTCTCTAACGAATGTAAGCCTAATTTCTTCAACCTTTCTTTATACGGAAGATTTCTAATATTATGGATCATTTTTGTCATTCTACGTTGTACTCTCTCCAATGAATCTATGTCCATTCTGTAATAAGGACCCCAAAATTGAACAGCATAATCCATATGGGGTCTCACTAATGACAAGTAAAGTTTTAAGATAACATCAGCAGTTCTGTTACTCACACTCCTGAGATGAACCCGAGAATCCTGTTTGCCTTGTTTCGAACGCTTATACACTGTTGTCTAGGCTTCAAATCATTGCTAACAAACACACCTAGATCTTTCTCACAATTCGAGTTTTCTAATTCCACATTAGCTAGTTTTATTAACATTGTATGCATCTTCCCTATCTTTAATACCTTGCATTTGTCAATGTTAAACTTCATCTGCCATGAAGACAGATGGCTAAATGACATGGCTAAATGACAGTCCTAACCATAAATACTGTAGATTGGGGCATTGTTTCTAGCTATCATGCAATTTTGTTTAGGCCTAGCCTAGGCCAAGGTTGTAAATTCGTCCAGCCACCCCTCAAGTACCCATTTCGCCCAAAATACATCCAATAAATACATATTATGAGGAAAAGACGTATAAATACGTATTATGAGAAGATTACTTACCACACAGATTTTATTATAAATCATTGTCATACTTAGCCTAGCCTAGGCTAACATCGTCTAGGCAAGGCAATTCAATCGCTTTCGTCCGACATGGACTGGTCTTTGCTGTGTTTTGAGCATGAAATTCCTTCATTGCTACCACCAGGCCAACCATCCCTATCACTAGATGTACTAGAGGTTATAATAAACACGAGAGATAAGGGGTTCAAGCACAAAAAGGCTTGCAAACGGTTGTTTTGTCAACAGATACTAGCTAAACTGCAAGCGTCTGCTTAGTGATGACGTCATACAAAGATGGCGGCATTTGACGATCCGGATTCACTCGGATTTCGTCTCTAAACGGCAAGCTACTGGCAGATTCTTTCGTTATGTTAAAACAAAATTATTGTTTTTGTTTGTTTTCTAGTTTTATGTTGAGTTTTTCGTTATTTTTGCTATTTTTTCGGGTTTCGGCTGGGATTTTGATGCGAGGAATGAGGCTTTTGGCGCGAGAATTGAAATGGGGAATATTTGGTGTGTGGTGCGAGAATTGAATCAACGAAGACCGGTGTAGCGAGGATGGGGGCTCCACTGTACAGTACTGTACTTTAGCCTACAGCCCTATATGTTACAAATGCCAAGACTTCAGATTGAGTTGCTTTATGATGAACATCTATCTATCTATCTATTGCCTGACGCCGTGATCCCCGAAGGGGTGGATACGAACGAACCGCCCCCATGCACCTCTGTCCCCAGTCAGTCGACGCCTCTCCCCCCAACAGGGTGCCAAAACAGAAATTATCCAGTTCTGGATCATTTTTCTAAGCTTACAAGGATCAACTTTGCGCGGCGTCTGCGGGGGGCGCAGCCCCCCTTTACATAACAGGGGATCCGGGGGGCGTAGCACCCCGGAGAAATTTTGAGATGTGAAGGTAAATATACGCACAATACATGCTCAAAATTTATTAAAAGGAATTAATAATATTGTAAGTAAAAGGGATGTTATGTATGTTTACTGGTGTTTAATCAGGATACTAGGGGAGCTGGCTGCCTGTACTTCAGTCTCAAAGAGATTCACTTCAGGTCCACTAATATAGGCATTGAAAACAGGTTTTTAAATTATTCTTAGCAGTCCCTGTTTTAGTTTTGTAACTTTTGTCCAATAAAGATTTCATGTATATTTGTTGTTGCATTCCAAGAACTATTACATACTTAATTTATATCCTTTCATATGATACATGCGTTACTATAGAGTACTGGTTAAAATACATACCGGTACCAAGTTTCAAGAATAAACTTTGATTAGAACATTTGTTTGTCTATTATTTTCCCTGGGCCGAGTAAAAAAATACCTGGGTAGGCTATTCCCATCTCGGGTTAAGTACAATCAGTAGGACCGTAGAAACTTACTTTAATTTTCACAACTTTAAAAGACTCAAGATTCTGCGAGGCTAATTCCGAAAATATTCAATCAAGTCTCCGTTACCCCCATGAAGTCAGGTTATAGTAATGACAAGACATACCAATAATATATGTTAGTTAGCGGGTGTGTGGACTGTGGCAGCCCCCACTTTGGACACTAAGACTAAGTAAAGTTAGGTTAGGGTAAGGTAATGCAAATTATCTACTCATAACATGATAAACAATTGAACAATAAACTACTGTACTATATTCCTTGAAGAAATAAAAACAAACAATTGTACATAAGGCTGCGGAAAGATTCTTTAGTGATACCCAAGTCATGGCCGGGATTCCGGGAAATCTATAAATGCACTGTAGGCGGTAGGCCTAGCTGCTGGCTGTACACTTATTAAATTGTACCGGTAATCTGGCTAAAAAGTTACCGGTATACAAAATGAGAACATAGAGGCAGGGTGCAGATCCCACTTTGGACACTAAGTTTGGACTTTGGTTAGGGTAAGTTATTGCAAATCTTCCACTCATAATATAAACTACAATAAAATAAGATACCAGTAGATAAGATACTACTGTAGCCTATTCTGCCTATAGCCTATACCTTGAAAACAAAAACAAACGGTAAGACTGCGAAAGTATTCTTCAGTGACAGGTCTACCCCTATAATCCCACGGCATGACGGCAAACTGTTATTGTCATAGGCTATAGCCTAGCCAGGGTGTCGAATGACGCTGTTTTTTTGAGTGATAACACAAATTAACTTTCTGTATAATGATAACAAAAAATTAATCCTAGCCTACGTATTTTTATATTATTATTTTAAAAGTTAGACATCTAAAATAGGCCTAGGCTTAGGCCTACTGTTCCAAAACAAGAGTAGCCTAGGCTAGGTTAGCCTAGCCTAGCCTTACAAAAAAAAAAAAAAATACAGGAATGTTGGTCTAGGCTAAGTTTAATATACACTTCCCAGGTCATTTTAACAGTTCTATTGCTTCTATATATCATATAATACACCATAGAGTAAGTTTTTAATAACTAGAAAAAAAGGTCATCTTCTAAATAATTACCATAATTGAGGACCTTCGCCGTTCCCGGGTTAAGAGTGGGCTCTGAGTCTTAGCCTACCAGAACCAGATTCCCAGCTGCCTAGCTAACCTTATTTTTTACTGTCTTTAACCTCAAATCTTCCTTGATCTTCATTAGCCTATCAATACATTATACATAGCCCCATTAGTGGGGGCAGTCCTAAGATTGTTGGATAATGGGTTATCCTTAGCCTAATACGCCTAGCCTCAGCCTAGGCTACTCATTTCTGCTTCAAATCATCATTATCATCATAGGCCTAGGCTAATACAAGTAGGCCTAGGCTTATCTGAAAAAAATAATATGCTTGGCTACTTACAAAATCGCTGTTTGGTGCTTGCTAGAAGTCAGGTTTATCCAAAGTATCACCTTGAACTTATACCTTATATATAATGAGTTCCCCAAGATTAATATGCACAATTTTAGAATGTGTAGGACACTCGCACTTCACATGAAGTCAATGTTATATTCCAACCCCTTAATTCACTCTATTTTTCCACAAATATATCGGTAAATAACAGCTAACACATTTCCAAGTGTTCCACAGTTGATTGGCGGCAAGCTAATTTGACGTCATCATTGGATTATTCTCGGAAACACCACAATGGAAAACATAGCTGATATTAGTTCGTTGTTTTCCATTGATCCAACCACATATATACCCCTGAAAAACCAATAATTCATCATAAAACGTACTAATTTATAGCTTACCTTATGCCTCAAGGTCTTGCGCTCTTTGTCAAACACATAAAATTTATATTCATTCACTATTTTTAAGAAATTAGAGACCCCATAAAATTAACACATACGAAAAAATATCATGTATTTTGTGGGAGTTTAATTGGGATCAGATCAGATCAGAAAACTAACATTCAAACTTAAATTAATATTTTACATTATTCATTTCAGTGAAATTCAGTCAATATATTAAACACATGGAATAGTTTAGTTAATATATACATAGTTTTAGATAAATACCTATTATTATCCTTTAATCTACATATTATTGAGCATTCGAGTGCCAATAAAATTACGGTAGTTGTGTTCGTCTTGACTCAGCCTTGGCGCAATATAACATCGGAGTGTAGGGGTACATTGGTTGTTTGTTTGTTTGTTTGTTTTAGCGGACTCTCCCATCCAGGAGTTCGTTCTATGAACCATGGCTGTTTCCTTATTGTAATATATATTTGTTATATTGGTGCTAAAGTCAGTCACCTCATCCGAACCGAACAAGTTGTGTTTTCACAGTGTAAACAAATAGCTTTCATGACTCGAGCTCTGGATTTATCCGTCTATATTTACATTAGTAGCTGCATTTGGACTTCAATACAGGTGATATATAATAGCTCTAAGATCATAGCCAATGTAGAGTACAGTGTAGAGCAAAGCAACTATCGTTTGATGAGTGTAATGTAGAAATAGAATGGCAGGTTTAGCGGGGCTCCCAGCCGCCCCGGGAGTCACAGGCTCTTAGCCAATTTCAGTATCAATATTTTTTTCAGATGTTAGGTTCGGGATCACGAAGAAAATGGGCGAATTTTGGCACACTGCCCCCCAACCAGCACCGCCTTCGTTCATGTAGTTCCTCACTCCATCCTTCCACCTCATATTCGGTCTACCTCTCCCCCTCTGTCCCTCCACCTCGCTCTCGTACAACCTCTTAGTCATTCTCTCGCTTTCCATACGTTCCATATGGCCGAACCATCTCAAGTTGTTCCTTTTCACACTTTCCAGCACATCTACCTCCACACCACACCTCCTTCTTACTTCCTCATTAGTCTGTCTATCCCTCCATGTAACTCCGCACGCACTCCTTAAGTACCGGTAATTCATTTCCACTGCTCTCACTCTTGGTCTAAGTCTCTCAACCAACGTCCATGCTTCGCTTCCGTAAGTCAGTGTCGGGATTACCACATGATGAACATGAATAGCTTTATATCCGAAAGCTTAGTTATTCACAATAATATTCTAAGACAAGGGAGATATCTAAAACTCCTCTGGAATTGGAGATCCTTTGAGGAACCCTTAAAAGTCGGCCTTGGCATAGGAAACTATGACTTTAGATACCGGTACACTACTCAGAAGTTGGCAAAATGTTAAAACTAAATACAGCCTGTAGAGATGATAATTATTCAGAGTTCACAACATTCCTTACCAGTTGTTGATGCCCGTCCATGGAGCAATACCATCCCTGCCGCTGTGAGCACTCAAACATGCCCGAGCTTCACCAGTCAGCTCACTCATCACACTGTCTGTAATAACAATATTACTCTCTTTAGAGTGTCTTGTTGGTGTAATGGTTAGAGCGTGTAAGTTCTGTATGAGAAATCCTAGGTTCAAATCCTGGGAAAATCACATACAGTACTGTTGTTTGTTGTTGTTGACGTGTTTATTTTATACTAGCCCACTGGGCCAGGGCCCTCATAAGGCTATCATACAGTACTGTACTTTCATTAATTTTATTTGGGGGTTATTGGTGTTAATTATAATGTAAAACTTGCAAAATAAACAAACCAAAACGTATACAAACACAGTAAAAAGACAAAATAAGTAATTAAAATCGCTATGTGGAAACAACACTTAAGTAAAATAATAATTTATAAATAAAAGAACACAATCCACCACATAGGGTGTACAGTACATTACTACATGAACAAGTTAATCTGGTTCTCAAGCAAACTAATCACACACATAACAACGCACTATCGTCACGTTCAAGGAATTAGTCAATTTGGGAAGTCGGGGACGTTCTGGTAAATTTTTACTAAACTCTGCATGAATCAAGAAAAAAGAACGATGTTAAAAATAATATAAGCTTTCTATACACACTCACATCAAACACATCTACAGTAGAACAATAATGTCCTGCCATGACACTGCCCTGCTGTGTCATCACAGTGGCTGACATTGCTAACAGTGCTTTAACAAGACTTAACAAAATTCCCCTGCAGTACCTAGATCTATAGTATCTGCACTACACCAGTCTCAACAGGGCGGGTGCCCAACCCCGAAAGGGGTTGAAATAGGGGAGCTATCCCCCCGCCAAAGGCGGCTTTCTAGGGCCTTTCCTAGCTGTTGCTGAGAGGATTGGGCTCTAGTCATGTGGTGATGGGCTGGTCTATCAGAGTGAGAACTGAGCGATCTCTGCCATACCCATAGCTTACTCTGACTGTTCCTTTTACTTATATATTTTCTAGATCTCAAGTGACTGCGTCTCTTCTGTGGATTGACCTCCCAATCTACCAAGATTGGAAGCCAAAGCGTCACATTTTTCCTTTGCCCCTCAACTTTCTCTTCATAATTGCTGAGGGGCACAGGGCCCTGGGTGGGGCTTTGGTTTCCCGGGTGTTTCCTCACCCTCCTCAGCTCCCCGCCATGGAGTGGCTTCGGTCACTCAGGCTTTATTGTGGTCGGCAGGGAGGGTTCTGTGGGAGGCGCTCGGTTATGGCCTTGGCCTTGCTCGGGGCCTTGGGGCTGTTCGGCCAGGCAACTTGGGGAACAGCAACAACAACAACAGTGTTACAAGACAGTGCCATAACTAGTCTTTACTGCAAAGGATGACTGTTGGTCTGTACTTGCACTATCCCCCATTTTACTCGCTTTGTACGACACGCAGTACAAAGCGTGTGTCCTTACGTGAGGCATATTAATTTTCTTCCACTAAATGTGAAGGCCTCCTTACCCCCAGGAGGGTACATTCTGCAATAACATATCAATATCATCAAATATATACCTAACAGAAGATATCATAAATAGAAATGCATTCCTACTCCCATTAGTTACTTTTCAATAATTATGTTAGATTCGGGCCCTACATTTTCAAACAAATATTAGGTATTCCTAGGTTGAAATTGCAAATTTATTTTTGCTTGCTTTAGAATTTAAATATATAAAAAGACTTATTTGACAGTAGCAAGAAAGATAACATACCAGAAAAATTAAGATTTGTTAAATTATTTAGTAATACAGGTAATAGTAAGTAAAGAAGACCCTATGAGTAAAAGAAGACCCTATGCATGAAAGATGACCCAATGAGTAAAAGAAAACCCTATATGTAAAAGAAGACCCTATGTGTAAAAGAAGACCCTATGAGTAAAAGAAGACCCTATATGTAAAAGAAAACCCCATATGTAAAAAAGAAAACCCTGAGTAAAAGAAAACCCTATGAGTAAAAGAAAACCCTATGAGGAAAAGAAAACCCTGTAAGTAAAAGAAAACCCTGTGCATGAAAGACAACCCTGTGTGTTAAAGAAGCCATAGAAGTTATAGCCATATACCGTTATGTTGTTAATTAAAAAAACTTGGCAATAATATGATACAGAGACAGAGTAGTTTCATATTTTTCCACTAGTTATCGAGAATTGAGCTACTAAGGGAGTCAAATATCTGCCAAGTTTGAAGAAATGGAGAATAATGGTGCGACTCACTATCAACACAGGGCAGCTGGTGCAGACAGTGTTGTATCTTGGTCATCAACACCATCCAGGTCAACAGTTTACAGAGCCTCACAGAGTCCCGGCTGCCGAGCTTCCCCGCGTGACCGCTAGCATCCTCCAGCAGGCCCAGGGCACTCCCGAAACTCTGGGGGCAAAAGTGTAGGGGCGATTTTGATTAGTTCTTTTGCCTTTATACTGTCTCTTAAAAGTTTTGGTCTGTTTATTTTGCAAGTTTTACATTTTAATTTTCGGGACCCCCTTCTCCCAAATGTTTAGCCGTACTGTATTTGTTTTCAGAATTTAAGACGTTCGGCCTATTAGTTTGACAATTTTAAGACCTTTCGCCCTATTTCTTTGTCAATACAGGTATCAAGACCTTTCGTCCCATTTAAGTGTAGATTTTTTTCCTGGCAAGCGATAGCAAGCCTGTAATTTAGGAAGAACCGACCTTTAGTAGGGAAATTTTTCTACCGAAAAATGTAAAATTTTATCTTGAAGGGGGATCTTGGGGATGTTTTTTCAAGCTTGATGGAGATCTAGGGAGGAAACTAAAAAAAATATTAAATATATTAACAAATCGACCAATAAAGAAACCCTTTCCCCCTTAAAGTACTCTATGTGAAATACAACAGTACAATTATATATCACTGTTGCTTCACACTTTTGCTATTATCCCCTTTACTCTTTAGTCATCTTGTATGACATTCAGCAGGATACATGGGACATACTGTACTTTTTTTTTTTTTTTTTTTTTTTTTTTTTTTTTTTTTTTTTTACTCCCAGTGGGAAAACGATGCTTTAAATAAAGCACAGAAACCCCGACTCCTTCATGAGCATACTGGCTTTACAGAGCCCTGTTTTGTGGAAGTGATTTTTTTGTTTGTGGTGCCCAGCTCTGCCTTGTATGATACACAGCAGGAAACATGGGGCATATTCTTTTTCTTCCACCATAAGATGAAGGCCCCCTAAATGCCTGAGGAGATCAAAGAAGCTAAAATGTATAATTTTCTTTTACAGTAAATTCCAAGGTAACATAAGCTCTTGATGTGAAGTAATTGCATACCTTAGCTTGAGCCAATTCCACAGCCTTGGCAATGTATACGTAGACCAGCTCTCGTTGTGGTGTCTGAGGCAGCTTCATCAGTGTGTTGTAGATAGGGATGGGCATCTCCCACTGCAAAATTATTAAGGATTTTTACTAATGATCATGACAAAACTGTGGCTACATACAGTACAGTATATGAAGGTGAATATGCATTATTTGGATATTCAAGAGCAAAAATATTGTACACTGTACTTCAGTTAACCTTGTCAGTACAATGGTGTCATTTTCATCATACTGTATTCTGGTTGATATTAGATAAATTTAATGATCTTAGAAAGGACCTCTGGGAATCAAAGAAGTTCAAACTATTTCAATTAAACCCTGACTCCCAAAGATCCTTCATAAACTTTGCCTAATGTTATCCTGAATATAATGTAAAGTTAAAAAAAAAAAAAAAAAAAAAAAAAAAAAAAAAAACAACATTATGCCATGGTACAGTAAATGATTCCCCCACCTTGACATTGAGATCCGGAATGTCCTTCTTGGGCATGTCTGGTCTAAGCGGTGAAGTGTTCTTGTAGTGCATCACCGCTTCTTTCAGTACGTCCGGATTGTACGAGTGGATCAGGTCCCAGGTGATGTCATTTAGGTTGTTCGGGTCTGTAAGGATAGAACGTATGTACTCTACAGTCAAGAGCATAGATAGCGACACACCCATTTGAATCAATATCAAACAAAAACAAGCCAATACAATGCTTTTTACAGCCCATATGTTTCAGAACTATTTTAATCAGTATAAAACATAAAAAAGACAATGATGTAGTTTTTAATGCCGTGCACCACCTTCATTGACAGGGCTAGGGCGTGCCCTTGATACTAAAGCTGCCCAAACTCTTGCCATCTGCCATATAAGATTTTGTAAAATTTGTACTAGAGTAGAAGACTTTTGGGATAGAGCTAGGTTACTATACACTCTTAGTAGACAGAGGTTTTGTTGAAAGTAAATTGTTGCATAAATTTAATCTTTTTAAGGTCAATTATTGTGACTGTATTTTAAAATTTTATATCAATAATTTTAATCAAGCATTATTAACTTGAAGTTTCGCTTAAAACCTCTGCTTACTTTTTGTCTGTATATATTAATTGTTTATCATTTTCTATTGATATTATTAATTTTTATAATTAATTGTAATTGTTAAAAGAGTACTCTTTTGTTTAAATCTATTGTGCCTTCTTCATATTTTCAAATATTTATATTTATTATATTGTACATATTCATTGTCGATAGGATCATAGGATCAATTGCTTGCTTTTGCGATTTCCTTAGTTTATTTGTACAATAAATGTAGGTTATTTGTAGGGTAGTTGTTGTTGTTGTTCCCCAAGCTGCCTGGCCGAACAGCCCCAAGGCCCCGAGCAAGGCCAAGGCCATAACCGAGCGCCCCCACTTAAAGCATGCTATGCTTACAGGTACCTACCCGATAGCACTATCGTTAGCGAGTGATATATGTTTTTGTTCTTTTGTCGATATCTTGTCAAATTGCAAATTTAGCTTAATATAAAATTTTATATAAATTGTAGTTTCTTTATTCATACAGAATTTGGTAAAATTTACCAGAACGTCCCGGACTTCCCAAATTGACTAATTCCTTGAACATGACGAGGTGCATTGTTATATGTGCTATCAGTTTGCTTGGGAACCAGATTGACTTGCTCATGTACAGTAGTTGTGTACACCCTATGTGGTGGACTGTGTTCTTTTATTTCAAATTTTTATTTTATTAAGCGTTATTTCCACATAGCGATTTTGATTAGTTCTTTTGCATTTATCTTGTGTCGTCCCAGTTTTTGTTAGTTTATTTTGCAAGTTTTACATTATAATATGGCACGGCGTGGGATCGAACTGCAGACCCTTCCATCAGCAGACAGATGCGCTACCGATGATGCTTCAGAACTTGGCTTTAGAGGTTCAAAGATTTGAAATTGGTGTACAGATACAGTTCGAATCCCCGGATTGCCACATGTGTTTGTTAATTTCATTAATCGAGTTTAGGAGTTAAGTTGGTTGGTGGAGAGAACATAATAATTAATTCTGGTGTAGTTTATAGAGAGGCCTTCCCTAGGGTTAAGCGCCCCATTAATTACTCTTTCCATTCACCTACTCATAGCCTCCGATCGTGCAGTTGGAATGAATGTACATGCTAAGATTGATATGCAGGATTCGAAACTGCATAATAAACCGTAGGCTTGTGCATCATTCTTTAACTGTCTTCGTGGCGCAATGCATAAGTGTGTTGATTTTCGGTGTGAGCGTCCTGGGTTCGAATCCCCGGACTGCCACATGTGTTTGTTAATTTCATTAATCGATTTTAGGAGTATAGTTGGTTGTTGAAAGGAACATAATAATTGATATTGGTTCAGGGGTAATTTATCGAGAGGACTTCCCTAGTGGTTAAGGCCCCATTAATTGCTCTTTCCATTCACATATGCATAGCCTACGTGAGTTGCAGTTGGAATGTGTGTATATGCTAAGATTGATATGCAGGATTCGAAGTTGCATAATAAATCGTAGGCAGTGTCCACCATTCTTTAACTGTCTTCGTGGTGCGATGCATAAGGTGTTGATTTTCGGTGTGAGCATCCTGGATTCGAATCCACGGACTGCCACATGTGTTTGTAAATTTCATTAATCGATTTTAGGAGTATAGTTGGTTGTTGAAAGGAACATAATAATTGATATTGGTTCAGGGGTAATTTATCGAGAGGACTTCCCTAGTGGTTAAGGCCCCATTAATTGCTCTTTCCATTCACATATGCATAGCCTACGTGAGTTGCAGTTGGAATGTGTGTACATGCTTAGATTGATATGCAGGATTCGAAGTTGCATAATAAATCGTAGGCAGTGTCCACCATTCTTTAACTGTCTTCGTGGTGCGATGCATAAGGTGTTGATTTTCGGTGTGAGCATCCTGGATTCGAATCCACGGACTGCCACATGTGTTTGTAAATTTCATTAATCGATTTTAGGAGTATAGTTGGTTGTTGAAAGGAACATAATAATTGATATTGGTTCAGGGGTAATTTATCGAGAGGACTTCCCTAGTGGTTAAGGCCCCATTAATTGCTCTTTCCATTCACATATGCATAGCCTACGTGAGTTGCAGTTGGAATGTGTGTACATGCTTAGATTGATATGCAGGATTCGAAGTTGCATAATAAATCGTAGGCAGTGTCCACCATTCTTTAACTGTCTTCGTGGTGCGATGCATAAGGTGTTGATTTTCGGTGTGAGCATCCTGGATTCGAATCCACGGACTGCCACATGTGTTTGTAAATTTCATTAATCGATTTTAGGAGTATAGTTGGTTGTTGAAAGGAACATAATAATTATATATCAAAAGATAATTTATCTGATTGGGCATGAAGAAACTACAGAAGGAACAAATTTTAGCCATTTTGGTTATGACGGTTGTGACCATCTAGAAGTGTGGCTGTTTTGGTTGTGGCCATTTTCGAGAGTGGCTGTTTTGGTTGTGGCCGTGTATGAGTGTGGCCATTTTGGCTTTGGCTTTTTTATCATTCTGACTTTTGCTTCAGCCTTTGTGGCATTGTACTTATATAAGCAGGTGATTACCTCAGCATTACTAAATACAATACCGTACTGTACCGGTACTTTATTTTATGCTATGAGCATTAATACATAATAAAATACACTTACATATATATAAAGAATATATAACTCCCCGGGAGTACTTCCCTGAATGGCTGGTGCATACAACCTCCTCTTAACAACTGTAACTGCTGTATGAAATTATATAAATCTGTGAATATTTCTAAAGATACATAAATACTGTACTGTACTTGTCAAGGTTCCATCCAAGGCCCTGTTGTTACCGGAGGTCCTGGGGTGTTCGTACTGCGGCCACATAGCGATCAGCTCCTGGCGTGAGAAGAGTGTATTGAGGGGAGGACAGGCAGAGATGGCCGGCACTAACACCTCACTCAAACCACCCGCTAGGTTCAGTGTCATCAGGAACGTTCGGATTCGCTCCATGTGGGAACTATTGAACTGGGACAACTTGGCTGCCAGGGCCTGTCAAATGTAGGGATACGGTTAGTAATTCATATTTGTTTTCACCAACCCACCAATTAACTTACAAATAAACCTAATTAATGAAATCAATTAAAGTAATGAATACATGTGGTACTCTAAGGACTCGAACCTAGGATACTAACACCAAAATTCTGCACATTAAGCATTACGCTATCAAGACGTTGCATTACCCTAATTATAAAGTATAACTTGAAAAACAAGGGTGAGGGCTGGTCCTATCCAGAGTGAGGTTTGGCATCCTCTGAACAACATTAGCCATTTCTGTCTGTGTCTTTTCCTGTACTGCTTTTCCTTCTAGGTGCTGGCGAGATCACCCGATTGGGTGGCACTGTAAGGGGGGACTGCAGTCGGTGGGGGCATTGGCCCGGGGGTGCAAGCCCGTGGGATGATGATCCTCTCCCCCGCTGCCCTCTGAGATGGATATTATCTCACAGTGGCCCCTTCGGGGGCCCGAGCATCTGCAGCGGCTTCCTACCGGACTCGGGACTGATCGGCCAGACAGTCTGGGGAACTACAACAACTTGTAAAATAAACAAAACAAAAACAAGAACCACACAATACATGTACACTGTATAACAACAAAAGAACTTATCAAAATCACTATGTGGAAATAACGCATTGAAGATTTAGCAAAATCTTATAATGAACTAAATAAAAAACACAAAATTATCAATAACACTTATGGAGAGTTTTATTATGGCCACTTCGTGGCTTTCAGTAATGACAAATATTTGCTTACATCACTCATGAGACTGGTAGGTTATGGGGAATGTCATTTCTTTATTGATCAGAGATGCCAATCCTCAGATAATTTTTGACAGTTCAATATTGTAAAAGACAGACTAAAAGTAATGGAGACCCTTAACGTCAGTATGTTCCTTCTATATGGACCACTCACTCAGTAACATTAATAACATGCATATCATAACACCAACCTTAATTAAGAACTCTACTCCCGGCCTGCCTGCTTGAGTTAAAACAATTGGGTAGCTGCTGTTCCAAAGTTCTCCTTCTAATACATTCCGGATTGTATTCAGCGTCTGAACCTGCAACAGTTTATTATATCTATTTATTTTGTTGTTTTGTTTAATGAGCTTGAATCTCAAGCTCATTAAAGTTATCTACATACGGTACTGTTTAACATATGAAACTCTTACAGTACTGTACTTCAGAGTTAAACTTGTAATGCATATTAATATACAGTCAGGCCTCTCAATACGCGAGTATATGGGCAACACACGAGGGCGCGGAATGGAAATTCGCGTATTAGCAATAGAGTATTATATGGGAATAAATCGATATGGGTGGCACTGACTCCAAGTTGTCTACTTTAGGCCTATTCATCTCCGTCAATTGCCACAAAAGGTACATATATGTATACATAAACATCCAAATCATAAGAAAATATAACAATAATAAGTTTGTTCTTGCGAGGGGGCATGATGATGGGGGCAAAAAACTATATCACTGCACACGAGTCGGACTGCGTGGACTGAGGGTAGACTGGCGTCCCTGCGCAGATGGATGCGCGGAATGGTGGGGGGCCTCGCGTATTAGCTGAACTCCCCGGAATTGCCCTTATATCGGCCCCGGATTCGCGTTTTAAAGGTACTGTACATTAAAATGTAAAACTTGCAAACTAAACAAACCAAAATTGGGACAAGGACAATATAAAGTCAAATTAAATTATCAAAATCGCTATGTGGAAACAACGCTTACTAAAATGAAAATTATTAAATAAAAGAACACAATCCACCACATAGGGTGTATATTTACCTAATTGTATTTACCTAATTGTAGTTTACAGGAGTTGAGCTAAGCTCGTGTTGTCCCGTCTCTCAGTCTACTTTCATCCAATTTTTCTTGAAAATATGGATGTTCCCTGCCCCTACCACCTCCTCCTCCAGCCCATTCCATTTGTCAATACATCTATAGGGGAAGCTAAACTTCCTGATATCGTTCTTGCAGGTAGGTCTTTTTACTTTGTAGCTGTGGCCTCTAGTTATTCCTGTATCCATGATTAATATATCCTCCCTATCCAGCCTTTCCAGCCCTCGGGTGCATTTGTACATCATTATCATATCTCCCCTCTCTCTCCTCCCTTTTAGACTCGGTAAATTTAATTTGTCTAGCCTCCTTTCATATGGCAGTTCTCTAAGACTTGGAACCAATCTAGTAACTGCTCTCTGGATTCTTTCTAACTTGTGAATATGCTTCTTAAGATGCGGGGGACCACACCACTGCTGCATACTCCAATCTTGGTCTAATCATACTTTTATAATCTTCGCTAACATGTTCTCATCCAAGTAGTTCAGAGCAACTTTCATATCCCCGGCCATTGCATACATTCCGCTAAAGAGCTTGTTAATATGTTTCTCTGGCGACAAGTTATCTTGTATAATCAACCCTAAATCCCTTTCTTTTTCGGCCTTGCTAATTATATTATCTCCCATCCTGTACTCCCAATTTGGTCTATTCACACTTCTTCCCATATTTAACACATGACATTTACTTATATTAAATTTCATTTTCCACTTGGTGCTCCATTCGTATATTTGATCTAAATCCCCTTGCAGCTCCTCACAACTACTTATATTTGTTATTTGTCTCATAATTTTTACGTCATCTGCAAACATTGACATGTAGGAGTTTATGTCTATCGGCAGGTCATTCACGTACATAAGGAACATAAGAGGTGCCAACACAGATCCCTGTGGCACACCACTCTCAACTTTCCGCCACGATGAGTAAGTTCCTCTAATGTTGGTCCTCATTTCTCTATCTGTTAAATAGCTCTCCATCCATTTCAGCAAACTCCCCTTGACACATCCTATCGTCTCAAGCTTAGATAACAATCTCTTATGTGGTACCTTATCGAATGCTTTGGAAAGGTCTAAGTAGACGCAGTCCACCCATCCGCCTCTATCTTGCAGTACATCTATCACCCTATTGTAGTAACATAGCAGACTGGTAACACAAGATGTCCCTTCTCTGAATCCAAATTGGTTTGGCGTTATTATCTTCTTTCTCTCCAACATTTTCATCCATCTCTTCCTAATTAGCTTTTCACAAATCTTGCATACAATACTAGTAAGTGAAACTGGTCTATAGTTTAAAGGGTCCTCAGGGTTTCCATTCTTGTATATCGGAATGATATTAGCTCTTTTCCATTCAACAGGAACCTGTCCTTTATCTAAGGAAGCTTGAATTATGTCCCTCACTGGCTCCACTAATTGCTCTGCACACTCCTTTAAAACCCAGGCAGACACTTCATCCGGTCCCATAGCTTTCCTTACTTCAAGTCCTCTCATCGCAGATAACAGCTCATCTCTAGTTATTTCAATCTTGCTAAGACCACTCTCCAGTACTCCCGCCTGTGGTTCGTCAAAACTTTCCTCTCTAGTAAAAACCGACCCCAATTTGTTATTGATTACCTCGCACATGTCCGATACATTTTCATACGTCCTAGCATCTACTCTTAATTTAGTAATTTGTTTCTTTACCTTCAACTTACTGTTTATATATTTATAAAACAATTTAGGGTCACTTTCACATTTATTTACTATGTTCTTCTCATAGTTCATTTTAACTTGCCTAATTATGTTAACATATCTATTCCTCTCCTGTTTATATTTATTCCGATTACTCTCAGTGTTCCTTCTTCTTAATCTAGCCCAAGCTGCATCACGCCTATCCAGAGCTATTTTGCATTTCAAATTAAACCATTCTTTCTGCTTAGTAAAATTTCCAGTTTTGTATCTTGGGACAAACAGATTGGTTCCTTCTCTATAAATTTCGAGGAACCTACTATATTTACCTTGTACATCTTGTTCCTTCAAAATAAGATCCCAATCTACTTCCTCTAAATATCTTTTCAAGGATACATAATCAGCTTTACTATAATTTAGTCTGTTATTTATATAGCTATTGTCTAATCTATTGGCATTACTCGAGATCAACTTCCATTTCAGTAATAGGTGATCACTTTTGCCTACATGACATAGATAGTTTATATCACTAATTTCGTGAGGATCTTTTGTAAAAATCAGATCGAGTTTAGAAGGTTCGTTATTACCCCTCATTCTAGTATTCTCCTTCACATGTTGTGCAAGTACATTATCCGTAACCAACTCTAATAGCCGACTTCCCCAAGATCTCTGATTTGGCCCTGCATCTCCCGATTTCCAATTAACCTCACCACAGTTGAAATCTCCCACCAAGATCAATCTATTCTTTCTTAAAAGCAATCTTCTCAACGACTGAATCACATCCTCGACCATCTCCTCAAACTCTAACTCCCTCCATGCCCTGGTCTTTGGTGGCATGTAAACTACTGCTATGTCTAGCTTTTTTCCTTCTATATCATTGAGTTCAACTGCCATTATTTCTGCCTTGTCATTATTTAACTCCACTTGCTTTGCTGTCATAGGGTTCTTAACTAATACTGCCACTCCACCTCCCCTTTTTCCCTTTCTATCATATCTCCATATATTATATCCTTCACTAAACACTATATTGCTGTCAAAGTCTTGGTTCAGCTTTGTCTCCGTCAAACAGACTATCTGTGGTTGATCCTTTCTTAATAGATCATCCAATTCTACCTTTTTACTGTTTATTCCATCTATATTAGTGTAGTAGCACAGTATATTGGAATCCTCCTCCTTGTTTCTCTTCCCTCCCTGCCTCCTATTACATTCACCTCCTCCTCCATCCCTTCCCTGACCTACCTCCACATTCCCTGCTAGTTCTATTCTCCTCCCCCCCCCCCCTCCACAATCTCCCGCTCCTCCCTCACCATCTCTCTGTCTTCGGTTTGATCCACTACCTGACTCACTGTCTCTATCTCCTGCTCCTCCCTCACCATCTCTCTGTCTTCGGTTTGATCCACTACCTGACTCACTGTCTCTATCTCCTGCTCCTCCCTCACTATCTCTTTGTCCCCGATTTGATCCACTACCTGACTCACTGTCTCCTTGTTCATTTCTCCTCGTATTTTCCGTTCTTTCTGATTCTGAGTGTACCACTTCTTTAGTTTCCCTTCCTTTACTCTCCAAAAAAAAATCCTTTTCTCCTCATCTGACAATTTTCGATTTTCATCATCAGCCCTCGCTTGAACTTCTCTCAACTTTTCCCTTTCCTCTATGCTTAAGTCCTTTTTCACCCTAATATGTTTCATTCCAGTACAACTATTTAGCCTCCAGCTTACATTGGTTAATGCTTCAACCACTGACCTAGATTTAAACTCTGCTTTTATCGGTCTCATTTCACCCTTTTTATATCTTCCTAGCTGTCTTACTTCGTCCAGTTCTTTCCCCCAATCACAGCCTTCGTCTAGACACTCCAATATTTTCTTTACTTGGTCCTCATCCCTTCTCCTTCTTTCCCTCATATCTGCTAAATGTTCTTCAATGTCTCCAAAAATTATTATGCTTTTACCTCTATCTACTGTTTCCCTCACTACCTTCTCCTTGCTCTTCAAAATCTGCACTACATTCTTCTCAAACTCTCTTTTCTCTTTTTCTCTCTCTTCCACCTGCTCCTTCATGATTTCTTCCAATGCATCCACCTTAGCATTCCCCACCCTTGTCCACTCATTTTTCTCCTCACTTATTACTCCCTTTACTTTCTCACTTAAATGGCCCTCATACTCCTTTAGCTGCTCCTTGAGTGCCATGTTCTCTGCCTCCAGCTCATCTACTTTCCTTATCACAGCATCTAGGTTAGCAATTAATGGCCCATCTGCAGTTGCTACTGAACTGGCTCCACATATTTCTGTCAGTGACTCCACCTTCACACCTATATCTCTCCTCCAATTCTCCATAACTCCCTTCCATCTTAACAGACCCATCATCTGTCTCTTCACTACAGTCAATTGATCCTCCACTTCATTACCCTCTGCCAGAAATCCCTCAAATTCATAGCTCTCTTCATCTCCCAATAAACTCTGCCTCCGTTTGCCTTGGCCGGCCATTGTTTATATTTATGTAGCCTACAATTAAAAATATACAAAACACTTAATAAAATTACAGTAAAATTAAACTACTACCTGGGATAAACCCAGGTAGCGCCACCCCCGTTTGTGTCACCCTATCTTGAAAAAAGAATAAATGGAAAAAATAAATAGAAATGGGTGTTTGCGAGGTCACCACGAGCAGGTGGGGTACGACTTGATTACCTTCCTAAGAAGGTAACCCAACCGAGGTGTCGCAAGTACTAGGCAAAGATGAAATGTGAAAACTTTAACCGTGTTTTGGGCCTTCAGCAGTAGCAGATACGTCACTCGGAAAACTTAACCTCATTGGTTACGATACCGCCACTGCGCAAAGCATTACATTACTACATGAGCAAGTTAATCTGTTTCCCAAGCAAACTAATCGCACATATAACAAGGCACTATCGTCACGTTAAAGGAATTAGTCAAGTTTGGGAAGTTTTGAAAGTTTTGGGTATGATTCGACCCCCTCCTCGCGTATAAGGTGAATCGCGTATTAAAAGCTCGCGTATTGGCAGGCCAGACTGTACTATATTGTAAAACTTGCAAATTAAACAATCCAAAACAGGGACGACACAATATAAAGGCAAAAGAACTTGTCAAAATCGCTATGTGGAAATATACCATAGATTATTGTCAGATACGGTACTTTAGAGATGAATTAGTAATGCAAATACCATCAATTAATATCAGATTCAGACAATATGCAAGTCAACTTCAATACCTGTGAGAGGAAGCCTTGAGGAGCCTTTTCTGGTCGGGCCTGTAAATCAAGTTCAAGGTTTTTCCGCAAGTAGGAGGGAATTTCAAAGGCTACATTATCATCTGACAGAACTTTCACCATATCCTGAAATAGATAAAACAATTAATAATACTTAAGTCTATACAATCACTGAACAGTTAATTAGTTATGTAGAGCAGATTAACCAGACCACTGAGCTCCATACGGAACTCTCATAGGTCTGGCCCGAAGGATTGGATCAGATTACTGAAAGGAGCTTAAGGCGACGGACAGAAGGTTTGATTGCACGGAGTTTATTATTGCAGGGTAGAGCATCCCAATGAGATTGCCACGTGCAAAGAATAGAAGGCTTGAGTAAGGACAGCCAATCACCTAACGGAAGGTGGGGCTGGCGAGGGATCACCAAAATAGCATTCTTAGCCGCAGTATCGGCGTCTTCATTGCCACGGACACCGATGTGAGCAGGAATCCAACATAACTGGACCTGGAATCCACGTAGGCTCATCTCGTGGAGAGCGTGTTTTATGGCTAAAACTATTACGTGGGAGGACGAATAAGCACGGAGCGCTTCGAGGGCACTACGAGAGTCACTGTAAATTATAAAGGGCTGTTGAGGGGTGTCACGTATAATGTCAATAGCAGATTGGATAGCTAAAAGTTCAGCAGTAAAGATAGAGGCTTGGGGCAGGAGAGAAAACTGAAGGAGCTTAGTAGAGGACACAGCAGCGAGGCCCACCCTGAACAGTTGATTTTATTTATTTATGTTCTACATTAAACGATTCACAAAACTGCTCTCTCTATTTAAATTGCCTTTCCACTAGCACTCGCCCATATTTAATTTATCCTTCACATCCTTAAGAGTTCCTTTGTCACTAAAGAGTTAAGATAAGTTAGGTCAAGAAAGTTAGGGAAACTTTCTTAAACTCCTTCTAAAAGAATTCCTTACAATCCTTCCACTTTACACTTAAATTCCTTCCAAATTCCTCATCTACTCTTAGTTTATTTCCCCTCACTACTCTCTTTACCACTTTCCTTTTCTCCACATACATTTCACATTTCTGTCTCTCCAGATACTCATTCCGTCTACTACCCAACCACTCCCTGTATGTTTTCATTTTGTCTTTGACTGCTTGCTTCACCTCTTCAGTCCAACATGCTTTTCCTTTTACTCCTCTCACCCTCCTCCTAACCCTACATACCTCCTCACAAGCTGCACTTATCTCTTCCTTAAACATATTACTCACCTCTTCCACTTACTCCATAGAAAAAAACACAATAATAGGCTTTACTTCAGTATATTATTAACTCAGTTGAGGGTGTACGAGAGCGAGGTGGAGGGACAGAGAGGGAGAGGTAGACCGAATGAGAGGTGGAAGGATGGAGTGAGGAAGTACATGAACGAAGGCGGTGCTAGTTGGGGGGAGGGGCGTCGACTGACTGGGGACAGGGGTGCATGGGGGCGGTTCGTTCGTGGCCACCCCTTCGGGGATCACGGCGTCAGGCAATAGATAGATAGATAGATTTATTGATACAGTGGCTCTGATACATTCGCCTATGATGTGCTCAAGGGATAAGGCTTTCTATCTACTGTATTTATCTGTCTCAAGTCGACCACCTGCCGCTCTAAAAAATAAATAAATAAATAAATAAAAAAAAAAAAAATGGGGAATGTGTCTGAGTAGATAGATAGATAGAATCTATCTATCTATTGCCGGGCGCCTTGATCCCCAAGAGCGATGGCCACAAATGAACCGCCTCCATATTCCAAGACAACCCAGCTTTTACTGACCTGATATCCATGAGCCAGCGAGTGTAGGAACCTGTGGTAGAGGGAGCGTTGGTGGAGAGGTGTAGAGCGACCACAGAGAGATGCACAGCTGTTGAAATATCCCTCCAGCCGAGCCTTGTTCACCTGGCACAAACACACAAGTACAGTTACATCAGATGAGTATATCTTTCTTCTCCATATAGTATATCAATTATGTATGTTTTATTCTGTGTGTACAGGATATAAAAGCAACATGATTTTAAATCAGCCCTTTGCAATCCACATTCCAGACTATCATCAATGACAATATGGATAGACAAATACATTTTGGACAGATTGCCATGTATATACTATAATAGGTGTTTTGTTGACAAATAATAATTGATCATTATACAGTACATACATACAATGGTTTAACATTCTTTTCCATTACATGGACAAAAGGACCTCGACTAAGGAAGAAGTATAAAACTGAGAGGTGCAGAAAAGTGTGGTGCACAGCCATATGCAGTAGGCAGGAAATAAGTGGGCGCATACTCAATTCAATGTAGTGTCTGTCATTGCTGTGTTCATCATGGGAAGAAGCATTGCCCTGTAGTAGGATAAAAGGACATTTGATGAGGAAAAAGTCCGCTTTTCACACACCGTTCCTAACCTTGTTACTAATCCTTCCAGCTCTCACTCATCATCGCTTAACAGCACGGCATCGCCCGCACACGGGTAACTTCCACTCATTTCCCTCTCTTATCAATGTCCCTCCAGTATCCACTACTCTCCCTTGAACCACTTTAATAACTCCATCCATGCATAAACTAAACAACCATAGAGACATGACACACCCCTGCTTCAACCCAACTTTCAAATCAAAGAACTTGCTCAACTCCACACACACTGCCACCTTCACACCCTCATACACACTCTGTACAGCTCTCAGCAACTTGCCACCTACTCCATATATCTTTAGGATCTTCCACATTCCTTGTCCCTCCACTCTCTCATCGGCCTTTTCTAGATCCATGAAAGCTGCATATATCGTTTTACTCTTCTCCAGATACTTCTCTACTATACATCTCAGAGAGATCTGGTCCACACATCCACTTCCTCACCTGAAGCCACCTTGTTCCTTGCCCACCAATCCCTTCGTCACTCCTCTCACTCTGTCTAACAAATTCCAACACAGATTCACACACATGCATACACTAATCAAGAAAAAGTTGTATGGCAAATGTCCCTTTGGGAGATCAACTACAATGCTTGGGGGATCCCGTAAGCACTCTGCCTGCAAGCAGATACACATACTGTTAGACAATGACACATTTGTTTCTTACCTGGCAATACTCCAACTGAGTTCCCACCTCCGTCAGCAGTTTATGAGCCTCAGAGAAGTGGGAGAAAGCATCATCATATCTCTCCTGGAGGAAGTGGTATGCTCCCAGGTCATAGTGGATCTGAAATTAGAGATGCACCTATACAAAAATTGTGGCTGATACCGATACTCATTGAAAGGCAGATACCAATACTTTCCAGTAAACTGTATGTATATGATTTATTGAGGCAACAGCATTCTTAAGTATCTGTATGTAACACTAATATTATCTATATGCATACCTCCTTATATTAAACATGTACCATAGTAATCATGTGCACTCACTTATATAATTGTACTGTATTGACTGCACATGGTAACTATGGGTATTTCATGATCTGCCCGCTAGGGGTATGTTATGATCAGATCGAGAGAGAGACTAGCCTACCAAAGGTCTCCCTGTACACTGTACCCACTTCACTCCTGAATACAAGATCCTATTAACTTTTACCCAGTGTTTGACTTAACCCACCTCTTTGATAAGTACCTGGGGATCGTCTGGAAGCAGCCAGACCCAACATATACATGGCGCAGTGAGTAAAAACCGGAGTTACGAAGTTGGACAATCCTGTGGGACCCTGTGAAGCCGACATTACCGAGCCAGCTCCACCACTCGGGAGTAAGACAGTGCCTCCAGACCCAGGATTACAGTGAGCAGTGCCCCTGGATATACAGTGCTAACAGTGAAGTGTTGTGTATTGCCAGTGCTTTATTTTGTGTATATTTCATGTGTGCTTGCCCTGGGTACGAGTTCCAGAGCGTATCAAAGCAGCAGGGCCAACCAGCGAGCGGAGCGCTACACCCTCCTCCCACCACGGCCTGAGCAACACTGAGTTGAGTGAGTGAATGCGGCCGCCTCCCCCTCCCGAGCCACGAGCGGTTGGTGAACACACATACGCATACACGCACTGAGCACGCCGTCACACACACTACTTGTTGCTGGCAATCTTTCGCAGCAAAAACACTGTTATCTACTAGGACGAATATTCAAGTGGGGAATTTTTCGACTCTTTGTTATCAACCTGTCTGTCTGTTGCCCTAACAAGAGGATGTCAGACCAGGAAGAGGTACGATTGCAACACAACCCCACATTACCTCCCAGCTCTCCTACACAAACCTCCCCTGGGATTTCTGGACCACTTCCACCTCCACAAATCTCCCAAGATTTTTCTGGTTTCTCTACTTCTACCCCCTTACACACTCCACCTCCTCCACCCTCCCACCCACATGCTTCACCCTCAGTTCCGTCTGGGGCCGATTTCCTACAGTTTATTCAGTTTCTGGAGGAATCTAGAAGGCAAGAAGAGGCAGTGAGAAGACAAGAGGAGGCTTTAAGAAGAGAGGAAGAGAATGCAAGATTTCAGGCTTTGATTCAACTGTTGGCCACTTCCAGGATATCTACAGATCCCTCCATGGCCCAGGGCCCACCCTCCCAACAGCAACGAGTCAGCCCTTCAGATCCTTCAGCACCTCCACCACCACCAAAGGCTACAGCACAGTCCCCACCACCACTTAAAGCCGACTCCACCTTTCAGATGTTTTGAGAGTGGAGACGTCGCTGGGATGACTATGCAGTAATGGTGGACCTCCCCAAACTACCTCCGGCAAAGCAGATGATCCAGCTTCGCATGTGCCTGACCCTCGAGATGCAGCGCATACTTGAACACACCCTTCAGATCGCCCCTTCGACTGACAAGACGGTGGATGAGGTGTTGGATGCCCTGCAAGCTCACATCAAGGGACTTCACAACGAGGCACTTCGTCGAAGAGAATTGTTGAGTTGTAAGCAGCTTGAAGGGGAGTCATTTGCCGAGTTTTATGTCCGCCTGAAGCGCATTTCCGAGGAAGTTGATGTGTGCCCGGGAAATTCATCTGTCTGCGAGGAAACACAGCTCAAGATGGTGATCCTCATGGGGATCAGAGACAAGGAGCTGGTACAGAAGCTCATCTCCCTGGACTCCAAAGCACCACTAAAGGATGTTGTGACTAGGTGCCGCTCCTATGAGGCCACTATATCTGCGACCACGGCCATTAGTGCTCCTCCTGACCAAGTGAGCGCAATTTCTTCGTATAAAAAGGACAAGAAAGCTCAGGGAAACGGCAAGACTCCGCCCATCAAGAATTCATCGAAGTCAACGGATTTCTGCCAGTGTTGTGCTCGCCAGCATGGGTTGGACACATGCCCAGCTGATCAGAGCACCTGCGACGCCTGCGGACGACAAGGCCACTGGTCGCGGACGATCAAGTGCCACCTCTGTCACCGCATTGGGCACATTGAGAAGTGTTGTCGGGCGTCGAAGAAGAAGGACAAGCGCCGAGGGGGATCTCCAAGCAGCAGTGGTACCTCCTCCGACTCCAGCGAGTCTCACGAGGCGAAGCACAACTGTCATCGTGTGGGATCAACTTCTTCCTCTGCCGACAAGACACCACAGCCCATCGTTGTCACCCTGTCACACGGCGATGTCAAATCCCGCCTACGGATGCTACCGGACACAGGCTCTGACATTACAGTAATTGGCCTGCGACATCTAGGATCTCTGGGTGTCTCTAGGAGCAGCCTGCAAGACCCTTCGCCTACCATGACGCTCATGGCGGATGGGTCCACGATGGCGCCTGCTCTGGGTGCATTTCAGGCAACCCTCACCCTAGGCAAGAGATCGTGTCCTGCCCTGATTCAAGTGCACGACGGTGTCCAGACTCCTCTGCTTTCTTATCGCCATTGCAGGGAGTTGGCCATCATCTCTCAGGACTTTCCTAAGCCCATTTTGGATGTCATCAACCCAGGAGAATCTCCAGTACAAAACGCCGAGAGGACTCTACAGGATCTTCGCGCCGCAGCAAGAGCGGACCCTACATACGTCTGTCTACTCGACTGCGTCACCTCAGGCTTCCCTGTCAACTATTATAACCTACATGATTCCTTGCTTCCATACTGGATGCTACGGGATGATCTCTGTGCTGATGGAGATCTCGTCCTCTACGGAGCTCGGATTGTGGTTCCTCCGGCTCTCCGCCGCCGCACCCTGCAGCAACTCCACGACAGTCACAGAGGTGTGGAGGCCACCAAGAGCAGAGCGAGGCAGGCTGTCTTCTGGCCGGGGATAGATTCCGACATCGCCAGTACTGTTCATGCTTGCGTGTCGTGCCAGATCCTTCAGCCTGGCCTCCAGAAGGAACCCTTCCTGAATGACGAGAACCCGACGGGGCCCTTTGAGTCTGTCTCGGCCGACTTTATCATGGTTGCCAGGAAGTCCTTCCTGGTCGTGGTCGACCGTCTCTCGGGGTGGCCCGTTGTCGTCCCCTGCAAAGGCGACGCTACTGCCTCTGCAACAATCAGACTCTTCTGTCGCTACTTCCGGGAAGTTGGTGTTCCCCTCTGTCTGAGGACCGATGGAGGCCCACAATTCACCAACCAGGATTTCCGGGACTTTATAGAGCGATGGGGAGTCCGCCATGTGGTTACGTCACCGCATCACCCACAGGCGAACGGCCATGCCGAGGCTGCAGTGAGGTCAATCAGGCACCTCATTCTTCAGACTGCACCCTCTGGCAACATTGACATAGAGGACTTTGACCGGGGTCTCATGGAACTCCGGAACACTCCTAACTTCACTGGCCGCTCCCCTGCCCAATTCCTATATGGTCATCCCCTTCGGACATGTCTACCTGCCGACCCCAGATCCTTCGCTCAGGAGTGGCAGGGCAAGGCCGAGGACTGTGACAGACGTGCAGCCGACCGTGCCGAGCAGGTTAAGACCCGGTACGATGCGCACGCACAGCCCCTCCCCAGGTTGCGTGTCGGTCAGCAAGTTCGGATTCAAGACCCGACATCGCAATGCTGGGACAAGGTGGGGGTTGTCATGAGTCTTGGCAAGTCCAGGGATTATGAGGTGCGTCTCCCTAGTGGTCGTGTGTGGTGGCGGAACCGCCGTTTCCTCCGCCCTGTACCCCAAAGTGTTGACCCCCTCCCCCAGTCCCCTGCGACCCCTTGCAATGACCAGAAACAGTTGTCCTTAGCGTCTGACCCCCCAGTTGCCCCACGTTATTCGAAACGACCCAGAGAAAAGGAGTCCGCTCGAGATTGAACTACGAGCGTGAGGGGGGAGGGAGGTGTATGTATATGATTTATTGAGGCAACAGCATTCTTAAGTATCTGTATGTAACACTAATATTATCTATATGCATACCTCCTTATATTAAACATGTACCATAGTAATCATGTGCACTCACTTATATAATTGTACTGTATTGACTGCACATGGTAACTATGGGTATTTCATGGGGTGAACACGAATACATCCCTCAACTCACCATAAACAACACACCCCTAACACATACACACACACCCAAAATCCTAGGAGTAACATATGATACTCATATGACATTCAAACAGCACACCACAAACATTAAAAAGAAACTGACACCCAGACTTAACGCCCTCAGGTCACTTGCTCACACAAAATTTGGACACAACAAAGAAACTACCACCACAGTATATAAACAATACATAAGATCAGTAATGGAATACGCAAGCCCAGCCTGGGCTTCTAACCTAGCTGAAACACATCATAAGACCTTACAGACTATTCAAAACAAAGCCCTGAAGATCATTACAGGCTGCACAGCTACTACACCCACAGATCATCTACATCAAGAAACAAAAATCCTCAAAGTCAAAGACCATCTGGACATGAGAGGCACTCAATTCCTGGCAGCAGCCTCCACGAACCAAGACCACCCACTAAACTACATGGCAACACACCCACAGACACCAAGAAATATCAAATTTGTTAGTAGTCTTGGAAAATCCAACGTCAAGGCTATTAACCTAATTGCAATGACGACTTGTCTATTTTGACTGCTATGTCGTCATTCCAACCGCGGTTAAAAAGAAAACGTCTAGAGTCTACTCCTTATCTTGCTCTAGGAGACGTTGTACATTAACCAAAACTACCACCGAAGGTGAAAAAAGCATAGAAGAGAAGAAAAAGGGGTTTACCTTAGTTACCGCTTAAGGCCCATCCCGTGTTCCGTCATGTGCAGATCCCTGTCGAACGTGCGCATGAGCGACCCTCTCTTTTCATCATTTTTTCACGCGCTCCATTGAATGAAGTCGCTTTTGTTGTGCTCCTTTAATTCACCCTGTTTAGGTTCGTTTCGGCTTATCTGGCCTTCTTTTTTGTTAGACAGATGTTACGTGATCTAGGGCACACGTAAATGGGCTCCTAAGTGTGTTTAATGGAGACGCGTGTGGAAATAGCTACCGAAGGTACGGGGGCGCCTGGCGTTCCTCGTGTGTGTTTTTCATTCCTTTCTCTTTTCCTGTTAGTCTGGGCATAGTTTAGCTTTTAGCTTATTTTAGCCTAGCTTGTTTCTCATTCAGGAATTGCTATGCCCCTATGAGTTTTCATATTTTCATAGCCTAGGTGTACAGTTGGTTCACGATCTGAGATTTCGTGGTGGCGGTGCTGTTTGTAGGGTTTGTGTCGGCCGCATTATTAGCGTTATTCCCGAGTCCCCCCTTTCGAGCCTTCACTGTGTCTCAAGGGCCTGGGCGCTTGGTGGTTCGTGATATCCTGGGGTACCCCACGGGGGCCCCTCCCTCACACCACAGGGTTTTTCGCCCCTGACACATTCTCTCCTCACGGCTAGGCCACCCTTTTTCTCGCCAGTTTCATTTACTGGTTTTTGTGTTCCCTTACTGTTTTCACCTCCATCCTTTCATACCCTTTTGCCCAATCCTGGGGTACCCTACGGGGGCCCCTGTTTGTGCCAAACCACCCTTCCTGCCACTTCTCCTCATGGGCTTTGCTCTATCTCTGTGGGTTGGGTGGTTCCTAGGGGATGTGCCTCCTCTCCCCTGGTGTGTCTTCCTTGCCTCTCCCTTGACCGGTTGAGTCAGGATATTATCAAGGAAGACACTGCTCAGCTTGATGGCCATCGTCGCTTGGAGTTCATAAGGAGATGACGCTTTTTTCTGGGCCTCTTTTGGTATTCCCTAGACGCTCCTCTCGCTTTTTCGGCGACGGACCATCTCGGCCGGTCCCGCAATTTTGCGGGGTGCTCGATTCGGTCCTCTGGGACATTTCGGCTCCCCGCAAATTTGCGGAGATCGTTGGGGGGTCCCGCGAAATTGCAGGAGGGTGGTGTCGGTACGGTTATGCCTCCATTGGCCCGCAAATTTGCGGTAATAGTTGGCTTTCACTATTGACTTTTTTTATGTCATCTTGTTGCCTGATACTATATTGGTGTATGCACTTTGCTGGTGTTGTGGGCCCTGCATGTGGGATGTTGAGTGGTGGTTGACACTTTCTCCATCTTTGCAGGTTCTGCTGGTGCTCTTCCGCCTCGGCCGCCCTCCTCACCTACCTCTGTGCTCCCAGTTTAGGGTGAGTACGGATACCTGTTTGCATGTGTGTTCCTGTTTCCCCATGCTCCTTCCCTGGTTCTTCTTGGACATTCTCTCCACTTACTCCTTCGACGTGCTGATTATGGTGTGTGTTCTTCTAGTGCAGGTAGGCTGCCTTGCTTTCGCCTTGGTTGTCGCTCCCCGTGCTTGGGGAGCCACAAGTCCTGCTTGCGCCACTCGCTCTGTGTGTCCTCTACGGCCTACCTCCCTGCTCTGTGTGGCACGTGTCTGGCCCTGGTGGTTGTGCTGCTCCATGGCCCTGGTTCCTCGGCGGCGGCTGTGGCCTCCTGCTTCCCTTCCGTCGGTGTGGACGATGGTCTCCCGCCACATTAGGACTGTGGGCCACCGTTCCCCGGCCTTTGTTGCCGACCGGATCCGCGTCGCCCTGGGTATCCCTGACCCGACTGAAGGCCGTTCACCTGGCCCTCTCCCTGCTCGGGCCCTCTCCCCTGGGTCCCGCAGCCGGTCGTCCCATCGTCGGGGGGTTCCCCGGCTCCGTCCACGCTCTCGCTCGCCACGTCGTCCTCCTGATCGCCTTGACGACGCCCATCGCCCTCGTCATGGTTCTCGCCCTGAGGCCGGGGTTAGCGGCTCTGCCCCTGTGCGCCCTCCCCTGGCCTCTACGGATAGGGGCTCTACTCCCTTCCGCCCGCTTCCCCAGCCCAGACGACTTCCTCTTACGTTGTCCTCTCCGCGCGCGGTTGTTCATGCTGTAGCTGGCCCTCTGCTCCCTCCTCCTACACTGTCCAGGAGGGTCCGCCTGGATGTCGTTGCTTCTCCTACTTCACCTGCTTCAGTGCCTATTCTTCCTTCACGGTCTCGTCCCACGGTGGTGGTCCCTCCCTCCTCCGCCTTGGTGTCGGGCCGCCCTGTTATCTCAGCCCCGGGGATCCTTGCTCTGTTTCCCCCCGCGGCTCCTGGCCTCCTTTCACCCGGCCAGCCTTCCCACTCCCGTCGTCCTGCTCCTCCTCATTCTTCTCTTCCTGACCTTCACTTACCGTCTCGCCAGGGGGGTACCCCTCCTCTTGCCTCGGTGGGGTTTCGCGAGGTTTCGGGGTCCCCTTTCTCAGGAGCTGATGTGTCGCTGGAAGAGGGGAATGGTGCTGTTTCCCCCTCGGCCGTTCGTGATCGGGGACGAGTCCCTCAACGGCGACACAACCGTCGTCGCTCGCCTTCCTTGGGCCGCGACGCTGCTGGTTCGTGTCGTGGGTCTCGCTCCCGCTCACGCTCGCCCCTGCGGGCCGACCAATCTGGAGGGGGGGGGGGGGGTAGCCTCTCTCGGATCAATTGTCGGCTATGCAGGGCTGGGTTGTGTCACGCTTCGACGGGCGCTTGGAGTCAATGGAAGACTCCCTCTTCTCGCCCTTCTTGGCGGTGCCTCACCCTCAGCCCCTCACCCTACCTACCCCTGCTACGGTCCCCCTCCCTTCTGCAGGCCTACGCTCTGGTCAGACTTCAGCCGCCCTGACATCCTTCCGGCTGTTCAGTCCCTGGCTGTGTTGACGGGTCTGTCCTCCTATGGGACAGGTTTGTGCGACGCCGGTACGCCTGGCTTAGCCATCATGCTCGGTCACCCTCTCCCATTGGAGGCCTGGTTTGCTGAGGCCTTCGACTTCACACACCGATCCGTCGACGGCTCTCCTTCCGTCCCTCCCCCGGAGTCGTCCCTGATTTTGCCTCCTCTTGTGTCTGTCGGCGGGTTGGACGGCGCGTTCTGGTCCTGGATGAGCGCGCCCGTTCTTGAACTTTGTTCTATTGCTACCCCGTTCTTCTCTCACCCGGATCAGCCCTCTGTCGCCAAGGTTTTTCCCTTGCGACGGAGGGTGACGGACTTATTGTCTTGTCTTTAGGTTCCCTCCAGACGTCTGTTCACCACCTGCGGCTTTTCGAGGCGTCTGCGCCAGGCGATCTTCGCGAGGGTTTGGACCGCGTTCAGCGGGTCCACCTTCGGCTCGCGGTGTCTTTGGTTCCCGAGCTGAAGGCGGTTTTGTGCGCGGCAACTCGGCACCGCACGACGGTACGGTCTTCGTTCTGTCGGCCGGCCCCCTTGGTTATTCGTCAGGGTTTGTTGTCCTCTGCGCTATATACGTCGGGTTTTTTTTAAGCAGGATGCTTGGGAATGCTACGCTTCTCTGTCGGCGGCCCCTGCTTCCGACACGCGACGCCGCGCTGTGTCGTTACGGCCCCTGCTTACGTCACGCACCGACGCGCTGTGCCGCGCGCGGGGTCTTGTCAGTCCCGTCCTTCTGCCGGTCCTCTTCGGGGTGCTGCTGCAAGTGCTGCCGCCTTGCACGGGCGCAGGACTGGGACGTTGCTGGCCTGTGCGTCGGTTCCGCCTCGCACTTCTGTTCTTGCCCTTTTCATCCCCTCTGTGTCGGGGCTGGCCGGCCTTCCGCTTCCGGCCGCCCTTCGAAGGGGTCAGCCCCGCGCCGGCCTGGGGTTGGGGTGGCCCGCCCTTTTCGACGAGGTTGGGGGGGGCGGGGATAGAGGAGGTCAACGTGGCGCTCATGCCCGCACGGCCCGTACCGGGGCTACCTCCACGTCAACACAATGTGTAGTTCTCTGGGTCGGCCTCCTTGTTCTCCTTCTCGCCTGGGCGTACCGGGTCGCTCCCCTCCTCTCGGGTGCTCCCTCGGGTTGTTTTCGCCCTTGCGCCCCTCGGTAGCCGCGAGGGACGTTGGGGGCGGCGGGTTGCGCGGAGGGGTCTCACCTGGAGGTGGACGTCCAGACCCCCACTCCGCTCTTGTCACCGACGCCGGCCCATCTCTTCAGAGGTGGCCCACGTGTTCACTTCCATGCCCGAGCTGGGTAGCGTCGAGGGAGTTGACCGCCGGTCACCCGGTTTTCCTCTCCCGTGTCTTTCTGGTACCGTCGACGAACTGCGACGCGATGCGACCGGTGGTGGATCTGTCGGCCCTCAACGGGCACATCGTGCACACCCGGTTTCGGATGCTGCCGGTACCCCTGGTACGCCTGGCCCTGTGCCCTCTGTCGTGGGTAGTGTCGCTGGCCCTCCAGGATGCGTCTTGGCTCGTTCCTCTCCATCCTCGCTTCCAGCGCTTCTTGGCCGTTCGTACTTCCGATCGTGTGTTCCTGTTCGACGGCCTTCCCTTCGGTCTCCGCATCGCGCCGCAGATCTTCTCCGCACTGGTGGGGCAGGCTCTGGGTCCTCTCCTCAGGAGCGGGCTCCAGATCCTGTTTTCCTTGGCCGATTGGTTGGTAGTTTCCGACGCCCTAGGACTGTGCATTGGCGACGCCCTCACCGTCGTTCGCAACATCGCACGGTTAGGGTTCCCCTTCGATGTTCCCAAGTCGCGCTTGACCCCGTCGCGTGTCGTGCCATGGGTCGGTCTCGCATGGGTTTTGTCCGGCGCTACGGTGCCCCGGGGTCTGCCGGCCGCGGTGCACCTTCGGTGGACGGTCTTCGCCGTGTTGCACTCGGTCTCCCTCCCGGGGTGGCTCTGGGACTCGTTCGTGGGTTCGCTGCATTGGGCCGCTCTGCCCCTTCCCTTAGGGAGCCTCTGGCTACGCCGCCTCCTCCTCATGGGCACCGCGGTGTTTCCGTTGCCCCCTATGGATCGGCTCCTGCCGCTCCCGCGTACCGTTCGCCGACGCTTCGGTCGCTGGGTTGCTCGGGACTCGCTCTCTGCGGCTGTGCCCTGGACTGCCCCCCCCCTGCCGACGGTCTGGGTAACCACAGATACGTCGAGCGAGGTTGGGTGTGGTTCCCAATCGAACCTGGGACGTCCACTTCCCGGCAGATGGGTGGGTCTCCCTCCTCTTACCCGTCTATGCCCTCGGACTGTTGGTTCCTTTGTTCTTCCTGCGGGACCACGCGCTGGCCCTTCGGGGTACGTCGGTGGCCTTCGGGTTGGTCACTCGGACAGGCTGTCCCCTGTTTCCTTATGCGGGGGTCCTCCAGGTCGTTGACTCTATTGGGGGTCTCGGTGGAGTTGTTCTTCCTCGCGGACCGACACCCCTTCTCCTTGCATGCCTCCTCCCTGCCTGGGCCTGCCACCCTTTGGGCGGCCGCCCTGTCGAGAGGGCAGGGCGTTCTTGTAGAATGGGCGATGAAACGGACTGTGTTCGCCGACCTCGCGGCTTCCTGAGGTGTTCCGGAGGTCGCCTTGTTCGCATCGGGGGTGCCGCGCCAGTTGCCTCTGGACCTCTCCCTCCGGCCTCGCGCTCCGGGGGGGGTCCGGACGCTTTCATGGTCGCCTGGTACAGGTGGCGGTCGATATTCGTCTTTCCGCCCCCAGACGCGCTGTTGATGTGCCCAGTCCTCGCGGAGCTGCGGCTGTACCACGGCTGCGTCTGGCTCCTCGCGCCTCTGTGGCCGGCACGGACTTGGTCCGCCCGGTTGCCGCGGTGGTGCCCGAGTCCGGTCCCTCTACCTGTCTCCGGCTTCCACTTGGGCTAGGTTGGGGCCCTGCGGCCCTCTTTGGCCTTCGCATCGTGCTTGTTCATGAGGCACGGTGGCTCCCGGTCCCCGGCCGGGCCCTGACTGACTTCCTGCAGCGTTCCAGGCCGTCTTCTCCTTGGGGGACTTACGGGTCCCGCTGGAGGTCTTTTCCTAGGTGGCTACAGGCCACTCGCCTGCCAGTTGGCTCTCCTTCCCTCGTCCTACGCTCCTTGTTTCACCTCTTTCGTCCACGTCGCTTTCCAGTCGACGCTATACGTACCCACTTGTCTGCCGTCCGGGGGGGTTCTTTGGGTCCGTCGCTGGGCTGGTCGTTCCGCCACAGGAGCTGGATTCCTTCCTGACGGCTGCCTTCCGGGATCGACCGCCTCCGCGCCAGGTCCCTCCGCAGTGGGTTCTGGGGCGGGCTCTGGTCCTTCTGGCTTCCCCCACGTATACATGGGCCGCTACGCCGGTTCCGTTGCTCGGGCGTCCACTCTTCCTTGTCGCTCTGGCCACTGGGGATCGGGTGTCTGCACTAGCGGCATTGTCACGGCCCCGGGACTGCGTGCGCTTCTCCCCGTCCTTGCATGGCGTCTCGTTCGCCTCCTCCCCTCCTTTTGTTACCACGCATGGGAGGGAGGCCCCCGTTTTCCAGCCTTTCGCCGTCCAGGCTTTCCGGCGTGGGCATCCTCGCCATGTGTTGTGCCCGGTGTCAGCCTTGCACTCCTCTGTTGCGTCTGTGGCGCCGCCTTCGGGTACTGCTGTGTGGGTGTCTCCTCGGACAGGTGGGAGGCTCTCGCGGGTGCAGATGGGCCGCCACGTTTGTCGGACCGTTCGTGCCCGTCACGCTGTTTGTAGGGGTTCTGCGCACGATGTCAGATCCTTTGCTGCCTCCTTCCGGTTCCTGCCACGTCGATCCTTCCCTGCCATCGCGTCAGCGGTTTTGTGGTCTTCTATCAATTCCTTCATCTCCTCCTACCTCTCCGTGTCCAGTGTTCGACCCCCTCGGCCGGTGATTGCTCTCGGGGGTCGTGTTTCCTGGTGCTCTGGCGAAGATCCCTGGTCTTCCCCCCTTGTCCCTCGTTCTTTTCCTTTGTTTTGTTTTGACAAAGGGGGGGGGGGGGTGTACGGGTTTGCAACACTGGATTGCAAGTTTGGGATTATGTATTGTTCCAGTACATAAGTGTTTTTGCCACATTGAAAATTGTGTTTTGTTCTTGTGTTCAGTGTTTTTGTTGGTTTTTGAAGAAAAGGGTTTTTGGGTACAGTACCTTTTTGGTTTCAGACAAGTCTATGTTTTTGCATTACTATGAATGACGGGCATGTGTTAAAACTGTTCTTTTTAGCTACTCCTCAGTTTTTCACTCTTTTATTAAACTCTCTTGTTTAAATTGTGTCTTTGTCATTCGTAATTTTGTTTTATGCATTGGTTTTTTTGGTAGGTTGGGCTTGGATGTCCTCCTCCTATTTGTTATGCAGCCTTGACGTTGGATTTGCCAAGACTACTAACAAATTGGGAGGTTTGACGTACCTCCCAACCTACCAAATAGGAAAACCTACTATTTGGTAGTAGTCTTGGAAAATCCAACGTACATAATACCCTCCCTCACGCCGGACCCCTGCCCATCCGCGTTCTTCTGCTGACGTGAGATGTGATGACAAGAGAGGGTCGCTCATGCGCACGTTCGACAGGGATCTGCACATGACGGAACACGGGATGGGCCTTAAGCGGTAACTAAGGTAAACCCCTTTTTCTTCTCTTCTATGCTTTTTTCACCTTCGGTGGTAGTTTTGGTTAATGTACAACGTCTCCTAGAGCAAGATAAGGAGTAGACTCTAGACGTTTTCTTTTTAACCGCGGTTGGAATGACAACATAGCAGTCAAAATAGACAAGTCGTCATTGCAATTAGGTTAATAGCCTTGACGTTGGATTTTCCAAGACTACTACCAAATAGTAGGTTTTCCTATTTGGTAGGTTGGGAGGTACGTCAAACCTCCCAAACAACACCCAGCACACGGTATCACACACAATTATTGTCCTCTCTCCCTCCCTGCCCACCCCGAACCAACTTCCAGAAGCACATCCATACTCATATCTCTCGCCAATCCATCCACTCACTCACAGACAACACGCAGCTGCATGCACGACCTCCCGAAATCCATCCTTCCGATTCCTCCCTCCCTCGCGAGGACAGAGTCCACCTGGCCAGGCTGAGATGCGGACACCATCCAGCTCTCCTGAGCTATCAGAAGAGACTGGATGACTCCGTTGTCGACGCCTGCCCGGGATGTAACACAGCACCCCATACCATTAAACACATCATAGAAGACTGCATTTCACACAACCACTTACGCCAACAACACAACCTACACTCAATGAGAGCTCTGTGGGAAAGCCCGATCGTGGCCATGGCCTTCCTCAGGGACTCGGGGCTGTTCGGCCAGGCAGCTTAGGGACAACAACAACAACAACTATGGGTATTTCATGATCTGCCCGCTAGGGGTATGTTATGATCAGATCGAGAGAGAGACTAGCCTACCAAAGGTCTCCCTGTACACTGTACCCACTTCACTCCTGAATACAAGAACCTATTAACTTTTACCCAGTGTTTGACTTATCCCACCTCTTTGATAAGTACCTGGGGATCGTCTGGAAGCAGCCAGACCCAACATATACATAAACTATTTATGGATACTTAATTATCTTTGTTTTTTAGATATCTGGACTTTAGTGTACAGTACTTATTATTTTCTGCAAAGTAGGGGTAGACCTAGAATGACATGGGATCAGGTACTCCAGTCCAATCTCAAAATAAACAATTTGACAAGAAAGGCAGTCCTTGACAGGGCCGCCTGGAAAACCGCCATTTAGGATGTGAGACTGTAACCACATTCCCTGTGGACAAAACGGTCTTTAAACTTTTATGTAAAATAAAAAATACAGAAAATTTGAAAACTGAGGATGATGAAAGTGCTTGTCCTTTGTGGAAGTGAAAGTTACCAATCTCGTGTATTTTTTTTCCTGTATCACACTCTCTCATATTCATTCCAGTCTTAACCCTTCCCGCCTGGGCAGCATTTTAAAAGGACACCGCGGAAGATGGGCAGGAGCCCGGGTGTCCTTTTAAAATCCGTAAGCTTGAAAGCCTATTAAGCGTATTTTGAAAGCTGTGCGTCCGACGCAAGTAAACAAAGCCTGTCTTTGCGAAACCGCACCTCCGAAATCAAGAAGGAGACGTCGGATCAATGTTGTTGTTGTATGGTATGATGAAATTAGTGTCTGCAAAGCTCCGATATTGTCAACATCGTATCGAATCTCTCTCCACGGAAATCGTCATCACAACTGAACCAGTTGACTTAGAGAGCTCTACTCAATGCCAGTCTATAGATTGGAAACCGCAGTACGTTTAGAGATGTATGGGAATTTTCTAGCAGTTAAAATAACAAAGATACAGTAGCCTAGGCGTAGACATTTTTCGGCCAAATCGCCCGGATCTCAACAACGTCCTTAGGAGGGCGAGCCCGGGCCAGAAGGGTTAACCTCTCCGCTGCGCAGGGGGGGTAGTGACCACCTCTCCCTGTGTGTACCTATTTCACTGATTCCTGTCACTCAAATCGTTATCTTACCATAAATATCATTAATACTTATCCATATGCGCCTATTTTACGTTGATTATGAAGATATTAACCTGTTACAACAATAAAACAAGTGGAAACAGTGTTTGGCTGGTCAAAATCGCGAAATGAATGCGAGAGTTACATACCGGTAACTAAAGTGTGAGCCAGCTTGACCAACATCCACCTCTCACGACGCCTGGAGCGACACTGATGTATAGTGCCGTCTGTCTTTCTCTTGCACTCGCTTGGTAACACATATGAGCACAGCCTGCTAGCAACTCGCTATTGTTAGCACAAAAATATACCTAAGAATAAGGGAATAACAGGGAAAATAGGTGATAATTGAAGGGGGGGGGGGGGGGGGGGGGTTTGGATGTGGAGGAGTGATATTTGGCATGGCCAAGGGAAAAAACAAAAAAACAAAAATCAATTGATACTGGGCTGGTTTAAATGTTTTTTTTAAAGGCCTAGGATTATAAGAGTCTTCCCGCAGCGCACCGGTAAAACTCTTATCAGTCTTTCCGCACTTGATGGGTTAACCTAACAAGTGCGCATGGGGGTAATTGGAAACGTCCCCCTGTGCTGACGTATTTGAGGTGTTTCCGTCACTAAAATATTCATTGTACCATTAATAGCATTAATACTTATCCATATGCGCCTATTATGGGTTGATTATAAAGGTATTAACCTGAAACAACAATAAAACGAGTGAAAACAGCGTTTGGATGGTCAAAATCGGAGATATAGCCCGCGAGTTGTATAATGTATGGGTGAGGCAAGCTGCTTTCCCGCCAATTTCCCCCAAGGCCACTGAGACACAGTCGATCGATACTCTCTCTCTCTTGCACTCGCTTGCCATCAGTGATGACAACACCCTGCTTGCAACTCGCTAATGTTAGCACGAAAATATACCTCAGAATAAGGGAATAACAGGGAAAATAGGTGATAACTGAAGGAGAGGAGGAAAGTGGGGAAGGAGGGGAGGTAGAGGACTGAGATTTTGCATGGCCCAGGGGCCAAATTTTTTTTTTTTTTTTTTTTTTTTTCGATGTCAAAAGTTGATTTTTTTTTTCACTCACTCTTAAGAGTCTCCCCGCAGTCCGCCGGGGGAACTCTTAAGAGTCTCCCCGCAGTTCCCGGGTTAAGGGGAAATTTTTTTTTTTTTTTGTCTATTAATTAATTATTTTTTTTAGTTTCTTCGCTAGACCTCCATCAAGCTTAGAAAAACAACCCCTAAAGCCCCCTTTAAGATAAATTTGTACATTTTTCGGTAGAAAAAGGCCGATTTCTTTTATAATTACAGGCCCGCTATCGCTCGCCAGGAAAAAAATTGACACCTAAATGGCACGAAATTTCTTAAAATTGACAATGAAATGGGGTGAAAGGTGTTAAAATCACCAAACGTCTTAAAATCTGTAAACTACTGGGGCTAAACACAAGGGAGAAATGGGTCCAAATAAACGAGCCATCTCCCCTTACCACCAAGTAGTCCCAGTTTGACCCTCCCTGCTACTGACCTGACACTTGAACTGTTCATCAGCCACAAGGACACATCTTGGCCAAGAATGGGTCACACCGCTGCTCTGGTGGCTGTGGCTCATAAACGTCGCCATCACTGGAGCACGAACCTAAACACAAAAATACAATCATCAAAAAATTAATCCTCCAAGGACCATTACAAACCCCAATGCACTTGAATAAATTAATGAAAGCATATGATCCTACCGGGATTCAAACTCGGGACACCACACCCAGAACATAAGCATCTAAACCATTACATCACCAACACAGTTATATGCCATAACATCAACATCTGACTTTGTTTTCTTCTATTTAAGGAGACAAATGTCAAAGCTGCCTTTAATGGCATAATGCCTGTTGGAGATGATGATAACATGATGAAAGTGTTAATTTGAAATTCAATGTATGGTATACAGAATAATGTCTGTATTCATTGGATACATATAATATTTTTTAGCTGGCTAGATAGCTATGCTGAGCAAGGAGCCCAAAATTAAGAAATTTTTAAGTGTAGTATGTAAGGGTCAGCTTCTGCAGAATGTAAGTGTCGATTTTGTTGGTAAGATTCTGGAGCGTGTGAATAAGTTCTGTTACGGTACCATTATGGCATGAAGCTGAAACCTTACTTTTTAAGATCACTCAGTCTTTAAAGTGCATTCATGTATCTACTGTATGTATATATATACTCAAGCATACATGTATATATATGAAATGTTTCTCCCAATACCTCTCCAGCCCCCAGCAGTTGTTCTAGGATCCTGACAGAAACCTCGGCTCCACGGTCGAGGACACCCAAGATACCCTCCTGCACCTCTCGGGACTCCTGCGTTGGATCTTGCTGACCTGGGCTGAATAGTACCATTGTTAGTAGTAGTAGCAGCAGTATTAGTACAGTAGTAGTTTTGGGGGGGAATTACTAAGGTCACTTTAGCATGGTAATAAAGTAAATGAAGTGCATCGCTATAGTCCGTTCATTCTAGGTTGGGCAGAAATCGTAATGTCTAACCTCTGTAACTCAATAGGGGCTAGAGCAAATGATCCGTTAATTTATACACATATTCCCTAGCCAAGTCTTCCTATTTGGTAGAAATATTAACTCGATTACTCTAGTCCTTTTTGAGTTATGAGAGGTTCGGGGTTAAGATTTCTGCCCAACCTAGAATGAATGGACTATAGGAGCACAAGTGCCAACATACAGTATAGAACATAATTTTGTTTGATGTAAACAATCAATTTTATCTATCTATCTATCTATTGCCTGACGCCGTGATCCCCGAAGGGGTGGCCACGAACGAACTGCCCCCAGTCAGTCGATGCCCCTCCCCCCAACCAGCACCGCCTTCGTTCATGTACTTACTCACTCCATCCTTCCACCTCATATTCGGTCTACCTCTCCCTCTCTGTCCCTCCACCTCGCTCTCGTACACCCTCTTAGTCATTCTCTCGCTTTCCATACGTTCCATATGGCCGAACCATCTCAAGTTGTTCCTTTTCACAATTTCCAGCACATCTACCTCCACACCACACCTCCTTCTTACTTACTCATTAGTCTGTCTCTCCCTCCATGTAACTCTGCACGCACTCCTTAAGTAATTCATTTCCACTGCTCTCACTCTTAGTCTGAGTCTCTCAACCAACGTCCATGCTTCGCTTCCGTAAGTCAGTGTCGGGATTACCACACTGTCATGCAAGGACTTCTTCACTTCCATACTGACCACCCTATTTCTTGTTACTGCTTTTAGCGTTCCTACAACTCTCTTCCCCTGTTGTACCCTCTCCCGCACTTCTTCATCCATAGTCCCATCTTTACTCAACACACTGCCCAGATACTTAAAAGAGGTGACGATCTCCATAGCCTGACCGTTCAGCTTCACCTCACACTCTGTGACTTCACCCCTTTCGAAGACCATAACCTTGCTCTTCCCCGCATTTACCTTCAAATTCCGTTTTTCGCACACTGTTCCAAACTCATTTACCAGACCCTGCAACTCCCATTCATTATCACTCATCAGAACTGTATCATCCGCAAACAGCAGTATAGGTAGCTTCCACTCAATTCCCTCCCTTTTCAGCGATACACCAACATCCACTGCTCTTGATAGTATTTCTTTCAGGACTCCATCCATATATACAGTAAACAACCACGGGGACATCACACACCCCTGTTTCAAACCAACATTCAGGTCAAAGAACTCGCTCTGCTCACTCTCCACACGTACTGCCGCCTTTGCACCCTCATACATGCTCTTCACTGCTTTCAGCAACTTGCCCTCTACTCCGTATATTCTAAGTACTTTCCACAAACCTTCTCTATCCACTCTGTCATAGGCCTTCTCCAAGTCCATAAAGGCAACATACACCTTTTGTTTCTTCTCCAGATACTTCTCCACAACACAATTCAGGGTAAAAATCTGATCTACACATCCTCTTCCCTTCCTAAAACCTCCCTGCTCGTCGCCTATCCATTTCTCCGTTCTCACTCTCACTCTCTCAATCACTACCCTACTGTATACCTTCCCTACTACGCTTGGAAGACATATTCCTCGGTGGTTACCACACACTCCTCTTTCCCCTTTGCCCTTATATAGGGGGACTATTATGCCAGTCTTCCAGTCATCGGGTGCACTCCCCTTCTCCCATGCTAGTTTGCACATTTTCCATACCCATTCTATCACTATCTCACCACCATACCTCAACATTTCCCCACACACTCCATCTGTTCCTGGTGCTTTCCCCAACTTCACTCTTTTCATGGCTTCCCACACTTCTGACCTCCTGATCCCCACCTCCTCCTCCACTACTTTTCTTCTTCTCCCTCCCATACCATATCCAGCTATGTTTGCTGGCTCTTCATTCCTTACATTTAGCAACTCACTGAAGTACTCCCTCCATCTTTCGACTCTCTCTTGCTTCTCGGCTAGCATTCTCCCATTCTTATCTTTCACACCCTTACTGTTTCCCTTGCTACCTTCCCTAACTTTCTTGACTTCTTTCCAGAACAGTTTCTTACTCTCCCTCCATTTTACACTCAGATTCCTTCCAAATTCCATATCTACTTTCTCTTACTTTCCTTCACTACTCTCTTCACCACCCTCTTACTCTCCACGTACCTCGCTCGTTTCTGTCTCTCGGAATCTTCATTCCCTCTTTTATAATTTTATATATTTTTCTACTCATAACATTCATTCATTGGCATACAGTATTGGAAACTCTAAATGGTGGATTAAAGGGGAGATAGATAGTTTTTCTGGTCCCCTTTCTCTCTTGTGTTAAGCCCCATTTGATTTAAGAATATAAGACGTTCAGCCGATTTGTTTGGCGATTTTAACACCTTTCGCCCCATTTCATTGTCAATTTTAAGACCTTTCGTGCTATTTACGGTAGGTGTCAATTTTTTCCTGGCGAGCAATAGCGAGCCTGAAATTTTAAGAAGAACCAGCCTTTGGCCGGAAAATGTTTCTACTGAAAAATGTACAAATTTATCTTGAAGGGGGGCTCTAGGGGGTGTTTTTCTAAGCTTGATGGAGGTTTAGCAAGAAACTAAGAAATACTGTACAGTAAAGGTATAGGAATTAATTGACCAAAAAAATGGCCTATCTCTCTTTAAGTGGGTAATTTTTGTGTACAGTAGTTATAGGTTCTTACATAGGTACATTGGATACTTTGAGTGGTCGTGTGGGCAGCTTGGCCTGGACCAGTGCTCTGAGCGCATAACGGTGGTAGAGCGCCACACTGAACAGCTGGTGTGGTAGTAGAGGGCCAGTGTCTAGGGTAGCGTGGTGGGTCGGACTGCTGCTACCCTCCTCCAGGCTCTCCTGTAGTAGGCCCACCAGTAAGGAGTCTTGCATGTGGAGGGGCAACCTGGTACACAAAAAAAAAAAAAAAAATAATAATAATAATAAATGATAAAGCAGTGTTATATAAGCACTTTTTACAGCAATTTTCAAAAACATTTGCCAGTAATAACAATATGAAACTATTATATCTGCATCATATAAATTCATATTTTTTTCACCAACCAACTTTACTTCTAAACCCAATTAATGAAATCAACAAATACATGTGGCACTCCAAGGACTCAAACCTAGGATACTCACACCAAAATTCTGTGCATTTATGCATTACGCTATCATAAATAACAACATACAGTATTTCACTACAAAATCTTCCTACTGGCTGAGTAATGAAGATAGAGATATAGCAATTTACCGTCAGCTGGGAAAAAATGGACTATAAATTTATTTTGTTAAAGCATTGTTTCCACATAGCAATTTTGATAAGTTCTTTTGCCTTTATACTGTGTCGTTCCAGTTTTAGTTTGTTTATTTTGTAAGTTTTACATTTTAATAGCATACTTACTTCTGTTCAAATATTTCTAAGTTAAAATATAGATGTGCGGCCGTCTTGAGAGCCAGCACAGTGAGGGCCTTGTTCTTCTTGGTGTTCTCCGGGTTACCCACCTCCATCGTCTCCACCTGGTACAATACACACACACTCCAATTATTTCTATCATACATATCATACATATCATAAGTCTACAAATCCAATTTGTTTAAGAGATGGGCCTATTTATTTGCTTATTGCCATTTTGTTTGTATTATTTTTTAGTTTCCTCCCTTGACCTCCAGCAAAAAAAAAAAAAAAAAAAAAAAACACATCCATAGGATCCCCCCTTCTAGATTAATTTGTAAATTTGTCCAAGCTTTCCCTACCCCGTTTGAATTCAGCTGCCCAATTTTAAACCATGCTGTAGGAAGGAGCATTGTCCCCTAGTGTAGCCACCATATGCTAGTGGATTTCTTTAGGGGGTTAATCCTTTGATAAAGAGGTAGTGAATGAAAGCTTGGAAGATGACCCCCGTGAAGGAAGGCTTCTCACAGTCACCACACAGGAAAACATTGACAAAATTCATGACATTCATTAATCTGTAACAGAAAGACAAATATTGTTAGAGACTTCATACTATGCATGCAAACTTTAAAAAGGTTGAACTGTAAGTGAATAAAACTGGAATTTTGTAACTCATGTCCTTCTACCTCAGGTCACAAACTTATCAATCACCCCTCATACAGTATACAAAACAAACTTAATATCCCCTATTTATTGTGGTTACGAAATTGCTAGGCAGGAACATTAAATGCATGTGCAAACTAGCATGGGAGAAGGGGAGTGCACCCGATGACTGGAAGACTGGCATAATAGTCCCCCTATATAAGGGCAAAGGGGAAAGAGGAGTGTGTGGTAACCACCGAGGAATATGTCTTCTAAGCGTAGTAGGGAAGGTATACAGTAGGGTAGTGATTGAGAGAGTGAGAGTGAGAACGGAGAAATGGATAGGCGACGAGCAGGGAGGTTTTAGGAAGGGAAGAGGATGTGTAGATCAGATTTTTACCCTGAATTGTGTTGTGGAGAAGTATCTGGAGAAGAAACAAAAGGTGTATGTTGCCTTTATGGACTTGGAGAAGGCCTATGACAGAGTGGATAGAGAAGGTTTGTGGAAAGTACTTAGAATATACGGAGTAGAGGGCAAGTTGCTGAAAGCAGTGAAGAGCATGTATGAGGGTGCAAAGGCGGCAGTACGTGTGGAGAGTGAGCAGAGCGAGTTCTTTGACCTGAATGTTGGTTTGAAACAGGGGTGTGTGATGTCCCCGTGGTTGTTTACTGTATATATGGATGGAGTTATGAAAGAAATACTATCAAGAGCAGTGGATGTTGGTGTATCGCTGAAAAGGGAGGGAATTGAGTGGAAGCTACCTATACTGCTGTTTGCGGATGATACAGTTCTGATGAGTGATAATGAATGGGAGTTGCAGGGTCTGGTAAATGAGTTTGGAACAGTGTGCGAAAAACGGAATTTGAAGGTAAATACGGGGAAGAGCAAGGTTATGGTCTTCGAAAGGGGTGAAGTCACAGAGTGTGAGGTGAAGCTGAACGGTCAGGCTATGGAGATCGTCAACTCTTTTAAGTATCTGGGCAGTGTGTTGAGTAAAGATGGGACTATGGATGAAGAGGTGCGGGAGAGGGTACAACAGGGGAAGAGGGTTGTAGGAACGCTAAAAGCAGTAACAAGAAATAGGGTGGTCAGTATGGAAGTGAAGAAGTCCTTGCATGACAGTGTGGTAATCCCGACACTGACTTATGGAAGCGAAGCATGGACGTTGGTTGAGAGACTCAGACCAAGAGTGAGAGCAGTGGAAATGAATTACTTAAGGAGTGCGTGCGGAGTTACATGGAGGGATAGACAGACTAATGAGGAAGTAAGAAGGAGGTGTGGTGTGGAGGTAGATGTGCTGGAAAGTGTGAAAAGGAACAACTTGAGATGGTTCGGCCATATGGAACGTATGGAAAGCGAGAGAATGACTAAGAGGGTGTACGAGAGCGAGGTGGAGGGACAGAGGGGGAGAGGTAGACCGAATATGAGGTGGAAGGATGGAGTGAGGAACTACATGAACGAAGGCGGTGCTGGTTGGGGGGAGGGGCGTCGACTGACTGGGGACAGAGGTGCATGGGGGCGGTTCGTTCGTGGCCACCCCTTCGGGGATCACGGCGTCAGGCAATAGATAGATAGATAGATAGAACATTAAATTTTCCTTGTCTGACAATTTACAAGTCAATCTCAAAAACATTTTGCTTAGTTATTTCTGTTGAATTAGTCATAGGCATGCTTTTTACCATGCTTCCATATGAAAGCAATACTGCACTCATCTATCTATCTATTGCCTGATGCCTTGATCCCTGAGGAGGTGGCCAATAAATGAATCACCTCAATACAGTTACCCTTAACTGAACCACTCAGAAACTGTAAGTACTTACATCACTGTTGCCTCCATCACTCCGTTTGATGGAATTATATATAAACTGTATAATCAAGCCAATTGCTGAAGGTTCTGAAACAAAAACAAACACTACTTAAAACAGGGCAGGGCAAGAATGTAGTTACCGGGTGTACCACCCGTCTTGTTTACACTACGCGGACGTTCACCATCATGTTCCCGTCTATTTTGACTGCCTTTGGATACAAAAATACATTACCCTAACCAAACAACCTAACCTAACCTAGTATTATAGATTTATAAGTATTTATTTTATTATAAGTATTTATAGATGATTTATGTTGCATGTCGGTATTGGTACACCCGATAACTACATCCATCCCCAGGGCAGAAAAAGGAGCTTATAATAAATACAGAGTAGATGTAATGTACTCTTACATCTAAAAAAAACCCTGATCTGCATCTTAAGTGGTAAGTACAGTAAAGCAGAAAAAAACAATGTTTTTTCACTTAGTTATTTAATAGTGACTCCTCCATCAATGACATACTGTACTGCCAATATATTTGGCGCTCTGCTGCCTAGGCGTCTCTTGATTTTGGCCCTGTCACTCTTTCAACTCTGGGGGAGGCACTCGCTACAGGCAGTTCTGCCTTTTGCATTCCTCACTCGCATAAACAAAAAAGAAAACAAAAAAAGAGAGCCCTTTTTAGGGAACAACCGTCCACCACAACAAGAACTATGCAGGGCAAATTGCCTACTGGAAACTAATTGTCCCTGTAAATTTAGGCAGAGCTGAACTTAAACATGCATGCTGTTCTGATATACATGGAAGTGAGTGGAGGGTACTGGTTACAAGGCACCTACAGTACCATACAGTACCTTACTATAGAAATACAAAGGATGACTTGTACCAGTGAGATGTGAGGGTGATACAGTGGTGAATATAGGGCACATTGTTATGGCCCCGTTGCCTTCACCAGGGTGTCAAACGATAGCCGAGTCCAGTCTGTTTAGTCTATATGCAACGATGAAATTAAGGTTTATGGTTATAAAATTGTCTTTAGAGGTGATAACATGGCCCAAACAAGACTATTTTGTGTTCATTTTCCTGTATTCCTTCTCATATTCATTCAAGTTGTCAAATAATATTGCTCCAGTTTGACACCCTGGCCTTCACCTCCCTCGGTTAACCCCTTCAGCACGATGACTTAATATTCCTCTTATTCTGGTTACCATTAGATGACATGCTTTGGCTTATAATCTACCTTTATGACTCAAAGGGGTAAATACGATCTCAATTAACTCTCTGAATAACATAGGTCCTTCTTAAATTACATAGTATCCTCTAACTTTAGCCATAATATAAGGTAAAAAAGATGTCATCATCCTGAAGGGGTTAAACAGAAGGAAACAAGAATGATAAAACAGAAAACAAAAATATGAATTGGCTATGTGAATAAGGGTAAACAATTCTGTTTTTTTTCTTATTCATCTTCTTCCCATCTAGTTTTACTGAAAGTGGTGAAGGCAAAAGTATCATGTATATCTTGCTCTATCCCACCTCTCAGTATTTGCTGACGACACAAGCATCTGCCACCAAAGCAAGACAGAAGACGATGTGGATCTCCTACAAGAAGATCTAAATCAAATCTACACCTGGGCCAAACTTAACAACATGACCTTCAATGAGGAAAAATGTCAAATCTTCAGATATGGGAAAAATAATATTATCAAGAACTTGACTCAGCTACTCACCAGTGAAGTCCAAGTCATCACTGCAAGTTCAAATGTGAAAAGTCTAGGGGTTCACCTGAGTGATGATGCCACCTTTAGAAAACACATAGAAGAGGTCACAAGTAAGGCAAGAAGAATGGCTGGATGGATCCTACGCACCTTAAAATCCAGAGACACCAACTGTATGCTGGTATTATGGAAGATGCTAGTCCAACCCAATCTGGACTACTGCAGTCAGTTATGGTCACCACACATCATTGCTGACATAAAGTCTCTGGAATCAATCCAACGAGCATTCACAAAATATATCGCTGAAGTCCAGAACGACAACTACTGGGAGAGGTTGAAAAAACTTGGCCTATATTCTCAACAGAGGAGAAGGGAGAGGTACATTGCTATCTATATCTGGAAGATCCTAGAAAAGATGGTACCAAACCCTTCTGATTCAAGTTTAAAACCGACCTTGAACATGAAAACTGGGCGTAAATACATACATTGGTTTAGCGTAATTTTCCATTACATGCATTGTAACGGCTCAGACGGGGTTGCCTTTCAGTAGTTGGAGTGTACTGTAGTACAATAAAGTCCAGCCACGCGGCCACAGCACTGCCCCACCAAATCATCACTGTGGATGATGTTGGTATAGTGCTAACTGTGCCTCAGCAAGACTCAACTGAGTCCCCCTGCAGCACTTGCACCTGCAGTATCTGCAACCACACCAGCCTTAACAGTGTTACAAAAAGACAGCACCATAAACAGACTCTATTGTATATTAGGCAATTTGGACTATAGAACAATAAAGTCCTGCCCCAACACTGCTCCAACATGCAAACACTGTTGCCGACACAGGTGTGGTGCCAAACAGCGCCCAGGTAAGACTCAGTCTCCTGTGGCACCTATCCGCACCCCACCAGCCTCGGCAGTGCCATATCAAGACAGTGCTAAGATAAAGACTTTATTGCATAGTAATGGCTGTTGGTCCACAAGTCTATCGCCATCCCCCCTATTAGTCGCCTTGTACGACACGCAGTAGGATGTGTGAGGCATATTCTTTTTTCCTCCACCATTAGATGAAGGCCCCCTTATCCCCTGGGGGAAAAAAAAAAGACCATCCCCTCACAAGCGCCAAGGAGCATAAAGACCTTAACATCGTACAGCTTCTCTAACAAGGGCCCCAGGATTATCAACACTCAACAGTCTACTAAAACCCTGAGGGACACAGGATGCGGGAGCAGCGGTGGACCACCACGACTGTGAGGCAACAGCTTCTAAACTACAATAAGGTTCAATAAGGTTAAGGTATACAATATTCCATAATTTCTGAAATCATACAGTACTGTACCCACCAATGCAGATAATAATTACAGTACCTGGATTTGTCTGATTTAAGTGAGATTCCAAGAGTGAAGGATTCAGGAGAAACTCAAACCAAGCTACCGAGTCTGAAGCCATGACAGTACTGTACTGTCATATCTGAAAAAAAAACAAAAAAACAAAAACAAATTAAAATTTGTTGCACCATATATCAAATAATACAGTAGGCTACAGTACACACTGAAGTACTGGTATGGTAATTCTCCCTACTAAGGTATGCCCAGAGTTGCCGCCTAACACAAGTTGTTTAGTTCTGTAAGCGACCTGACCTTTTAAAAGACGATTTCCCGTAGTTCTCCACCCTTCCTCTCCATCAATAATTCTTTATTAGCCTATAGCCTAAGCTATCAATAATTCTTTATTAGCCTATAGCCTAAGCTACATGTCATAATTTCTGTAGCCAAAACACATTACAGAATTTACAGTCATTGCATATTGATGCTTATTATATTTTAAAGTCACTCATAGGCTAATCATAAAAACACACATTACTAATATACACACATTAGACCTAATAATATAAAGGAAAAAGGTATTTTCATGAATTCTTGTTATGATAATTCCTCAGCCTTATAATTATGTCTTCAGTAATTATTGACTGCATATGGAAATGCAAACAAGTACCAAATTATGGTAGTCGTGGGAATTTCCCAAGTTTGCTTCTTACTTGACTGTTTTTGGGGTTGAGGGTGGGGCGAAGCTCCCCCTCACCCCTAGGGTATATTGTAATCATCATTGATAATACCAGCAGGGGCAAGTAACCCACTGGCCGTGGGATAATTTAAGAAGAAAATGGTCAAATCCAACACATACAGCGTGCGAATATTGACGCGGTGGTCAGTGGTCTCCTTTAATACTAGGCCTAGGCCTAGGCCTAGCCTATAAAAAAAACAGGGAAGGATGTACTGTAGTTGCTAGAATCATGATCGTACCTAAAAGTAAGATTGGTAATTCTTTAGATTAGGGCCTACCGTGGAGCGTGAACGCCGCCTAGCGGGGATACTTGTGGACGTAAACAAACACAATTATATGTCTCCGCTGCTCTTAAAAATTACATAAAAGACGTCCAATTACTAGAAAGCACTGCAGGAGAGTGAAAAACGCCTCTGATTCCGAAATCGCGCATCGTAACAGTAGAAAACGGGGGTTGCGAGGATAAACTCATCCGCGAGATCGTCAATGCAGGCTAGGCCTATTGTAAAATATGCGTTTCCATTCTGAATTAGCCTAGGCTAGCAAAAAAGCAGAAGGCCCCAGGCCAAAGAATTAAGGTAAGATTTTCCAAGTGCCAATTCCTAAAATTATACCGGCTAACCAAACTCTATGCTATCTATAAAGTCCATCCGGAATACCAACCGAATGATCCAAATGATCCTTACCTAGAGGCAGAAGCGCGGACAAATTGGATATTCGGTCACGTATGGGATATATTGTTCTAAATGTGTACTATAGCTTTGTCATAGAGTATTAGTCACCGCAATATATGTCTTTACTGCTGCATATTAAATTATTTTTCCTTAGACTTTGTGGGTTAAATAAGGGTGGAAAAAAAATGGCGGCCATCTTAGATCAGTTGAGAACTAATATTTTCACTTTTCTACCGTATTTTTAGTATTTTGTCATATTCTATATCAATGCTAACCCTGTGGGGGTTTGGGGGTGGCAGCCCCCAGCTTAGGTTAGGTTGTTAGGCTAGGTAATGACAAAATATGGTTTTAGGGGGTATGTTTTAATATTTGCTTACACACCAACACATGAGGAAAAAATAGAAAGCCAACGCAATGCCCTCAGAAGCTGGCCAACCATCCAGCAAACTCACAAGGCCAGACCAGCAGCGGTACACACGGCTATGCCCGACCAAGGTGCTTTTTTAGAGGTAGTAATGGGACGTCTTCTGGAAGTGGAAAAACGGTCTCAAGTGATAATGGAGAGATTCCTAGCCCAAACCGAGGGGCCAGACATGAACCACAGAGGAAGGTGCAACTACCACTAACTAGTTTTTTTGTGGGCAACATCAGAGGACTTTACCCACGAAACAATCAATGTAAAGTCCCTATGTTGGAAGAAATTGCAGAGGAAGACAACTCAATTTTTCTAGCCCTCACAGAAACACACCTGAACGAAAACATTTTGGATGCAGAGATCAATATCCATAATTTCACTATATTCAGAGCCGACAGAGAGGACAGAAGCCACGGAGGAGTAGCACTCTACCTAAGGGAGGATATGGCTGCAAATACCGAAACTTTAGTTGCATTCTCAAACGGCACAACAGAGCTACTAGCAGTACACATAAGACAAACCGACATGCTCATCATAATTTTGTATCGACCTCCAAACACCACAGGGGAAATTTTCAAGGAGGTCACAGAGAAAATACAATCACTCCTACAAAATCTTCCAACTCCCGCTACAGATGTCATCATCACAGGAGATTTCAACCTGCCCATCATCAATTGGGCAACCATGAAAATAGATGGAGGAACCAGGGATGAAAAACAGCAAGCCAAGGAGCTAATGACTATCATGGACACTGCATACATGAAGCAATACATCGAGGAACCTACAAGAGGCAACAACACACTGGACTTACTATTTGGCAACAACTTCGACCTGGTACACTCGTACGAAACTGTAAAAACTATAATGTCCGACCACAGCCTCATCAAAGTTAGAACCCCCACACCAGCCGCCACACCACCAAGAAGATGTCAACAGGAATCAAGCCAAATACCCTGCACCTCTCTGAAAGATCTCAACTTCTACAGCAAAGATATAGACTGGGACAGACTGAGAGCAGAACTGGCAGGAACTGATTGGAGGGCACTATTCGAAGATAAAAACGTCGACGAAACTCTCAGTATCCTCCAGAAACAATGCCTGGAGACCTGTAAAAACACCATACCACCCAAATCAAGCAGGAAGCAGATCAAGCAGGTTCCCAGGGATAGAAAAATACTAATGAAGAAAAGGACATACTTGAGAGCCAAGCAAAGGAAGACCAGCTATGCGCACAATATCACCAAACTACAAGAAGAGCTCGATGAAGTTGAACGTAAACTCATCCAGTCACACCAAGAGCAAAGAACACGCGAAGAACTACAAGCAGTTGCAAACATACGAGTAAATAGCAAATTCTTCTATGCATACGCAAAAAGGAGACTCAGGAACACCACAACAATAGGACCACTTGCAAAACCTACGGGCGAACTTGAGAGTGACCCAACCGAAATGGCCAAGATCCTCAAACAGCAGTATGAAATTGTCTTCAGCCCGCCAAATGAAGACAAGAAAATCGAGAATGCAACGACTTTCTTTGGCAACGCTCCAGAGACACCACATCAACTCTCCTCGGTAACAGTATCAACAGAGGACATAATAGCAGCCATCGACAAGATTGGACCAAACTCTGCGGCAGGACCAGACGGCTTTCATGCCCAACTGCTAAAAAACTGCAAACATCAGCTAGCCCTGCCTCTAAAACTGCTGTGGAGCAAGTCCCTCCAAACTGGATATGTACCACAATCCCTAAAAGAAGGTAATGTCACACCAATACACAAAGGGGGTAGTAAAGGCATAGCCAAAAATTACAGACCAGTGGTGCTGACGTCACATCTTATTAAAATCATAGAAAGAACAATAAGAGCTAAGATGGTCAGCTTCCTGGAAGATAATGAGGCGTTCAACGAGGGGCAACATGGCTTTAGAAAAGGCCGCTCCTGCCTCTCACAACTACTATCACACTACGACAAAATCCTACAGGATATTCAAGACGGAGAAAATGTAGACGTCATATATCTAGATTTCGCCAAAGCTTTTGACAAGGTGGACCATGGGATCCTTCTACATAAACTCAAATCACTGGGAATAGGGGGAGACCTTGGAAGATGGCTCCACAGCTTCATCACCAACAGAAAACAAAGAGTCACGGTTCAAGGAAGCCTATCAGATGCAGGTGGGGTCATCAGCGGAGTACCACAAGGATCAGTACTGGGACCTCTCCTATTCCTCATCATGATAGGAGACATCGACAGGGACCTGGAACACTCAACAGCCACATCGTTTGCAGACGACACCAGACTCATGAAGAAAATCACCTCACAACATGATGCTCAGCTACTACAACAAGACTTGGACAAAATCCTGAAGTGGGCAGAAGAAAACAACATGGCCCTAAACGGAGACAAGTTCGAGCTTCTAAGGTACGGGAACAAGAGAGCACTACAAAACGACACCAACTACAAAAGTGGACAGCAAGAAATTACCGCCAAGGACACAGTGAAGGACTTGGGAGTAAATATGAGCAGTGACGCCACTTTTTCCCAGCATATTACCAAAGCCACAACAACAGCAAAACAAATAGCAGGCTGGATCCTGAGAACCTTCTACACAAGAAATGAGAGGTGTATGCTAACACTGTGGAAGTCACTGGTCCTACCACGACTGGAGTACTGCTCCCAGCTCTGGTCTCCCCAAAAAGTAGGAGAAATAACAGAAATTGAAGCCACCCAGAGGACATTCACCAGTAAAATCCATGGGTTTCAACACTTTAACTACTGGGAGAGACTTAAGGAGCTGCAGCTGTACTCACTTCAAAGACGTAGGGAGAGATACATCATCATCTACGTCTGGAAGATTTTGGAAAAAAAGGTACCAAATCCAAACATCCAAGACTCAGCACCAAAGGCGAGGGAGGCTGTGCTATGTGAGGACTACGCCGGGATCAACACAAAAAATCAAATCCCTGATCCATCACAGCTTTACATACAATGGAACCAGACTGTTCAACTGTATACCAGCCCCTCTCAGGAACATGACCGGGGTGTCTCCAGACACCTTCAAGAAACACTTGGACATGTGGCTGGCCAAAATACCGGACCGGCCACCAACACCAGGATACCCCAGCACCAACTCCAACCGACTTCTGGAATGGAGAGTGGAAGAAAGGGAGCTGCCTGGTCGCAGTGGAGCCCCAGCTCAACTGTGTCACTAACGGACGGAATACAACTAAGTGTAACTAAGTGTAATTGCAAAATAATGGGTAAACATGAATTTGCATAATGGAAAAACAAAATTATTCTATAATTGCACCTAGGCTATACGAGCTAAACAAATGATTATTGTATTTAACAGGAAGGTACGACGAGGTAAGTGATGTGGTATAGCCTAGGTCACAGGTGACAATATGCGGAAATGGATTATACAGGCATTCCGCCCCCTCTTACCTTTAGATACCTTTAGATGTGTTCGCCGCTCTTCTAGCGGCACCAAGGAGCGCGACGCCCCTCGTTATGGGTGGTGATTTGGTGCAGTAGACTGTTTGAAGCGACAGTTCGCTCCCTTGCGAGGATGGGCTCGTCTGGCACTTTTTGCAGTTTGACATCTAGGGCTCTCTTGAAGTTGTCTAACGAGATGTCCCTCATGTCTCTTACTCGCCGTGGGAGTTTGTTGAAGAGACGTGGGCCTCTGTGTGATAACCAGCCCTCTCGCAGAGAGCCCATAGCACCCCTGTTATTCATCCGGGGGATTTCGCATTCCCAGCCTCTCCTATCACTGAATTTCATGACTATCGGAGTATGTAGGTTTGGTACTAAACCCTCTGCGATTTTCCACGTGTATATTATTAGGTAACGTTCTCTTCTACGTTCCAGTGAGTACAGATTCAGTGCTCTTAAACGCTCCCAATAGTGTAGATGTTTTATCGAACTTATATGCGAAGTGAAATTTCTTTGTACACTCTCTACGTCATTTATTTCACCTGCTTTGTATGGGGATGTTAATACGCTACAGTATTCAAGCCGCGGTAGCACTAGAGATTTGAAGAGCGTTATCATAGGCAATTCACCGCGTGTTTTAAAAGTACGCAGAATCCAACCCGTTAAGACGTTTCGCAGCCGCCACTTTGACCTGGTTATGTACTTTGAAACCCATATTTTCAGACATTAATACCCCAAGGTCTTTCACACTGTCTTTCCGTTCTATTATGTGGTTAGATTCTGTTAACCTCTGAAGTGCGCATGGGGGTAATTGGAAACGTCCCCCTGTGCTGACGTATTTGAGGTGTTTCCGTCACTAAAATATTAATTGTGCCATTAATACTTATCCATATGCGCCTATTATGGGTTGATTATAAAGGTATTAACCTGAAACAACAATAAAACGAGTGAAAACAGCGTTTGGATGGTTAAAATCGGAGATATAGCCCGCGAGTTGTATAATGTATGGGTGAGGCAAACTGCTTTCCCGCCAATTTCCCCCAAGGCCACTGAGACACAGTCGATCGATACTCTCTCTCTCTCTTGCACTCGCTTGCCATCAGTGATGACAACACCCTGCTTGCAACTCGCTAATGTTAGCACGAAAATATACCTCAGAATAAGGGAATAACAGGGAAAATAGGTGATAACTGAAGGAGAGGAGGAAAGTGGGGAAGGAGGGGAGGTAGAGGACTGAGATTTTGCATGGCCCAGGGGCCAAACTTTTTTTTTTTTTTTTTTTTTTTTTCGATGTCAAAAGTTGATTTTTTTTCTCACTCACTCATAAGAGTCTCCCCGCAGTCCGCCGGGGGAACTCTTAAGAGTCTCCCCGCAGTTCCCGGGTTAAGTAATTTGTAATTTCTTTAACACCATTATTATCTCCGTACCGTATTAATTGGAATTTTTCCTCATTGAATTGCATGTTGTTTTCCCTGGTCCACTGGAACACTACATTCATGTCTTCCTGCAGTCAGCCCGTGTCCTCTTGTGTGTTTACTATCTTGCTCTGACCCCCTTACGAAAATCTACGGTTACTCACTCCATCCCAACTGGATTTCTACCGTTTTACCCAACCAGCGGGGGTGTGGGGGCGGCAGCCCTCACCCATAATACTAGGATAGGTTAGGTAAGGTTGTTAGGTTCTGGCTAATGTCTCTCTGAAACATTGTAAAATCTGTGTCACATCTAGATTGATAAACTTTTGTCAGAGGGGGCGGAATGCCCTTATAATCTATTTCCGCATATTGCCACCTATGACCTATACCACATCACTTACCTCGTCGTACCTTCCTGTTAAATACAATAATAATTTGTTTAGCTCGTATAGGTGCAATAGCTCGTATAGGTGCAATTATAGAAATTTACCGGAAAAACACCTTAAAACACACAAATCAATGAAGGAACTGATGAGAAAAAGGATTAGGCTATAGGCCTAATACAAAAAACACATAGGCTAGGCCTACGTGACCGAAAATCCAATTTGATCAGAAGCGCTTCAAGGTACCAAAGTAGCCTATCAAAGTATACCCAACGAGTACGACAAGCAAGTAAGTAACTCCTAATCTAGGCTAACTAGGCCTATCCTAGCTTAACCCTCCTCATCTCATGTGACCTAGGCCTAGTTTAATCCATCCTTTTCTTGAGGTTAAGCCTCTATCCTACCCATGTCATATTTCACTGTTAATGCAGAAAAAAAGGGTAAACATTGAAGACAACCCGGACACCTGGGATCTTATTTCTAATGGTAGTTTTGGGTTCCTATCATGTTATGCTTCATTGCTATATAGGCCTACTTTTGGTTTAATGTTATTTTAATACCACAATTTTTGTTGATATATTTGAAGATAAATAATGAATCTATATGCTCTAAAGATCATAAGAAAATTTGTTTTAACCCTCGGCAAAACCTAATAAAAAAGTATGGTACTAAAATGTCTTTTTCGTAATAAGGTTGTCAATACGGTACTTTCAGTCATCGATAGCTCTAAAGATCATATGAAAATGTGTTAAACCCTCGGAAAAACCTAATATAAAAGTACGGTACTAAAATTTAATTTTCGTAACAAGGTTGTCAATACGGTACTTTCCCGTTATCAATGTACAATCAAGCTGAAGATTGCAGAGTAAACACCATAGACTTCATAGACTTTTCTTTCACCTCCGTATAATTGACAGCCAATTTTTTTTATTTTTTATTAAGGGATTAGTACTCAACCAGCGGGGGTGGCAGCCCCCACCCATAATACTAGGTTAGGTTAGGTAAGGTTGTTAGGTTAGGCTAATGTCTTTTCAAATCACTAACGGGGAGCGAGCGTGTCTCAACATCGATCGATAGGCCTAATGGGGAAAATAGGTTTTCCCGAGATATCTAATTAATTACAAACACTATATATTGATGCAAATTAATTTTTCTTTTTTATAAAAAAACACTCGGAAAATTTGTGGTATTAAAATAAAAAATTTCCCTACTTTTTATCCACCGGATTTTTTTTTTCTTCTTGGCTTTAGGCTAGGCCTATTTTTTTTTTTTTAGCATTAACCTAACCTAACCTAACCTAAATGTATTTGGGGGTTATTAGGTTAGGTTAGGTTAGGTTTTTTGGTTAGGTTAATGCTAAAAAAAAAAAAAAGCCTAGGCCTAAAGCCAAGAAAAAAAAATAGATAATCTTCAAGGACACTACATCCGCCTTATTAGAAACAATTTATTAGGGAAAATAGGCACCAACAGAATCGCCATATTATTCTCCATATAGTCCGCATGGAGGATTTTCATTATTGACAAATTGAAAAAATACCCTTTTCACAGAAAAATACACCAAAAATCTGTCAAAGATGTCAAATAGCGGGGGTGTGGGGGTGGCAGCCCCCACCCATAATACTAGGATAGGTTAGGTTAGGCTAATGTCCTTTCAAAGGGGTATAGGCTAGTTCATGCTGAACCTAGGACCCAGATCACATGTTGGCCAGGAACAACTTCAGTCACTAGGTATGCTCAATGTCTCTGACAGGGCCAAACAAATCAGGCTCACTAATGCCTTCCAAATTTTCTATGACAGAGCTCCAGAGTATCTAAAGAATAATTTTGTTAAAGCAAATGAGAGGAGTGGACATAATACAAGAAACAGGATGTTTAATTTTAAGGTCCCGAGAATCCAAGGACAGGGTAGGCAAACATTCTTCTTCACTGCCATCAAAGACTGGAACGACTTACCCCAGTCAGTCCGTGAAAAGAGAACACTGTATTCCTTCAGACGTAGCCTGAAGAAACACCTGAACCGGACAGCTGCGAGAAGGGAGCACCAAGCTTATGTCTACTACTAAATACGACATAAGAGATAGACAAACCAAATTGAAATTATTACTGATTACGGATTACTGATATTTACTATAGGATGTAAGGGATCTTAAAATAACCCCCTAGAAATACTTTCTCTAAAGTATCTATTTCTTTATCCTCCCCATTTCCCCAGCTATTCAGCTAACCTAATCCCACAAGGACTCCAATGGAAATACACCTAACGGCCTTATTGCCATTGGGCTATCCTTAGTTGGAATTATGCAAGGCTGGTACATGGTATATTTGTAACATACTATGTGGTACCAACTCTGTAAATTGCTAACTGAATAAATATTATTATTATTATTATTATTATTATTATTAAACACTAGGATAGCTTAGGCCTATACCCGGTCAGAGGTAAGAAGAAGAAGAGTCCTGATCTACTGTAAGAAACTGATGTAGTCTCCTTGAATGCTACCAAAAAATATTTTCCGGTGGATAAAAAGTATATAGGCCTAGCAATGAAGCATAGCCTAACATGATAGGAACCCAAAACGATAATCTTCAAGGACACTACATCCGCCTTATTAGGCTAGAAACAATTTATTAGGGAAAATTAATGCTAAACTACTCGGCCCACGGGACAGCTCGGCCCAGTAAAAACGAGACAGCTCGGCCCCGTGTTAATCTATATTTTATTAATTTCACCACAACACCAAACACCCCCAATGAAATTAATTAAAGTATATATGATCCGCCGGGATTCGAACCCGGGTTATCATACACAGATTTTTGCCACCTTAACCATTACACCATCACCACCAGGACAACTCGTAATTAACCTAACCTAACCTAACCTAACCTAACCTAACCTAACCTAACCTAACCGAATCGAGAGAACTAGCCTATGACATAATTATACAATAGGCCTAAACAAACATTTCGCCCACATTACACACACGCCATAAACCCTCCACTTAGCTCTCCCCATCCTATATCCTGACCTGACTGGTCTCGTCAAATTGCCCCATAGCAAAACATGGGGCCCGAGCTGTCTCAAATAATGGGCCGCGTTGTCCAAAAGTGGGCCGAGCTGTCCGAGCAGAGTTGTCCCATGGGCCGAGTCGTCCAGTCACCGGGAAAATAGGGACCAATAGACTCGCCATATTTTTCTCATTAGGGCCTAGGCCTATACTATAGGCTAGGCCTAGTCCGCATGGAGGAATTTCGTTATCGACACTTGAAAAAACCCGATTTCACAGAAAAATACACCAAAAATCTGTCAAAGATGTCAAATAGCGGGGGTGTGGGGGCGGCAGCCCCCACCCATAATACTAGGATAGGTTAGGCTAATGTCCTTTCAAAGGGATAAACACTAGGATAGCCTAGGCTATACCTGGTCAGAGGTAAGAAGAAGAAGAGTCCTGCTGTAGTCAACTTGAATGCTACCCTACACTAGGCATAGCCTAGCCCTAATTGAATTAATTGAAATTAATACAAAACATTGAAAACAAAATCAGAATCTGACAGCATCCAACCTCCGTTTTCGGCCAATCTTTTTATCGGTATATATTAAGCAAACCACCCACCAATTTTCATGATAATTTTGAAATGCATGTTGGAATCCCTATAAACTGTACTTCATTTTTATGTAAGTTTGATAATTTGGAAAAATCGATTAGGCCTAGCCTAAGGGAGAAAATTAAAATTGAAAATGATGTGTAAAAAGTCTCCCATAAACGGCGGGCCGCTATGTTATTGTAGTTTGCGGCCTAATTTCGTCTGTTAATTCACTTTCTCCTTAATTGGACCCCCTATGAAGTACAACAGATTATGATGACATAAGTGACGGGTGTTTAGAGGGGGCAGAACTCCCCCTTCAACATATTACGTGTCCCACAGTAACTTCTATTATAGCCTATAAACAACCCAAGAATTTTCACAGATTTTTAAAATTTCATTTAGGATGTAATATAACCTATACTCCATGTTAAAATAAGTGTCAACCCTCGAAAAATTCTATTAAGGAAGATACAGAACCTAGAACCTGTAACCTGTAACGATATTTGTCCAGGGTTCGCCTCCCCATAGACGGCACACAACACGACTCGGCGGACCTCTTTCTCCCTGCCTTTCAGTCTAATTAACACTAGGAATTTACCTAATTTTCTATCCAATGTACTATCCAACCAGCGGGGGTGTGGGGGCAGCAGCCCCCACCCATAATACTAGGTTAGGTTAGAGGAGACAATAGAACATATAGTGACAGAGTGCCAGGGGTATGCAGAGGAGAGAGAGGGGTTGGAAAATGAGTTGAAATGGGTGGTAGGGGAGAGGGAATGGGAAGAGCAGAAAGAGGAGGAGGATGAGGGTGTAAAATTTGTGTTAGGTCTCGAGACAGAAGAGGGGGTAGATGGGGAAATGGGGAAAAGAATGAAGGTAGTGAAAAGATTCCTGGAGCAGGTGTGGCAGAAGAGAAAACGGAATAGGATAGAATAGGGTGAGGGGGAGAAGGGGACCAGAGCGGGGGAGGAAGAAAAATGAGATTAAATAGTAGAGAGGGGAAAAGATAAATTAAGATAAGGAAAGAACAAGATATTGGGGGGTGGAGGAGGGGGTAAAAATAAGGAGAGGAGAGTTCTGCTTAAGCTATATACTTCAATTCTTTATCTTTAACTATCCTTTCTACGACTACATAATTTCTAAACTAATTCTTAAATCTAGCTATAGCTGTTTCTGGAGAAGTCACCGGTGCATAGGTGAGCTGGCTTTGAGAGGGGACAGCAACTCCACAAGAAGAAGAAGAAGAAGAAGAAGAGGTAAGGTTGGTAGGTTAGGTTAAAATCTTTAATGTTGCTTAATTGTTGGATAATGAGCTTACTGGTTAAGTTCATTTTCTATCCCATGTATCATCCAACTACTTTTGCCAAAACTTGACTGTTTTTTCATTTTTTTCATTTTGGGGGTTTCAAGTTGAAAAACAAGAAAACCTGAGCCAACTTTTTGTTGCCACTTTCTGACTTTTATGAAGCTGAAAAATCTTAAAATCCCAGACAGCTTTTGCCAAAACTTGGCTCGATTTTTTTTCATTTTGGGGTATTCTTAAGTTGAAAAACAAGAAAACCCGAGCCAACTTCTTTTTTGCACTTGCTGTCTTTTATGCAGCTGAAAAATCTTAAAATCCGAGCCAACTTTTGCCAAAACTTGGCTCGGGTTTTTTCATTTTGGGGTTTTCTCAAGTTGAAAAACAACAAAACCCGAGCCAACTTTCATCATAAAAGCCATTATATCGCCTTTTTATGTCTTTAACCCCACATTTTCCCTGATCTTCATAGCCCTCCCCACTATCGGGCGCCGTGTCTAAGATCGTTGGATAAAGGGGAAAACGATTTTTGCGGAGGTTGAAACTAATGTCAATCACTATATAGCCTATTGATGCAAATAAACTAAAACTAAACAAAAAATAATGAAAATAATTGGTGGGTGGTTTCCTTAATATTTTCCCTTTTTATCACATAGGCCTAGGGCCTATTGTAAATTACGAATATTTTGAAATTATAACAAGAAAATATTGAAATTCTACGTGAATATACCATATCCCATAATCCCTGTGTGAACTTACACAAATTAATTATATTTATAATAACAAACCATAAAGCGGCAAACCTTACGCTTCTTCTTCTTCTTCTTCTTTTGAACCCGCCCGCAGACCGTGCAGATCCGCAGGGCTGACCTTTGTATCGGTACTGGCTCAGAAACGTTAGTAGGAGGGAAAGTTTAGAGTAGAAGGATAGTTTAAGAGACAGTTTTTGTTTTGTTTGTATAAACCCCCCCTCACTCATTTCTCTTCCTCCACATTTTCTCCAATATCCTCTTCATCATCTCCATGTCTTGTGTTTCCATCTCCTGTGTTAACCCCAATAGCGCCCCCACCCCTCTATCTTCCCTCTGCTTAATCTCCTCCCACCCCCTCTCCCCAACTCTATTCCTCATGTACCTCTCCAACTCCTCTCTCTCCTCATTATATCTTGTACACTCGGTTACTATGTGTTCTACATCCTCCACTATTGGATCCCCTCCCATTTCACATTGACTGCAGTGCGGTCCCACTCCATTCCATCTCCTTGTTCTCTCATTTGTTTCTAGCGATCCTGTTCTTGCTTTAAATAGGAGTTTCGATCCCCATCCCCCATCATAGTACAGTTCTCTAGCTGGTTTTTCCTTCTCTCTATAATATGCCAGCGTGGCTTTATTTTCTACCCCCTCCCTCCATCTTCTTCTCCCCTCCTCCTTTATCCCCTTCTCTATCTCTCTGACACATCCCCTCCCATTCTCTAGTATGACCCACTCCCCTCTCTCATTTCTTTTTCTAAATTCCCCCCCCACCCGGTCCTGTTTTATATTTATCCTCCCCAATCTTTTTTGCACTCTCTGTTCCATTTACTTTGCTCACTCGCCCATCTGTATACCTTCCCCGGCCACCTATCTTCCTCCATCCCCTCTAGTCTCACTTTGTACTTCCCTTTCGCTTTCCCAATCCTTTCCTCAAACGTACTCCACCCCATCTCCCCTCGGATTGCTTCTTGAGCTACGTATTTATTTGCCCCCAATCCTGTCCTCCCGATTTTATTCTGTATCGTTTCTAATTTCTTCGTTTCCGCCTCTGTTGTTTCTACCGCCTCTAAGCCGTACATTATTGCAGGTACTCCCAATCCTTTCCACAGCCCTCGCACTATTTCATAGCTATTCGCTCTTAGCCTTGTCGCGCTCCATAGTCTTCCATTCCATTGTTGCATTTGTCCCACCTTTTCACTTTTCGCCTTCTCAAACCCTTTCTCCGTGATCGTTACCCCCAGATATTTATACTCCCTTGTCTTCTTCATTCTGTTTCCTTCCAGTGTCCATTCCTCTTCTTCTTGAAGCTCTCCATTCATTTTCATCACCTGGCTCTTTTCTTTACTAAATCTTACTTCAAGTTCCTCCCCGAATCTCGTTGCTTCCTCTAGTAGTCTCTGCAACCCTCCTCCCGTTTCTGCCATCAGAACTACGTCGTCAGCAAACAGCAGTACCCCCAGTCTTTCTTTGTTTATCTGAATCCCCTCCCCAACTCTTTTTATCCTCTGTGTCATTTCTTCCATATATAACGCAAATAATAACGGCGATAATACGCACCCCTGCCTTACCCCCCTCTTGCTTTCTACCCATCCCGTTTCTATATTTCCTAGCGCGTACTTCGCTTTTGTTCCTTGGTACATCGATGTTATGATGTTTATATACTTTTCTGGTATTCCACTCCTTGCCATTATTTTCCATAGCAGTTCCCTGTTTACTCTATCATAGGCTTTTTCTATATCCAGGAATGCACAGTAACCCATTTTTTTTCTCTCTTTTCATTTTCCCCATCACTTCGCTCAGTATATAGATATTATCTGTCCCCCTCCTATCTCTTCTGAACCCATTCTGCTCATCACTTATTAGCCCGTTTCCCTCTATGGCTCTATTCATCCTTTCCTTCAATATCCCGCAGAAGAGTTTCCCTATTGTGTTTGTCACTGTCACTGGCCTGTAGCTTTTCATTTCCTTCTTACTCTTGTACCCTCCCTTGTGTAATAGTGTTACTCTCGCTTCATTCAATCTTTCTGGTACTCTCTCATTTCCCATTACCTCATTAAAAAATTTCTTCAGTCTTCTTGCCATTTCTTCCCCCCCCTCTATGTACATTTCATTAGGTATCCCATCCGGGCCGGTCGCCTTCCCCTTTTTTAGTGCTTTGATCCCTCTCCTTACTTCTTCTATTGTGAGCTCCCTTTCCATTTCCATCTTATCCTGTTCTGGTAGCCTTCTCTCTCTCATTTCCAAGTTCCATTCCCTCTCCTCCCCTTGTTCATTTACTCCCCCTATTTCCTCCCAGTATCGCTTTATTTCAATCTTTATTTCTTCTTCTGTCTTTATTATTCTATCTTCCACTATTAGTTCCACGCTTTCTTCCTCTCTACCGGTCTCACCTCTTAACATCCTATACCACTCCTTTTGGCCCTCTTTCCCCTTGCTTCTGATCTTTTCTACTTCTTCTTTCTCGTGTTTTATCATTGCCTCTTGTATTAGTATTTTTACCTTCTTCCTTTTCTCCTCGTATACCTGTACCGCTTGTCTTTCTTCTCGTTCCCTCTCTCCGCCTTCCCTCCTATTTCTCTCTATCATCCTTCTCCTTTCTCTGTTCGCATCCCTTCTTTCACTTCTTGCTTGTTTTATTTCCCCATTCCACCATGGTTTTTGTTTTCTTTTTCCTGTCCATCTTCTTATTCTTCCTATACTCCTTTCTGCCGCTCTATTTATGTCCATCATCAACTCTCCATCCATTTCCTCTACGCTCCCCTCTCTTCTTTCCCTTATTTCTTCCATGTAACCTCTGTACTCTACCCATCTTTCACTTTTTAGATTCCATTTATTAATCCTCCATCTCGTGCTTCCTTTGCTTTTCCATTCCTTTGTGTAGTTTATCACCATGAGTCTGTGGTCGCTTTGTATCCCTACTTCATTTTCTTCATCTATCCACATGTTTTGGATCTCTTCCCTTGCTCTTCCATTCGCTAGTATGAAGTCTATCGCCGATCTTTGTCCTTCTCCGTGTCATCCATGTCGCCTTCCCCTCTCCCATTGTTTGGTTCAGTATTTCCATGTCATTTTCTTCCGCAAATTGGATCAAGGCTTCTCCATTTCCATTTATCCTCTCCCCTAATATCCCTATATGTGCATTCATGTCTCCCATTATAATTATCTCCTCTTCCTCCCTACCCCTTATCATTTCCTGTATTCCTTGGTACTTGATTCTGTTTTCTTCCCGTTCCCTTCTCCCCCCTTCCACCGTGAAGTACCCTATTATTGCTGTTATTTTTTCTTCCCTTCCATTATTCATCCTCGCTAGTGTCACTCCCATTATATCCTCCATTTCCTTTGATTCTCCACCCTTAAGTTTCTCTATTTTCCATTTTAAGTTGTTCCTAATCATTAACCCTACCCCTCCCCCTTTCTTTTCTGATTTCTCCCTCCCTCTCCCAATGAGCGTATATTTATCCCCTTCCCATTTTGTCTCTCCCCTAAGGTGTGTTTCTGTTATTCCTATCATTTCCATTTCCCACTCACTCCATACCTCTTCAATGTCTTGTATTTTCCCTCTATTTATCCCATTTATGTTTACACATCCTATTTTTATTCCTCGGTATACATTATCCCCCTCCCCCCGCTCTTTCCCTTTGTTCTTCTTCCCTTTTTTTCCCTTGTTCTTCTGCTTTCTCTTCCTTTCTCTTATTTCTCTTTCTTCCCCTCCTCCTCCTTCTTTCTCTCCCACCGTTCTTTCTCCCATGTCTAAGTTTCCCTCTACTTCCTTTTCAATCTTCTTCTCATTTCCCTCTCGCTTTTCTTTCTTTCTCTTTTCTTTTTTCTCATCCTCCCTTTCTCCTCCCACTTCCTCTCTTCTCCCCTTCCTTCACCTTTCTGTGTTCTTTAGCCACTCTTTCCTCTGCTCCTCACTTTCTTCTATTGCTCTCCTAATCTTTCCCCCTACAGTCCATTTCCCCTTTTCAGACAGGTGTATTCCATCCCTCGCAAAATCTCCTGGGCTCAGCTTGTAGTCTGGGTCGATGTATCCTACTCCTGCTTCATCCCTTGCCCATAGCCTTTTGTTCATTTCTCCGATATCCCTCTGTATTCTCTCATTTGACATCTTTCTCTCTTTCTCGTATTGCCCCGTTTTCCCTTCCCTTGGCCTTTCTATAATTCCCACCACCCATATCATTACCATTGGGTTGGTTTCTTTGAAGTTTTTTATTCCTTCCATTACTGCTCCTACCGTTCCTTCTGCTCCTTTCCCCTCTAGCCCATTTCCTCCCCCCTGTATCACTATCGTTCCACCTTCCCTCTTGTCCATTTCTGTATTCCTCAAACCTCGCATTATTCTTTCTATATTCGCCCCTGGGAGGCTTATCACACTTCTCCCTCTCTTTTCCTTGCCCATCAGTTCCTCCTCCATCCATCTTATCGTGCTGTCCCCTATCAGTAGTACCCGGTCCTCTCTATCATCCCTTCTCCATCCCCTTTGTTCCACCCTTCTGTCTGTTCCCCTTTCTCCTTTGTTCCTATCGTCCTGGTACTGGTTATGCATTCTCCCCTTCTTATCCCATCTTTCTCTCCCTTCACTCTGCCCACCCCATTCTTCCCTTTCCTCTTTTTCTCCCCTGTAACTCTCTGCCCTTCCCTCATTTCTTTCGCTTCCCCTCTGTTTCTTCTCATCCCCGCAAAATTACGCTGCTAGATTCTTCTAAAGTTGCCGACAATATACCGCAATCATTAAATATATTATTATATCGGTAAAACCACAGAGTACAGAAGGAAACATATGTGCATTAATGTAATATTTACTATTATTTTTTAAAATAATGCACCAATTAATTAATCTTTTTTCTTAGCAACAAATAATGGCCCAAATATGTTTACCAAGGAGATCAGGTAAATTTAATGGATACACGTTAATTAGCATATTTATTCTTTCTCTAGTATTATAAACTAGTGCAGTGTAATTAATTCTACATAAATTAGATGGAAATGTAAGAATAAATGGGTGTTATGGTGTTTGTGTTATAGATTGTTGACGCTTGGCGAGCTTCATCTGGCGGTTTAAATCTCCCGCCACACGTGCTTTCGTCACTTTTAAACTTGACAACAACCACACACGACGGTACGCACGTGGCTCATCTTTTTATCAATTTACCGTATAAGTATAACCCTCAGGACCATTTTATTTAGTGTGCATGGTAGTTAACATTAGTGAGTATCGATGTATGTGTATTGGTTGTTATTTAGTGTTTGCCTATCCACATGATAATCTAGCCAAAATGTTGAGGGGGGATTCAGCTGCCCGGTGGAGTTGGCCTGGCTATGTTGGTTTATTTCGCCATATCCTATATTACGTCAATAACTGTCTCTGTTGTAGCCTAGGCCTATGTTGAAAAGCCTTGTTGTCTTCCATGTCAGAGTTAGCCTAAGTGAATGCATTGGGCTAGGCAATAACAATTAGGGTCAAGGACAAGGTAGCATGCCGCATGGACCAGGATAGGCCTAGGCTATTGCTTTTGGCATTTTTGGGTAAATTGATACGGTGTGACAGTCGCGAGTTTTAGGCTAGGCTAGCATGTTTTTTTTTGCATTTTTTCTTTGATAGGCTAGGCTATAGCCTAGCCTACAGTGTTGTTTTATACCAAGGACTGCAGCAAATGAGTATTTACCCATTATCCAACAATCTAAAAACACGGCCCCCACTAGTGGGGAGGGCTATGAAGATCAGGGGAAAATAGGGGGTCAATATTTACGAGTCGCACCACAGCTGGGATCTCATTTCTAATGGTAGTTTTGGGTTCCTATCATTCTATGCTTCATTGCTATAGGCTATACTTTTTATCCACAGGATTTTTTTTTCTTGGCTTAGGCCTAGACCTAGCCTAATTTTTTGTTTAGCCTAGCATTAACCTAACCTAACCTATATGTATTTGGGGCTATTAGGTTAGGTTAGGTTTTTTGGTTAGGTTAATGCTAGGCCTAGGCCTAAAAAAAAAAAAAAATCCTGTGGATAAAAAATATATAGGCCTAGGCTAGCAATGAAGCATAGAATGATAGGAACCCAAAACTACCATTAGAAATGAGATCCCAGCTGTGGTGCGACTCGTAAATATTGACCCCCTATTTTCCCCTGATCTTCATAGCCCTCCCCACTAGTGGGGGCCGTGTTTTTAGATTGTTGGATAATGGGTCTCTCGTTAGAGAGACGCAGAGTTAGAGGGGATATGATAGAGGTGTTCAAGTGGGTGAGTGGGATTAACAAAGGGGACATGACAAATGTACTAAAGCTCAGTGATAGCGAAAGAACGGATACAGTTGACTTCGGCCCAGTGATCTCGGACCACTATCCTCGGTGACCTCGGCCCATTTTGGTGACTTCGGACCAATATATTTTTGGTCCGAAGTCACCGATCTTAAACTAACGCTTTCTTGCGAGATTCGGCAATAGGCAAACAATTGAGAACTTATCATAACTGTATTATTCCTCCTCCACACCAATTCCTTCTCTATTTATAAATGATGTCGGGTTCTTCATGTGTTTGTAAGATATGAAGAGTCAACTAAGCAAGTTCCTGTCATGCAGTGCGTCATGTCTCGTCGTCGTAAGAAGGATTACAATGCTGTACTTGATGCCATCAAAAATCTACTTCCAAGTGAATTAAAAGAGAATTGTAATGGATTTTGAAAAGGCACTTTGGCGATCAACAAGTTATGTATTTGAAAACGTCAACATCAAAGGATGTGCATTCCATTTTACTCAAGCTTTATTTAGGAAAATACAAGAACTAGGTCTGCAAGTAGCATATAAATCTGATAATGGGACAAATAAAGTGGTTAGAAAATGTATGGGTCTTTGTCTCGTACCACATCAGCATATTCCAGGTTTATTTCAAGGATTAATGGAAACATTAACTACTGGACCACTTCTCGAGTTTGCTAATTATATAGAAAAGACCTGGGTAAACTCTGTTGTATGGCCGCCCAAATCCTGGAGTGTATATGGTCTTAGTATCAGGACTAATAATGATCTAATAATGAAGGACTAATAATGCAAAGCACAAATGTCATTTTATTTCATGGTGCAACTCTTGCAAAATGGGGCAGATTTGGTAAGTACCCAAGTAAGATTGGTCTCCGAAGGAAAACTGAAAAGACACCAAAGATCAGTGTACAAAAAGTTGCAAGCTAGGATTTTCAGTCTTTGGAAATAATATGAGCAAGGTGAAAGGAGTGCCCAGCGTTTACTGCGAGCTGTATCACGTCTTTATGCCCCTTAGTGTTAATATACTATAATACATACAGGCTGGTTTATTTTCTTTACTGTTTTAACGACTGTAGGTAGTACTACTATTTATACTACTATACTGGGATGAATTAGATTAGACTATTAGGTGCATATACTTAGTTACACTTAGTTGTATTCCGTCCGTTAGTGACACAGTCAGGGTGTCAATCCACAAAATATGAATTGTGTTATCATTATGGTTTATTATTTTGTTATCATTATAGCGCGACGGAGCGGCGAAGGCGCGAGCTCTAGGGGCCTAAGGGGGGTCCGGGGGCATGCCCCCCCCCAGATTTTTTTTGAGAATTTAGGTGTCTAAAACAGCATTTCCTGCATTCTAAAAGCAATCAAGATGGAAAATATGGAGACCAAAATTGTGTCAATTTACGTTATCATTATACAAAAAGTTAATTTGCGTTATCACTCAAAAGAACAGCGTCGTTTGACACCCTGGACACAGTTGAGGTGGGGCTCCACTGCGACCAGGCAGCTCCCTTTCTTCCACTCTCCATTCCAGAAGTCGGTTGGAGTTGGTGCTGGGGTATCCTGGTGTTGGTGGCCGGTCCGGTATTTTGGCCAGCCACATGTCCAAGTGTTTCTTGAAGGTGTCTGGAGACACCCCGGTCATGTTCCTGAGAGGGGCTGGTATACAGTTGAACAGTCTGGTTCCATTGTATGTAAAGCTGTGATGGATCAGGGATTTGATTTTTTGTGTTGATCCCGGCGTAGTCCTCACATAGCACAGCCTCCCTCGCCTTTGGTGCTGAGTCTCTTGGATGTTTGGGTTTGGTACCTTTTTTTTCCAAAATCTTCCAGACGTAGATGATGATGTATCTCTCCCTACGTCTTTGAAGTGAGTACAGCTGCAGCTCCTTAAGTCTCTCCAGTAGTTAAAGTGTTGAAACCCATGGATTTTACTGGTGAATGTCCTCTGGGTGGCTTCAATTTCTGTTATTTCTCCTACTTTTTGGGGAGACCAGAGCTGGGAGCAGTACTCCAGTCGTGGTAGGACCAGTGACTTCCACAATGTTAGCATACACCTCTCATTTCTTGTGTGGAAGGTTCTCAGGATCCAGCCTGCTATTTGTTTTGCTGTTGTTGTGGCTTTGGTAATATGCTGGGAAAAAGTGGCGTCACTGCTCATATTTACTCCCAAGTCCTTCACTGTGTCCTTGGCGGTAATTTCTTGCTGTCCACTTTTGTAGTTGGTGTCGTTTTGTAGTGCTCTCTTGTTCCCGTACCTTAGAAGCTCGAACTTGTCTCCGTTTAGGGCCATGTTGTTTTCTTCTGCCCACTTCAGGATTTTGTCCAAGTCTTGTTGTAGTAGCTGAGCATCATGTTGTTAGGTGATTTTCTTCATGAGTCTGGTGTCGTCTGCAAACGATGTGGCTGTTGAGTGTTCCAGGTCCCTGTCGATGTCTCCTATCATGATGAGGAATAGGAGAGGTCCCAGTACTGATCCTTGTGGTACTCCGCTGATGACCCCACCTGCTTCTGATAGGCTTCCTTGAACCGTGACTCTTTGTTTTCTGTTGGTGATGAAGCTGTGGAGCCATCTTCCAAGGTCTCCCCCTATTCCCAGTGATTTGAGTTTATGTAGAAGGATCCCATGGTCCACCTTGTCAAAAGCTTTGGCGAAATCTAGATATATGACGTCTACATTTTCTCCGTCTTGAATATCCTGTAGGATTTTGTCGTAGTGTGATAATAGTTGTGAGAGGCAGGAGCGGCCTTTTCTAAAGCCATGTTGCCCCTCGTTGAACGCCTCATTATCTTCCAGGAAGCTGACCATCTTAGCTCTTATTGTTCTTTCTATGACTTTAATAAGGTGTGACGTCAGCACCACTGGTCTGTAATTTTTGGCTATGCCTTTACTACCCCCTTTGTGTATTGGTGTGACATTACCTTCTTTTAGGGATTGTGGTACATATCCAGTTTGGAGGGACTTGCTCCACAGCAGTTTTAGAGGCAGGGCTAGCTGATGTTTGCAGTTTTTTAGCAGTTGGGCATGAAAGCCGTCTGGTCCTGCTGCAGAGTTTGGTCCAATCTTGTCGATGGCTGCTATTATGTCCTCTGTTGATACTGTTACCGAGGAGAGTTGATGTGGTGTCTCTGGAGCGTTGCCAAAGAAAGTCGTTGCATTCTCGATTTTCTTGTCTTCATTTGGCGGGCTGAAGACACTTTCATACTGCTATTTGAGTATCTTGGCCATTTCGGTTGGGTCACTCTCAAGTTCGCCCGTAGGTTTTGCAAGTGGTCCTATTGTTGTGGTGTTCCTGAGTCTCCTTTTTGCATATGCATAGAAGAATTTGCTATTTACTCGTATGTTTGCAACTGCTTGTAGTTCTTCGCGTGTTCTTTGCTCTTGGTGTGACTGGATGAGTTTACGTTCAACTTCATCAAGCTCTTCTTGTAGTTTGGTGATATTGTGCGCATAGCTGGTCTTCCTTTGCTTGGCTCTCAAGTACGTCCTTTTCTTCATTAGTATTTTTCTATCTCTGGGAATCTGCTTGATCTGCTTCCTGCTTGATTTGGGTGGTATGGTGTTTTTACAGGTCTCCAGGCATTGTTGCTGGAGGATACTGAGAGTTTCGTCGACGTTTTTATCTTCGAATAGTGCCCTCCAATCAGTTCCTGCCAGTTCTGCTCTCAGTCTGTCCCAGTCTATATCTTTGCTGTAGAAGTTGAGATCTTTCAGAGAGGTGCAGGGTATTTGGCTTGATTCCTGTTGACATCTTCTTGGTGGTGTGGGGGTTCTAACTTTGATGAGGCTGTGGTCGGACATTATAGTTTTTACAGTTTCGTACGAGTGTACCAGGTCGAAGTTGTTGCCAAATAGTAAGTCCAGTGTGTTGTTGCCTCTTGTAGGTTCCTCGATGTATTGCTTCATGTATGCAGTGTCCATGATAGTCATTAGCTCCTTGGCTTGCTGTTTTTCCTCCCTGGTTCCTCCATCTATTTTCATGGTTGCCCAATTGATGATGGGCAGGTTGAAGTCTCCTGTGATGATGACATCTGTAGCGGGAGTTGGAAGATTTTGTAGGAGTGATTGTATTTTCTCTGTGACCTCCTTGAAAATTTCCCCTGTGGTGTTTGGAGGTCGATACAAAATTATGATGAGCATGTCGGTTTGTCTTATGTGTACTGCTAGTAGCTCTGTTGTGCCGTTTGAGAATGCAACTAAAGTTTCGGTATTTGCAGCCATATCCTCCCTTAGGTAGAGTGCTACTCCTCCGTGGCTTCTGTCCTCTCTGTCGGCTCTGAATAGAGTGAAATTATGGATATTGATCTCTGCATCCAAAATGTTTTCGTTCAGGTGTGTTTCTGTGAGGGCTAGAAAAATTGAGTTGTCTTCCTCTGCAATTTCTCCCAACATAGGGACTTTACATTGATTGTTTCGTGGGTAAAGTCCTCTGATGTTGCCCACAACAAAACTAGTTAGTGGTAGTTGCACCTTCCTCTGTGGTTCATGTCTGGCCCCTCGGTATGGGCTAGGAATCTCTCCATTATCACTTGAGACCGTTTTTCCACTTCCAGAAGAAGTCCCATTACTACCTCTAAAAAAGCACCTTGGTCGGGCATAGCCGTGTGTACCGCTGCTGGTCTGGCCTTGTGAGTTTGCTGGATGGTTGGCCAGCTTCTGAGGGCATTGCGTTGGCTTTCTATTTTTTCCTCATATGTTGGTGTGTAAGCAAATTCCCTTTGAATGTGTCCTGTAGCGTGTTCCCTTGGTCTGTTGACGTTGTTTCTTGGCGTCAGTATTTTGGTTCCCTTGATGTGTGGAAGATTGCAGTCTCTCATAGTACATGCCCTTTTGTTGAGTGAGATTCTGCATACATATGGGTGGTAGTCGATGCATTTCCATCCACGCTTGCAACCTATTCTTTCATCCCGCCCGTGCTTCATGAATTTTGCACATATTTTTGGGTGGTCTTGTTTGCATCCCCTGCCCACTACTCCGTATCGGCATTCATTTCTTAGGTAGTTTGCATACTTCTATTCTTTTCCTCCTAATATCGGTGCCCCTGTAATCAGCTCTGGGCCTAGGTCTCCATGAATTTGTATTTACAGCACTATCCTATGCGATTTTATTTTTTTACGAATGCATTTTAGTAAGAGATTTTATGCGGTTATAATCCAATAACCCCTGATAAGCCAGTCTATCTTGGTATAATGGATTAGACTCCTATAGGTGCGTGTCGTATGCGATTTGAATTTTGACCATGTGTTTTTTAATGAGATTTTATCCTGTTACATTACAATATCCCCTGATAAGCCCAGACTATCTCGATTGCTATTCTTATCTCTAAAATAAATACGAGACAAGTGTAATACTTCAATTAGAAGGCGGTCCACAATACTCACCTAGATATTGCATAGAATAACCCAGTCTTACGAGTTACGAGTCACGTACGAGCCTCGTACGTACGGAAAATTAAAATCCCCCATAATGCACAAATTGCTAAACCTTGATGCCATTTTAATTTCCTCCCATAATGACGTTCCGTCATTTCTACTCGTATTTGGCGGTCTATACATAACCCCAATAACTATGGTCTCACTACCTTTGTTTACCTCTACCCAAACACTTCATTATCGTTATTTAGTCTAATACCTGATTTAATACAGCTTTTTAATGTACTCCACTAATATTAGTGGATCTGTGAAAAATGTGAAACAGGCTGAATAGAAGTAAGACTATAGCCTACACAAATCCACAATGAACAGTTCCAAAATACACCAAGATATGTACGATTTGTCTATACACTTACACATTGTTACACTTTGTTGTATTCCGTCCGTTAGTGACACAGTTGAGCTGGGGCTCCACTGCGACCAGGCAGCTCCCTTTCTTCCACTCTCCATTCCAGAAGTCGGTTGGAGTTGGTGCTGGCGTATCCTGGTGTTGGTGGCCGGTCCGGTATTTTGGCCAGCCACATGTCCAAGTGTTTCTTGAAGGTGTCTGGAGACACCCCGGTCATGTTCCTGTTCAACTACAGTTGAAAGTCTGGTTCCATTGTATGTAAAGCTGTGATGGATCAGGGATTTGATTTTTTGTGTTGATCCCGGCGTAGTCCTCACATAGCACAGCCTCCCTCGCCTTGGTGTTGAGTCTCTTGGATGTTTGGATTTGGTACCTTTTTTTCCAAAATCTTCCAGACGTAGATGATGATGTATCTCTCCTACGTCTTTGAAGTGAGTACAGCTGCAGCTCCTTGAGTCTCTCCCAGTAGTTAAAGTGTTGAAACCCATGGATTTTACTGGTGAATGTCCTCTGGGTGGCTTCAATTTCTGTTATTTCTCCTACTTTTTGGGGAGACCAGAGCTGAGAGCAGTACTCCAGTCGTGGTAGGACCAGTGACTTCCACAGTGTTAACATACACCTCTCATTTCTTGTGTGGAAGGTTCTCAGGATCCAGCCTGCTATTTGTTTTGCTGTTGTTGTGGCTTTGGTAATATGCTGGGAAAAAGTGGCGTCACTGCTCATATTTACTCCCAAGTCCTTCACTGTGTCTTTGGCGGTAATTTCTTGCTGTCCACTTTTAGAACATAAGAACATAAGAAAATGGGAGTCTGCAGAAAGCCGATTGGCCTAAGCAAGGCAGATCCCTGACCCACACAACCCCAATTCAATTACAAAGCCCAATTATAGGCTTCACACTCTAATACCCTGAGGATCATCTTACCAAAACGGTTAGAGATTAACGCAGGATTATGGGGGTCTGCAGAGCGCTGATTAGCCCAACCCGGCTGATCCCCCTTCACACCCAACCCTTCTCGTCCATATGCTTATCCAATTTTATCTTAAAGCTCCCTACAGTTTTAGATCCCACTATAGCACTTGGTAGTCCATTCCACCCATCTACAACTCTGTTACCAAACCAATATTTGCCTATATCTTTTCTGAAACGAAATTTATCTAATTTGAAACCATTGGTACGAGTTCTTTCGCTATCACTGAGCTTTAGTACATTTGTTATGTCCCCTTTGTTAATCCCACTAACCCACTTGAACACCTCTATCGAATCCCCTCTAACTCTGCGTCTCTCTAACGAATGTAAACCTAATTTCTTCAACCTTTCTTCATACGAAAGATTTCTAATATTATGGATCATTTTTGTCATTCTACGCTGTACTCTCTCCAATGAATCTATGTCCATTCTGTAATAAGGACACCAAAATTGGACAGCATAATCCATATGGGGTCTCACTAATGACAAGTAAAGTTTTAAGATAACATCAGCAGTTCTGTTACTCACACTCCTAGAGATGAACCCGAGAATCCTGTTTGCCTTATTACGAACGCTTATACACTGTTTTCTAGGCTTCAAATCATTGCTAACAAACACTTACACTTACACTTACACTTAGTTACACTTAGTTGTATTCCGTCCGTTAGTGACACAGTTGAGCTGGGGCTCCACTGCGACCAGGCAGCTCCCTTTCTTCCACTCTCCATTCCAGAAGTCGGTTGGAGTTGGTGCTGGGGTATCCTGGTGTTGGTGGCCGGTCCGGTATTTTGGCCAGCCACATGTCCAAGTGTTTCTTGAAGGTGTCTGGAGACACCCCGGTCATGTTCCTGAGGGGCTGGTATACAGTTGAACAGTCTGGTTCCATTGTATGTAAAGCTGTGATGGATCAGGGATTTGATTTTTTGTGTTGATCCCGGCGTAGTCCTCATAGCACAGCCTCCCTCGCCTTTGGTGCCGAGTCTCTTGGATGTTTGGATTTGGTACATTTTTTTCCAAAATCTTCCAGACGTAGATGATGATGTATCTCTCCCTACGTCTTTGAAGTGAGTACAGCTGCAGCTCCTTGAGTCTCTCCCAGTAGTTAAAGTGTTGAAACCCATGGATTTTACTGGTGAATGTCCTCTGGGTGGCTTCAATTTCTGTTATTTCTCCTACTTTTTGGGGAGACCAGAGCTGAGAGCAGTACTCCAGTCGTGGTAGGACCAGTGACTTCCACAGTGTTAACATACACCTCTCATTTCTTGTGTGGAAGGTTCTCAGGATCCAGCCTGCTATTTGTTTTGCTGTTGTTGTGGCTTTGGTAATATGCTGGGAAAAAGTGGCGTCACTGCTCATATTTACTCCCAAGTCCTTCACTGTGTCTTTGGCGGTAATTTCTTGCTGTCCACTTTTAGAACATAAGAAAATGGGAGTCTGCAGAAAGCCGATTGGCCTAAGCAAGGCAGATCCCTGACCCACACAACCCCAATTCAATTACAAAGCCCAATTATAGGCTTCACACTCTAATACCCTGAGGATCATCTTACCAAAACGGTTAGAGATTAACGCAGGATTATGGGGGTCTGCAGAGCGCTGATTAGCCCAACCCGGCTGATCCCCCTTCACACCCAACCCTTCTCGTCCATATGCTTATCCAATTTTATCTTAAAGCTCCCTACAGTTTTAGATCCCACTATAGCACTTGGTAGTCCATTCCACCCATCTACAACTCTGTTACCAAACCAATATTTGCCTATATCTTTTCTGAAACGAAATTTATCTAATTTGAAACCATTGGTACGAGTTCTTTCGCTATCACTGAGCTTTAGTACATTTGTTATGTCCCCTTTGTTAATCCCACTAACCCACTTGAACACCTCTATCATATCCCCTCTAACTCTGCGTCTCTCTAACGAATGTAAACCTAATTTCTTCAACCTTTCTTCATACGAAAGATTTCTAATATTATGGATCATTTTTGTCATTCTACGCTGTACTCTCTCCAATGAATCTATGTCCATTCTGTAATAAGGACACCAAAATTGGACAGCATAATCCATATGGGGTCTCACTAATGACAAGTAAAGTTTTAAGATAACATCAGCAGTTCTGTTACTCACACTCCTAGAGATGAACCCGAGAATCCTGTTTGCCTTATTACGAACGCTTATACACTGTTTTCTAGGCTTCAAATCATTGCTAACAAACACTTACACTTACACTTAGTTACACTTAGTTGTATTCCGTCTGTTAGTGACACAGTTGAGCTGGGGCTCCACTGCGACCAGGCAGCTCCCTTTCTTCCACTCTCCATTCCAGAAGTCGGTTGGAGTTGGTGCTGGGGTATCCTGGTGTTGGTGGCCGGTCCGGTATTTTGGCCAGCCACATGTCCAAGTGTTTCTTGAAGGTGTCTGGAGACACCCCGGTCATGTTCCTGAGAGGGGCTGGTATACAGTTGAACAGTCTGGTTCCATTGTATGTAAAGCTGTGATGGATCAGGGATTTGATTTTTTGTGTTGATCCCGGCGTAGTCCTCGCATAGCACAGCCTCCCTCGCCTTTGGTGCCGAGTCTCTTGGATGTTTGGATTTGGTACCTTTTTTTCCAAAATCTTCCAGACGTAGATGATGATGTATCTCTCCCTACGTCTTTGAAGTGAGTACAGCTGCAGCTCCTTAAGTCTCTCCCAGTAGTTAAGGTGTTGAAACCCATGGATTTTACTGGTGAATGTCCTCTGGGTGGCTTCAATTTCTGTTATTTCTCCTACTTTTTGGGGAGACCAGAGCTGGGAGCAGTACTCCAGTCGTGGTAGGACCAGTGACTTCCACAGTGTTAGCATACACCTCTCATTTCTTGTGTGGAAGGTTCTCAGGATCCAGCCTGCTATTTGTTTTGCTGTTGTTGTGGCTTTGGTAATATGCTGGGAAAAAGTGGCGTCACTGCTCATATTTACTCCCAAGTCCTTCACTGTGTCCTTGGCGGTAATTTCTTGCTGTCCACTTTTGTAGTTGGTGTCGTTTTGTAGTGCTCTCTTGTTCCCGTACCTTAGAAGCTCGAACTTGTCTCCGTTTAGGGCCATGTTGTTTTCTTCTGCCCACTTCAGGATTTTGTCCAAGTCTTGTTGTAGTAGCTGAGCATCATGTTGTGAGGTGATTTTCTTCATGAGTCTGGTGTCGTCTGCAAACGATGTGGCTGTTGAGTGTTCCAGGTCCCTGTCGATGTCTCCTATCATGATGAGGAATAGGAGAGGTCCCAGTACTGATCCTTGTGGTACTCCGCTGATGACCCCACCTGCTTCTGATAGGCTTCCTTGAACCGTGACTCTTTGTTTTCTGTTGGTGATGAAGCTGTGGAGCCATCTTCCAAGGTCTCCCCCTATTCCCAGTGATTTGAGTTTATGTAGAAGGATCCCATGGTCCACCTTGTCAAAAGCTTTGGCGAAATCTAGATATATGACGTCTACATTTTCTCCGTCTTGAATATCCTGTAGGATTTTGTCGTAGTGTGATAATAGTTGTGAGAGGCAGGAGCGGCCTTTTCTAAAGCCATGTTGCCCCTCGTTGAACGCCTCATTATCTTCCAGGAAGCTGACCATCTTAGCTCTTATTGTTCTTTCTATGACTTTAATAAGGTGTGACGTCAGCACCACTGGTCTGTAATTTTTGGCTATGCCTTTACTACCCCCTTTGTGTATTGGTGTGACATTACCTTCTTTTAGGGATTGTGGTACATATCCAGTTTGGAGGGACTTGCTCCACAGCAGTTTTAGAGGCAGGGCTAGCTGATGTTTGCATTTTTTTAGCAGTTGGGCATGAAAGCCGTCTGGTCCTGCCGCAGAGTTTGGTCCAATCTTGTCGATGGCTGCTATTATGTCCTCTGTTGATACTGTTACCGAGGAGAGTTGATGTGGTGTCCCTGGAGCATTGTCAAAGAAGGTCGTTGCATTATCGATTTTCTTGTCTTCATTTGGCGGGCTGAAGACACTTTCGTACTGCTGTTTGAGTATCTTGGCCATTTCGGTTGGGTCACTCTCAAGTTCGCCCGTAGGTTTTACAAGTGGTCCTATTGTTGAGGTGTTCCTGAGTCTCCTTTTTGCGTATGCATAGAAGAATTTGCTGTTTACTCGTATGTTTGCAACTGCTTGTAGTTCTTCACGTGTTCTTTGCTCTTGGTGTGACTGGATGAGTTTACGTTCAACTTCATCGAGCTCTTCTTGTAGTTTGGTGATATTGTGCGCATAGCTGGTCTTCCTTTGCTTGGCTCTCAAGTACGTCCTTTTCTTCATTAGTATTTTTCTATCTCTGGGAATCTGCTTGATCTGCTTCCTGCTTGATTTGGGTGGTATGGTGTTTTTACAGGTCTCCAGGCATTGTTTCTGGAGGATACTGAGAGTTTCGTCGACGTTTTTATCTTCGAATAGTGCCCTCCAATCAGTTCCTGCCAGTTCTGCTCTCAGTCTGTCCCAGTCTATATCTTTGCTGTAGAAGTTGAGATCTTTCAGAGAGGTGCAGGGTATTTGGCTTGATTCCTGTTGACATCTTCTTGGTGGTGTGGCGGCTGGTGTGGGGGTTCTAACTTTGATGAGGCTGTGGTCAGACATTATAGTTTTTACAGTTTCGTACGAGTGTACCATGTGTACCATGTATGCAGTGTCCATGATAGTCATTAGTTCCTTGGCTTGCTGTTTTTCATCCCTGGTTCCTCCGTCTATTTTCATGGTTGCCCAATTGATGATGGGCAGGTTGAAATCTCCTGTGATGATGACATCTGTAGCGGGAGTTGGCAGATTTTGTAGGAGTGATTGTATCTTCTCTGTGACCTCCTTGAAAATTTCCCCTGTGGTGTTTGGAGGTCGGTACAAAATTATGATGAGCATGTCGGTTTGTCTTATGTGTACTGCTAGTAGCTCTGTTGTGCCGTTTGAGAATGCAACTAAAGTTTCGGTATTTGCAGCCATATCCTCCCTTAGGTAGAGTGCTACTCCTCCGTGGCTTCTGTCCTCTCTGTCGGCTCTGAATAGAGTGAAATTATGGATATTGATCTCTGCATCCAAAATGTTTTCGTTCAGGTGTGTTTCTGTGAGGGCTAGAACAATTGAGTTATCTTCCTCTGCAATTTCCTCCAACATGGGGACTTTGCATTGATTGTTTCGTGGGTAAAGTCCTCTGATGTTGCCCACAAAAAAACTAGTTAGTGGTAGTTGCACCTTCCTCTGTGGTTCATGTCTGGCCCCTCGGTTTGGGCTAGGAATCTCTCCATTATCACTTGAGACCGATTTTCCACTTCCAGAAGACGTCCCATTATTACCTCTAAAAAAGCACCTTGGTCAGGCATAGCCGTGTGTACCGCTGCTGGTATGACCTTGTGAGTTTGCTGGATGGTTGGCCAGCTTCTGAGGGCATTGCGTTGGCTTTCTAGTTGTTCCTCATGTGTTGGTGTGTAGGCAAATTCCCTTTGGATGTGTCCTGTAGCATGTTCCCTTGGTTTGTTGACATTGTTTCTGGGCGTCAGTGTTTTGGTTCCCTTGATGTGTGGAAGATTGCAGTCTCTGATAGTACATGCCCTTTTGTTGAGCGAGATTCTGCATACATATGGGTGGTAGTCGATGCACTTCCATCCACGCTTGCAACCGATCCTTTCATCCAGCCCGTGCTTCATGAATCTTGCACATATTTTTGGGTGTCTTCTTTGCATCCCATGCCAACTACTCCATATCGGCATTCATTTCTTAGGTAGAAATTGCATACTTCCATGCTTTTCCTCCTAATATAAGTGCCCTTGTTTTCAGCTCTGGGCCTAGGTCTCCATGGATTTGAATTTACAGCACTCGACTCACCTGTTCTTGTGGTTGTGGGTTCAATTTCTGCTGGAGTCCTGTATGTCGGAGCATAATGACTGCATCCGTTGCATGTGGGGCGTGCACTCCCATTGTTGTCTTTTGTGTTGTGGGTTTAGCAGTGGCCTTGGTGTGTCCCGTTCCTGTTATCTGTTCTGCTGAGTTTGGTGGTGGTGTGGTTGTGGGCTGACTTTTAGTGGTAGGCACACGGTTCACATCCTGAGGTTCGCTGACTTGAGTAAGTCCAATATCCCCAGGGGTGCTCCCAATTCCAAGGTCCAGTGTTTTGGCTGCATCTTCTTGATTTTTACTGTGTTCTGTGGCTTGTTCTTTACTCTGTTGATGTTCTAGGCTGGGTGTTTTGCTGTTATTTGTTTCCTTTGGCGTGAGGAGGTTGCTGTGGCTTTTGGAGATGGCCCCTGATTTTCCTAGTAGCTCCTTGTGTTTTACCATTGCTGTTTCTGCCTTAGCTACCCACTCACCTTCATCACTATATTTTTCCATGCAGCAGTCTTTACATGAGAATTTGCGTTGTGTCTTGGCGAAGCTGAGTATTTGGAAGGTAGGGAGGCCAGTGCAGTAGTAGTGGAGCCACTGTGTACAGTCATCACAGCGGATTGTGTATTCCTGTTGCTCCTCACAGAAAACAATTCCACACATGCGGCACTCAAGGTCAGGTTTGTTTATGTTTTGGACCCCGGCCATTTTGAGCGTTGGTCGACGTTTTCACTTATGGTTAAGACTATAATTATATACATACATACACACAAACACACACACTCGATAGTAGGATATGCGCTGCATGCACCGAGCGTATAAGTTCACTAGAACTTTATCAATAAATCCCGACATCATTTATAAATAGAGAAGGAATTGGTGTGGAGGAGGAATAATACAGTTATAATAAGTTCCCAATTGTTTTCCTATTGCCGAATCTCGCAAGAAAGCGGTAGTTTAAGATCGGTGACTTCGGACCAAAAATATATTGGTCCGAAGTCACCAAAATGGGCCGAGGTCACCGAGGATAGTGGTCCGAGATCACTGGGCCGAAGTCACTGGCACCCGAAAGAACTCGTACCAATGGTTTCAAATTAGATAAATTTCGTTTCAGAAAAGATATAGGCAAATATTGGTTTGGTAACAGAGTTGTAGATGGGTGGAATGGACTACCAAGTGCTATAGTGGGGTCTAAAACGGTAGGGAGCTTTAAGATAAAATTGGATAAGCATATGGACGTGAAGGGGGATCAGCCGGGTTGGGTCAATCAGCACTCTGCATACCCCCATAATCCTGCGTTAATCTCTAACCGTTTTGGTAAGATGATCCTCAGGGTATTAGAGTGTTGAGCCTATAATTGGGCTTTGTAATTGAACTGGGGTTGTGTGGGACAGGGATCTGCCTTGCTTAGGCCAATTGGCTTTCTGCAGACTCCCATTTTCTTATGTTCTTAAATAGGGGTAGGCCTAACCTAATATGTTACACTTAGTTGTATTCCGTCCGTTAGTGACACAGTTGAGCTGGGGCTCCACTGCGACCAGGCAGCTCCCTTTCTTCCACTCTCCATTCCAGAAGTCGGTTGGAGTTGGTGCTGGGGTATCCTGGTGTTGGTGGCCGGTCCGGTATTTTGGCCAGCCACATGTCCAAGTGTTTCTTGAAGGTGTCTGGAGACACCCCGGTCATGTTCCTGAGAGGGGCTGGTATACAGTTGAACAGTCTGGTTCCATTGTATGTAAAGCTGTGATGGATCAGGGATTTGATTTTTTGTGTTGATCCCGGCGTAGTCCTCGCATAGCACAGCCTCCCTCGCCTTTGGTGCCGAGTCTCTTGGATGTTTGGATATGGGAACTGAAAATAAAATATAGAAAAGTAAGAAAACTTTAAAATGTGAAAATCCGAGCCAAGTTTTGGCAAAAGTTGGCTCGGATTTGGGTATTTTTCAGAGTAGGCCTAGGCTTACAAAAACCCCAAAATTGGGAAAAAAAGTTGGCTCGGCTTTTGGCATTTTTCAAAGTAAAAAAAAACCCAGTAGGCTAGGCCTAGTCTTAATTGAATTTTGAAAGTTGGCTCGAGTTTTCATGTTTTTTGAAACCCATTAGCCTAAACCCCAAAATTTGAAAACCCAAGCCAATATCCTATTTGCCAAAACTTGGCTCGGGTTTAGCCTAGCGATTTTTTGAGGAAAAATGTTATTTTAATACCACAAATTTTCCGAGTGTTTTTTATAAACAAAATTGGTCATTTGCATCATTATATAGTGTTTGTAATTAATTAGAAATCTCTGGAAAACCTATTTTTCCCATTAGGCCTATCGATCGATGTTGAGACACGCTCCCCGATAGTGATTTGAAAAGACATTAGCCTAACCTAACCTAGTATTATGGGTGGGGGCTGCCGCCCCCCACACCCCCGCTGGTTGAGTACTAATCCCTTAATAACAAATAAAAAAAAAATTGGCTGTCGATTATACGAAGGTGAAAGAAAAGTCGATGAAGTCTATGGTGTTTACTCTGCAATCTTCAGCTTGATTGTACATTGATAACGGGAAAGTACCGTATTGACAACCTTGTTACGAAAATTAAATTTGAGTACCATACTTTTATATTAGGGTTTTCTGAGGGTTTAACACATTTTCATATGATCTTTAGAGCTATCGATGACTGAAAGTACCGTATTGACAACCTTGTTACGAAAAAGCGTAATTGTTTAATCGAAGTCGTCTTTTTCTAGTTATTAAAAACGTATTCTATGGTGTATTCTATGATATATAGAAGTAATAGAACTGTTCAAATGACCTGGGAAGTGTATATTAAACCAAATACAAAACTTTGAATAATGAGGTAAGAGATATGTGTTTTTTATCACTTTTCAACCCAAGACCAGCGGGGGTCTGGGGGCAGCAGCCCCCAGGATGCCCAGGTTACCTTAGGTTAGGTTAGGTGGTACTGTACCTGGAACTCTCGTCGACGGCGACGAGTGTTCCAATTTTTGCCGTCGACGAGTGTTAACATAAGAACATAAGAAAATGGGAGTCTGCAGAAAGCCGATTGGCCTAAGCAAGGCAGATCCCTGTCCCACACAACCCCAATTCAATTACAAAGCCCAATTATAGGCTTCACACTCTAATACCCTGAGGATCATCTTACCAAAACGGTTAGAGATTAACGCAGGATTATGGGGGTCTGCAGAGCGCTGATTGGCCCAACCCGGCTGATCCCCCTTCACACCCAACCCTTCTCGTCCATATGCTTATCCAATTTTATCTTAAAGCTCCCTACAGTTTTAGATCCCACTATAGCACTTGGTAGTCCATTCCACCCATCTACAACTCTGTTACCAAACCAATATTTGCCTATATCTTTTCTGAAACGAAATTTATCTAATTTGAAACCATTGGTACGAGTTCTTTCGCTATCACTGAGCTTTAGTACATTTGTCATGTCCCCTTTGTTAATCCCACTAACCCACTTGAACACCTCTATCATATCCCCTCTAACTCTGCGTCTCTCTAACGAATGTAAACCTAATTTCTTCAACCTTTCTTCATACAAAAGATTTCTAATATTATGGATAATTTTTGTCATTCTACGCTGTACTCTCTCCAATGAATCTATGTCCATTCTGTAATAAGGACACCAAAATTGGACAGCATAATCCATATGGGGTCTCACTAATGACAAGTAAAGTTTTAAGATAACATCAGCAGTTCTGTTACTCACACTCCTAGAGATGAACCCGAGAATCCTGTTTGCCTTATTACGAACGCTTATACACTGTTTTCTAGGCTTCAAATCATTGCTAACAAACACACCTAGATCTTTCTCGCAGTCTGAATTTTCTAATTCTAAATTAGCTAGTTTATATTTAACATTTGTTTGCATCTTCCCTATCTTTAATACCTTGCATTTGTCAATGTTAAACTTCATCTGCCAATTTACTGACCATTCATGTAAGGTATCTAGATCCCTTTGGAGGCACTCTATATCGCTATCTGAATCAATTGATCTCCCTATTTTAGTATCGTCTGCGAATTTACTTATCCTACTAGTTATACCTAAATCTAGGTCATTTATGTATATAAGAAACAACAGGGGACCTAATACCGATCCCTGGGGGACACCACTTCTGACTGCTCCCCATTCTGACTTGGTACCATTTATGCTGACTCTCTGCTTCCTACCAATTAGCCATGACCTAATCCATCCTAACAACGCCCCACCTATTCCATGTGCCTCAACCTTTCTCATCAATCTCTCATGAGGGACTCTGTCGAAAGCTTTACTGAAATCTAAATATATAATATCATATGACTTGTCATTATCTACTGCTTCATATACCTCTGAGAAAAAACTAAGCAAATTAAGTGGTGGTTTTTTCGGGGAGACATCCTTTTCAACTGTCCCCTCTATTGTCATTGTTTTATATATAATATATAAATATATATATATATATAATTATAGCCTATATATATATTGTATATATATATATATTTTTTTTGAGACATAGGCCTATAATTCATAAATTATAAAAATTATACAAGATATGTACCGTAGGCTATTTGTATTATTATATATTTAGTCGTATTTTTCATACATACAAAAAAATCAAACGAAAGACGAATCGTTTATTTTTAGTCGTTATTAGTGTATATGTAAAGAAGAAATTGTGGTGTATAGTTCAAATTATGTCTTTGGAAGTGATAAAATGGCCAACACAGTGCTATTTCATGTTAATTTGCTTGTATTCCTTCTCATATGACAAAAATGATCCATATTAGAAATCTTCCGTATAAAGAAAGGTTGAAGAAATTAGGCTTACATTCGTTAGAGAGACGCAGAGTTAGAGGGGATATGATAGAGGTGTTCAAGTGGGTTAGTGGGATTAACAAAGGGGACATGACAAATGTACTAAAGCTCAGTGATAGCGAAAGAACTCGTACCAATGGTTTCAAATTAGATAAATTTTGTTTCAGAAAAGATATAGGCAAATATTGGTATGGTAACAGAGTTGTAGATGGGTGGAATGGACTACCAAGTGCTATAGTGGGATTAAAAACGATAGGGAGCTTTAAGATAAAATTGGATAAGCATATGGACGAGAAGGGTTGGGTGTGAAGGGGGATCAGCAGGGTTTGGCCAATCAGCGCTCTGCAGTCCCCCGTAATCCTGCGTTAATCTCTAACCGTTTTGGTAAGATGATCCTCAGGGTATTAGAGTGTTGAGCCTATAATTGGGCTTTGTAATTGGGGTTGTGTGGGACAGGGATCTGCCTTGCTTAGGCCAATCGGCTTTCTGCAGACTCCCATTTTCTTATGTTCTTATATTCGTTCAACTATTCACACAAATTTGCTCAGGTTTGACACCCTGGCACTGGCTTGAAACAGGGAATGGCTTGCCTTCTGGTGCCTCTCCATCTTCTCTTGGGCCACAAGTTGATGCTGCACTTTAACAAATGAGCATTCCTTGTGCAGAACCTCAATTAGTTCATACACATTGCAGCTCGCCTCGGCTCTTTCACACAACTTGAGGTTGTTGTGCCACCCCTCCACATCATTGTTAGTTCGTACTGTCTGTCCGAATACAGACCATTGGTCTGGAGTCCAACCCCCGGCCCCATGGCTTGGAGTAATCCAGGTGGTCTCAAAGTACTCTAACAACTGATGTAGACCATCAGGGTGACTGGGCAAGACCAGGACCCAGATTCACTAACGGTTGTAGCGTGCGATGTCGTACAGCAACCTACGATCATTCCTAAGGGAGTGCGGAAGGTGTATTCACGAACGCATCGTGGAGCTCCCTTACGGCTCCCTTTCGGTTATTTTCACCAAGGCTTCTCTTGACCAATCAGGCGCTTGGCCTTTGTAAATAAACAATATGTCACCCACATGACTGAAGCGCCAAGAAGAACCTAATATACTTTAATTTATGAGCTTGTCATTGTTTAGCATGGCTAATTCGATCCACCACAGCCAGCAGGAAGAAGAATAGAGTATCTTGTGAATTGATGATAAGAAATTAGTCTAGCTAGGCTACAGGGAAGCCTGTTAGTGGCCCAAGTTAAAGGATTTTCGACGGATTGATCATTGATAATCATATGTTAGGCTAGTTGGGAGTGTATTATTTATACCTTAACCACAGTATATTGTTCTACTTTACCATGTCTACACCTAGACAGGGCGAGCCAAACCAAAATGCCAGACTTTACTATGTCTATGCCTACACAGGCAGTTCTAGCCAAGCCAAAATGCCAGACTTAGCCTAGGCCTAATTTTTCAAAATAGGCCTAGGGTAATTTTTTTGTATTCACAACACCTCAAGGCCTATCTACCTTTTCAAAATAGGCCTAGCATAGGCCTCCTCAATCTATTATCCAACAGTTGGCCATGGGAAATAATGATAGGTTGAGGGGGGCTTTGTCCCCCTCACCTCCCATGACATTGCCATCATCAAATATATTACCAGCATGGGACTAATAACAGCTAGTTAACAATGAGGACGGTATGCCTGCAAACACCATCTTAACCTGCTAGGCTTCTACTTTACCATGCTTAGGCTACACCAAGCTAAGCATTGCTAGCCTAACCAAAATACCATAGGTAGGCCTAACTTTTCTAGCCTAAATAGCCTAGCCCTAACTTTTTCAAAATAAGCCTAGGTTATATCCTAGGCTAGGCTAAACAAAAATATTCATAACCATATAGGCTAGCCTATTATTTTTTGTTTAGACTAGCCTATGCCTAGGGTAATTCTTTTCATATTTTTTTTCCTGTGATACTTTCAAATTTGTTGAGGAAATAGGCTACCCTAATCTAACCCAGCTAGGCATTGCTAGCCTAACCAAAATACCATACATAGGCCTAACTTGTCTAGCCTAAATAGCCCTAACTTTTTCAAAATAAACCTAGGTTATAGCCTAGGCTAGGCTAAACGAAATTATTCTATCTATCTATTGCCTGACGCTGTGATCCCCGAAGGGGTGGCCACGAACGAACCGCCCCCATGCACCTCTGTCCCCAGTCAGTCGACGCCCCTCCCCCCAACCAGCACCGCCTTCGTTCATGTAGTTCCTCACTCCATCCTTCCACCTCATATTCGGTCTACCTCTCCCCCTCTGTCCCTCCACCTCGCTCTCGTACATCCTCTTAGTCATTCTCTCGCTTTCCATACGTTCCATATGGCCGAACCATCTCAAGTTGTTCCTTTTCACACTTTCCAGCACATCTACCTCCACACCACACCTCCTTCTTACTTCCTCATTAGTCTGTCTATCCCTCCATGTAACTCCGCACGCACTCCTTAAGTAATTCATTTCCACTGCTCTCACTCTTGGTCTGAGTCTCTCAACCAACGTCCATGCTTCGCTTCCGTAAGTCAGTGTCGGGATTACCACACTGTCATGCAAGGACTTCTTCACTTCCATACTGACCACCCTATTTGTTGTTACTGCTTTTAGCGTTCCTACAACCCTCTTCCCCTGTTGTACCCTCTCCCGCACCTCTTCATCCATAGTCCCATCTTTACTCAACACACTGCCCAGATACTTAAAAGAGTTGACGATCTCCATAGCCTGACCGTTCAGCTTCACCTCACACTCTGTGACTTCACCCCTTTCGAAGACCATAACCTTGCTCTTCCCCGTATTTACCTTCAAATTCCGTTTTTCGCACACTGTTCCAAACTCATTTACCAGACCCTGCAACTCCCATTCATTATCACTCATCAGAACTGTATCATCCGCAAACAGCAGTATAGGTAGCTTCCACTCAATTCCCTCCCTTTTCAGCGATACACCAACATCCACTGCTCTTGATAGTATTTCTTTCATAACTCCATCCATATATACAGTAAACAACCACGGGGACATCACACACGTTTCAAACCAACATTCAGGTCAAAGAACTCGCTCTGCTCACTCTCCACACGTACTGCCGCCTTTGCACCCTCATACATGCTCTTCACTGCTTTCAGCAACTTGCCCTCTACTCCGTATATTCTAAGTACTTTCCACAAACCTTCTCTATCCACTCTGTCATAGGCTTTCTCCAAGTCCATAAAGGCAACATACACCTTTTGTTTCTTCTCCAGATACTTCTCCACAACACAATTCAGGGTAAAAATCTGATCTACACATCCTCTTCCCTTCCTAAAACCTCCCTGCTCGTCGCCTATCCATTTCTCCGTTCTCACTCTCTCAATCACTACCCTACTGTATACCTTCCCTACTACGCTTAGAAGACATATTCCTCGGTGGTTACCACACACTCCTCTTTCCCCTTTGCCCTTATATAGGGGGACTATTATGCCAGTCTTCCAGTCATCGGTGCACAAAATTATTCAGTGTTTATTATTTATTCATTTTTTAGGCTAGGCCTAGGGTAATTATTTTCATCATTTTGTTCCTGTGATACTTTCAAATTTGTTGAGGAAATAGGCTACCCTAATCTAACCCAGCTAGGCATTGCTAGCCTAACCAAAATACCATACATAGGCCTAAATAGCCCTAACTTTTTCAAAATTAACCTAGGTTATAGCCTAGGCTAAACAAAATTATTCACAGTGTTTATTATTTATTCATTTTTTAGGCTAGGCCTAGGGTAATTCTTTTCATCATTTTGTTCCTGTGATACTTTCAAATTTGTTGAGGAATAGGCTACCCTAATCTAACTCAGAGGTGGTGGGGAGTTGGAATAAAACATTTCCGCAATAAAGGAGGGTTAAAATCTACTAATGGTAGGCTACGTGTTGTCGCAGAACATGAATTTGTGCATCAATTAACCTTTACTAGGTCTAGGCTGGCATATGTAGGCTTTTCATAGCTTAATTAGGCCTGTCATAAGACATTAAGATACAAATATATTCATACTTTGTATTAAATGCCTAAATGGTGTTGTAAACACAAGTTAACAATCATATTGCGCTATTATTGCCTCAATAATGACTTCTCTTCTTCTTCTTCTTTTTGTGGAGTTGCTGTCCCCTCTCAAAGCCAGCTCACCTATGCACCGGTGACTTCTCCAGAAACAGATAGAGCTAGATTTAAGAATTAGTTTAGAAATTATGTAGTCGTAGAAAGGATAGTTAAAGACAAAGAATTGAAGTATATAGCTTAAGCAGAACTCTCCTCTCCTTATTTTACCCCCTCCTCCACCCCCCAATATCTTGTTCTCTCCTTATCTTAATTTATCTTTTCCCCTCTCTACTATTTAATCTCATTTTTCTTCCTCCCCCGCTCTGGTCCCCTTCTCCCCCCTCATCCTATTCTATCCTATTCCGTTTTCTCTTCTGCCACACCTGCTCCAGGAATCTTTTCACTACCTTCATTCTTTTCCCCATTTCCCCATCTACCCCCTCTTCTGTCTCGAGACCTAACACAAATTTTACACCCTCATCCTCCTCCTCTTTCTGCTCTTCCCATTCCCTCTCCCCTACCACCCGTTTCAACTCATTTTCCAACCCCTCTCTCTCCTCTGCATACCCCTGGCACTCTGTCACTATATGTTCTATTGTCTCCTCCACTCTCCTCCCTCCCACCTCACACTGTAGACACTCTTTCACCCCCCCATTCCACCTCCATGTTCTCCTATTTGTCTCTAATGCTCCTGCCCTAGCCTTAAACAGTAGTTCAGCTCCCCAACTTCCGTCATAGAACTCCTCTTTTCTCGGTCTCCCCTTGCTTCTATATCTTATCAGTGTACTTTTCTTCATATTTCTCTTCCATTCCTGTCTTCCTACTTCCTTCACTCTCGTTCCTATCTCTTTCTCTAGTCTCCTTCCCTGACCTAATCCTGTATTACTCCCTACATCTCTCCACTCCTCTCCCACCCTTCTTTGTTTCACTCCTATTTTTTTCAGTTTTCTCTTACACTCTTTTGCCCATCTACTCTTCCCCTCCCCCCATTCATTCACTCTCCTTGGCCACCTATGATCCTCCATCTCCTCCAACCTACTCTTGTACCTCAACTTTGCCTTCGCCACTCTCTCCTCAAACGTACTCCATCCCATCTCCCCTCTCACTGCTTCATTTGCTGTCCACCTTCTTGCTCCTAACCCCATTCTTCCTATTTTATTTTGTCCCGTCTCCAGTCTATTTATTTCTCCCCCTGTACTCCCTCTCACATCCATCCCGTACATTATTCTCGGCACTTCAAAGTCCTTCCACACCTCTCTTACTATTTTATATTTATTTACTCTGGTTTTTGTCACATTCCACAGTTTCCCACTACACTGCTCCACCTTCATGATTTTCTCATTCATTGTCCTTTGTCGCCCTTCCCTCCCTATCCATACCCCTAAATACTTCACTTCCTCCCTTGTTTCTATTCTTTCCCCTCCTATCCTCATTTCTACTGCCTCTGGTCCATTTACTACTATCATACTGCTTTTCTCTACACTGAACTTCATTTCTAGGTCTCTGCCAAACCTTTCCGCCTCCTGTAACATTTCCCCCATATCTTCCTCTGTCTCTGCTGTCAGCACAACATCATCAGCAAACGTCAGAATTGCTAGCCTATACTGCCCTATTTTCACTCCTTGACCCTTACTCTTAATTCTCCTCACCAACTCCTCCATGCACATTGCAAAAATTAATGGTGACAGGTTACATCCCTGCCTTAACCCTTTCCTTCTCCTGATTCCTTTCACTGCAATATTTTTCCACACAATCTCTGTCTCCGCCCCTTCATACATATTCATTATCATGTTCCTTATCTTCCTACTCACTCCTAGTTTCTCCATCACTGCTTCTGCAACTCCCCTACTAATCTTATCATATGCCTTCTCCACATCCAAACACACTATAAACACACATTTCCCTTGCTTTGCCTTTTTCTCTATAATCTCATCTAATATAAATATATTGTCTGTTCCTCTTCTCCCCTTCCTAAACCCATTTTGCTCTTCACTAAGTAGGATCCTTTCTTCTACATACTCTCCTACCCTCTCCTTTAGTATCCCATAAAATATCTTATTTATTATGTTTATTACCGTTATTGGTCTATAACTCCCCATTTTGTGCACATTTTTGCTCCTCCTTTGTAAATCAATGTGACCCTTTCTTCTTTCCATCTTGCTGGTATTTCTTCCTCCTCCCATATTTTATCAAATAGCTTCTTCAACATCCTAACTATCATCTCCCCTCCTTCAATATACATCTCTGCTGTTATCCCATCCGGTCCTGCCGCTTTGTTTCTCTTCAGCTTCTTCACACTCCTCCTAATCTCCTCCTCACTCACCATCTCATTCATATTTTCATCTATTTCTTCCTCATTTAGTTCAATATTCCATTGCCCTACTCTTATTTGGTCATTTACCCCTCCCACTTCCTCCCAGTATCTTTTTATTTCCTCTCCAATTTTATTTACATCCCTAACTTTTTCCCCACCTACATTCAGCTCCACTACTACCTTTTCCCTCCTTTTTTCTCTTTTTAGCCATCTATACCACTCAGCTTTTCCTTTGTCCCCCTTCTCTTTTATCCTGTCAATTTCTTTCTGTTCATGCTTCTCTATTGCTCCTCTTATTAAGTTTTTTGTGTTTTTCCTTTCCCTCTCGTATTCTTCCCTTGCTATTCGAATTTCCTCCTCACTTATATTTTCCCCTCTCTTTTTCCCCTTCTCCAACTCTTTCCTAATCCTATTCCTCTCTTTCCTCTTCTTCCTCGCCTCCTTAATGTCTGTATTCCACCATCCTTTCATTCCTCTACCTTTCCTCCCTATTTTCTCCTTCTCTAACACTCTCTCTGCTACCTTATTTATTTCCCTCTCTATCCTCTTATCAATTTGTATTGCACTCCCTCCCCCCACTTCATCTATATCCATATTCCCTATTTCCTCCCTAAACCTCCCCCACTCCGCCTCCTTCATTTTCCATCTTTCTGGCTTATTAGCCTCTCTACACTTCTCTATCTTCTCCTTGTGAGACTTTATGCTGTATCTTAGTTTCAGCAGGTTATGGTCACTGTTTATTTCAAAGTTTCTTTCTTCATCTACTACCATTTCTATCACTCTCTCTCCTGCTTTCCTGTTCACTAATATATAATCAATAGCTGACCTCCTCCCTTCTCTTCCTCTCCATGTTACTTTCCCCTCCGCCTCTACCATATTCAAATTTTCTAACTGCTCATCCTCACATAGGTCTATCAATAACTTCCCATTCCTATTGATTTGTTCCCCTAAGATTCCTGTGTGAGCATTCATATCCCCCATTATTATGATTTCATCTTCGTTTCCTCTCATCACAGCCCTTATTACTTCGTATTTTCTCCGATTTTCCTCCCTCTCTCTCAGCCCTCCCTCTACCGTCATATAACATATAATCAGCATAAAATTAGCTCTTTTCATTTCCCCTTTCCCTTCCACCCTCACTACTAGTATGTCCTCCTGGTCTTCCCCTTCCCCCAAGTTCACCTGTTCAACTTCCCATTTTTCTTTTTCTACCACCACTGCGACTCCTCCACCCTTTTTCTGTGTTTTCTCTCTTCCTTTCCCTATTACTTCATACTTCTCCCCTCCCCATTCTATCTTCCCCTTCAATTTTGTTTCTACTATTCCACAAATATTCAACCTTCCTTCCTCTGCTTCTCTCTCTATTTCCTCCATCATTCCCGGCCTCCATCCATTAACATTCACACACCCAATTATTATTTCCCCCTTATCCTCTCCATGGAATTCTTGTTTCTTTTTCTTCTTCCTCCTACCTTCCTGTCTCCCCCCCTTCCTTTCCTCTTCTACTCCCCCTGGATCCTTATTTGTTTCCTTTACTTCTCCTCCACTCCCATTTTTTTCCCTATTCTTCTCACTACTGTCTATAATCTCCTTTCTTCCAAGACTATCCCCCCCTATCTCCCTCTTTTTTCCTCTACCCTTTCCCCCCTGTATAGAATCTCCTGCTCCTTCATTTTCCATCCCTTCTCCTCCCTCTGCCCCTACTTCCTCCTCCCTTTCCTCTCCCTTATTCGTTGATAGTCAATCTACTTTGTTCTTCTCCCGTGCCGACCACCTCTCTTCTCGTCTAACAATCTCCTCTATCCTCTCTGCTATATGTCTTTCCTCCTCCCTTTTTAGGTGCCACCCATCTTCTTCAAAACTCCCAGAATCCACCTCTCTGTCCAAATCTAGGAAACTAAATCCTTTAATCCCCTTTTCCTTTAGCACAGAGTTCATGCACTTTGTAAGCTCCTTAACCCGGGAGCTGCGGGGAGACTCTTAAGAGTTCCCCCGGCGCACTGCGGGAAGACTCTTAAGAGTCAGAGAAAATAAAAATCAACTTTTGACATCGAAAAAAACATATTTTTTTATATTTTTTTTTTTTTATTTTTTTATTTTTTTTTTTGGCCCCTGGGCCATGCAAAATCTCAGTCCTCTACCTCCCCTCCTTCCCCACTTTCCTCCTCTCCTTCAGTTATCACCTATTTTCCCTGTTATTCCCTTATTCTGAGGTATATTTTCGTGCTAACATTAGAAAATCCGATTGGAGGGTGTGGTCATCACTGATAGCAAGCGAGTGCAAGAGAGAGAGAGAGAGTATCGATCGACTGTGTCTCAGTGGCCTTGGGGGAAATTGGCGGGAAAGCAGATTGCCTCACCCATACATTATACAACTCGCGGGCTATATCTCCGATTTTGACCATCCAAACGCTGTTTTCACTCGTTTTATTGTTGTTTCAGGTTAATACCTTTATAATCAACCCATAATAGGCGCATATGGATAAATATTAATGCTATTAATGGCACAATGAATATTTTAGTGAAGGAAACACCTCAAATACGTCAGCACAGGGGGACGTTTCCAATTACCCCCATGCGCACTTCAGAGGTTAATCTCATCATTTGTCGCAATCCTTACCTTCTCATAACTCCAGCTCTCTTTGGGCCTCCTCAGGATTCCCACCATTACTATGTTCACTCTCTTTTCTTTCTTTCTTATTTCCCTTAATCCTTCTTCAATCTCTGCCATTGTTCCCCTCACTCCTTGCATCTCCAGACCATTTCCCCCTCCCTGTATTACTAAGGTTCCTTCCCCCCCTCAAAATTTATGTTTCTTGCCTGCTTCATTACCTCCCATATTCCTGCCCTTCTTAGGCTAACTACTTCCCTTTCCGAGTTATCTAAAATCCTTCCCATATTCCTGAAGGTGCTATCTCCACATATCACTGTTTTCTTCAGCCTTCTTTCCCTCTTATTATTCCCGCTTCCTCCTATTTTATTTGTCCCCCTCACCGCACTCGTTTCTACTGTCCTCTCCCTTGTTTCCGCCTCCCTACCGCTCCTACTCTTCCCTTTTTTAGTGTGTCATAAAGAGCTATACTGCAGACGAATTTGTTATGGTCGCGGGTTGTGTTATCGATATTTGTGTACCTATATCCGGGTCAAATTCATGTAAGGGTGGTCTGGACCACCCTTTGCGAAAGGGGATTTTAGGGTCTTCCTACGATCAAAGATGGCCGCTACGACGCTTCGTGAATACCAGCGTTGAGACGTAAGGGAACGGTAAGGGAGTTTTCGGATCGTACGACCGTTAGTGAATCTGGGTCCAGGCTATGTCATTTGCTTGCATTCCTTTTTCTTAAAGCTTCACCTAAACTTCTATATATAATACCATTGTTATATATTGATATACTGTATATGTATTATACCTTTATACCTTAGTGGAAACTAAGAAGAAATCAAATAAAAACAAAACAATCCAGACGAATAAAACTATAAACAATAAAAGGGAGGTGCTTTTGTAAAGGCATTCGTTCAAATTGGCATTCACTCGCAATCCTTCTATCGAATCAGTTACCACTACACAACGAACCACTTACCTACACAACCACTTGTCTTAAGCTTCACCATAACTTCTAATTATAGTTTATATATAAATATATATTTTTAAACTTTATTGTTTCTTTTTAACAATTTGTTTTGTAAGTGAAGTAAGTAAATTTTGTCGACGAGTGTTCCATCGTCGACGAGAGTTCTAGGTTCGCGCTTCGACGAGAATTCCGGTCGACGAGAGTTCCATAATTCGGTTAGGTTAGGTTAATGACCAGCTATGTAAATACAGTAGTGAACATTTGGTTCAGTCTGTGCTCAAAAATCCATTTTCTTTAGGAGGAGGCCATACACTAAACAATTACCCGAAAAAGACATTTTAGTACCATACTTTTTTTATTAGGTTTTGCCGAGGGTTAAAACAAATTTTCTGGTAAATGTTTATCACCAACCAGTGACGAGTTTTTCAGGTTATTTGTTGTTGTTTTTTATTTTTTATTTGATATACAGTGTTGTTTAATACTAAGGACTGTCGCATTTTACTATTTTCCCATTATCCATCAATCTTAAGACACGGCCCCCGATAGTGGGGAGGGCTATGAAGATCAGGGAAATTGCAGGGTAAAAGGCGTAAATAAAGGGGTAATATTGGAAGAACTCTGAAAATACAATATTTAAAAGTAACAAAACCTGAAAATGGAAAAACTCGAGCCAAGTTTTGACCAAACTTGGCTCGGGCTTTTCAATTTTTCAGAGTCCAAAATCACAGTACTGTAACCTCATTTGGAAAGTTGGCTTGGGTTTTTTTGTTTTTCAACGTGGATAAAGCCAGTAAGAATGTGGTTAAAATTAGCCTAACCTAACCTAGTATAATGGGTGGGGGCTGCCACCCCCGCTAAATCCCTTGAATCCGAGCCAACTTTTGCCATAATACTAGGTTAGGTTAGGCTAATGTTAACCCCATAATACTAGGTTAGGTTATTTGGTTAGGTTAATGACAAAACTTGGCTCGGATTTCATGGATTTAGCGGTGGTTAGGTTAGGCTAATTTTAACCACATTCTTACTGGCTTTATCCACGTTGAAAAAACAAAAAAACCCGAGCCCTCCCCACTATCGGGGGCCGTGTCTTAAGATTGATGGATAATGGGAAAATAGTAAAATGCGACAGTCCTTGGTATTAAACAACAATGTACAGTATATCAAATAAAAAATAAAAAACAACAAAAAATAACCTGAAAAACTCGTCACTGGTTGGTGATAAACATTTACCAATTTTCTTATGATCTTTAGAGCATATACCGGTAGATTTATTATTTATCTTCAAATATATCCACAAAATTCGTGGTATTAAAACAACATTAAACCTTTTTTGAAATAAAAAAACACAGTAACCTAACCTAGAACGTTGGATACAAGAATAACCCTTACCTACCAGCTACTAGCCAGCTAGTATGTGTCCCTAGTTTATCCCATACCTACCAGCTGATCCCTTGTCATGAACCTAACTAAGAAACCTAACCTAACCTAACCTAAAAGTAATACGTGGATAGATGGATCGCGCAACTGTAAGGTCCCCGAGTAAGGTAGGAGGGAAAAAAAAAATCTATAAAGCAGAAATCCCGTAAAACAGGACTTGTCATTATGCAGACAAGACTGTGTTTTACCCTAGGCCTATATCTCCCTTATAATACATTTGCGAAGGGAAGGACATATATAGGACTGAAGACTATTATATAACATACCTATACGCATTACATAAATATTCCCCGAAACCCGGGTGTTTTGGCCGAAAAACGTCTAGGCTAGGCTAGGCTACCGTATATTTGTTATTCTGACTACTTCCCGCATTCCCACGCATCCCCAAGCGTAGCTGTGTTATTTACCTGTAGAATGGCGTTAAGTAGAGCTCTCTAAGTCAACTGGTTGAGTTGTGATGATGATTTAATTGGAGATAACTTTATGGCAAAAACAGCCACTTTACACTACTTTTCGATACTTAATAACAACATACAGGCACACACGAACAAGCGACGCTCTCCTTCTTGTGGCCGGAGATGCGGGGCGTCGGTCCAGCCGGCTGTTGTTTACATGCGTCGGACCGACGCCTCGCACATCAAGCTCACAGGCTTTGAGCTCATGGGTGTTTAAGAGCCCTTCCGGGCAGCTCGTGAATGCTTTTTTATGGGCGTTCAAGAGCCCTTCCGGGAACAGAGGGTTAAGGGACCTTACAGGAAGTTACAGATGCGTGGATAAGGGACCGGGGACAATATAAAGATCTTGGTACAAATTGGATTTTCGGTCACATATGGGATAGGCTAGGCTATAGGCTAATGTAATGTTCTAAATGTGTACTAGGCTATAGGCTAGCTTTGTCATAGAATATTTGTCACCTCAATATATGTCTTTACCGCTGCATAGCCTATTAAATTATTTTTCGGTCAATATTAAGATGATGTAGGGCCTAGGCTAATTAAATTGCTAAAAAAAAAATTCAATTTTTTTTATCTAGTCTAGTTTAGAGTTGTGTAAGGGTGTTTTGATGTGTGAATAACAGTGTGATAATACTAGAAAATGCATATTTACCCATTAAGCAACAATCTAAAAACACGCCCCTTCACTCGCGAAAAATCACTATTTGGCTATAGGCCTAGGCCTAACCGTTTGCCATGAGATACAAAATATGTTGAGAGGGGGCAAAAACCAAATTTTCCCCAACGCTGCTTCTTCTTCGCGGCGGATGTAAATAAAGGGATTAGGGTGACTTCGGCCCAGTGACCTTTGCCCATAATTTTGGTGACTTCGGACCAATATATTTTTGGTCCGAAGTCACCGATTTTAAACTAACGCTTTCTTGCGAGATTCGGCAATAGGCAAACAAATGGTTAACGGCCAGCTCGGCCCTTTGCCGACTCAGCCCACGTGAAGGTCAACTCGGCCCATTCAGTAATACCAACTCGGCCCACCATATACAGTAAAACCTTTTGTCTAACAATTTATCAAAAGTGTTCAAGATCTTGTTCTTGTTCTTGTTGATGTCTAAGGCCCAAGGGCGAAGGTGAAGGTATTGATGGATAAGCCATCGCAACGGCACCTCGTAGCTACTATTTCCTCGGATGCGAAGTTTTTGAAATGCTTCAAAATCTTCAACAATTTGCTTCACCGACAGTTCACCAGAAACTAACTCAATCGCTCATTATTTCATTATATAGAAAGACCATTACTGGACTGACGGGAACATTTGTTTTTTCTCGTCTCGTCAGTTTAACCCCTAGAGAATCGAGATGTATTTGTGATAATTTGTGAGAAAATTTATAGTTTTTATTCTATTAATTCCCACATATCTTTCTTAAGTTGTTTATAACGTCTAATGCGAGCCAGAAAATATAATGCTTCAAATAGTTAGTGGTTCAATTAATAATTAATCTCTTTCGATTCAGAAAGATCTGTAAGATTTAACCCCTTCAGACTCATATGACGCAGAGGTTGCCAGATTAGCAATAAGAAATAGAGTTCTCTCACTCTTATAATTACCTCTCCAAAATTAGTTTTCTGCCCACAGCTAACTCAAAGACAACTGCAGAGGTTGAATTAACTAAACTAAAGGTTTCTAAATACCCCTGATTGTAACAAAGGCTTTAACCCTTAAAGATCGGGGCTGGACTTAAGTCCGCCTCCAATTTGTAGCAAGTTAGGAGCATTATTAAGGCTTTTAAAGGGTTAAAATCGAGTGCAAATGGCCGGGAGCGCAGCGGGCCAGACAGCCGACTCCCAGGGCTTACCGCTGCCCATTAACTCATGTTCCCTGTGTTCTCGAGAGGCCGGCAGTGTAGCCAGTAGTGAGCATAGCTGGGAAAAATATGCCGCTATACGCTAAACTCCCATGTTACTTCTACCACTGTATGAGAACCACGAGTGCTAAGTAGCTCGTTCTGGTCTCATTTTGAAGCTTTTAGCGCCTAGTTTTTTGCTGAATACATTTCTTTTCATGCAGATACTTGATTTATCATTCAGGAGGGCCTGAATATGCCCAAATAAGCCCAAAATCAGCCCAAAATCCCCCGCTAGACAAGGGTTAAAGTATCCCTAATCGGCTCAAAATCGCGTCATATGTCCGAGAGGGTTAAATGGGTAAAAACCATCACAATTATTTCACAAATATTTCACAAATTATCACATATACATCTCAATTAAGAAGTGGTTAAACTTACGAGATGAGAGAAAATAATAATATATGTATGTTCCCGCCAATCCTCAAGCGTGATGAATCAGATGAATTGATGGTACCGATGAAAAGGTGATACAGTACAGTACTTCCGAAACTTAGGCTACATCATCATTGCATTATAGTTATATGATAGGCCTAGTTCAGTGGTGTATGCATTATAACTTCATTTTTAATGGGTAGACGTTCTTTCTAAACTGTGTGGGCCGACTTGGTTGCGGGTGGGCCGATATGGGGATGGGCCGAGTTGACCCTACCCCAAACAAATGGGAACTTATTATAGCAGTATTATTCCTCCTCCACACCAATTCCTTCTCTATTTATAAAGGATGTCGGGATTTATTGATAAAGTTCTAGTGAACTTATACGCTCGGTGCATGCAGCGCATACTATCGCGTGTGTGTGTTTGTGTGCATGTATAGTCTTAACCCTTCCTACCCGGTCTGCCTTAGGTAAGGACAGCTCGAAAGAAGGGCCGTTACCCGGTATGCCTTACCTAAGGCAGCAGCTTAATAGCCTAATTAAGCTTGGTCTGAACGCTGTGCGTACGACGTATGTCAACAAACCCAAGCGTTCGTCACCGCACCTCCGAAAACAAGGAGAAGACTCCTCAATGTTATTGTTCTGACGAAATTAGTGTCTGAAAAGCCCCCATATTGGCAACATCTCTGCAATATTGGCTCCACTGAAATCGTCATCACAACTGAACCAGTTGACTTACAGAGCTCTACTCAATGCCAAAATACAGATTGAAAACCGCACTACGATTATAGATGAGTGGGAAAGTTCTAGCAGTGAAAATAAACATAAATACGGTAGCCTAGGCCTAGATGTTTTTCAGCCATTTCGCCCGGGTAGGGGCGACCGTCATTGGATAAGACAGCCCGGGTAGGAAGGGTTAACCATAGATTTTTTTTATATATCTCTTGGTGTATTTTGGAACTGTTCATTATGGATTTGTGTAGGCTATATATAGTCTTTACTTCAGCCCGGTTCACCTTTCTCACAGATCCACTAATATTAAAAGAGCTTTCGACCTTCATAAAGTACGGTGTACCTTATAATGTAAGGCAAGAATGTTAAGTGCGGGCGTACCGCCAGCCTTGTTTACACTACGCGTAGTGGCGTCGGACCTTTCCCATCATGTTCCCGTCTATTTTGACTGCCTTTGGATATAAAAATACATTAGCCTAACCAAACAACCTAACCTAACCTAACCTAGTATTCATGTAGTTATGACAGGGGGCAAATAGCAGAAAATATAGCGTCAAAATAGACCGGAACGTAACTGCGAGCGCACAACATGACGACCGTACGCCCGAAAACTACATCCATCCCTAATGTAATTATTAAAACTTAAATACTGCATTCCCAGACCAACAGAGGTATGCAACACGGCCCGTTTTTTTTTTTTTTTTTTTTTTTTTTTTTTTTTTTTATTCAGTGGTGTCCCCTGTAGGCCTAGTCCACTGTCCCAAGATAGTCTTGGCTTATCAGGGGATATTGTAATGTAACAGCATAAAATCTCATTAAAACGCACTTGTCAAAATTAAAATCGCTTAGGACACGCACCTATAGTAGTTTAATCCATTATCCCAAGATAGACTTGGCTTATCAGGGGTTATTGGATTATAACCGCATAAAATCTCTTACTAAAATGCATTCGTAAAAAATTAAAATCGCATAGGATATGCACCTAATAGTCTAATCTTGATTAAATTCATCCCAGTATAGTAGCATAAATAGTAGTACTGTACTACAGTAGTTAAAACAGTAAAGAAAATAAACCAGCCTGTATGTATACAGTATGGTATACAACCAACCTACCAGGACAAATCATAGATTATAACTGGATTAGGCTGTATTCAAACCTGCAACATATTATGGTTTTGTATTCATGATTTCCACAATGCAGCTACTAATCTAATACATGTTCATAATAAAGATTCATACATAATGATTCACCATTGTACGATATCATTCTGTTGCTTCACTGTGTCATATCATATTTTTTGCTATATTTGATTAAATATCCTATTGTTTCATTATAATGAATCCTTTTTCATTATTCTAAGTAGGCCTATAGCTGTTCCCTTTAGCCTATGAGGCTATGTTTAATGTCATGAATAGTCAGTTGATAAGCAGACTCCCATAAAGCAACTTGCCATAATTCCTATTTAGTTGGTTAAAGAAATGCAACGAGAGAATGAGTACAGGTATTATAATTTAAAAGCAGCATTTAAGTTTTGATAATTACATTATAAGGTAGGCTACACCGTACTTTACGAAGGTCGAAAGCTCTTTTAATATTAGTGGATCTGTGAGAAATGTGAACCAGGCTGAAGTAAGACTATATATAGCCTACACAAATCCGTAATGAACAGTTCCAAAATACACCAAGAGATATACAGTTGACCCTCGATTTAACGGACCAATAGGGGGGAGACGGTGTCCGTATCTGGAAAATTACCTTCGGACTTCGCCGATTTAGCCCTAATATGCCTCGAAAATGAAGATTTTAAACTTTCCGGGTGTTTTTATGTCTTTCCTTACATATTGTACATAAAATAATGTTTTTTTAATAAAAATCTTCTTTCATTACTGAGATAAACAAATAAAAACCATAGGCCTAGAAATACAGTACAGGGGTTTGCCGGGAAACTGGTGCGCCGCTCCAGCCAATTACCGGACTTTTTTTGGGATGGATGTAGTGATCGGGCGTACAGTCGTCATGTTGTGCGCTCACAGGTACGTTCCTGTCTATTTCGACGCTATATTTTCTGCTATTTGCCCCCCTGTCATTACTACATGAATACTAGGTTAGGTTGTTTGGTTAGGCTAATGTATTTTTATATCCAAAGGCAGTCAATATAGACGGGAACATGATGGGAAAGGTCCGACGCCACTACGATTAGTGTAAGCAAGGCTAGCGGTACGCCCGCACTTAACATTCTTGCCCTTTTTTTCGAGCAACGGACATTGTCCGTTGCTGGGTTCATTGTCCGGCTACGGACAGTCCGTTAAATCCGAAATCCGTTGTATCGGGGTCCGTTAAATGCTGTTATACTCTCTCCAATGAATCTATGTTGATTCTGTAATAAGGACACCAAAATTGAACAGCATAATCCATATGGGGTCTCACTAATGACAAGTCAAGTTTTAAGATAACATCAGCAGTAGAACTGTTACTCACACTTCTAGAGATGAACCCGAGAATCCTGTTTGCCTTGTTACGAACTCTTATACACTGTTTTCTAGGCTTCAAATCATTGCTAACAAACACACCTAGATATTTCTCACAATCTGAGTTTTCTAATTCCATATTAGCTAGTTTATATTTAACATTTGTATGCATCTTCCCTGTCTTTAATACTTTGCATTTGTCAATGTTAAACTTCTGCCAATTTACTGACCATTCGTGTAAGCCTAGGTATCTAGAACCCTTTGGAGGCACTCTATATCTATCTGAATCAATTTTTCTCCCTATTTTGGTATCGTCTGCAAATTTACTTATCCTACTAGTTATACCTAAATCAAGGTCATTTATGTATATAACAAATAACAGAGGACCTAATACAGATCCCTGGTGGACACCACTTTTGACTGCTCCCCATTCTGATTTGTTACCATTTATGCTTACTCTCTGCTTCCTACCAATTATCCATGGCCTAATCCATCCCAACAACGCCCCACCTATTCCATGCGCCTCAACCTTTCTCATCAATCTCTCATGGGGGACTCTGTCGAAAGCAAAAATAACTATTTGGCCATAACCGTTTGCTGTGTGATACAAAATATGTTGAGGGGGGCAAGCCCCCCCCCCCCCCCAGGATTGATTGAAATCCTTATACTGTATATTTAACCCTTGTCGAGCGGGGGGTTTTGGGCTTATTTGGGCATATTCAGGCCCTCCTGAATGATAAATCAAGTATCTGCATGAAAAGAAATGCATTCAGCATAAAACTAGGCGCTAAAAGCTTCAAAATGAGACCAGAACGAGCTACGTAGCACTCGTCGTTCTCAGGCAGTGTTACCACCAACATGGGAGTTTAGCGTATAGCGGCATATTTTTCCCCACTACGCTCACTACTAGCAACGCTGCCGGCCTCTCGAGAACAGAGGGAACATGAGTCAGTGGGCGGCGGTAAGCCCTGGGAGTCTGCTGTCTGGCCCGCTGCGCTCCCGGCCATTTGCACTCTATTTTAACCCTTTAAAAGCCTTAATAATGCTCCTAACTTGCTGGAAATTGAAGGCGGACTTAAGTCCGCCTCCGCTACGAATGGGTTAAACAGTAGGGGGAAAAAAACAAATTTTCCCCAAACCGCGAGACGCCAAGGCTACACTCGCGGCGAATGTAAACAAAGCCTTTTGAGAGGTAGGCGATATAGAGGATATTTTGTTTTTTTCTGGATCAGTAATACATTTTTACTGGCATTTAGACACATATAGGAATGAACTACAGTACATGGTATAAGAAACCTATAGGCCACGATAAAATTGATATATGAATTTAATTACAAGATCTTTATATTGTCCGGATATCTATCTATCTCTATCTATTGCCTGACGCCGTGATCCCCGAAGGGGTGGCCACGAACGAACCACCCCCATGCACCTCTGTCCCCAGTCAGTCGACGCCCCTCCCCCCAACCAGCACCGCCTTCGTTCATGTACTTCCTCACTCCATCCTTCCACCTCTCATTCGGTCTACCTCTCCCTCTCTGTCCCTCCACCTCGCTCTCATACACCCTCTTAGTCATTCTCTCGCTTTCCATACGTTCCATATGGCCGAACCGTCTCAAGTTGTTCCTTTTCACACTTTCCAGCACATCTACCTCCACACCACACCTTCTTACTTCCTCATTAGTCTGTCCGGATATGTGTTAGTAAAAAGGGTTAATCTGAGTGAGAGCTTGAGTTTATAAGAAAAATGCATCAGGACTGCTCAGAAACACAAGCTATAACCAGGGCTGGGTGCGTACCTATTGGACAGAGCCCGCATACCAAACACCAAAAGGTACGCACTTTATCAAGGTTGGGTGTGGGGGATCTGCCGGGTGTGGCGCAATCGGCTCTGCAGATTCCCGTTTTCTTATGTATACCTCTGACCGATTTGGTGAGGTCGGTCCTCATGGTGTTAGCGAGTTGGGTCAATAATTAGGGTTGGGTGTGAGAGGAATCTGCCTTGTGTGGGCCAATTGGCTTTCTGCAGATTCCTATTTTTTTATGTTCTTAACTTTTCCTGCGAAAGACTATCCAATTCCGAATTTTATCCCAGCAAATTCGAATGACCAAACAAACTTTAAAATCATACCACTAAAGAACATAAGATCGCAGGAAACTGCATAAGGCCATGCAGCCCTCACGAGGCAGCTCCCACTGGGCCTACATGACTTGACATCTTAACTTCGATAATAGTGTGCAATCACGTAATTTGCTGTAAATTAATCTGTAAAACACTACTCGGTAGGAGTTGTGTTTGCGGGCATACCGTCCGCTTTGTTTACACAGCCGCACGCTCAAATTTACATTCTCGTCTAATTTGACTGCTGTTATTTACCCCTGCTGGTAATATACGGTATATTATGATGACAATAATTCATGGGGGGTGACTTATTGTCATCATATGTATTACCAGCATGAAAATATGAGTGTAAGCCTTTTCAGAATAATTACCGGTTATAGAATGAAGCTTCAGTGTCAGGTCTTTGCTTAACCCACTGAGCCCCAGCTAGTTTATAATAAATGTACCACCCAGGACTGGCAGGTTTTGATTTTTTGTTTTTTCCAGAAAACACCAGGAATGGGTTAGGAATGAAAGAAAACCCACAAAAAATCGATCCCCTAGGTCATTAAGGGGTCCTACGGTGCGCCTGAAAATCGGATTTACAAGCGGGGAAATGGGTAGGCAAAAACACCCAAAAACAGGTTTTTGCGCGCTCACGCGCAAGCGGTTAGACATTGAGAGTTTTCAACCATCGGCATTGTTGTGTGGGATACTTACACAATTCCCATACAAAGCTGAGCCCTCTAGGTGCCATAGGACCGGAGTAATTAACAGTGACGCATACGCATGCGTCGCTGGGGTTCTGTGGGTTAACCCTTTCAGTACCATGGACGTTCTTTACATCATATTCTGGCAACTATTAGACCATTATATTCAGCTTTGAAAGGACCTTTTGCAACAATAAGGCTTCAAAACTATCTCGACCAACCCTTATAACCCCTCAACTTTCCCTTCATAATTGCTGAGGGGCACAGGGCCTTGAGTGGGGCTTTGTTTTCCCGGGCATTTCTGCACCCTCCTCAGCTCCCTGCCTTGGAGTTGTTTCGGTCACCCGGGCTTTATTAGTGGTAAGCAGGGAGGGTTTTGTGGGGGCGCTCGTTTATGGCCTTGCTCGGGACCTTGGGGCTGTTCGGCCAGACAGCCTGGGGAACAACAACAACCCTTATAACTACCACAGATCCTTCCTAAGCTGCATAATATCGTCTAAATATAACTATAATAAAATAGAACACACATCGCTGGTACTCAAAGCGTTAATATATGTCAATACTGTAGATGGAAAAAAAATTCTATGTGCCACATATTGCATCATCTAATAATTTGTTTCTTTCTTTTACTTTATAGATAATGGTTCGCCCTAGAAGAAGCTTGGCTCCTCAAGAAGCTGTTCACATGAATGGACATGCTGTGCCCTCCGCACCCAAGGGGCGAGGTCGCAAAAGAGCACAAGATAAAGAAGAAATTACAGAGAGTAAAAAAGCTAAAGGTGAGTTTATTTATGGTTTAACCCTTTCACGCTCCTAAGATGCCACTTACGTTTATATATACAGTAAATTTCCGTTAATCCGAAGGGCAGCGGACCGGCTCTCGTTCGGATTAGTGGATTTTTCGGATTATCGGACTTTACCCCTATGAACCTGTGTATGACGAAAACATTGAGACATTAGGCCACCCAAATGACACAATGGTGCACACACACATATCATATGTTCATGAAATCACTTCAAAAGTTTACCATTGTCATTGTAGCCTATTACCTACTTCAAAACATTCAGATTAATGGTCAAAGGAATCTGCTGATATAAACGTCTTCTTCTTCTTCCGTCTACTAGCGAGTTTGTCTTGCTCTTGAAGATCAGATGTGGTTCGGGAAGTAATGCCTTAACAACGGCACTTCCCTGAGAGGTTCTTGTAATTTTCCTTTTGTGATTTTCCTTTTGTGACGTGCTCTGTTATATTATATTGTATTGAAAGCACCCTTGTCTTGTTGTCTTGAAAGCACCCTTGGGATGCTCCGATCACTGAACTATAAATAGTAGCGTATCAGAACATCCAAAGGTGCGTTTTCAAGCTCAAGACTAATACGTCCAAAGGTGCGTTTTCAAGCTCAAGACTGAATGCGCTTGCAGAAAATGCGGTGCAAGCCAGTAGCGCATCGGAGCGTCCCAAGGATGCGTTCAAGAGCAAAACAAACTCTCTAGCAGACGATGTGGAAGAAGAAGAAGACGAAGGTGTTTACGATTATATCAGTAGCTTCCTTTGACCATTAATCTGAATGTTTTGAAGTAGATAATAGGCTACAATGACAATGGTAAACTTTTAAAGTGAATTCATGAACATATGATATGTGTGTGCTCCATTATGTGTCATTTGAGTGGCCTAATGCCTCAAAAAGGGGACTTTGGGACTTCTTGAAATTCGGACCATCGGGTGAATTCGGATTTGGCCTCAAATTGAAAAATTCGGACTATTGGGAGATTCGAATCATCGGTCGTCGGATTAACGGACTTTTACTGTATCTCTATCTATTGCCTAATGCCGTGATCCCCGAAGGGGTGGCCACGAACGAACCGCCCCATGCACCTCGTCCCAACCACCACCGCCTTCATCCATATACTTCCTTCATCTACCTCCACACCACACCTTCTTACTTCCTCACTTTGGTGATGGGCTGGTCTATCAGAGTGAGAACTGAGCGATCTCTGCCATACCCATAGCTTACTCTGACTGTTCCTTTTACTTATATATTTTCTAGATCTCAAGTGACGGCGTCTCTTCCGTGGATTGACCTCCCAATCTACCAAGATTGGAAGCCAAAGCGTCACATTTTTCCTTTGCCTCTCAACTTTCTCTTCATAATTGCTGAGGGGCACAGGGCCCTGGGTGGGGCTTTGGTTTCCCGGGCGTTTCCGCACCCTCCTCAGCTCCCCGCCATGGAGTGGCTTCGGTCACCCAGGCTTTATTGTGGTCGGCAGGGAGGGTTCTGTGGGGGCGCTCGGTTATAGCCTTGGCCTTGCTCGGGGCATTGGGGCTGTTCGGCCAGGCAGCTTGGGGAACAACAACAACAACAACAACTTCCTCACTCGTCTGTCTATCCCTCCATGTAACTTTGCACGCATTTCTTGAGTAACTAATTTCCACCCCTCTCACTCTTGGTCTGAGTCTCTCCACCAACTTTCATGCTTCGCTTCCGTAAGTCAGTGTCGGGATTACCACACTGTCATGTAAGGACTTCTTCACTTCCATACTTATATAGCCTAATAATACAGTATATAAGTACCCGGTATATGTATAATTCTCCTAATCTCATAATTTGCTCTCCAATATTATTTTTCTGCCAATAAGCTCACTCAAAAACAGCTGCAAGGATATCTAGACTAAATGCACCATCAGCTTAGTATAAATGCACCAGCTGCCTAGTCTGAATGCACCACTCTCTGGACTAAATGATCCAGACAGAATGCACCAGTTTTATTGTTGCCTATACCAAGATGCAGGGTTGGCATGATTAAAATCAAACAATTTTAATCCAGTGATTTTAATCGATTATAATGAAAGAAAAAAATCATTGATTAAATTTTTTTTTTTTTTTATTAAAATATCACTAGCAACTGTTGCTAGAATTAGGTGTGGCTGGGGGAAATTCAGAGAACTGCTGCCAATCCTGACCATGAAAAGAATGCCTCTCTCCCTGAAGGGAAAGGTGTATGCCTCATGTGTTAGAAGTGCAATGACGTATGCCTCAGAAACATGGGCCGTTAAAGTAGAGGATGTCAACAGAATGGAACGTAATGAAATGAGAATGGTGAGATGGATGTGTGGAGCCAGGCTACAGGATAGAATAACAAATGTTGAGCTGAGGAGACTTAAGTATTAGGAGTATTAGCAAGGTGATGCGTACAAGTAGACTGGGATGGTATGGACATATGGAGAGAATGGATGAACAAAATTGGGTGAAAAAATGCAGGTCTGTGATTGTGGAGGGAGCTGCACCAAGGGGTGGACCGAGGAAGACCTGGGATCGGACTATACGTGCCGATCTCAAATCCAAGAACTTGACAAGTGAAGCAGCCCTTAACCCGGGAACTGCGGGAAGACTCTTAAGAGTTCCCCCGGCGGACTGCGGGAAGACTCTTAAGAGTCAGAAAAAAAAAATCAATTTTAACACCTTACGAGCGGCCTATGTGGTTTATTTATGTGTACCGCCCAGCGGGGTGTTTTTAGCCAAAATAGGGCTGTTTACGTGATCATTTTCATGCCTAAATAAGACCCAGAACGTAAAACAAGTATCTATCCCTGAAAGGGCATAAACAGAGCTTTCGAATGACACCATAACGATCCTTGTATGATGGATAGTTTTCTTGCAATAACCGTGCAACGCGAGTGCAAAAAGCAGGTAATTCGGTACTTTCGGTACATAATTGAGTATGTAGCGAGTGAGAGAGGGAGGAGGGAGCTGAGATTTGTGTCAGTAGGTTCGCCGCGGTGGTCTGGAGCAGTCATACGCTCGCTAGTCTCCTGCCACCACTTGTCTCTCTCTCTCAGCCACATTACGTGCTGAAATTGCCACTCGAGTTATGTCGAGCGCCGCCACATAGTCCAGCTTTATTTAACTCGACTTATGTTGCTTGCCGCTAATTAAGGGTTAAACATCGAAAAAAAAAAAAAAAAAATTGCCCTTGGGCCATGCAAAATATCAGTCCTCCACCTCCCCTCCTTCCCCACTTTCCTCCCCTCCTTCAGTTATCACCTATTTTCCCTGTTATTCCCTTATTCTGAGGTATATTTTCGTGCTAACATTAGCGAGTTGCAAGCAGGGCATTGTCATCACTGTTAGCAAGCGAGTGCAAGAGAGAGAGAGAGAGTATCGATCGACAGTGTCTCAGTGGCCTTGGGGGAAATTGGCGGGAAAGCAGGTTGCCTCACCTATACATTATATAACTCGCGGCCTGTATCGCCGATTTTGACCATCCAAACGCTGTTTTCACTCGTTTTATTGTTGTTACAGGTTAATACCTTTATAATCAACCTATAATAGGCGCATATGGATAAGTATTAATGCTATTTATGGTAAAATGAATATTTTAGTGATGGAAACAGCTCAAATACATGCGCACAGGCAGAGGTGTCTAATTACCCCCATGCGCACTTCAGAGGTTAACAGGGTTGCCTGGAACGCCGCCATTAGGACAAGAGACTGAAACTGTACGTATGTGTGGAACACTCAGTCTTAAAATTTTATGTATGTATTTTAAGTAATTATAAGAAATTTTTGGCTAATCTTAATAGTCTACCAAAATTGTTACCCTCGTAAACATTATATAGTAACCTATATCAAAAATATTTTGCATATTTCTAATAAACTTTTGCACTAGTTCAAGAATTTAAGAAATTAAATAAATTGTTTTCTTGCATAGAAAATGAATTATCTTTGCTCCTTAACCCTCCTCACCTGGCTGGACTCCATATCGAGTTTGCCCCGTACCGCCCGGCTGACCTACATAGCTCCTTAGCATTATTTCATGGCTTAAAACCACTTAAAACCGCACTTGAGAAAGTTTTGTTGTCTTAGCGGACGGTCCGTATAACCAAGAACAAAAACACATGCCAGTCAGTCAGGTGACTCCTGCTTGCGTGCAGGCCTAACAAAAGCTTCTATTGATTTATTGAGTCTCAAACGATGCATGAAAGCAGTCGACATTGAAATAGGAATGCTTACAATGGTGAAATAAATCTGTAATCAATAATCAATTGTTGAACGAATGTAAATAGACCGTAGCCGTGGCTGCCGATACTGCATCGTCGCATTCGAACAGTTCTCAGTAGCATCACAAAACAGCCGGTCTTATTTCCCACTTAACACAATAACCGCTTAATGTACAGTGTTCTAGTCTTCACCCATCGCCCTCTGGTATGTATATAACCTAGGTTAAGCTATTTGTTTGAAGAGATATGAGTATCTATAAATTACAAAACTCTGGAATTTACAAGATTCTAGGCTCGTAGTGGCCAAAACCGACCTACTAATTTTCACAATAAATGCTGAACCTCTTGGTCTAGAGACTTCTAGTCTTCACTCATCGCAAGATAACAAGTACTGCCTCTGGATATATATATATATATATACCGGTATATAACCTAGTTAGGCCATAATTTTGGCGTATTTATAAGCGCGGCAAAATCCTGAGAATTCGACAAATCATCCAGATTCAGCATTGGCGGGAAGGTTTAAATTACTTTGATTTAATTGTTTTTCTGACATACTGTAATATAATCAAAGTAATAGCCTTTAACCCAAGAACTGCGAAGGTCCTCAATTGAGTCTGTAGGTTTTTTTTTTTTTTTAACATAGGTAAAAAAGTAAAAAAAAAAAAAAAAAAAAAAAAAAAAAAATCACTAGACTCAATTGAGGACCTTCGCAGTTCTTGGGTTAAGATCAGAGCTGGGCACCACAAACAAAAAGTCAAGTCAGCAAACACAAATCAGCAAACCTAGAACATAACTTCAGCAAACACAAATGTGCAAACCTTGTGAAATTTCTAGTCCTCAAATGCAAATATGCAAACGCAAACTGTTTTTTATTAATTTTAAATTTAAACTACAGAATCAATAGTCTATATGATCTGTGCCCCATGAATATTCTTTCCTCTCACTTAAACAGTAGGCTACCATAGTGCGGTTGGGAATATGAACATGATTAGATTAATATCCAGTATTCGAGAATGGATAATAAGTCGTAGGCGTGTGCATCAACCTTTAACCGTCCTGGTGGTGTAATGGTTAAGGTGGCAAAAATATGTGTGTGATAACCCGGGTTCGAATCCCGGTGGATCATATATACTTTAATTAATTTCATTGGGGGTGTGGTGGTGAGATTAATAAAAATAATATTATTAGTAGGTTTAGGGATATTTCTTCGAGAGGCCGGTCTATATGATCTGTGCCCCATGAATATTCTTTCCTCTCACTTAAACAGTAGGCTACCATAGTGCGGTTGGGAATATGAACATGATTAGATTAATATCCAGTATTCGAGAATGGATAATAAGTCGTAGGCGTGTGCATCAACCTTTAACCGTCCTGGTGGTGTAATGGTTAAGGTGGCAAAAATATGTGTGTGATAACCCGGGTTCGAATCCCGGTGGATCATATATACTTTAATTAATTTCATTGGGGGTGTGGTGGTGAGATTAATAAAAATAATGTCAATAAATATATATATTTACTTAAATATAATGTTGCCCAACTTCCATGGACCTCAAGGATATACATACAAGCTTTTAAAGCTTGGAAATTGCTGTAAATTGCCAAAACATTCCAGAACGTCACCCGCAGTGAAAGGGTTAATATATATAGCATAGGCCACTTAGTTTGTCCACATGGGCAGTAAAACGTTGGGGCAACTTGTTTATGGGGAGAGTGCTCCAGTAATAATCAGTATTCACAATTCCGCACCATTCAGGAGGAGGTACGCCGGATCACAGAGGTGCAAGGAGGCGATTTATTCGTGGTCCCCCTTTGGGAATGGCAATAGGCTATATATGCCTAGATAGGTCTACTTTAGATAGATTAAGTAAATTAATAGAAAGTAGCCTAGGCCTATTAATTTTAATGCTCAGAATAAAGGCCTAGCTTCAGATCAAAATTTAATAACATTTGATTGTAGGCTAAATTTAATCTAGGCCTATATGATACTTTCAAATTAACACTTTCTACTTGACACTAATAAAATGGGTGTGATTATAGGCCTAGGCCTATGCAATACATAGAAGTTAGAACATGCAATATTTAGCCTAGGCCTACATGCTTTGAGGCATTTTGATGGAATTAGTGACTGATTATAGCCTAGACCTAGGCTATATATTAAAGTTAGAACAGGCAATATTTAGCCTACATGCTTTGAGGCATTTTGATGGAATTAGTGATTATAGCCTAGACCTAGGCTATATATATATATAGAAGTTAGAACATGCAATATTTAGCCTACATGCTTTAAGGCATTTTGATGGAATTAGTGATTGACTGATTATAGCCTAGACCTAGGCTAGCCTATATATATAGAAGTTAGAATATGCAATATTATTTAGCCTACATGCTTTGAGGCATTTTGATAGGATTAGGGTAGCCTAGGCCTAGCCTAATAAAATTACTTATATTAGTAATTAGCCTATAGGCCTAGGCTATATTTAGAAGTTAGAACATGCAATATTTAGCCTACATGCTTTGAGGCATTTTGATGGGATTAGTGATTATAGACCTAGGCCTAGGCTATAATTATAGCCTAGCCTATATAGAAGTTAGACTTAGCCTAGGCCTACATGCTTTGAGGCATTTTGATGGGATTAGGGTAGCCTAATAACATTAGTTTAGGTTAAAAATTAACAGGCTATCAATCAAATTAACGATAGCCTAACTTTATAATCTTAAATTAGGCTAGATTATAAAGTTATAAAGCCCTTCTCCAGAGACATCTTCTTGGTAATTACAGGCCCATAGAAGGTTTCTAGGTGGGGCCAGGGGTGGCTTAGGTCCTCGATTTCTGCATGCTCTGCAGCATCACTGTCGGATGATGGTGGTGAACTGCTCCCCATGCTGTTGGCAGCTGCGGTAGGCATGATGGTAGACTCCATGTTCACTTCAATAGGCCGAAAATATAAACAAAGTTGAAGTGCTAGCAGGTTGGAACTCTTGGACTGCTGTGTGTTGTAGATGTTAGCTCGACGCTTGCTACTAAGTAAGTGAACAAACGTGAAGAGCCGATGTATAGGCCTAGATTCCAGAACACAGGTAGTTGGCTTGGTCACATGACTTTTTTTGGCTGGAGCTGCAGGAGCGGCCCAGGGCTGGCTGGCGGCTGGAATTTTTATTTTGCGGACTCAAGGTTTGCAACATGGAGGTACTTTCTAGAGCTTCAAACCCGCAAATAGGCAGCCATTTTGGCGCCAACGCTAATTCGCCAACAAAATGACACTTCCGCCATGGCGGAATTGGCTATTTGCGGAAGTGTTGGCTAAAGTGCCCAGCTCTGGTTAAGATGTAGGAATATACAGTATATACTTACAATATTATACAAGTTGTGCGCAAAATGGAAGTTTGTGTAAACAAAAAAAAATCTATTTTAACCCACTGAGCTCCAGCGACGCAAACAGTGCGTCGGCAATGTATGTAACGCTGAGCCCCACGACGCATAAGTTGCGTCGGGGTTTAATTACTCCGGTCCTATGGAACCTAGAGGGCTCAGATTTGTATGGGAACTGTGTAAGTATCCCACGCAACCATGCCGATGGTTGAAAACTCTCAAAGTCCAACCGCGTGCGCGCAAAAACATGTTTTTTGGGTGTTTTTGCCTTCAGTTTTGTACTCTTGTAAAATAGACTTTCAGGGGCTCCATAGGACCCCTTTTTGATAGTTTTTTTTTTTTTTTGGGGGGGGGGGGTCCTTCATTCCTAACCCATTCGCTATTGTTTCTGGATTTTTTTTTTTTTTTCAAAACCTGCTGGTCCCTGGTGGTACATTTATTTATAACTAGCTGGAGCTCAGTGGGTTAATCAAATAAATCTGATTTTAATTAAAAAAAATCAATTATTTTTATTTACCCTTCTTTGGCGGCACCCGGCTATAGTCGGACAAGAGAACCAAGGACTATGTGGCGGGGCCCGGCTATAGTAGCATGCGATGTTGAGCACATTATTGGCTCTGAGAGAGAGTCCGACCAGTGGGAGGAGCGCGGGTTGGCTCTGACCGTTCGGCATGGACCCAGTCCCGCCACTGAGGGTAACATCACATCCCACCACATCCCTGGTCCCGCAATACAGGGTAAAAACTGAAGAAATTGCTGTATATTAGGGATTTTTCCTTCGTTCTGCACGATCGTTGCAAGACAACCAGTGGTCGTAGAAGGATGGTTCAGGTGTCATTGGAAAGCTCAATTATCGCCCTTTCACGGATACATAATTGTATTATGCTCTGGCTCTTGTTTATGCATGAAAAAGAGCACAGAAATAAGCTCGTTTAGGGTAAAACTACCCGCTTGGCAAGTAGTAGAAGTTACCGCCTAGGCCGCTCGTTGAGTGTTAAGCAAATCAGATTTTTTTCCAACCCTGCCAAGATGTTGGAATAAGTACAAGCCTCATTTACTGTAATAAGTATGATATTGTTAGTTAACCCGTACAGCCCCAGCGACGCGCCTGACGCGTCGGCGATGTATGTAATGCACAGCCCCAGAGACGCGCCTGGCGCGTCACCCTAATTGCGCCGACCGTAACCTCAGGTGTAGCCACTCAAGAGGGCTCAGATTTGTATGGGAACTGTGTATGTATCCCACGCAACCGTGCCGATGGTTGAAAACTCTCAAAGTCCACGTGCGTGCACGTGAGCGCGCAATAACCTGGTTTTTTGGGGTAATTGCCTTCAAATTTTTACTCTTGTAAAATACGTTTTCGGGGGCTCTGTAGGACCATTCTTTAAGCTTTTTGAGCGGTTTTTCGTGGTTTTTCCTTCATTCCTAACCCATTCGCTATTGTTTCTGGAATAAAACAATTTTTTGAAAACCGGCCGGGTTCTGGTGAACAAACATTACAAAACTAGCCGGGGCTGGACGGGTTAATTAACTAAAACTAGAAGATTGGTGTAATTATGAAATACTGTCATAACATGTATACTGTACTGTATATCAAAGTTTGAATGTATATAATTAACATCAGATTTCTAAACTCCCCTGATGGTCACAAAGGCATTTAAGTATCCCAGGCAGATGCAGGTGCGTCTTCCTGTACACGGCCACAGGCCGTAGCTCGATTGGTAGAGCGTTCGCCTGCTAACCGTGAGGTTGACGGTTCGAGCCTCGGGCCAGCCAGTGAGTTATTGGCAGATGTCAGTGCTGTTGGTGAACGGTGCGGTCTAGCAATCTGTGGCAACTATTCACTAAGTCCCTGATTCATCAGGGCACCCACCCTAGCCTTGCTATTCAGCAGGGAGTGTATGGTGGTAAAAACTGCATCTTATAAACAAATTTGTGATGTCCGAAGTTTGGACAAATATTCCTAACATCGAACATCCATGTATTTGCCTTTTAAACAGGAGTACAGCTAACAGCATCCTATCTCCGTACATCACTGTCCAAACTTCGAACACTTCGGAGGTTTAAACAATAGAGACAATACAGTATTGGATATTTCTGTGTAGAGGTATACATGGTATAGTCAGTAGAGCATCGGCTGCTGATCAAAGGGTCGGCGGATTGAGGCCGTACTGTCAAAATGTTATTGGTAGATATCAAGCCCGTGACAAACGCCTGATGTTCATGGCCACTCCTTCTCAAGAATTACGGCGTCTGGAAAAAAACCCCAACAACATCAATAATATCTTCCTAGTTTTTCTCGTAAATTGAGATCACAGTAATAGGCATTATATCACATTAAAGCGAAGTATTATGGTCATGAATGTAAGAAAAGACTATACACAAACTCTTTTGGACCAAAAAGGAAAGTACAAATATATCGCATATACTCCATATACCCCAAACTATAAGAAGAACTGGGCTCCTACTCCCAACACATAACTTCACATTATTAGCAATTTGCTATCTCACTTTATGCTTACTGTAATGATACAGTAGTAACAGTATTACACATACTATTAGTCATACTGATATCGACATTAGGAGTGTCAGTGAAGTGATGCGCACGAGCCGACTTGGTTAGTTTGGAAATGTGAAGAAATGCCAGACTGTGAACGTGGGGCAAGCTGCGCGTAGGGGTGGACCTAGAATGACGGCTTTGGTACTGCGATCCGATCTCAAAATAAAGAACTTGACAACAGAGGCAGCCCTTGACAGGGCTGCCTGGAAAGCCGCAATTTAGGACGGTCTTTATACTTCCACAGTATGTTATGTTGTTGTTGTTGTTCCCCAAGCTGCCTGGCCGAACAGCCCCAAGGTCCCGAGCAAGGTCAAGGCCATAACCGAGCGCCTCCACAGAACCCTCCCTGCCGACCACAATAAAGCCTGGGTGACCGAAGCCACTCCATGGCGGGGAGCTGAGGAGGGTGCGGAAACGCCCGGGAAACCAAAGCCCCATCCAGGACCCTGTGCCCCTCAGCAATTATGAAGAGAAAGTTGAGGGGCAAAGGAAAAATGTGACGCTTTGGCTTCCAATCTTGGTAGATTGGGAGGTCAATCCACGGAAAAGACGCCGTCACTTGAGATCTAGAAAATATATAAGTAAAAGGAACAGTCAGAGTAAGCTATGGGTATGGCAGAGATCGCTCAGTTCTCACTCTGATAGACCAGCCCATCACCATATGACTAGAACCCAATCCTCTTAGCATCAGCTAGGAAAGGCCCTAGAAAGCCGCCTTTGGCGGGGGGATAGCTCCCCTATTTCAACCCCTTTTTGGGGTTGGGAGTATGTTATGTTGTTATATATAGTTAGCACCATCCAGCTCTTCTGAGCTATTAGAAGAGACTGGATGACGTAGGACGGTCTTTATACTTGTACAGTACAGTCAGGACCCCCAATTCGCGAGAATAGGGGTGACAGGAGGCATCGCGTATTGTGAATTCGTGTATTGTGGAACTAACTTTAAATGGGAATAATTAGATTGGGTGACATCTCTCAATTATGGCCTATTTTTGACATTTTTGGCTCTACAGTACAGTCTATATCTTATACATAAGAAGAACAATGAATAAAAATATGAAACCTTACCTTAAAATTAGTAGTAGATAGGCTAGGACTAGGACCGTAGGACTTCACAATTTTCTCCAACTTCTCCGTCCCTGACCAAATCGTACGAACAGTTTACTCTGACAAGCCTATTGCACAGTTTCCTTCTCCTTTTTTCTTGCAATCCAACACTTCCACCTTCATTTTGTGTGTTTATCTTCTTATATTGGCGTGGCATGGCGAAAAAAGTGGCAGGCACTACAAACGTTTGGTCACTCCGCACGGCTATGAGCGCTTGAGCGGGACTGTGGGAGGGAGGGTAAGTGGGAGGGAAGGCAGGCGTATGCCCGTCTTCTTCTCTTTTCGGAGCTACTCCTGGGCCTCGCGAAACGTAGACGTGCTCGCGTATCAAGCGGGAATAGCGGATTTGGCCCCTTCTTAGCTCTCGATTCGTGTATTGTGGTACCACCTCGCGTAATTAATGTTTAATGTTTTCGAGGGGTAACTCGTGTATTAAGGTTTTCGCGCATTGTGGAATCGTGTATTGGGGGTCCTGACTGTATGTTATGTTGTTATATACAGTTAGCACCATCCAGCTCTTCTGAGCTATTAGAAGAGACTGGATGACTCTGTCATCGACACCTGCCCAAGATGTAACACAGCACCCCATACTATTTAACCTACTTAAACGCACACAGATCAACAGATAAACACATACACAGGCATATGTTGTGGAGGGGTATACACACTAAGGCGGTGTAACACAAGCGAATTTTAATTTTTTATTTTAAACCCTTCCTGCCCGAGCAGCGTTTCTAAATAACAGCACTGAGAGCCTGGGGGATATGGCCGAAAAAGTCTTGATAGGCGAGCCCTATCTTAGTTATTTTAACTGCTAGAGAATTCACACATATCTCAAATTGTAGCCCTGTTTTATATCTGTAAGCTGGTATTGAGTAGAGCTCTCTAGGTCAACTGGTTCAGTTGTGACGACGATTTCCGTGGAGAGATATTCGATGCGATGTTAGCAATATCAAACAATAACAAAGACTTGTTCTTCATCATCATCATCATCATCATCATCATCTCCGACGTCTTGTTTCCCCCTGGGAAACCCCCACTAGAGGATGGCCATGACAGAAACGTCTCCAAGCTACTTTGTCAAGACATGCCTCCTTTGCCCGTGCCACAATGCCCCTTCCCCTACGTGGAAGTTTTTCTTCAATATATTTTTCCACTTTCTTTTCCCATACCATAGGTGGTCTTCCACTACTAGCGGTTCCACTCACCTGACTCCCATATATCTTTCTTGGCATTCTGTCTTCATCCATTCTCTGAACATGGCCATACCACCTCAAAGTACTTCTCTTTATCCACTCAACCACACCACAATCAATGCCCAAAGCCTGCTCTTCCATTCCAAAGGACTCGTACACTTCCCGATTACTTGGCCCATCTAGCCTATTCATGCCAGCTGCCATTCTGAAAAAGCTTGTTCTTGTTCTCCAAAACAATAACAACAAAAGTCGATCTTCTCCTTCTTGTTTTGGAAGGTGCGCGTCGCTCCGACCGGTTCGACGCATTCAAATCACGCTGAATAGGCTTTCAAGCTTACGGATTTTAAAATGACACCCGGGCTCCTGCCCATCTGCCGCGGTGTCATTTTAAAATGACAACCGGGCAGGAGGGGTTAAGGGCAATTGACCACTTGCAAGTTTCGTTCTATAAGGAAGTTGGAGCTGTAGACGTTGATATTTAGTAGAACTATCAGCAAAACTACGGTTGCAGTACATTGATAAATACATAAACCCAATTCGACATCCTTTGCATACATCAGAATCCTACATTATTATTGCATTTCTGATTTATATCGATGTTTATTACTCCAACTTCCTTACAGAACGAAACTCGCAAGTGGTCAATTATGGTCTGGCAACTTAAAATTATAAGTTTTGCCTGAATTCAGCCAACTAACTTTTCAACCCTCATTCTAGTTTCACATAATTGGAAATTGTTTGTTTTTTATTTATTTTTTTATTTTGATATTGAAATATTAAAAGTCTGGAAGCAGGTTTTTTTCTTTTTCTAAAACAAAAAAGCTGTTTGGTAATGTTTGTTCCACAGTTGGTCTTTAAAAAAAACTAATCTTTTGTCTGGAAATGTGTGAATTACTGTGCCTTTGAAAGACATGCTTTCTGACTCCTGACCTTTGGACTGTTAGACATGTTGAAACAGATCCCATCCATGCAACAACACTGTTGGACCTGTTTCAACGTGTAACCAGGGAGAGAGCCTGGAACTGGAATAGTGTTAAGTGTTTATGAAGCTCAGTAGAATTCAGGCAGTTGTTGTTGTTGTTGTTGTTCCCTAAGCTGCCTGGCCGAACAGCCCCGAGTCCCTGAGAAAGGCCATGGCCACGATCGGGCTTTCCCACAGAGCTCTCATTGAGTGTAGATTGTGTTGTTGGCGTAAGTGGTTGTGTGAAATGCAGTCTTCTATGATGTGTTTAATGGTATGGGGTGCTGTGTTACATCCCGGGCAGGTGTCGACAACGGAGTCATCCAGTCTCTTCTGATAGCTCAGGAGAGCTGGATGGTGTCCGCATCTCAGCCTGGCCAGGTGGACTCTGTCCTCGCGAGGAAGGGAGGATTCGGAAGGATGGATTTCGGGAGGTCGTGCATGCAGCTGCGTGTTGTCTGTGAGTGAGTGGATGGATCGGTGAGAGATATGAGTATGGATGTGCTTCTGGAAGTTGGTTCGGGGTGGGCAGGGAGGGAGAGAGGACAATAATTGTGTGTGATACCGTGTGCTGGGTGTTGTTTTGATATTTCTTGGTGTCTGTGGGTGTGTTGCCATGTAGTTTAGTGGGTGGTCTTGGTTCGTGGAGGCTGCTGCCAGGAATTGAGTGCCTCTCATGTCCAGATGGTCTTTGACTTTGAGGATTTTGGTTTCTTGATGTAGGTGATCTGTGGGTGCAGTAGCTGTGCAGCCTGTAATGATCTTCAGGGCTTTGTTTTGAATAGTCTGTAAGGTCTTATGATGTGTTTCAGCTAGGTTAGAAGCCCAGGCTGGGCTTGCGTATTCCATCACTGATCTTATGTATTGTTTATATACTGTGGTGGTAGTTTCTTTGTTGTGTCCAAATTTTGTGTGAGCAAGTGACCTGAGGGCGTTAAGTCTGGGTGTCAGTTTCTTTTTAATGTTTGTGGTGTGCTGTTTGAATGTCATATGAGTATCATATGTTACTCCTAGGATTTTGGTGTGTGTGTATGTGTTAGGGGTGTGTTGTTTATGGTGAGTTGAGGGATGTATTCGTGTTCTCCTGTCCAACTTGTGAGCAGGGTTGCGGTGGATTTGGCTGGGGCTAGATTAAGTCTGTTTGTAGTGCACCAGCCATGTAGTGTGTTGAGATAGGGTTGAAGGAGATCTGTTGCTCTTTTTGGGTCATGGTGTGTGCATGTGAGTGTTATGTCATCTGCATAGGAGGCTAAGTTTATTTGGGGCGTATTGGGTGTAGTTATATCGTGCATGTACAGATTGAAGAGTGCGGGCGATAGGACGGATCCTTGTGGGACTCCGTTTGGAAAGTTTCTGATTTTAGAGGACTGACCGGCAAAAGATACGTGTGCACATCTGCCTGCTAGGAAGTTGGCCAGCCACCGTTTTGTGTTGTTGTGCATGTTTGTGTTGTAGATTTTGTTTGTTAGGTTGTGGCGGGGGATGGCATCGAAGGCTTTACTAATGTCGAGTGTGGCTAATAGTGATCTGTGTGGTGGTCTAGCTGAATTGATGCCGTCGAAAGCTCTTTGTGTAAGGTCTGTGAGAAGAGTGTTTGTGGAGTGCAGTGGCCTAAAGCCATGTTGTGTTGGAGCTAGGGGTAGGTCAGGTGTAATTAGTTGTAATACTAGGCGTTCCATGACTTTGGAGGGGGAGCAAAGGAGTGTGATGGGGCGGTGCGAGGAGGGTAGCGTGGGGTCTTTGTTGGGTTTGGGGAATGTGATGATGATACCATGCTTCCAAATGTCTGGTATTGTGTTGTGTGAATAGCTGTAGTTTGATATGTTAGTGAGTGCTTGTATGCCTTGTGGTCCCAGGTGTCTGAGGTGTATGTTGCTTATGTTGTCTTCAGGCAGTAGGAGGGGGAAGTTGTACTTGTCCTGTTGTCGTGCATTACTGTTATCTGAAGCATGTCTTGTACACTTGGGTGTGGTAGAAAGAGAACAAATAGATGGGGTGAAGTGACAGCAGTAGAAAATGGCAACACAATAAATTGGAAGCATTGTAATGTTGAAATAAGAACCAACATAGAAAGAATTAAAGTCCAGTTAAGCAAATGTATGAAAAAACTACAAAGAAGTATTAGTTTACCATCAGCCTGGCCCTTTTCAGACTGGACAGAATTGCCTGATGCATGTGAGTCTATTATTTTGGTCATTAGATAATTTCCAAAGATACCCATTGTAAATCTTAATATTAATTTTGCATATTTTATAGTAATGGCTAAGAAGAAGTGACTCACTTTAACCCTCCAGCCCCGGCTATGTATTATATATATATTCCTCGAAAACCGTGTGTTTTGGCCGAAAAACGTCTAGGCTAGGCTACCGTATATTCGTTAATCAGACTGCTTCCCGCATTCCCGCGCATCCCCAAGCGTAGCTGTGTTATTTACCTGTAGAATGGCATTAAGTAGAGCTCTCTAAGTCAACTGGTTGAGCTGTGATGATGATTTCATTGGAGATAACTTTATGGCCAAAACAGCCACTTTACACCACTTTTCGATACTTAACAACAACATACAGGCACACACGAACAAGCGACGCTCTCCTTCTTGTGGCCGGAGATGCGGAGCGTCGGTCCTGCCGGCTGTTGTTTACATGCGTCGGACCGACGCCTCGCACACCAAGCTCACAGGCTTTGACATCATGGGTGTTTAAGAGCCCTTCCGGGTAGCTCGTGTATGCTTTTTTATGGGCGTTCAAGAGCCCTTCCGGGAACAGAGGGTTAAGAATGGGTTTTGAATATTCTTTTATTTGGCAGTCAGCATTACTTTCTGGCATGAATGACAGCCACCCATCATCAGCAGGAACAGGTCAATATTAAAGAATTATGAGGGTAAGGGGAAGCAATGGTGGAGTATACAGTATTTATCTTGGTCATTAATTATATATCACTAAATGAGATACCGGTACCAGGTATGTATGGGCAAGATAAAAGTACAGTAATTTGAATATTTATGATTGAAAGCATTATTAAAACAAAAGTTAAGTGGGGGGAAGGAGAGATAATAGATAGATAAATTGATACCGGTAGATATTTTCCTCAGACGGGGAAAACTAGGTCATCCGCTTTGGTGCCAACCCTACTGTCAGTCCTACTTGTCTCAATAGCTTCATAAATTCTTACTAACCTTTAATCTCATCATTATACTGTACCATGTCTTTCTATACCCCTCCCCACACACACACACACACACATTACAAGATGTGTTATTACAAGAGAGAGATGGATGGGTGGATTGCGTATATATTGACATGAAGAAAGCTTTTGACAGAGTATCGCATAGCAGGCTGAAGTGGAAATTAAAAGAGTATGGAGGGATTCAGGGTAGTTTGTTAAATTGGATGGAGGACTATCTTTCAGGGAGACAGATGAGGACTATACTATCAGAGATAAATTTTCTACGTGGAAAGATGTCACAAGTGGAGTTCCGCAGGGAGCGGTGCTGGCTCCCATAATGTTTCTAATATACATTAACGACATGCCAAAGGATATAAATGCATATATGAATATGTTTGCAGATGATGCCAAGATCATGAAGCGTATAGAAGATGAAAACAGTGGTAGGGAATTACAGAGGGATTTGGATAGGATAGATCAATGGAGCAAGAAGTGGAAAATGGAATTTAACACAAATAAATGTCATGTAGTGGAAATGGGAGTAAGTAAAAGAAGGCCTCATACGGAATATAAGTTAGGAGAAAACACTATTAACCCATCAGAGAAAGAAAAGGACTTAGGGATAACTGTTAGGAGTGATCTTTCACCTGAGAATCATATTAATAAGATAGTGGGAGAAACATATGGACTTCTAAACAGAATAAAAATAGCCTTTAACTATATAAACGAGGAGATGCTGGAGAAAATAATAAAAACATTGGTGAGACCAAGACTGGAGTATGCGGCAGTGGTGTGGGCACCACATCTAAAAAAGCATATAAAGAAGCTGGAGAAGGTTCAGAGAGCTGCAACTAGGATGATACCAGAACTGAGAGAATTACCATATGAGGAGAGATTAAAGAAATTAGATTTACCATCTCTAATGGATAGGAGGGAGAGAGGCGATATGATTATGATGTACAAATGTGTGAGAGGACTCGAAAAGGTGGACAAGAAGGGTTATATTGTGAAAGATAATGGTAGAACTAGGGGGCATAGATATAAATTAATGAAAGGAAGATGTAAAGGAGATGTGAGAAAGTATAGTTTCCCTTACAGAAGTATAAGTAAGTGGAATCAGTTGGAAGAGGAAGTGGTGTGTGCCAAAAACATTCATATTTTTAAGGCAAAGTTAGATAATTGTAACTCAGGAAGCGGGACAATACGAGCCTAAAAAGCTCAACTCCTGTATACTACAAATAGGTAAATACAAATAGGTAAAATACACACACACACACACACACACACACACACACACACACACACACACACACACACACACACACACACACACCTGTCTACTGTATGTCATAAAAGGCAACTAAAAGGGAGATGACATAAGTCTGGGTCACCGTTCATCCTATTTAGTCCATTTCAGTCTCATGGTAGCTACGGGACACTAGGGCTGCCTTGGGATGGTTGCATGTTTGTATGGAACTGGAGACATAAATAACTCCCCCCCCCCCCCCCCTATCTATCATCATCATAAGCTTCTATCTATTATGGATGCACATTGCAAATTTTCTTTATGTAATCTAGTTCAGGCAGTTTTTAATTTGAGTTAACACCACTTTCCAGGTACATCATAGGTCTAGTGGCATACATAATTATGCACTGTGTTAAGGCTTAAGAATATGATCAGTAATCTTTTCCCCTCAACAGTGCAGTAATAGTCTGAATATATTCAATGGATTTTTTTTTTTTTGCTAGCCTGTACCGTATTGGTGTTTATCTATTGTCCTTTTCAGTGTAGTTAGAGAGCCCCAATAAAACCAATGAAGTGGTTTTTGTTACCAGTATGTATCTAATTGGTGTTCATCTTGTTCCCTGTTTAACAGTGCTATTGGAGAGTCCAGACATAACCAATGGAGTGGTGTTGACTGTTGGAATGGGAGATATTGGTCAGCTTGGTCTGGGTCCTGATGTGGAGGAGAAACTTCGGCCTGCCTTGGTACCTAGTCTTACAGATATTGTGGCCGTGGCTGCGGGAGGACTCCACACAGTCTGCGTAGATAAGAAAGGCAAGGTAGGTACCGGTACATCATCATTGCCAGTGTCCTGCTTTCTTCGAGTAACCCCTACTAAAGAATAACCATGGCAAAGGCCATATACATAATTATATACATACATACATAAAATTTTAAGACTGAGTGTTCCACACATACGTGCAGTTTCAGTCTCTTATCCTAACGGCGGCATTCCAGGCAACCCTGTTAAGGGCTGCTTCACTTGTCAAGTTCTTGGATTTGAGATCGGCGCGTATAGTCCGATCCCAGGTCTTCCTCGGTCCACCCCTTGGTGCAGCTCCCTCCACAATCACAGACCTGCATTTTTTCACCCCATTTTGTTAATCCATTCTCTCCACATGTCCATACCATACCATGTGGTGATGGGCTGGTCTATCAGAGTGAGAGCTGAGTGATCTCTGCCATACCCATAGCTTACTCTGACTGTTCCTTTTACTTATATATCTTCTAGATCTCAAGTGACGGTGTCTTTTCCGTGGATCGACCTCCTTACTGCTAACCTAAAAGTTGGCAGATTGGGAGCCAAAGCGTCACATTTTTCCCTTGCCCCTCAACTTTCCCTTCATAATTGCTGAGGGGCACAGGGCCTTGGGTGGGGCTTTGGTTTCCCGGGCGTTTCCGCGCCCTCCTCAGCTCCCTGCCTTAGAGTGGCTTCGGTCACCTGGGTTTTGTTAGTGGTAAGCAGGGAGGGTTTTGTGGGGGCGCTCTATGGCCTTGGCCTTGCTCGGGACCTTGGGGCTGTTCGGCCAGGCAGCCTGGGCAACAACAACAACAACAACAACAACTTGTACGCATCACCTCGCTAATACTCTTTATACCTAAACGTCTCCTCAGCTCAACATTTGTTTTTCTATCCTGTAGCCTGGCCCCACACATCCATCTCACCATTCTCATCTCATTACGCTCCATTCTGTTGACATCCTTTACTTTAACGGCCCATGTTTCTGAGGCATACATCATTGCACTTTTAACACATGAGGCATACACCTTTCCCTTCAGGGGGAGAGGCATTCTTTTCATGGTCAGGATTGGCATCAGTTCTCTGAACTTCCCCCAGCCACACCTAATTCTAGCAACAGTGGCAGCCTCAGCCCCACCACCGAAAGAGATGGTATCTCCTAGGTAACAAAACTTGTTCACCAGCTCCAAAGACTCATTTCCAAAATTCACAGCCACAGGATCATCACTTAACACAAGCTCGCCTTTGCACACTACGCACTCAAATTTCTCTATTTCTGACTTATCCTTTGGCAGGGGTCCCTTTATTCTACTACAGCGCTTACTCCCATGGTGTACCCAATATCGACAGATGCTACATTGAATTGAGTTAACGCCCACTCCCTTTCCACACACTGCACATGGGTATGCACCGCTCTTTTCCACATTGCCTCGTCTCAATCTACAATGCATAACCTTGGTTTTGTTAATATTGACTCTTAAACCCTTGCTCGCCATGCCCTCTCTCCACTCTCTGAATTTGGCCTCAGCATCTTGCATACTGTCAGCTATTAGGACTAAATCGTCCGCATAAAACTGTTCCAACGGGAGTCCGCCTCTAAAAACTCTAGACAGTGCCTCCAAGACCATAATAAAGAGGAGGGGGCTTAACACTGAACCCTGATGGACTCCAACATGGACTGCGAACTCATCACTTAGTACACCCTTCACCCTCACTGCACTTAGCGAATCCTCATACATCTTCATTATCACACGCACCAGCCACTCTTCCACACCAAGTTTCCTCAGAGCCCACTAATAATAATAATAATAAGCATGTTACTTATTTCTCATAAGCGCCAATTTTTCCGAAGAATTCACTAGCGCTCGGAAAGAGAAAGAAAAAAGAACAAAATCAATGCATCAAAAGAAGGCTTATATACAACACACATTGAACAATCACTAGCAGTGGCAAAATAGTCTAAACTCTATAGCCATCTGTCATGACTCCTCTCTCAAGATCATAGCTTCTCTCAAAGAGAAAAGTCTTAAGTTGTCTCTTGAAGCATTCAACAGAACTCAGTTGTCTCATGGACAGCGGCAACCTGTTATACGACCTCGGAGCCATGTAGGAGAATGACCTCTCAAAGAAAGAAGACTGCTGGAAAGCCCTTGGTTCATCAAGACGAAAAGGGTCATTGTCATGACGCACAACTACACCATCTGCACAACATCTCTAAGCACCCTATCAAAGGCCTTCTCCAGGTCTACAAATACAAAATAAAGATCCCTGCCTTTTAGTAAGTATCTTTCCTGTATCTGCCTGACTATGAAGATAGCATCGGTTGTACCCCGTCCTAGCATAAAACCAAACTGCATATCATCAATAGAGATGCTTTGCCTGATCAAACCCTCAAGGACTCTCTCACAGACCTTCATGATTTGGTCAAGCATTTTCAGGCCCCTATAATTTCCTCTATCTAGCGCATCCCCTTTTCCTTTGTATATATTTACTATTACACTTTTGAGCCAATCCTCTGGGATTTTCTCATCTTTAATAATGGTGTTTATCAACTCAGTGACTAAGTTTACACCAGTCTCCCCTGAGGCTTTTATCATCTCAGCGACAATGTCAGAGCAACCTGGAGCTTTACCGTCCTTCATTTTATTGATTGCGTCGCTCACTACAGCTGGTGCTATTAAAGGAGCCCTGGGTCCCATATATTGGTTTTTCAATACAAAGCTGTTCCTTATCCCATTCAAACTCTACATTTAGTAATCGTTCATAGTGTGCCTTCCATGCTTCTCTGATTTAATTTTTTTGCATACACAATCTTCCCATTATCGTTTCTAACACACTGTTCACCTATAATATCCCTACTGTCATTTTTAACTCGCCTAGCTAGGTTGAAGATCCCATTGGGATTGTCAGTGTTACACGCTTGTTCGAGGACCAGGTCCTTAATGCGATTTTTAGCATTGTAAATAACTCTTTTGGCAGTTCGTTTAGCTGCCTGGTATTCCTCCTTGCTGCCTCCTTTCTTCCATGCTTTGAAGTATCTCCTTTTCTCTTTCACAGCATGTTCTACCTCATCGTTCCACCACCAGGAGGTCTTATTCCTGGGGTGACCCTTTGTTTTCCCACAGACCTTGTCAGTGGCAGCGATAAGGCTATGCTAGAATATCTAGTTGTTCTTGTTTGATACTGAAAATACAGTAGAAGGATAGTTTTGGCACGTATTTGGGGGAGGGGGGGTTCCAATCCCTGTTGCCATCGAGAATGGGTAGCTTACTATGTTTTATTCTTTGTAGAGTTGTAATATGCAGTAGAGATTCAATTTTTACATATACCTTACCCTGTTGAATGACAGGTCACAGGTTTAGATGTGGAATTTTTTCTTTTATGTACCGGTACCGGTATTATGTTAATGCTGTACAATATAAATTGGTCTCATTTCAGGTATACACATGGGGCTGTAATGACGAAGGTGCATTGGGGCGGTCGACACCCAATGAGGAGGACGCCTTTACCGGTGGAAACGTGGAACTGCCGGGCCGAGTAGTACAAATCAGCGCTGGAGACTGTCACACTGCAGCACTCATTGAGGACGGTCGGGTCTTCGCCTGGGGCAGCTTTAGGGTGAGTTATATAGGTGATGTTTGTTATTGCCATGCTTCTGCAATATTTAGCTTCATAGGTCTTTCCTATATATACTTTAAATCCTAAATTATAGCCCAATATGAACTCGCAAACACCATAAATGAAACTTTGAAATGTAACTATTAGGTGAAGAGTTAATGAGATTCGTTTCAGTTTGGAATAGCTTTGAAACTTTAACCGATGAAGCTCGGTAGTGTTTGTATTTTCATGCCACTGGAATCAAGGGGTCATCATCAATTTTGTGATGTTCACAGATTCATATCTCCGCATAACACTTGACACTAAAACGTTCTTGTTTGTTGGGGTGGGGGCTGAATTTGCCATATTTCAATTACAGTACACCTAATGCCATCTGGATTCTGTGGTGGTAGTAAGTAGTATGACAATTCGCGCTACAGGCAATTTAATTGGGAATGTGATTATTAGGAATCCTCCTCGCCTTGTAAAATTCTCCTTCTCAACGAGACAGAGAACGTAAAAGTTGCCCCGTACCCTAAGAATTGGAACTTTAAATGTTTCTGTTCGTGCGCTGTTTCGAGTCGGCCACCCCAGCAATGGGGTATGTGCCTGAGTACATACATACATACATACATAATTACATCAAAATATGTTTGTGAAGTGCTCTGTGTTGATGAGATTTACATTGCATTAGTACAAATTTGGCTCATGTTATCTCTAATTATAAGTATTCTTAGCCTATTTGTATTAATTGAAATAATTTATTCTTACTCTGTAATGTAGTAATTTTTGGTAATTTACATGTTTGTAGAGTTTTAATTGCAAACTAGGAAGACTGCCAAAATCAGCCTACTCCTTCTTTTTGTCCTTGGTGGGTTGTTGCAGTAAGGCTAATTGTAAAAGTTTTGTTGTAGTTCAAGCTCAATTCATAAACATAATATTAACAGTAGAATCCAGGGTACGGTCCTACACATTTTATATTTTAAGGAATATACTTTTACATTACTAAAGGCTTTAAGTAGTACCACCACATCCAGGAGAGCATTAAAATATCCCATTAATTTGTTTTAATAATGACTATACATACTGGTTTGTGTAAGCATTGTATATATATATATATATATGTATTTACAGTATACAGGGTGATTCAGTAACCCTTTTCATAAATTTAATGGCAAATTCGGGAGACAAAAATAAGACTAATTTACTCTATGACCCTTAGGGTGAGTCTTTGATATGATGGAGATATTACACCTTTTAAGTAATCGATAGATAGAAAAGAAAAAATCTAAGGAGTGAGAATGAAAATGTCGTTACTAACTGGCAGGGTAGTGTAACCAAGACTTGGTATCAAAATGGCTGCATACGGTAGCTGGATGCAGTTTGTTTCGCAATTTACAAAGGTACATTACTATTTGTACTATCATCATCATCATTATTATACGTACATTATTCATAGTAGTAGTAGCAGTAGCAATAGTAGTAGTTGTTGTTGTAAGGGGAGAAGCGGGCGGAGGAGGGATAAGTGGAGGAGGACGGATAGGTAGACTAGAAGGGATAAGTAGAGGAGGAGGGTTTTTCTTGCCGAACTCGAATTTCGAAACTACGCTACCCTGCCAGTTAGCAACGACATTTTCATTCTCACTCCTTAGATTTTGTTTTTTTCTATCTATCGATAACTTTAAAGGTGTAATATCTCCATCATATCAAAAACTCACCCTAAGGGTCATAGAGTAAATTAGTCTTATTTTTGTCTCCCGAATTTGCCATGAAATTTATGAAAAGGGTTACTGAATCACCCTGTATAGATAAATATAGTATATGTACGGTACATAAATATAGGAATTTATAGCTAACCCATATCAGGAAATGTTCTAACAGCAGGAATGAGCTGTTAGTGATCCTTGTTTGGGTAGATTAATGTGGAGATACCAGGGCTGACACTTTTTGAGCATCGAGTGAATAGTAGTATGTGTCTCCTACAAACATGAATTCATTAGTATCATTGATTTCATTAATTAGGTTTATTTGTAAGTTAATTGGTGCGTTGGTGATAATATGAATTGTATTTTAGAATATGTACAGGTCTCCCTCGATTTACGATTGTATTACGTTCCTGAAAACCCGATCTTTAATGAGTAAAATCGAATAGCGAACCCTAAGATCAATGGGGTAAACGGTGATGCGCTCTGGAACCAGCCCAAACACAAACGTCTAAAAACCTATAATTAATATCGTATTTGAGGGCATCGGATTGTGAGGGAGACCTGTACTGTAGTTACATATACTATGTGTGTGTATGATATTTGGGAATACTTCTGACCATATATCTCTTTGATAAACCAGGATAACAGTGGTCCCCTGGGATTCCTAGAGAAAGACACCCTACAGAAGACTCCCCGACAGCTGCTGAGTGATGTGCCGGTAGTAAAGGTATCGTCGGGCAACAACCACCTGGCACTTCTCACGCAGGATGGCCGGATCTTTACCTGTGGGTGCGGGGAAACCGGACAACTAGGCAGGATCGCTGAGGTATTTGCTACCAGGGACTCCAGGAATGGCAAGGGTATAGGTAGGTTTCGCAGATTTATCTTCGATTTATATAATGTAAAACTTACAAAATAGACAAACCAAAACAAGAACAACACAATATTTAGACAAAAGAACTTATCAAAATATCTATTTGGAAATTATTTTTCAAAATATGTAATTTTGAAATAAGAGAACACAAAACCACCACATAGAATGTACATCACTATATGAGTTAGTGAATTTGTTCCCCAAGCAAATTAGTCGCATATGTATTCACACCGGTATTCTCGTCATATTCAAGGAATTAGTCATGGGAAGTTCAGGATGTTCTGGTAAATTCTTTTAAATTCTGTATGAATAAAGAAACTACAATTTAACTTGTTTAAGTCAAAATATTCTATACAAACTAAAGTAGGCTGCTTGATATTAAGTAAAAGAAAAAGAAACCCATGCACCAATATGTGCACAACACATTAACCTGTATGGAGCTCAGTGGTCTGGTTAATCTGCTCTAAATAACTAACTAACACATTAACCTTAGGCTTACTCAGCTACAGTATAAACCTTTACTAGGTGATTATTTGCATTAAATGATCTACAGTAAGTGTGATTTGAAGGTTGTTACTGTTTCACAATTTATCACTTTATACAGTATACAGTACATGGTAAATCATTCCAGATGTTCACAATGGGGTTGAAATGTAAATATGTTACTTGATCTAACTAGAATTGTTTTCCAACAATGTTGAAGCCATTTCCTCTTTTGTAATTAGATTGGTCAATTGTGAAGTACTTGTGAACATGTAGATTATCATGGCCCTTTATGATTGTATATATTTCAATTAAATCTCCCCTCATTATGATCACTAATGGTAGTATACATACATACATACATAAAATTTTAAGACTGAGTGTTCCACACATAAGTGCAGTTTCAGTCTCTTGTCCTAATGGCGGCATTCCAGGCAACCCTGTTAAGGGCTGCTTCACTTGTCAAGTTCTTGGATTTGAGATCGGCGCGTATAGTCCGATCCCAGGTCTTCCTCGGTCCACCCCTTGGTGCAGCTCCCTCCACAATCACAGACCTGCATTTTTTCACCCAATTTTGTTCATCCATTCTCTCCACATGTCCATACCATCCCAGTCTACTTGTACGCATCACCTCGCTAATACTCTTTATACCTAAACGTCTCCTCAGCTCAACATTTGTTATTCTATCCTGTAGCCTGGCCCCACACATCCATCTCACCATTCTCATCTCATTACGCTCCATTCTGTTGACATCCTCTACTTTAACGGCCCATATATATTTTATATTTTAAGGAATATGATTTTTACACTACTAAAAACTAAAGGTTTAATGTAGTACCACCACAGCCAGTAGAGCATTAAAATGTCCCATTATATTTTAAAAAGGCCTGTATAATCGCGCTAAGAAGTCATGACTCGATTCCCAGTACCTTTTGTTCAGAAAGTGCTATCTGGCAACTATTGAGGCTCTACTATATTCATATATTACACACCGGGGAGAACTGTATTGAAGGAAACAATACCAAAAACACGACATACAAGTATTGTTGCAATATATTTATCTCATTATGTGAGAGTAAACCAAATAATACGAAAGTTGAGACTAACCCGAACGAAAAAATGTGAAACTCGTAGTATTTTGCTCACTATATTCAGGATTAAAATGTGGAGCAAGTCTCTTAATGCTTGTATTACTTTTTAAACCAACAATACTGGGAGAAAAGTATCTCATAAAATTAAAACCAACAGATAAAACTAATATTCAAACCAGAAGTGTCAATAAATCACGTAAATAAACATATAACAGATTGTTTTTTCCACATTTAATTCTCTATGTGGGACAACAGTCTGCCTAAAAAACCAGTGGTCTCCAGTATATTTTGGAAGAAAGCTTGAATACTCGAGAACAGCTTGTAATTTGTATAGACGAACGATGAATTTTCACTTAGAATATATAATAACCCATAGGGAGACCCATATATAAACCGAAGATGGAAAGGCAAGTGTAAAAGGACAAAGGTGAATATAAACGCAAAGAGATATACTCCCCCTCATATCCTGACAATGACTGACTCGGTCGCTGAATATCCTACCGTTCCTACGGGCCTGGGAGTGCAACATGCTAGATAGCGCATGTAAATTAATTACTCTCATTATTCTATAAAGAAATTGTAAACAAACTTTACTTATATTTATTCAAACTTCAACATAAATCAAAAATTGGAGGGCATAAATAGGTTAATTTTCTAAGTAGGCCAATTATTGGGAATATCCAAAGTCTTATAGTTTAAAATTAGGAAACGACCGGGCTCCGAGGGGCAGTGGAGAGTTGCCAGCGGTAGCCAGATTTGGGAACTATTGTCCGATCCTTAGAAAAAGCGAGTCATGACTTCTTAGCGCGATTGTACATACTGGAATGTGTAAATGTTATATGTATATACTGTATTTGTATAGATAAATATAATTTATGTACCGGTATGTAAACAATAATTTAATATATAAATAATATATTTTTAGATAACCCATATCAGGTAACTTTCTAACAGCAGGAATAAAGCTGTTAGTGATCCTTATTTGGGTAGATGAATATAGAGATACCAGGGCTGACACTTTTTGAGCATCGAGTGAATAGTAGTATGTGTCTCCTACAAATATTAAACTTCCTGATAATTATTTTAGAATATGTACAGTAGTTATTTACCGGTATATATAATTTATAAAATATACTGTATACTCTATAGTACCGTATAAATTTTGTGTTGTTTCATCTCCGTTTGTTTGGAAGTGCAGTAGGCTTTAGAATAATGATGTATGATATGAAAGTGAGTTCCCTGATTGTCGATTTACTATCAAATCAGGGCTCACAATTGTTATGATTATAGCTTCAGATATTTACTGTCAGCTGTGAAGTTACTTGTGAACATATAGATTATCATGGCCTTCTATGATTTTTTGTTTCAAATAAATCTTCCCTCATTCTGCGCTTTGTAAGGCTAAACAGGTTTAAGGTGAATTTGTTTCTCAAGCAAACTAGTCGCACATACAGTATATTAACATCCTCTCATCATATTCAAGGAATTAGTCAATTGGGAAACTTGACTTGAAACTTCTTATTTTTTAATGAATTTTTTTTCTTCCCTTCAGAAACTCAACTGGTGCCGCACCCCATCAAAGTGTACCGGAGAAGAAAGGCAGTGGTGTTTGACGAAGTGTGGGCCGGAGGGATGACCACCTTTGCCAGGGCAGAAGGCACTGGGGACATATATGGCTTTGGTCTTAACAATTACAATCAATTAGGTGGGTGCAAAGTAGTTATGCAAGTTAGTCTTTAGTAGTCTAATATAAAATTGAGTTAATGTAGAATAGTGTGGTTGTAGTACAGCAGTAGTCGTTCGCTAGGATGCCTGGCCGAACAGCCCCGATAGTGTGGTTGCTTGAAGAGGCAGTGTGCTGCAGTAACCACTGTACAATCAATTAATTATAACGAATCTAGAAATTGTGGTCCCTAGCATCTTCTAACTCTGGGAGGGTAAAACAGCCTGTAAATGTCAATACTGTACCTGTTTACTGGTCAATTCTTCACAAGTGGTAGAAATGTCAGCTTGATCGCTTTTGTCCTTTTTTAGTTTTATAATGTAAAACTCCCCCCTGGTACTACTGTACTCTCCTTGGCGCGGTTGGTGGGCTTCTGTGCCGGCGACTGGGGGTTGGTTGTGGTTATTTCCCTTCCTTTTTCCCCTCGAGCTTTCGTCGTCAGCTTGACTAATTTTTAGTAGTTTTTCCATTTCTCTTTCTATGTTTTTCCCCTTCTATTCTTATACTGTCCCATTCGGTTGTCCTCGGGCAACTTATAACTCGTGTCTCCCTGGCCTGGCTAGGTGGTAGACACCTGACCTGATTTGTCTCTTCGGTCGCTGATGTAGCTGAGCTGACTTGATTCCATTCGGTAATGCATTTTTTGCATCTCGCTGGGATTTTTTTCTACCTTGATCCTGATATTTCATTCTTTGCCCTTGATCACTTCTTGGTTGGTGCTGCAGTGTAGCAGTTCTTGCCTAATCCTTCAGCCCTGCTCTATAAGAGCTCTGATGTGGAGCTCATGTGGTCCGGCTGAACTGATGAAATGGCGAGAAATGTCTGCATGTCTTCACCTTCCTAGATTTGTTCACCTCCTGCCCTTCCCTATCTATCTTGACTTGATTAGTTGTCCATCTTGATCAAATCCTTCGGGCCAGCCCTATGAGAGTTCTTTTGTGGAACTCAGTGGTCTGGTTAAACTAATATTAATGAAATTAACTAACACATGTGACATGAAAACATTACAAAATAAACAAACTAAAACAGGGACGACACAAAGGCAAAAGAACTTATCAAAATGGATGATTGGGGTCAGGATTTCTAGATTTTTCATAATATATGGACTGTAATTGTTGAAGGCCAAGCAGTGTGAAATTATGAAAGGAATAAGAATAAAGAAATAGTACATTTTCATCTATCTTTCTGTCTATATACTCAGGCCCAATCCCCACTTTTCATTTTGTGGGTGGGGGGGGGGCTCAAGACAGAGCCCGAATAGGGACAACGCAACAGGAAACAATGAGCTCACAAAAACAAAATACCAATTCACACACATCTAGGTCATCCAGGAGAAGACCCAGAGACCAGGGTCACCCCCGACCACCCGGAGAGGTTCCGATCTCAGCAGGCAGACATGCAGCAGAGCCGAAACCACAAGCCCGCCCACCACACTTCCAGGCGCACCCTTCATATAAACCGTCTATCCAGGCTAGGCGCCTGATGGACTATTATCTAGTCCAGCTTGCGCCTGACCCCTTCCCCCAAATGACCACATGTTCACTCATCTATTCACAAGCATTCTCCATTCATTCCTGTTTATTACCACTTCCATTGCCTGATCTATAGTCATTCTATCATCCAAAGCTTGTCTTACACAGTCTCTCCATATCAATTGGGGTCTTCCTGCCCTTCTATCTTCCCTTGTATCTGACTCACATATTCTCTTTGTAAGCCATTCATCTTCCATTCGTTCAACATGACCATACCAGCTCAGCACCCTTCAAACCCACTGTATCCGACAAATGTCCCTGCTGCCCCCTCTCCTACGTATCTCTTCATTCCTCAATCTGTCTCTACGAGTAACTTCACACATACTCCTCAAGCACCTCATCTCTATCACATCCAGCTTTTTTCTCTCCTTTTCCTTCAGAGCCCATATCTCAGCCCCATACATCACTGTTGGCACAACAATTCCTTGATACATTTGCACTTTTTACTTTCATTCCAAGATTTATCACCTTCCACATACTACCCATTGCTCCGAAAACCTTCCTTCCTTCACACACACTCTGTTTTACCTCTATTTCCATACCTCCACTCCTGTTTATCGTTCCTCTAGATATTTAAAACACTACTTGTTCCAATATTTCCCCATCCAGCCTCACATCTAGATTCACTCTACGATTTTCATATATTATGTTATTCAATTCTATATTGTTTATATATTTAGATGCATGTTAATAGAGAATGGGCCTGAGTAAATAGAGATATAAATAGATAAAATGTTAATACCATTGTAGATATTAATAAAACCCATATCAGGAAATGTGCTTACAGCGTTACTATAGCTGTAAGTATTACTAATCTTCGCTGGGTAGATAAATGTGGAGATACCAGGGCTGACACTTTTTGAGCATCGAGTGAATAGTAGTATGTGTCTCCTACAGACCTTGAAATACTGTTTGTTGTAGTATAATTTGTATTTTCATTCCAAGTAATATTTACTGTGTGTTATTACCATTTTTACCTTATTATACATGTCTAAAACTACCATAGTACTTTAATTAAAAGCATTTTGAAGGATTTGTATGCTGTAGTATGGTCCCTAGCCACCTCCTGGGAAGAAAAAAAATCATATAAACCAAACTGATGTTGACATTAAATGCAATTTGTTTGCTTAACGAGTGTTCGTTCTCTTACCCATGTTATTAAATTTATCTATTTCTGTAGGGCATGAAGAAACCAGTCAGAAGTTCCAGCCAATACTACTGAAGAGCTTTGGAGGAAAGACTTGGAAACAAATATCTGGGGGTCAGCACCATAGGTAAGATGAAAGAATTATTATTTACCCTTTCAATCAGATGTCTAATTGTTATCTTTTATATAGCTACCTGTACCTCCTGAGGATTTTTGCAACTGTAAAATATAACATTAATATTGTATATTTATATTAACTTCAAACAAAGAATTTATTGAGATTGGGTATGCAATGTCTAATTTGTCACCTTGTATGCCAGATAGAATGAGTTCTTCTGCATACAGATTTGTAGTGCTGTTCTCAAAAAGTTCATTCTGGACCGGTGACACTACAAAAACAATTACCAGTTCAAGTAACCATACCGTCAATACGGAGGCTTCAAAATTCAAACCATTGATGCAGATGTAGTTTTTAACGCTGTGCACTCCCTTGATTGACAGAGCTAGTGTGCTCTTGTTACAGGGAATTAACTGGGCAGACCGAGCTGTCCAAACTCTTGCCAATGGCACAGCGTGGGATCGAACGACCCTTTAATTAGCAGTCCGACGCGCTACCGACCATTGCACGGACCATTGATTCTCATAAAGGAGGACTTGATGCATCACTGTAGATGAAGTTCGTCAGCTGATCGAGTAGTGAAAATCACTGAAAAACGATAAATCTATCGGGATAATAAAAAAAGGCTGGCGGAACCGCTCGTAGCACAGCACTAAACATTTATCTATGATAGTTGATTTTCCTTTACAGTATTGTCATTAACTATTCAAAGATACAATAGCTTTTATTCTGTATTTTTTATGTACTATCCAATAATCTGGCACATTCGATAGAAGTGGCATGGGATGTGTCTATTTATTTATGGATTACAGTACTTTTACTGTTTGGTAGTTGATATACAGGTATCCCTCGATATACGATTGGGATATGTTCCTGGAAACCCGATCGGTTAGCGAAATATTGTATAGCGAGGGTAAAATAACCCACTCGACTAAAAACAGTGAAATAACCTCGTGTTCATTGGATGTGTTTCTAGACCGCCCAACCCCACCCATTCACTCACTAGAACCTAGTCACCCAATGATCCAAAAGTGCTACACCAACTAAAACTGGAATTGGTACACTTACAAGTACTTAATACTTTGATGAGTCTATATTGCTGATAAGCAAGGCATAATAATGATTTACAGTGCTTATACTGTATAGAAACTGAACCACTGCCATTTGCAAGGTTTTGGTAGAGTTCAGTTAGCGTTGCGGTACGATACTGACGCACCAACCGGATATGATACTATGAGGCGCGTTTTGGCTTAAGCAAAAATGCGCCTATGATTTGGACCAAGACATCAGTTTCAGTTATGGCCACTAGATGGCTGCTGGCACCTCTTGAACCCAAAACAATGCAAATGCAGTTTAACCTTATAACCTTACTTTACCCTTATGTCTAAGCATTGTAACCTATTATAATGCTTTGCTAATTAGCATTATACAGTACAATCATAAAAGTATTGAGTATTTGTAAGTACGTGTATTGATTAGTTATAGCCTAGTCATTGGGTGACTAGGTACTGGTATCGTGTTTGACTCTGAAATTTCAGTCAAAACTTCAACCTAAGCTGTGAATAGGTCGGGTTGGTTAATTGATATGGTTGGGTTGGTCAATGGACGACGGTCAGCAGAAGGTGGATGGCTGTACAAGCAAGTGCCTGGTGACTTGCACTGAGTGATTTTGGCTGACTGTATCGTATTCACGATCGTATTAGCAAGTCATACCGATTGTATACCGAAAAATAGGTAGTAATATAGAACGGTCGTATACGCGAAATATCGAAATTCGAGTCATCGGTTAGCGAGGGAGACCCGTACCTGTACTCATTGAATATTAAAAAAATCCTACAGTAACAGTTTAGATTTACATAGTTGGTATTTTTGTATTCTTGTGACTAATTTTCATATTCTTGGTCTTCCCAGTACAGGTTAAAGTAGTTGGTATTTATGTATTCTAATGACTAATTTTCATATTCATTGTCTCTAGTACAGATTTACATTGTTTGTATTCTTGTATTGTCATTACTAATATCCATGTTCTTTTTGCCTCCCCAGTATTGCCCTGACAGAGGGTGGTGAGGTGCACTCCTTCGGTCGCCATGAGTATGGTCGTCTGGGTCACGGTGACATAAAACATGACCTAACCAAACCCACACCTGTCCCAGACCTGAAGGATCAGCATGCTATTGCGGTGTCTGCCGGAGAGTGTGTATCCCTGGCGGTCATGAAGTCAGGTCAGTAGTTTACAACTTGGTAGTTTAAAAAAAAGAAAAAAAGGGGAAAAGTGGGGCATAGGCCTGAGTAAATACATACATATACATACATACAAATACATAGCTACCGTACTTGTAACGTACAAATTCTTAATGGCTATCATTGTATCAGTTTTTCGGAACCACATGAGCTGCAAGAGAGGATCACAAGTGCCATTAGTTGTTGTTGTTCCCCAAGCTGCCTGGCCGAACAGCCCCAAGGCCCCGAGCAAGGCCAAGGCCATAACCGAGCGCCCCCACAGAACCCTCTCTGCCGACCACAATAATGCCTGGGTGACTGAAGCCACTCCATGGCGGGGAGCTGAGGAGGGTGCGGAAACGCCCGGGAAACCAAAGCCTCACCCAGGGCCCTGTGCCCCTCAGCAATTATGAAGGGCAAAGGAAAAATGTGACGCTTTGGCTTCCAATCTTGGTAGATTGGGAGGTCAATCCACGGCCATTAGTAGACTGCAAGAGCTTGAGCAGCTCAGTATAGCGATTCATGGCAAAGGTCTAATACTGTATAGTCCCTGTAACAAGGGCAAGCCCTAGCCCTGTCATTTTAGGAAGTGCACATCATTAAAAAATTAGCATCATCCTCTGCCAGGTAGGATGCAGCCCATATATTTAACAAAAATAAGATTAAATTATTACGCTATCAAGACAGTTCAAGGTTTATGCACAAGCCTACGATATATTATGCATTCTCGAATACTTCATATTAATTTATATAAAACCTAGGTTAAGTTATTTTTTTGCGTAGTTGTAAGTGCGTCTGGTTAATCTGCTCTACATAACTAACAATATTTTAGCCGGTCCAGGGGTGGGGCAAAGGTTCAAACACGTCTTAACGCGATGGATTAATTTTACAATTATCCATTATCTATCTATCTATCTATCTATCTATATGCTCAGGCCCAATCCCCATTTTGGGGTAGCCGACTCAAGACAGAGCAAGAACAGGGAAAACACAAAAACAACACAAAACAAAAAATAAACACAGATAAAAAACACAAACTCTCACACAACCAGGTCACCCAGGAGAAGACCCAGAGACCAGGGTAACCAAGGTCGCTCCAGCACTCCCCCCGGCCCCTGACCACCCGGAGAGGTTCCGATCTCGGCAGGCAGACATGCAGCGGAGTCAAAGCCACAAGCCCTCCCACCACACTTCCAGGCACACCCTTCATATTAATCGTCTCCCCGGGCCAGGCGCCTGATGGACTATTATCTAGTCCAACTTGCACCCGACCCCTTACTCCAAATGACCACGTGTTCACTCAACTACTCACAAGCACTCTCCACTCACTCCCGTCCACCACCACCCCCCCTGCCCGATCCATAGTCATTCCTCCATCATCCAAAGCCCTTCTTACACAGTCTCTCCATCTCAATGGGGGTCCTCCCGCCCTTCCATCTCCCCCTGTACCTGACTCACACATTCTCTTTGTAAGCCCCCCATCTCCCACTCGTTCAACATGACCACACCAGCCCAGCACCCCTCCGTCCACTCCGGCCGACAAATGCTCCCGCTGCCCCACTCTCCCACGCATCTCCCCATCCCTCAACCCGTCTCCACGAGCAACTCCACACACACTCCTCAAGCAGCTCATCTCCACCACATCCAGCCCTCTCTTCTCCCTCTTCTTCAGAGCCCATGTCTCAGCCCCACACATCACTGTTGGCACAACAATTCCCCGACACAGTGCACTCCCCACCTTCACCCCGAGACCTCTCGTCCTCCACATACTTCCCATTGCTCCGAAAACCTTCCCTCCTTCACACACTCTCTGTCCCACCTCCACTTCCACACCCCCACTCCTGCTCATCGCTCCTCCCAGACATTCAAAACACTCTACCCGTTCCATCCATTATAATAATTATAATAATTATAATAATTATTGATAGTTATGGACCTCATCTTGTATGTAGTGAAACAATGTGTTGCTGGCTGACCTTGGTGTACTTTATTATTTGCAGGAAGTGCTTATGGTTTTGGTATGGGAACGAACCAGCAGCTTGGGCAGGGGGATGATGAGGACCGAGTCTCCCCAACAGAGTTCATGGGCAAGCAGCTAACAGAGAGGCGGGTCCTGGTGGCGGTAGCAGGGGCGCAGCATTCGGTCCTCCTCGCTGTGCCCAAATAATCCATACTTGTCTTAGGTTCTAAGTATTAGTAATTTATCCCATACTTTCTCCCTCTTTTTATATTTACCATACGTACTCTTTGTTGTTTATCTTCATGTCTCTTCAATATATATTTTTTGCTATATTTTTCTGTTTTCAAATCTTTACATCATGATACCCTTTTTTTTCTCTTGTATTCTTTTGCTTCATTACTCCTTAGGCTAGTATAAAAATACAGTTCATCATTTATTGCTTTATTTGTTCATGTTGCCTTATTAATTCTTTATGGCATTCTTTCACAGGTTTATAGTAGATGATACCAGTCCAGTATCATGTACGTTAACCCTTTCAAGGCGAGTGCCCAACCCCGAAAGGGGTTGAAATAGGGGAGCTATCCCCCCGCCAAAGGCGGCTTTCTAGGCCCTTTCCTAGCTGATGCTGAGAGGATTGGGTTCTAGTCATGTGGTGATGGGCTGGTCTATCAGAGTGAGAACTGAGCGATCTCTGCCATACCCATAGCTTAATCTGACTGTTCCTTTTACTTATATATTTTCTAAATCTCAAGTGACGGCGTCTCTTCCGTGGATTGACCTCCCAATCTACCAAGATTGGAAGCCAAAGCGTCACATTTTTCCTTTGCCCCTCAACTTTCTCTTCATAATTGCTGAGAGGCACAGGGCCCTGGGTGGGGCTTTGGTTTCCCGGGCGTTTCCGCACCCTCCTCAGCTCCCCACCATGGAGTGGCTTCGGTCACCCAGGCTTTATTGTGGTAGGCAGGGAGGGTTCTGTGGGGGCGCTCGGTTATGGCCTTGGTCTTACTCGGGGCCTTGGGGCTGTTCGGCCAGGCAGCTTGGGGAACAACAACAACAACAACAACCCTTTCAATCTGATGATGCCAATACATATATCAATCTGACTAACCCCAGATGTTTTTATTCAACTAAAGAAAGGACCTGTTCGAGTTGAGAGGCAATTCAAATGTAAAACTTGCAAACTAAACAAACCCAAATTCGGACAAAGACAATATAAAGGCAAAATAACTAATCAAAATTGCTACATGGAAACAAGCTATTCTTTTATTCCTAAGCATTGAGTAAAATCCTCTGGGTGTAGCGTGAATGTAGTATAAAAGGTGTCATCTGATTAAAATGGTTAAAGTGGATCAGCATTTGGTGCAGAACATTTGAATATCCTTGTTTTGTGTCCCATTCTCTTTCTTAGAACACTATGCCCTGTTTCAAATAGGTAGGCCAAAAATTGTGAACCCAAGCCTCTATAACTCAAGAAGGGATGGAGAAAATGGGCTGTAAAATTCCATCCCCATTCCCTGGCTGACTCTTCCCAAGTGTTATAAATATTAGCTGGATTACTCTAGTTGTTTGTAGTGACTCAGTGGTCTGGTTAAACTAATGTACCAAAAATGTTTTTTGTGAATTATAGAGGTTAATGTTCAAGAGCTTTGGCCTGCTTATTTGGAACAGGGTATAGCTGCTTCTTATCATTGTCCAGACTGTATGTCTTAGCAATTTACCCATAGAATATTTCTTTGGTTTTTCAGATTTGTATCTAACCCTTTTCTAGGAAGTTCCAGTCCTTATCCTTTTTTTTTTATATATTACACACTCCATTAGATACTATGTATGTGATATTGATGTATAATTGCATATTTCATAATAATCTTCTCCTCTTTTGTCTTAACCCTCTCAGACATATGACGCAATTTTGAGCCGATTAGGGATACTTTAAAGTCTTTGTTACCATCAGGGGTATTTAGAAACCTTTAGTTTAGTTACTTCAACCTCTGCAGTTGTCTTTGAGTTAGCTGTGGGCAGAAAACTAATTTTGGAGAGGTAATTATAAGAGTGAGAGAACTCTATTTCTTAATGCTAATCTGGCAACCTCTGCGTCATATGAGTCTGAAGGGGTTAAATACCTGTAGGGTGGCAATTCTTCTGGCAACTGAAGGTATATTTTCTCTCACCAGCACAATATACCAACAGTATTATGCTGCGCAGTGGTGTACTTTATTCTTCTCTATTTCAGTGAGTTTTACCAAAATATTCTTTATTTTCTTCATTCCTCTCTTCCCATTTGTATTATTATTATTCCCACCTACTTGTTCTAGTAATTTATTGTTGTAGGTGTACATAGATATTTCTAAGTGTTGGCTTATTATGTAATATGTGATGTAGAAATAAATACAGGTCTCCCTTGTTTTACGATTGGGTTACGTTCCTAAAAACCTGATCTTACATAGATTGTTTTATATAACGAACCCTAGAATTGATAGGATAAATGGGGATGTGTTCTGGGACCAGGCAAAACCCAAACCCAAATGCCTAAAACCCTATAATCTATCTATCTATATGCTCAGGCCCAATCCCCACTTTTCCTATTTTTTATTTTCCTCTATTTTATTCTATCTATCTATCTATCTATCTATATGCTCAGGCCCAATCCCCATTTTGGGGGTAGCCGACTCAAGACAGAGCAAGAACAGGGAAAACACAAAAACAACGAATAAACACAGATAAAAAGCACAAACTTACACACATCCAGGTCACCCAGGAGAAGACCCAGAGACCAGGGTCACCAAGGTCGTTCCAGCACTCCCCCGGCCCTCGACCATCCGGAGAGGCTCCGATCTCGGCAGGCAGACATGCAGCGGAGCCAAAGCCACAAGCCCTCCCATCACACTTCCAGGCGCACCCTTCATATTAATCGTCTCCCCGGGCCAGGCGCCTGATGGACTATTATCTAGTCCAACTTGCGCCCGACCCCTTACTCCAAATGACGTTCACTCAACTATTCATAAGCATTCTCCATTCTTTCCTGTTTATTACCACTTCCTTTACCTGATCTATAGTCATTCCTACATCATCCAAAGCTTTTCTTACACAGTCTCTCCATCTCAGGGGGTCTTCCTGCCCTTCTATCTCCCCTTGTACCTGACTCACATATTCTCTTTGAAAGCCTTTCATCTCCCATTCGTTCAACATGACCATACCAGCTCAGCACCCTTCTGTCCACTCTGACTGACAAATGTTCCTGCTGCCCCACTCTCCTACGTATCTCTTCATTCCTCAATCCGTCTCTACGGATAACTCCACACATACTCCTCAAGCAGCTCATCTCCATCACATCCAGCTTTCGTTTCTCCTTTTTCTTCAGAGCCCATATAATAATATCGTAAATCGGGGCATCGGATAGTGAGGGAGACCTGTACAATACTCCTGTGATTCTTCAGAAGAAGGCTAATTAGTATTTCTAGGATTATTCTACTTGACTCTACAGTCCTGGCACAAGAAAGGTCTAGTTTATATAATATGTTTTAAGGTTACCTGTTTTAGCTTTAAGTTAATGATCTATTTTGGTATGGAAGGAAGAAATCTTGGAACCAATACAGGTAAAAAAAAAGTTATGTGATTCTTTTGTGAAGCTCTGACATGATTTTTAAGATTTCATATAAATTGTATCCAAAGACTTTCTATTTTAGAGATGTATGTTTTATTGAAAATTTAAGTTTTTATATTTGATGTAGGTAAATTTTACTTTAATAATTTAAAAAAATTTGTATGATTGAATATTTCATTTCTATACGAAGGTGAAAGTGAGATACAAAGTTGTTAATCACTTTCATTTGCCATAATAAACAAAAATACTGTATTTTGCATGTGAATATCATTATAACCTTATTCCTAGGTTACAATTACTTAACCCTTTTATTGCAGGAGCCGTTTAGGAACGTTCTGGCAATTTACAGGCCCTTAACCCTTCCTACCCGGGCTGCCTTACAAAAGGACGGAGGTCGTATCCGGGCGATCTGGCCGAAAAACATCTAGGCCTAGGCTACCTTATCTTTAGTTTAACTGCTAGAAATTTCCCACGCATCCCTAAACGTAGTGCGGTTTCCAATCTGTAGACTGGTGTTGAGTAGAGCTTTCTAAGTCAACTGGTTCAGTTGTGATGACGATTTCCGTGGAGCAAATTTTTCCGCGATGTTGACAATATCGGAGCTTTTCAGACACTAATTTCGTCATATCATACAACAACAACAACATTGATCCGACGTCTCCTTGTTTTCGGAGGTGCGGTGACGCAATGAACGGCTTTGTTTACATGCGTCGAATGCACGGCGTTCAGACCAAGCTGAATAGGCTTTCAAGCTTACTGTCTGTTAAAAGGACACCCGGGTACCGGCCCATCTTCCGCGGTGTCCTTATAAAAGGACACCCGGGCTGGAAGGGTTAAAGCCTCTTGAAGCCTGTGGAGACAAGTGCGAGTGAGCGGGAGCGCAGCAGGTCCCCGTCCGCTATCCAGCGTGGCGGCTGGGGCACTGAGGGGCGACAACCATATCTCGCGAGATCTATGCAGCGCTTCCAATGGCAAATGTACCACGACATTGCTCATTATTAGCGAATATTTGCCTATGTACAGTATATGGTAGCGCTGCGGCTTAACCCCGCGTGCTACGAAGCTTATTCTAGTATAATTTTGAAGCTATTTTCTTCTAGTTTTTAGCTGAATATATTACATTTCATTCAGATACTTGCTTAATTATTCAGGAGTGCCTGAATTAGCCTTAATCGGAAATATGCCCGCAGCGTAAGTGTGAAAGTAATACTACGTAGAACAAAGTGAAGGGTTGTCATTTTACAATCAAAATTAGTACAGTACTTTGCTTTGCCAAATTTAATCAATTTATGTATGTACAGTATATATGCTTTGCGCTGTGGCAGTATCGTAACATGAGGTTTAGAGGTCCTGCCATGTGTGTATAAGTAACGGTATTGGTTAAAGTCTTGCTAAAACGCACCTCTGTGGCTTACCGTAACTAGTTACGGTAAGTAAGTCCTAGCCCGCCTTCTCAAGGTAGCCTCGTTATTACACCGTCCTTGTTTTAATCCAACTTTAAATTTCTAAATTTTGTATATATACTTGACGGTGGAACTAAAGGGGAGGGCGGGTGTGCTATTTCTTCAGCAGCACACTGTTTTTAATATTAAGTCCTGTTTTAATTACCACCCTCAAAATTATCTCCCTTGTAATTATATTTCTGTAGTCCTCTGTATATTTTTGCTTTCCCTATCTTCTTTAACTTGTGTTTTCACTTTTACTGTATTCTGTATACTGTATACTGCGGATTCTGATGAGAAACTGCAGCGGGTAGTCAAAGAGTTTGGTGTGGTTTGTGGAAGGAGGAAACTGAAGGTGAACGTCAATAAAAGTAAAGTAATGGTGTGTAATAGGGGAGAGCATAGGGTGAATCTAGATGTGAGGATGGATGGGGAAATATTGGAACAAGTAGAGTGTTTTAAATATCTAGGAGGAACGATAAGCAGGAGTGGAGGTAAAACAGAGTGTGTGTGAAGGAAGGAAGGTTTTCGGAGCAATGGGAAGTATGTGGAAGACGAGAAATCTCGGAGTGAAAGTAAAAAGTGCCCTGTATCAAGGAATTGTTGTGCCAACAGTGATGTATGGGGCTGAGACATGGGCTCTGAAGAAAAAGGAGAAAAGAGGGCTGGATGTGATGGAGATGAGCTGCTTGAGGAGTATGTGTGGAGTTACTTGTAGAGACAGATTGAGGAATGAAGAGATACGTAGGAGAGTGGGGCAGCAGGAACATTTGTCAGCCAGAGTGGACAGAAGGGTGCTGAGCTGGTATGGTCATGTTGAACGAATGGGAGATGAAAGGCTTACAAAGAGAATATGTGAGTCAGGTACAAGGGGAGATAGAAGGGCAGGAAGACCCCCATTGAGATGGAGAGACTGTGTAAGAAAGGCTTTGGATGATAGAGGAATTACTATAGATCAGGCAGGGGAAGTGGTGGTGGACAGGAGTGAATGGAGAATGCTTGTGGATAGTAGAGTGAACACGTGGTCATTTGGAGTAAGGGGTCGGGCGCAAGTTCGACTAGATAATAGTCCATCAGGCGCCTGGCCCGGGGGGACGATTAATATGAAGGGTGTGCCTGGAAATGTGGTGGGAGGGCTTGTGGCTTTGGCTCCGCTGCATGTCTGCCTGCCGAGATCGGAACCTCTCCGGGTGGTCAGGGGCCGGGGGAGTGCTGGAGCGACCTTGGTAACCCTGGTCTCTGGTGACCTGGATGTGTGTGAGTTTGTGTTTTTTATCTGTGTTTATTTTTTGTTTTATGTTTGTTTTGTGTTTTCCCTGTTCTTGCTCTGTCTTGAGTCGGCTACCCCCAAAATGGGGATTGGGCCTGAGCATATAGATAGATAGATAGATTTATTTTTTACTGTTGTTAGTATCAGTTTTTAATTTTTTAGCTGAGCTTTTGACAATCCGGCACCCTGTTTGGAGGCATTAAGTCCAGGCCCAAAGTCCCGGTCAATAACTATGTTCGGTATGCTGACAGCTAGGACCCCCGCGGGGGTGGAGGAGCAAAGCAGAAAGGTGGCGGAAACGTCTTACAGGTGAAAGAAAGCGTGCTCCGTGTCTGTGCTTTCAATGCCAATGGCATAAATGTGTGGGGGGTGGGTGAAACGCACCTGTTGGGTTCTGGAGTGTGGGGTGGGGAAGGATGTGTTGTCTGGTCTGGATTGGATGCAGGATATAAATGTAAGAAAAAGGAAGGGGTAGCTGTAATTTTGTCAGAAAGGTTGAAGTGTGAAAAACTATGGATGCTTGGACTCAAGAATTGTATGGTACGAGTGCAAGATTGGGATAGATGGGTATACATTTATGTGTGTCTATGTACCAGTCAACCAAGAAACTGGGAGAGGTGTGGAAGAAAATAGAACATTTTGGAATAAAGTCAATAAATTATAAGAGAAAGGCAAGAGTGTGCACAGGTAATATTAGTGGGTGACATAAATGGTAGAGTTGGAAACGAGGAGATAGTAGGTATAGTGGGTAAATGGGGTGTGGAGGGTAGGAATATGAATGGTGACTTCCTTTTAGAAGTATGTGCGGAGAGAGAAGTGTATTTAATAGTGGCCCCTTCGTCATTGACGATATTGCCTATTAATATAATAGTCTCCATTCAACACCCGCATCAGCCATTTGAATTAACCGCCGTGGGAGGAACAGGAGAACCACTTTATAAGTGCAACGCATATTCTCTTATGGAATCGTCATTATGAATTGGGTACCCTACAGAAAAAAATGTAAAAAATAAAAAAGATAAATTAACTTAATATTAATGTCTGTTATATTATGGCTTTCCATGTGTGGATTTCTTGTGCGTGGCTACCCGACGCCCGGTCCCCTGGCGGCCATCTCGTCCTTCCTCCCGCGGCCGTACCGTGAGGGTGGTGGTCCTTGTGCTCCAGCTTCATTCGACGTTCGCTCGCTTCTCGTGAGTCTTTGCTCATTTGTATACATCTGAAGGGTAGTGGACAGGGTTTTAGATTAGCTAGCACAAGGCTGCCCCATTGGTACACCCGCAGGGGTTGTATAATTCAATTTAGGGTACTATTGTAACAGGCGCCGACGTGTAGGCCTACCAGGTTCGACGCGCCATGAGGTTTGTTTTATTTTCCTTTTTGCGCCTTAGCTCTCTTATAGATTAGTTAGGAGGCTAACTTCCCGCAAGATTATGCTTCAGGCCATCACTATGAGGCAGTTGCATTCATACTTTTAGCAGGTACTCTGCTGCAAGGGTGGCCGCACGTGGTGCGGTGCCTTCTGGAGTCCGTTTTCTGCACTTGGGCCCCGTTCCGTGGGCCCCTCTTCTTCGTGCTGCTGCTGTGTGTTCTTCGGATCGTGCGGTGGCTGCTGTGGCTGCTGGTTCTTCGGAGCTTCTGGGTGCTGCTCCTCCTGCGAGTTCGTCGGAGCGTTTGGTTTCTACCATGTTTTGTTTCGTCCAGCCTCGTTAGGGGTCTCCAGTGTAGGCTAGAGATATATTTATTGTTTATAAATTTACTCTGTGTTTTGTTACAGCCTATGTTATCCCCGTAGTTACGCATGTATGCTTTACATGTTTCTAGTTTGTTTTTATTTGGGAGACATCCCGTTGTTTGTGAGGGTTTTTGGGGGTGTTTGATTTCCCGGCTAAGTCAACACCTCTAGAAATCTTTTGGTTAGTTTCTCCGGCGGCTTTCTCAGCCGGTTTCTACTCTTGCAGAGGTTTAATGAACTATCCAAATGTCCCGGCGTAGTGTGCATGTATGCGGGTTTTTTTTGGGGGTTGACTTCCCAGCTAAGTCCACACCTCTAGATTTTTTTTTGGTTTGTTTCTCAGCAGGGCTGCCGGTTGCTACTCTTGCAGATGTTTAAGGAACTATCCAAATATCCTGTCATTGTGCTGAACCACATACCTCCCGGCGGATATGATACTTTCTAAAGGGAACCTTTTACTCGGCCCGCCGAGGCTCGCCCTGAACGTTAGCCTCACGTAACAAGACTTAATCGCTCGGCGATACCGTCAAAGTGGGAAATACTATATAACCTGGTCATAATGCTTAATCGCCCTGTGGTGATACAGTCAGATGGATCGGACTATATGCCATAGTCATTGATTGTAGACGAAGCACAGTCATACTCTTGCACTATTTGAAATAGTCGTGGAAGGGTAACACGCTGTAAACACGTTTTTTTGGCCAGTGACACTTGTCACAGGTAAGCAGTTCCACACCGAATAATCCCAGTGTGTTTTGCTGGGTCAGGTCCGGTCGAAGGTTAGAATAGTAGTGGCAATTTCTAATTTTCCGACGGACTTGAGGTAGGATGTATAACACCTCTCAGGTTATCCTTATGAGCATTGATTCCTGGAAATTTTCTTTCCAGGTCTCTTCACATCCTGAGTGGCACAGTAAAGGACGATCCCGTTCCCCACACAGGGGGGGGGGGGGGGGTTCAGTTCCTTTTTACAAGTTTTTCACTTTGGCTGCCATACCTACCTGTTTTTTGCTCTAACATTCCGATAATTGCATGCTGTGATTGATGCAGGGTGGATCTAAGTTTGTCTCTGGACTTCCCAGCAATGCCCGATGGGCGTAGAGCCTTTTGCGGAATGGGGGAGTTGGTTTTCTAGATCATCCGGGCCTTGCAGCCTTGATCGATATATACCTACATTTACCTCCTATACCACGGAGTGGAAATTGATTGTAGAAGCTAACTTTCAACGAAAATTTCCCCAAGGTCACAGTCATCGTTGTATCGATGCAACAAATACTCAACACTTAGTTGAACAATGGTCCATTAGCAGTGACTAGGACCACGTTGAGGTAAACCCGAAACCCCCCCCTTCCCCCCCCCCCCCCCCCGGTACAAGAACCCGCCCGGCTTCGCCAGACACCGTTCTAGATTGACGCCCCGGCGACAGATCGGACACTTCCGGCTTCGGCCCTCGCTCTCCCGAGTGACAGGATAGAGCCGAGGTCGCAAGAAAGGGTAAGCAATTTTCTTTTCCTAATTAAGTCTAAGATAAGATGGGTTCAATTAGTATCTCCTTTAATGGTCCCTACGATTAATTACTCTGGTGTTACAGCTCATAATGTTGTTGTTGTTGTTATGCCGGCGAGACGGCTCACAATTTTTCAGCTGAACCTAAGCCGGCCATACGGCTTGCTTTTATCTTATCCTAAATAAACTAGGTGAGACGGTGCAACGTTTTTACCTTATTTTCGTTGATCTATCATTGTTGCCAATATGAGATATTACGGATAACGAATATGAATTCGGCTGTAAATTAGGGACAGAAGTCTTACAAGTAGAGTTTCGAAATGTACTTTCATTATGTGGAACACATAACAAGGATATTCGTAGACGCCAAATTCATTGTATCTACGGATTGTCTTCTTGATATAGGTACCTGGAAGTCTCCAAGCCTAGTTCTCCCATCCGGAAAGGTTCAGGTTCACTACCTCGCACACCCCCCAACCTCTACGGTTACGGCACTAACTCGGATTGGCTAATCCCTGTGAGTTACTTCTCGGCGGACAATCGGGCCCTGCAAACCCGGAACGGCAATCAGAATTCAAATACTTGGGTTTCATTAGACGCTGTTCGTCTCAGGTAAGGGAAGATGTGACGAGCACAGTTTTGGTGTTTTTTCCCTACCCTCCGTCAACTTATGACGGCGGGTTATAAGGTCAAGTCTTTGTCTAACCCCTCGGACTTTTAGTCACCATTTGTGAACACGGTATAACCAACGGACCTTCCGCTTTTCTCCGGCCACTGGACTCCACCAGAGTATCTTTTGTTTTGGGGAGTAACGTTCCTTCCGGCGCGTTCGCCCCTGTTTTGGCGGAGTTAAACAGTACATTACGGACTCAGTGAGGCAAACGTAGGTTTCGGGTCAGGGTCACAAGTTTAGCACCCCAATGACCTCTAGCTTCAATTCCTCCACTTCCAGGGTGGAGGGGTCGGAATTGAGGAAGGATACATAGACACGGTTTCGGACATTTACGCTCGGTAGACTGGTGGGAATATCACCCACTGTAAACTCTAGGGACATGGCCCGCCGGAGTTCACTATCTTCCAGTCGGAATACCATGTAATAATAGGCGATCTAAGTCGCATCAGTCCCCGGGGTTTTGGAAGATCGACTCGTATTAATGAATACAAACGATCGTCTGGGACACTATCCAGTTTTTTCCTCAAATTTTGACCTACATATGCCGCGTTTAACGGTCGACATGTCAAAGCCGGGAAACAGAGTAAATTTTCACTTGTTTTCGGGTTCATAAAACAGTGTTGAGGCGAGACGGCGTATACCCGCAATGACCGCCGGACAAGCGATCAGGTTAGATGCTTCCGGTATTTCTTCCCCCTTACCCACTTACATGGTACGAGTGCCAGTCGAGACGACTTAAAAAACCTCTACTAAAACAGTAATATTGCCTAGAGCTTGCCCCCCGGCAATAGATGATTAGCTGGTGCAGTTTACAAGTTTGATAGCTGACCAGAGGGTAAGGTGTTGTACCATGGGTTGGAATCAGTGTAGGGCCAGTGAATAGGACACTGTCTGCCTCCCCAACCCAATGACAGTCCCGGGTCGGTTGCTCCAATCTTACTATCGAATCGTTTTATTACGATTCCGGTTGTATAGGAGTAGACAAAATTTACTAAGCCCCCCTCGCTAAAATCTTCGGATGTAGCCGTAAGAGTCACTTCAGTTACGTTATTTGGGTCCGGTTTTTCGAGATTCAATCTCACCACCCAAAACATAGTTTCGGTCCAGGACCCTGGCCAACAGAGGTTTTCGTAATGTCGCTTAGCTGTACGCACCCGGTGGTATACCGTTGCTCCCGGCGGGTTTCCATAAAATTAGCACAAGTTACTGTAGAATAGTGACGTTCCCTTCAAGTTGACTCAATCTACCAAGTTACAAGGGGTAAAGACGTGATATAGGCTCAGGCCATGCTTACGTATCTACCAGTTAGTGGAAATAGCTCTGTACATACAGGAGGGTTGGTTTTTTATGAGTTTTATAACAATCCCTAACACTTCGGTATTTTAAGGATTCGGTTTCATCTTTGATTAAGATCACAAAAGTACAAGGGGAGGAATCCCTCGCAGTTGGCGCTTGATGAGGGCACAACTACGAGTTCTATACCTTAATGACGCTTATGGATCGAGAGTCACAGCCAGTGATTCCCAGAAAGATGGGCGTCCCAGGAGTAGACTCGCCGAGGTAAACGAGCGAGTACCGCTAAGTATAACAGTATGCACGTGACAGGGCTTTGCCACTTACAAAAATAGCTCTAAGGTTGACCCGGTTCCACGACTTGTTCTGTCGTGTCTGATCGTCTGCCTATTATAGGTTAGTTCCCGAAAAGATTCGGTAACAGGCTTTTTGGGGTTATTCAGCCCCTGGGTCGGAGTTTTGTCTACTCCACGGAGATTCACGTTACCAAAGTCTCGAGATAAGGGTCAGTACAGCTTTCACGACGCCGTCAGTCTATCTGGTCTACCAAGCACCGTCTGAGCAATTCCAATCATTCGACTGGGATGGCTCAGTAATGCATGTTGTTTGATGGTTATTTTAGACCAAGCACCTGCAGGGCCATCCTAATCATTCGATTAAGATGGCTCATTTAAGCAAGTTGTCAAGGACTCCACTTTGGTAATCAATACCGGCTGTGACCAACCCCTCGGGACTGGCTCGCCTCTTCTACAAGGATAGGTGGTTCACTATTTGTAAAAGTCCACGGTGGAAGCCCGCCAGGTTTCACTAGGTTCCGGCGCCACCATTAAGACAGTAGACACAGCATTCTGGCAGTGGAACCTCCACCGGATTTCACTAGATCCCGGCCCCCATCCTTACGACAGTATGAGCAGCCTTCTGGCAGTTGAACCTAATGTTGGAGTATTTTGTGTGACCTAAAGAAACTTTGAATTCAAAGTATCTTCTCCCATTAGTTGGTTTTCTCATCCCGGCGTTCGCCTGAAACGATGGATTAAACGTACCTCCGTTTTTTTCACCCCAGTTGGTCCCCGACATCCGCAATAATGCGCGTAACACTAATTTCGGGGGCTAATCGAGCCTTGGGCACGACCCGATTTTTTAATGCAAGATGATTTCTGGCTCCACGGTGACTAACTAAGCCCGACATTAACAATTCCAAGATAGGAAGCTGGGTAGGATCGCCTTCCCTTTACCAGTCAGGCTAGGATGTGGTGTTAATACGAAATAGTGGAACCTGATCGAACTGAAAGCTTCAGACTCGCTCACATTCCTTTTCAAATTAATTCAGGCATGAATTTTCGAAAGGGGTGAAGTCACAGAGTGAGGTGAAGCTGAACGGTCAGGCTATGGAGATCGTCAACTCTTTTAAGTATCTGGGCAGTGTGTTGAGTAAAGATGGGACTATGGATGAGATGAAGAAGTGCGGGAGAGGGTACAACAGGGGAAGAGGGTTGTAGGAATGCTAAAAGCAGTAACAAGAAATAGGGTGGTCAGTATGGAAGTGAAGAAGTCCTTGCATGACAGTGTGGTAATCCCGACACTGACTTACGGAAGCGAAGCATGGATGTTGGTTGAGAGACTCAGACCAAGAGTGAGAGCAGTGGAAATGAATTACTTAAGGAGTGTGTGCGGAGTTACATGGAGGGATAGACAGACTAATGAGGAAGTAAGAAGGAGGTGTGGTGTGGAGGTAGATGTGCTGGAAATTGTGAAAAGGAACAACTTGAGATGGTTCGGCCATATGGAACGTATGGAAAGCGAGAGAATGACTAAGAGGGTGTACGAGAGCGAGGTGGAGGGACAGAGGGAGAGGTGGAAGGATGGTATGAGGAAGTACATGAACGAAGGCGGTGCTGGTTGAGGGGAGGGGCGTCGACTGACTGGGGACAGCTGCATGGGGGCGGTTCGTTTGTGCCCACCCCTTTGGGGATCACGGCGTCAGGCAATAGATAGATAGATAGATGAATTTTCAAGCCCTACGTGGCAACTAGGGGGAGGGGGTTTCCCCCCCCCCCCCTTTTTTAGATTTCCTAAGTGGAGTAACGTATCTTTTACGGCCAGTGTTCACACTTCTCCCTTCCACCCAGTAGGAATGAGGATCGCATCAGGGGAATTGACCCAGGAGTATCCCAGGTACAATAGCCACGTTACCATTGACCTTCGTACGTTCTCCGCTACCTTCACGGCCACTAATTGGCCATTGACTACATTTTGGCAGGCTCCCGGCGTTTACGAACATCCAACTAGCCACCGGCTTAGTATACCCGGTGCCTGAGCTTAAGGCAAGTTAATGGGATCATCCCGGCCGAGCCAGCCTAGTTCTCTCATGGGTTATCTTCCCTCTCTCTCGCTCGACCAATCACTCTTTGGGCCTGGTATGGCAACGGGTCTGAAGGTATGATGGTATCTTCGTGGTAAGCTGCTTTTAGAAAAGGGGGGGGGGGGAGGTACTGGACGACCAAAACCTTCAACCCTGCCGGACAGGTGGTACGTAGGTAAGTAACAGACAAGAACAGATCGAGAAAGGGTTATTTTTCTTTTCGCTTTTTTTCCAGGTATGATTGGACACTCCAAGTGGGGGATGTGTCCTAGTTAGTAGACAGCGTTCTCTTCCTCCCGACGGCCACGAAAGTGCCGTTATTTATTTAGTCAATTAGAGTTTTTTACCCCTAAGGTTTTGCAAAACCTTCCATTGGGGGCATCACTAGCACTAAGTTGGATATTTTTTTTCCCAACCGTGGTCTCTGGACACAATGCCTGTATATGGCTCTGATTAAGCCACAACTGCCCTGTGTGGCATCACGGCAGCGGGTCTAGCTAGTCCAGGGGCTCAGCAATTTAGGGGAAAGGAAAAGGGGGGTGGGGGACATGCTGGTAAGCCCATAGACCCCTAGAACCTCTCCGCCGGATAATTATAAGGAAGTCACAATCTGTGATATTAATGAAGCAAGCTGAGTATACAGCTCGCCAATATATATATATATATTTTTTTTAAAGTTAAGATCTCATTGTGAGATACGACCAGTTGTATCTAGTCGATCAAATATAACAAGGGGTACGCATCACGAATCACGAGCGGTGAGTTGAAGCAAACTAATTGCATTCAAAGTTTGCGTTCAACTCTTCTTTAGAAATCTATCATAGTCGCAACTATGTACTAATAAGTTTAAAGGCCAAATATATTCCAAGGAATAGCCTACTGGTGTAAGTATGGGAGTACAAGAGTGTTCCCATTTAATATGTGAAGGATTCCAAGCGAAAATCAAGTCACATACAAGCAGCTCTTCTTCAAAGTAACGCACTGCTTGCCCTCTTTTTCTATTTTTTAAACTATTGTATGTACACAATAGATACTTAAAATTTTATACGGATTCTTGGTTAGTACCTATGGCTGGTGGTGTGCTGGGTCACGAATGTCCCCCTCCAGTCTTGGTAATGACTTCCCAAATTTGACTAATTCCTTGAACGTGACGATAGTGCGTTGTTATGTGTGCGATTAGTTTGCTTGGGAAACAGATTAACTTGCTCATGTAGTAATGTACACCCTATGTGGTGGATTGTGTTCTTTTATTTCATAAATTTCATTTTAGTAAGCGTTGTTTCCACATAGCGATTTTGATAATTTAATTTGACTTTATATTGTCCTTGTCCCAATTTTTATTTGTTTAGTTTGCAAGTTATTATTGGGCAAAGAAAGCAAATAACTATAACATTAAACATACATGTAGGTACTATAAAAGCTACGCGTAAGTTTGAGAAGGTTACGCGTATCCCTGGCCCCGAAACGATGCCATAGAAAGCAATATGAGTGATATTGCGTTTATTAGGCAAATAAATAGTCTATATTAGGGTTAGGTTAGGTTAGGTTAATCTAATCTAATCTTGTTATGCCCTGTTTTTCTACAGGTTTAACTTGGGTAATCTATCTATCTATCTATTGCCTGACGCCGTGATCCCCGAAGGGGTGGCCACGAACGAACCGCCCCCATGCACCTCTGTCCCCAGTCAGTCGACGCCCCTCCCCCCAACCAGCACCGCCTTCGTTCATGTAGTTCCTCACTCCATCCTTCCACCTCATATTCGGTCTACCTCTCCCCCTCTGTCCCTCCACCTCGCTCTCGTACACCCTCTTAGTCATTCTCTCGCTTTCCATACGTTCCATATGGCCGAACCATCTCAAGTTGTTCCTTTTCACACTTTCCAGCACATCTACCTCCACACCACACCTCCTTCTTACTTCCTCATTAGTCTGTCTATCCCTCCATGTAACTCCATAACTTGGGTAATGTGAGTTATAATTGACTGGGTATATAAGGCTGCATGCACAATACAAGATATGAGGAATAGAGAACACAAAGAAACACATGGTAGCAAGTTACACCATCACGTTTATTGATATACCACTGCAGAATACTTGTGTAAGACAATATAATAGAATCGAACAACACTAGCATAAGTGGATCTGGATGGAGCCTAGTCTCCCACTTCCAACGTTCAGGTATTAATCTTCTGATCACTGGCTTTGATTTAACAGGTTTATATACCGAAGACCATCAATGTTACTTATAGAATCATATTCACTGTTAGATTTCTTGCTGGTACCATTTCTGCCAACAAACCGTTCCAAGTCCTATCCCTCGACATCATGGGCCCGTTCCCTTCTTACGCTGGCAACCGCTATATCGTCACATTTGTTGTCGTATATTCAAAATTTCTAATAGCCTGCCCAGTTAAAGACCACACAGCCACCACAGTCGCCACACTGCTTGCCACCGAAGTGTTCCCTATATTCGGCCTTCCCCTTGCTCTTTTATCGGACAATGCCCCCGAGTTTAGTGGACACGTTTGGCAACAATTCACCCAACAATGCGGTATTAAGATTAAACACTCATCCCCGTACTGGCCTCAAGGAAATGCTATCTGCGAACGCAGCCATCGCACCATCAACAACCAGTTACGTACAAGAATGATTGCCCTTAATACCTCAGACTGGCCATCACAACTAAAGATGATACAGTGGGGTATGAACACCTGTCCTCGGGAAGACGGTATTTCCCCTCATGAACGTGTTTACGGTGTACCCCCCCTGTTACTGCCATTCCACCACCACGCTTACCTTCCCTCCACCACCTCCACAATTGACCCATTGCAACATCTGCAAAACACCCTCCATACCGCCCAGATCTGTCAAGACACCAAAACTGATAACATCGATGACAAAAACCCTTTCGCCATCCATGGCACCGTAATGGTAGCCAACCTCCCTATCACCAACAAGTTAGGCCCTCGCTATGTCGGGCCCTACACCGTAATACAAGTCCCAAATGCCTTTCAAGTCACCATCGACTATCACGGCGTGACTCGCACGCTCCGAACTAGATTCGTCCGAGCGTTTAAACCTCTAAAGCCACAAGACATTACCCCACCCCACACGTCCGACCCTAAATTAAACACCCCTACTCACCCTCTCACTCAGGCTACGAATATTCCCATACAAACCCCTAAGGATCTAAGCCCTCCAGCACCGAACCGACAAATCTTTTCTCAACATACCCCCCAAACTAACCTCCACAAACCCCAAGCCCCCAATATCACACCTTCCTTCACTTCTGATAGTCAAGTTCCTCCCCAACTTATCCAAGTACAAAAACCTCCACCCACAACCCCGACCACAACAGAAACCCTCCCGTCTAGCCCTGACATACCTCCACCAGGCACCACAGTGAGAAAACCACCACCCCCACCCCAAACCAAGTACACACCCAACCGCACCACACAATCTACCTCAGTAACCTCACGCTACAACTTACGCCCACGACAAACATCGTTTAAAACCTCCAGAAAACACACCCTACTAACCAAGTTCCGTAGGGCTGCCAGACCACTACCCTCCTCCTCCTCCTCCTCCTCCTCCTCCTCTTCTTCTTCTTCGTCGAATTCTCCCCCACAAAGGGAAAGAAGACTAATAATCACCAGCAAATCACCAACCTCATCAAACAACACACGCCCCTACCCCCAACCCTCCAACTTAAATCTACACTCCTTACCCACCCGTCTAGCCCCCCCCGCATCCGCCCCTTTCCCCTCCACGATTCCCACCACCCCACCCACACACTGACCAACCTCCTCATCTCACCGAACCCCCAACCAACCCCCCCCCTAAGAAAACCCCCCCCCAAGTCACCCCCGAGAAAACCCCCACATGTCATTTACCTATAAAACGTGCTTCCCCTCACTATAAAACATCGTCGAGCGACTCAAGTCCCACGACAAACATCTACCTTCCCACCAGGACCGCCAGAGGTAGAATAATCAACAGACCCATCAGATTTAAAGACAGCGATACAAAAATAACCCCGTTCTGACACTAAGGACCCAAGCCACACAACACACACACCCCCTCCTTCCCACACACCTCCTTCACCCACCTTACCTAAACCGATCTTGCGCATTGCCTCACTATATATTCCCAACCTACAACACCGCCCAAGAAAACCAAATAAAACCCAGACTCACATTCCCCCTTCATCCCCAGCTCTGTTGTCACGCGTGAATCCCCTTTCGGTTAGTAACCCATTCACCACACTAAACAGACTTCCTGTCAATCCCACCACTGCCACCAATGAAATGCTAGGTTTTTCCAGGTTAAATAGGAATGGGAATTATCCCCAGGCTACCTTTAGGATCAACCTTTCCTGGTACCTGGCGCGGGGTACGAACCTCTGAAGGGAATTTAACCCCCCTAAAAACCCACAGGTTTTGAGATGCCTTGGGTGGGTTCGAACCCTGGTTAGTGACGCACCACCATCACCACCAGGCCCGCGCGCTAACCCACTGTACTACCACGGACGTACAAAAGTATAGCAACCCTAGTCCGATTTTTAAGAACCACGGTGATAGTCTCTCGAGATGAGTTTATTGGACTTACCATCTACGACTATTTTCGAACCACGGTGATAGTCTCTCGAGATGAGTTTATTGGACTTACCATCTACGACTATTTTACGCTATACCTGACGTCAACTTGGGTTAGTATTATTGTGGGTGCGGGACATTTTCGAGGGCATTACACCAATGTTATGCCCTGTTTTTCTACAGGTTTAACTTGGGTAATGTGAGTTCTGAATGACTGGGTATATAAGGCTGCATGCACAATACAAGGTATGAGGAATAGAGAACACAAAATAAACACACGGTAACACGACACAAGTTCACGTTTATTGACGTAAATAAATAAAGAGTATAGAAAGATAGTAATTCTCGCACAAAACAAATAATAGAAGGGAACTGCTAGCATTAGCGGATCTGGATGGAGCCTAGTCCCACTTCCAACGTTCAGGTATATTCTTCTGATCACGGGTTTAATTAGCAAGTTTATATTTTACTGGAAGACCTCAATATATTCGTATAATTCAATGTCACTGAGTTGACCTCTTACTGGCTGGTCGCGTGCCCAAGTAGCAGCTCACAGTTAGGGTTAGACACGTGTATATTGTAGAACACGGAATCTCTAGTAACCTCATGGGGGTACTGATCTAAGTTTTATATTCTTATGGCAGAAATACGTAGAACACAAATCAGTGGGCGAACGTTAGATATCACTAGAGTTTTAATATCTGAATAAGGTAATTACGAGAGTCAAGGTCGCCTGTTAATTAAAGAGCACTGATCGCTTAGTACGTCCCAAATGGAATGGTTAAATATGAATTTACACTGGGCAAGGTTTTAGCCACTTTATAGAAAGTTAATAAGTGAGTATCAAGCTAGTACTATAACACTTAGTACTAGCAACATGAATCTTGAATAGTATTGGTAGATCTGGTCCTGGTTATCTTGCTTCCGGTGATGTGTAATGCCCTCGAAAATGTCCCGCACCCACAATAATACTAACCCGAGTTGACGTCAGGTATAGCGTAAAATAGTCGTAGATGGTAAGTCCAATAAACTCATCTCGAGAGACTATCACCGTGGTTCGAAAATAGTCGTAGATGGTAAGTCCAATAAACTCATCTCGAGAGACTATCACCGTGGTTCTTAAAAATCGGACTAGGGTTGCTATACTTTTGTACGTCCGTGGTAGTACAGTGGGTTAGCGCGCGGGCCTGGTGGTGATGGTGGTGCGTCACTAACCAGGGTTCGAACCCCACCCAAGGCATCTCAAAACCTGTGGGTTTTTAGGGGGGTTAAATTCCCTTCAGAGGTTCGTACCCCGCGCCAGGTACCAGGAAAGGTTGATCCTAAAGGTAGCCTGGGGATAATTCCCATTCCTATTTAACCGGGAAAAACCTAGCATTTCAAATCTAATATAATATTTATACATTTTGGGCAGTGGGCGGGGCCAAGGCATGGGTTCCGGCTGCGTGCATGGCCTCCCGTTCTTTTCCCTATAAATTCGTTATATTTTATATATTAGAACCTAACTTAACCTAACCTAACCTAACCCTAATATAGACTATTTATTTGCCTAATAAACGCAATATCGCTCATATTGCTTACATACACGTAGCTATAAAGCTACGCGTAGGTTCGAGTAAATGACGCGTACCTTTGGCCCCGATCTGTTGCCATAGCTTTCATACACGTAGCTATAAAGCTACGCGTAGGTTCGAGTAAGTGACGTGTACCTATGGCCCCGATCTATTGCCATACAGAGGTATGGAAGACCATGACCGCCACCGGTACGCGCAACTTCTCTTGGCCAATCATGTTCTGCGTAATTCTGACGTCACGCACTGGCAACCAATCAGCAGCGCGTCAAGAACAACCACCCAACCAGCATCGCGTAACTCTGTCGTCATCGATCATAGCCAATCCACAGGGCGTAACTCGGAAGACATTATACTCTAGAACAATCATTATTGTGTTTTTCTGAGGACATAAATGAGGCGGTAAAACAATACATTGTTGTTGCTTGTATGCTTGTGGGTGTGCTGTAAACAATCAGGTAATGTGTCTATGCCTATTTCAAATACTTTTATGTTATTGGCCTACACCATAAATCATCTATAAAACATTAACCTAACCTAACCTAACCTAACCTAACCTAGTACTACATGAATACTAGGTTAGGTTTGGTTAGGTTAATGTTTTATAGATGATTGACGAGCTACTGATTGGCTAAGGGAGTTACGCGTAACTCCAGAAGTTGCGCGTAGCGGTGGCGGTAAGGGGCTTCCATACAGAAGAGATAGAGTTACGCAGGTGTTATACAAGTTCTGCAGTTTTTTATTATGACATTAGAAGTGAACAAAATGAACAAAGCAATACAATTTCACGAACATTTGCTTGTATTTGTTCTGCATATAATTTGGCCCAGGTTGACATCCTGATTACCTCTCCCCCCCCCCCCCCAAGCAGTAGATCTCGCACAGCTGGTTACTTTTTGGGATAAAGCTCCTCCCACTTAAGGGGAGTAGGGTAGTTTTTCTAGTTCCCTCGTGTTTAGCCTCATTACTTTTGAGATTTTTTGACGTTCGGGCCATTAGATTGGCGATTTTAATAAATTTTACCCCATTTCGTTGTCAATTTTAAGACCTTGCGTGCCATTTAGGTGTTGAATTTTCCTGGCGAGCAAATAGCTAGCCTGAAATTTTAGGTGGGGACATTTTTATTTATCTTGAAGGGGGGTCTAGGGGGTGTTATTCTAAGCTTGATGGAGGTTTAGCGAGGACACTAAAAAATAAATGAATGAATATACCGAACAACAAAACTAGCCCCTTTAGGACCTAACAGAAGGCTGCTCTAGGGTGGCATCATGTGAATGGAGAGCTATATAAAGAAGGATCAAGCATTATGCTGGGGTCACACATTCACGTATATGCTCCCGTATGCTCCCGTACGAAGGTTTATTGGTAGTTGGCAACCGAATACGTAAAACGTAAGGGCTTAGTACGCAAAACGTAAATGAAATTGTGTCTAGTCGTGGGGGTTGGTACGCATGGCGGGAGTAGCCACGCTGGTCGGGGAGGTGGTTGGTGCGGCCAAGGCCGCCCGGTATGTTTTGGATTTCAAATCAGATACGGGGCTCGCGCTCACGTATGTCAAAAGTCGGGAAATCCTACGTCTGACCGGGCGATCGGCTACGTCTGACGGGAGCAGCCCCGTAAGACGTAGCAGCTCGCCCGGTCAAACGTAAGCTGCTCCCGTAAATCGTAAAATATTCCCGTCAAACGGGACTGTTAACGTTAGTCCGGGCGCATCTGGCAGCACCGCCGCACTGCGTGTTGGCGGGAAGACGCGGCAACGTTGTACGGGGGGTATATAAGGACCAGCGGGGGACACTCCCGTCACACCTCTCACCACACCGGAGCAGCAAACAACAAGCCAACCCTGCCACCTGCTTGCCACCCTCTGCACCCTGCCCTGCCCTGCTTGCCACCCTCTGCACCCTGCCCTGCCCTGCTTGCCACCCTCTGCACCCTGCCCTGCCCTGCTTGCCACCCTCTGCACCCTGCCCTGCCCTGCCCTGTACCATGCATAAGAAAGGCGTGAAGAAGGCCAGGAAGGCTTCCCCTGCCACCTCGATGTCTGCCACCTCACCGCCTGCCACCTCACCTTTTGACCCCTCTCAGCCTGGCCCCTCCAACTCTGACCCCTCTCAGCCTGGCCCCTCCAACTCACCGCCTGCCCTCTCGACGCCTGATGAAGATGAAGTTGTTATCGACCTCGGCCCCGCTAGTGGAGAGCTCGAGGTTGAAGTGGATGAGAGTGAGGAAGACGAGGAGGAAGAAGAAGAACCTGCACCTTCCAACAGCGTACAGGCCCCACCAAAGAAACGGCGCCGGAAGAAGACTAACATCATACTGACGGAGGAGACTGAGCGTATGCTGGCTGATTGGATTGAGCTGGATGTGCCTTTCATTTATGACAAGGGTGACCCCAGGCACAAAAACAAGGAGCATATCGAGGCTGTATGGGCGGAGAAGGCTGCGACCATGGACCCACCAATGACCGCCTTCGATTTAAAGACGTGGTGGGGATCTCTCAGCTCCAGGTTCGGCCGGCTCAGCAAGTTGAAGAGTGGTGATGGGGCCAAACGACTGACGGAGAGGGAAAAGTGGATCCTCAACATGTTCCACTTCATGAAGCCACACATCGTCCGTCAAAAGAAGCCCCGGTCACTTGGTATGCCTGAGGTACGTTGATATTTGTTATGTTTTCAAACCCTTTCACAGTGACAGTGTCAGTTTTTGTTTTTTTGGTAATTATTTTGCTTATAATGATGCTATTATTGTGTTCAATTTATCGTGTTAACTTCAAATTTTTGTTAATGAAACGCATAATAACTAAAACCAGTTTATTCATGTTATTTTAAAGGTTACAAGGATGAATGCTTATGTTGAATGTTATTTTAAAGTTCATAAATAATGTACATGTTACTAATTATACATTCATGTCCCAACAGTCTGCTGGCTAAGCTGCCGCACTGGAGCCTGCTGCTGTTCCTGTCCCTGACCGCACCCCAACACCTCCCGTCCCAGTCTACGAGGTGGATGACCCCTCTGCCGGCAGTCAGGAGGAGGAGGACACACCCCCAGCCATCGCCCAGCCTGCGCGGAAGGTGAAGAAGGGGAAGCCTCCTGGTGCTGTCCCTTCAACTTCAACACACGGGACCCTGGAGCAAGTGAGTAGAGGAAATATTAGTTACATTGTTCATTGGTGGCACCCCATTGCAATTCCATGCTATTATTAGATAAAGTGTTTCTGTTTCCAAAGTTATTAGAATAACATAAAGTAATAATAATACTAAAGATGTCATGATTTCACACCATACTATCAACAATAACTTTGAACATATTTGGTTCCCAGATAAATACTTGGTCAAATATGAAAATATTATGTTTCGTGTGTTTAATGTTCTCTTGTTTCTTGTTCAAGGTCCTCGTAAATTCGGAGAAGCTGCGCCAGAACCTGGGTCAGGCGTTCGATGTGGTCGAGGACCAGGACCACAAGTATTGGCGCTACTCCCTGGAGGGCATGGTTAAAGACTGTGTGGGGCTGCCTCCAGCTTATAACACCACACTGAAGTTGGAACTCTTGGCAGCCATCGACTGGTTCAAGGTTGCCCATGCGGAGGGAGTGGCCCGGCCTGGTCCGGACCTCTTGCTTCACGCCCACAGGAGCTTTGGCTTTCCGGCACCCCTACCCCAACCCGTGGCACAGCAGCATCCGACAGTGATGTACCAGGGCACTCCGGCAACCACCCTGCCTCCTCCCACCCTGCCGACCCAGCCCCAGCCTGCTGTTGGGAGCATCGTGCTACCTGTACACCAGATTGCAGCCTTGCAGTCGTTGCTGGTGCAGCCACGTGTATCGACACCCCTTCGCCAATTCGTCCCGCCTACTGCCTCCACACCCAGCCACACGTCGTTCGACCTGGGGCAGTTTGGCAACACCTTCATTGAAATGCTGACGGCCCAACAATCACCTGCAGCTTTCAATCCAGGTACGCCTGGGTCGGCCATAGATCCCGTCAATGAAACCCCGGAGACCCCCAAGAAGTAACCATACCCTCTCTATATATATAAATACATTTTAATTTGTATTTTGAACAAATATATGTATTTGTGTAATGACGTGTGTGTTTCTATTTCCAATATTTTATCATAATTGTTGATTAATAAGATGACAAATAAAATCTAGAATGAAAGTAATGAGCATACAAAATAAATAATTCATTTAAACGCAATAATGATAATATGGTTAATACTAATTGTTATGCCCTGTTTTTCTACAGGATTAACTTGGGTAATGTGAGTTCTAACTGACTGGGTATAGAAGGCTGCATGCACAAAACAAGGTATGAGGAATAGAGAACACAAAATAAGCACACGGTAACAAGACACACAATCACTTTTATTGATGTACACACTTCTATAGTTTTCTTGATGATGATTAATATAAAGCATAAGAAGATATGAATACTCGTACAAGACAAATGATAGAATTGAACAACACTAGCATTAAGTGGATCTGGATGGAGCCTAGTCTCCCACTTCCAACGTTCAGGTATTAATCTTCTGATCACTGGCTTTATTCACAAGTTTATATACTGGAGACCATAAATGTTACTTATAGATTCATATTCACTGTTAGATTTATCACTGGTAGCTCTGGTGCACAAGTAGTAGTTCACAGACTAGATTAGACACGCGTATTTTAGAGTACGGGAATTCTAGTAACCTCAGGGGGGTACTGATCTAAGTTTTATATTCTTGTATCAGAAACACATAGAACGCAAATCAGTGGGCGAACATCAGATATCACTAGGGTTTCACTTCTATGTAATAATATCTGGATATATGGGTAATTACGAGAGTTAATATCGCCTGTTAATTAATAAACACTGATACGCTTAGCACTTCCTAATGGAATGGTTATATATGAATTATACTGGGGCAAAGATATAGCCACTTCATAGAAATATTAATAAGTGAGTCTCTAAATAGCACTGTAACACTGTAGCACTGATAGAGTGAATCTTGGGTAGTATTTGATTGGTCTGGTCCTGGTTATCTTGCGTCCGTGATGTTGGGGGCTAACGACTGGTTCCGCGGCCGTCCAGATGGTCCATATGTAGAAAGTTCTCAAGACGGATCTCTTAGCGATCGTTGCTGGTTACACTCTTATATACCCTCTGGTTTCTAGACCTGAATCACAGATATTAGGATCTTCCTGTCAATCTGGATCGGAATTAATGCCAAGCGCATCTCACATCGATCGCTCAGCTTCCCGGTCTGTATGAAGGTTATAAGGTGTACGTAGATTTCTTTTACGTGGACAGATCCTTCTATCTAAATCTGCCACGGAGTCTGCCGGCTCTGGAACTCAATTCTCAGGAACAAACCATGATAGAGCTAGAGGTCAACACAAGGGACCAAGCCACTGTTTGGTGTCTATCTTTCAACTGATTTTACTGGGGGCTGGAGCTCGGTTTATAGGTTCGGTTTTGGACCCTGTAGGCAATAGGGATCTCGAATTTTGATGGACTTATTTGAGCTCTCAATTGATACAGGAACTAGGTAAGGTGGTGATTACTGTTGTGGCACATGGCTGTATGGAGCCTTCATAATGTGATATAACTGAGCCTTAGTAAGAGGTACTATTTTGGCTATACTGGAAGTATTTAGGGAGAGAGACTGGATCTACTTTGCGAGGAGGTTTGGGACATCTTTGATAGGAGCGTCTCTCTTAGATTGCTCAGTCTTCATTCTATGGTATAGCTGAGGTGCTAATTTGGTTATCGGAGTATGCAAGAAAGGTTAATGGGTTAATAGAGGTTAGTAAGGGTGTTAGTCATACATGGTTAGTTCATTGATAGGAAGAATTCCTGTGCTACCTGGCAATGACCCGGAAGTCAAAACAGGGGTCAGGTGTACCTCCGCAGGGGTAGGGGTCTCCCTCCTCGGGTGGGTGAAAGGGGTAGGCGCGCGTCCTCTCTCTGTGATGGTCGTCTGGGCGGCTGTGGCTGGGGGCTTGCCATATTACAAGTGTTTGTAATAACCCTCTGTTTATGAGACAGATGTGGGTGTTCGTAATACCAAAACCGAAGGTGCCTTGATCAGCTGGTTTAATTGGTTGGGTTGCTAACTCTGCCACATTTATCTGGAAGTATGGCAATAGAGGTTAGTCACTGGCGAGGCGGATAGCCTCGCACTGACGATCATTTGGTACAGGGTTGTGAATGGGTTGTGAGGGAATAGATGGCATGCAAAGGGTTAGTAAAGTTCTAATGGTATTCCTTCCTACTGGGGGAAGGTAGGCTGGATAGGAGTATATATACAAAAGGTTTGAGAATGTTAGTAACGGAAAAGTTAAGGATATTCAGGGGGTATGGTGGAGAGGCTAGGTCAGGAGGGAGTCGAGGAGCGTGGGGGGTTAACGAGAGGGACAGGGTTAAGGGGGGCTACGTGGAAGTTTGACCCTAAGGTCTCTGGGCGTAGGGGTGGCATTAGGTTACAGTTGGTATCTTAGACTGGGGGTTAACGACAGGGAAGGTAGGTTAATCAAACGCTACCGGGGGATGAGCAATAGGTGGTGGTATATGAGTCTGGAAATTAGAGAATCATGTGGACTGTGGGGAAGATGAGGTTAGCTGTAGGTGTGTGCTTGACTGTGGATAAAAGTAGAGAAAAACATAGTGTATTATTACTCGTCAATACGATGGGTTATGGACACTATTAGTTGACACGATTTCTTGCGGATCTAGTTGTCCCTGGGAACTGCGTTTTCTATGAAATATATACCAAAGAAAGCGGCAGTTCGTAGGGGTAGCTTCGTTATTGTTTCTTGGTAGATATGCGTCGAAACAATGGTAAAAGAGGGTTATCTATACAATCTCTGGTTGGGGTAAGAATTAGAGTTACTGCATGGTTGCTAACATCTTCAGTCATTATCTCTGTCTAGGTCTTACAGGAATAATGGTTATATATACAATGGTGTACCCGTGGGTATCATCGTGTACTTAATCTAGGGGCGGGGGGGGGGGCAGGGATTCTTACATAAGATTCCCTGGTTTGATGAACATGGAGTAGAATTGGGCAATACAGGAACAATGGAATTTCCTATACCATCTCGTCTGTGCAGGAATATAGTTACTGGATTGCTCGCGGCATCTTCAGTCGTGAGATCTGGCAAGATAGGGCAGGCATAATGGTTGCACGATGGTGTACCCGTGGGTATATAGTTTCTTATCAATTATGACATGGGGGTTAACATATTACTTCTCGGATGGAAGAACATACATAGATTTATGGGGGTGGTTTGTCTTCAGAAACTTAGTCTGGCAAGACAAGGTATTTTAGGGTATGTTGATATTGATATCTTAACTTAGGGACAGGGCATGGGTGTATTAAATTAAGGTGTATTCATGTTCATCATCATGTAGGTAGAGTCTGGCGGGTAAGAGGTGTAGGACACGAGGGGTAGTGGATACGCGAGGTGGGGGAAGGGTCAGTGGTTAGAAGCGATAGGCAGGTGTGGTTTGGAGCTGCTTAGCCCTGCGGGCTTCGGCCTGTCTGAACTGGTTGGCTTGGTGCCTTCTCTCCTTCTTTCTTCTCTCACGCTGATCTATGGGGCGTCTGCTCTCACCTGGTCCTTTCGTTCTGTGGGCCTTTCCTTCGGGTGTTTCTGTTCCCGTTTCTTTGTTGTTCTCGCTCGTGGCTTCCGTGGTGGGCTTCTCGTTCTGGGGCATTTTACTTCCCTCTCCTTCGTTGTAGGCTCGTCCTTGAGCCTCAAGGGCGAAGTAAAGAGAAGTATAGTCATGGTGGGTCATTTGGAGGGTGTGTAGAAGGTCCCACCAGGCAAGAGAGCGAGGGTCAGGTTTCTTCTGCAGGTCTATGTAGACCTGTAGGAATGTGTCTTCGGTGTTGTGGAGGGCGGCTGCCCGGGCTTGATGTGGCCGTTGTAGACGGGCTAAGCGTCCTGTGGACGTTTTTAATTTAATACGTCTTATGAACGGTGTGCATTCGTCCTCAGTGGGGGTGGGGACGGGAGCGACGAATGGTGTGGATGTGTTCATGGTGGAGGTCAGGTATTGAGTGAGGTGTGTGGGACTGACAGGAGGCCTCTTCAGTGTGGTGAAGGGGTTAACAACTGAAGGGGAGGGACTAACGTGTGAAGGCGGAGCTGGGGGTGAAGGGGGGATATGAGTCTGGGGTTTTTGGGGTTGTTTTGGGTGGTGTTGCAGGCTGGGAAAATATATGGAGGCAATGTGCAATATTGGTTTAGGTAAGGTGCGTGATGGAGGTGTGTGAGAAAGAGGGTGTGTGTGTGTTGTGTGGCTTGGGCTTTTAGTGGAAGAACGGGGTTTTGTTTTTACATAACTGTCTTCAAATCTGATGGGTCTGTTGATGATTCTACCTTTGGACGTTCTGGTGGGAAAGTAGATTTTTGTAGTGGGACTTGAGTCGCTTGACGATGTTTTATATTGAGGGGAAGAACGCTTTACAGGTGGAGGACATTTAGTGGGGGTGATGTAGGGGGTTATTTGAGAGGTAGATGCGTGTGGAGGTTTTTGTCGAGTGAGGGTGGTAGGAGGAATGGGAGAGGATTGGGTGGGGGTATTGATGGGGGTTCTCGGAGGGGTGACTTTGTGGAGGGATTTAAGTGGGGGTGTGGAGGTCGGGTATGTCATTTTGGAGGGGCTTTGGTTGGGAGTTACTTGTGTGGTAGACGTGGTGGGTGAGGAGGGGTTGGTCGTTGGCATAGGGTAGTCTTTAGGGGGAGGTTGGTTGGGGATTTTATGAGATGATGAGGTTGGTTGATGCGTGGGTGGGGTCGCAGGGATAGTGGAGGGGAAAGGGTTGGGGGGGGGGGGGCTAGACAAGTGGGTAGTGAGTGGAGGTTTAATTGGGAGGGTTGGGGGTAGGAAAGTGTGTTGGGTGCGTTCTTTGGTGGGGTTGGTGATTTGATGGTGGTGGAAATAGGTGGTTTTGTGGGAGTTTGGTGGGGGGGCAGATCTAGAAGGTCATTCGGGGTGATGAGGTGGGGGTTGAGAGGGGATGAGGTTGAAGGGGAAGGTATTGGCTTTCGTGGGAGGGTGGGGGTGGTTATTTTTGGAATATAGTTAGAGGGGTGATGGTGTTTGCTTGTGATTATTCGTCTTCTTTCCCTTTGTGGAGGAGAATTCGACGAAGAAGAAGAGGAGGAGGAGGATAGTGGTCTGGCAGCTCTACGGAACTTTGTTATCAGGGTGTGTTTTCTGGAGGGTTTAAAGGATTTCAGTCGTGGGCGTAAGTTGTAGCGTGAGGTGACTGGGGTAGATTGTGCGGTGCGGTTGGGTGTATACTTGGTTTTAGGTGGGGGTGGTGGTTTTCTTACTGTGGTGCCTGGTGGAGGTACTTCAGGGCTAGACGGGAGGGTTTCTGTTGTGGGTGGAGGTTTTCGTACTTTGATATTTTGGGGAGGTACTTGACTATCAGAAGTGAAGGAATTGGTCATGGTGGAGGAAGGTGTGATAGTGGGGGCTTGGGGTTTGTGGAGGTTAGTTTGGGGGGTATGTTGAGGAATGATCGGCAGGTTCTGTGCTGGAGGGTTTAGGCCTTTAGGGGTTTGTAGGGGAACATTTATAGCCTGAGTGGGAGGGGTAGTAGGGGTGTTCAATTCAGGGTCGGACGTGTGGGGTGGGGTAATGTCTTGTGGTTTTAGAGGTTTAAATGCTCGGACGAATCTATTTCTGAACGTGCGAGTCACGCCGTGATAATCAATGATGACTTGATAGGCATTTGGGACTTTGATGATGGTGTAGGGTCCGACATAGCGAGGGCCTAATTTGTTGGTGACAGGGAGGTTGGCTACCATTACAGTGTCATGGATGGCGAAAGGGTTTTTATCATCGGGGTTATCATTTTTGGTGTTTTGACAGGTTTGGGCGGTATGGAGGGTGTTTTGCAGATGTTGCAATGGGTCAATTGTGGAGGTGTTGGAGGGGAGGTGAGCGTGATGGTTTAACGGCAGTAACAGGGGGGGTACGCCGTAAACACGTTCATGAGGTGAAATACCGTCGTCTCGGGGACAGGTGTTCATGCCCCATTGTATCATTTTTATCTGTGATGGCCAGTCTGAGGTGTTAAGAGCAATCATTTTGGTACGTAACTGGTTGTTGATGGTGCGATGGCTGCGTTCGCATATAGCATTTCCTTGAGGCCAGTACGGGGATGAGTGTTTGATCTTAATACCGCATTGTTGGGTGAACTGGTGCCAAACGTGTCCACTAAATTCGGGGGCATTGTCGGATAGAAGAGCAAGGGGAAGGCCGAATATAGGGAACACTTCTGTGGCAAGCAGTGTGGCGACTGTGGTGGCTGTGTGGTCTTTAACTGGGCAGGCTATTAAATTTTTTGAATATACGACAACAAATGTGACGATATAGCGGTTGCCAGCGTAAGAAGGAAACGGGCCCATGATGTCGAGGGATAGGACTTGGAACGGTTTGTTGGCAGAAATGGTACCAGCTGGGCCTGGGGTGCGTGATCTATCCTTCCCCAATAAACAAGGTTTGCAGGATTCTGTCACGCGTTGTGCAATCTTGGAGGGGTTGGGGGTCCAGTACTGATCCGCGAAGATTTTTAACATTTTCTTTTGTCCAAGGTGTATGCCGTTTCCCTCGTGGATGGCAATCATGTAGTCGTGGGCAATGGTGGGGGTCTAGGACTATGTGAGCGGAGTCTGTGGCAAGTTGATCTCCCCAGCGAGTCAGTTTCTTGAAGATATTTAACGGTATCCAGGGTGGTCTGATCCTTGTTTCCCAAGATTGAATTAGTGAGGGGGCTGGGGGGAATTATGTTGGTTGATGGGGGTATGTAAGAGCTCAGTGTTTTGTAAGGCGGCTAGGTTGGTGGGGGGGTCTTTCGGTACTGGCAAACGTGACAGGGCGTCTGCATTGGTGTGAAGTTTACCTGGACGATACTGTATTGTAAAATCGTAGTCCTCTAGTGTCTCTCTCCAGCGTACCAAGATGGCTGAGTTGGTTTCGCACCTACGCAACCATTGCAAAGATTGATGGTCGGTTATTATATCTAGTTTCGCGCCCAACACAAATGACCTGAAGTGGTTGAGTGCCCAAATAATCCCTAGGCACTCTCTCTTGGTGGCTGCATAATTCTGTTGGGCTTGGTTGAGTGTGGAGCTGGCATACGCTATCACATGTTCCTCTCCGTCTCTTACTTGAACTAAAACTGCACCAATGGCGTACAGAGATACGTCGGTATAAAGACGGAAAGGTTTATGGTAATCAGGGAAAGCGACAATAGGGGCTTGGATCAGCTTTTGTTTCAAAGTGTTAAAAGCGAGGTCTCTTTCAGGTGTCCAGGTGAATGTGGTGTCCTTGTGGGTGAGTTGGTGGAGGGATCTGGCTATTGCGGCAAAGTGTGAGACGCAACGTCTGTAGTATGTGGCTAAACCTAGAAAAGAACGTACTCCTTTAACGGTGGTGGGTGGGGGTTGGTTTTGTATGACTTGAAGTTTCTTGGGGTCTGGTGCAATGCCATGTTCAGATATTACGTGGCCGAGGAAATCTACCTTATTTCGTGCAATCTCGCATTTTGAGGGTTTCAATTTCAGCCCGGCGGCTCGGATTCTTTGAAGAACTTGTTTCAACCTGAGGAGGTGTTCTTCCCAGGTTTGTGAGTACACAATGATATCGTCTAGATACGCTAGGCAGGTTTCCCAGGTAAGGCCATGTAATACCGCTTCCATCAAACGGGAGAAAGTGGCGGGTCCGTTGCAGAGGCCAAAAGGTAGGACGTTAAATTCGTAGTGGTGGCCACCACTAGTGGAGAATGCTGTTTTTTCTTGGTCCTCTGCCTTGATGGGCACTTGCCAATACCCTGCTTGCAAGTCGAGGGTAGTGAACCATCTGGATCCGTATAGGGAGTCAAGGGAATCGTCTATCCTGGGTAATGGCGTAGCGTCCTTAATGGTTACGTCATTCAATATCCTGTAATCTACGCAAAAACGGGTTGATCCATCTTTCTTTTTTACTAGGACAACAGGGGAAGACCAGGGGCTGATGGACGGGTTAGCAATTCCGGCCTCTAACATCTCTTGGACTTGCCGTTCCTCTTCCTGGCGTTGTATGGGATTTTTTCTACGGGATGGTTGTCTTATGGGGGGGCCTGTGGTGTTAATGATGTGTTGTTCAACATCGGTCTGTCCTATTTCAGTGGGTTGTTGGGCAAATACGTCACTGAACTCTAGCAATAGTTCGTACATGCTGTGTTTTTGGTGGTCGGATAATGTGTCAGGGAGAGGGGGTAATTTGAGACTGGTAGGGGTTTCATTGGAATCTATGGGGAGGTCATCAAATGTTTCGAGGTCTCCTATGATGAGGCCTTTTGGTAATGTCAGGGATTCTTCAGAGATATTGGCCACTAGAATGTGGTTTATGCGAGCGGAAATGATGGCGGGTTGTAGGAGGCAACGATTGGGGTTGGTGGATGTGGTAGTGGGGGAAAATATCATGTGAGTTTGGGGTATGGGTCGAAGGTTAACCCATTTTTGATGGCGGGGGGGAATTTGACATTTATCTATTAGCTGGGCTAATGATGGTGGGGGACCGACTGGTGAGCAGGTGCTCGGTACGCATGAGGGGGGGGGAATCACTTTGGTGGGGGTCACGCGTGAGGGGGGGATTAACGGCGCGTGTGGGAGGATCAGAGTGGTGAGGTTTGAGTGATTTAGAAAACGGAATTTGTTGGTGGGACTGCGGAGGGTTGGTGGGGGAAGAGTTAGGTATAGAACATGGGTTATTGGTGGAGGACTGATGTACTGATTTGTGGTTGTTAAAAGGACGAATTTGGGGAGTTTGTCGGTGGCAGTGACGGTTTGTTTAGAGTTTATATGGGATGGGTGGGTTTGTCTGTCATGAGGGAGTGAGTCAAGTGTGGGGTTTTGAAGTTTTTTAGGGGTGTGAATTGTGTGGGGGTGGAAGGGAGCTACTGACGGAAAGCAGTCACAAGGGAAATTTTGTTGGTTGTAGAATAGCTGAGCATTTCTGGGGGCATGGGGAAAACATTGTTGGGTACATAGGTCGGCATTTTCCCTGGAAACGTGTACATAAATATTTGGTAGAATGGTTTTTACATACATAAGAGTCTGTCCTGGAAACATGGGAGGATTGATCCTGGACAGAGTTAGGAGAAATGGGGGGGTTTACATCATTGAGTTGCTTGGACTTGTCTTCTTTCGTTTGTTGAGGCATTTTTTCAACGGAATGAGTGATATTTTGAGAGAACTCGGGGCAAAGGGGGGGGGGGGGGGGTAGGAATTACCTTAGTGCTAGCTGCAACTTGGTAATCTTGACTCAGAGTTTGTTGAGGGTGGAGGTGTTTTTTCCTTTTGTGAACTGGTTTCTGCGTGATTGGTTTGTCAGCGGCTTTGGGTTGGATTTTTTTTTTTAATGAGATCAGCCTGTGGCCGCAGCCAACCTGGGCCTGGAGTTTTTGAAGGAGGTCAAGTCCAAGGAAACCATCGTAATGTTTACAGTAGGAGGAAAATACTGTGAACGGGTGATAACAACGGGCATGGGGGGCAGGAGTAGTTACTGACAGGGGCAAAGTGTCTCCTAGGAGATTTAAGTAGGTATCAGCAGCTGAGATTAGTTCTGATTTGGTAGGTAACAAGGGGCCAAATAGTCGGTGGTGTTGATCATAATAAGACTTGAACAAACATGACTTAGCAGCTCCCGTGTCGATTAACAAGCGGACAGGAATGTCCTTGATTTTGGCCATGTAGTAAATGGGGGCAGTGCGATCAGTTATGGCGTCCCCCGCCGAGGCCATCGTGGGCGGGGGATACTTTAAAAATCCTGGGAGTCGGTATCTACCTCCTCCAGGGTTTCCTCGGTATCGTCTGAGGTCATGATATGGGCTATGTCTTCGGTGTGCATTTCCTCCATTTCTTCCTCTTGTCCCAATTCCTCTTCATTTACAGAAATGCGAGGAGTAAAGGGGCGAGGTTTGGCAGAGTCACGAATTTGATGGAGGGCACACTTAGCACTACAGGCAGAGAAATCATAGGGGTTGATAATCACTAATGTAGGGTTCTTACTTTGGTAGGTGTTGTAGGTTTTGTTCCGGTTGAAGATTCTGCGTGGCTGGGTAGGTTGGAACCGGGGCCTACTGGGTTGGGGCTTGCCGGAAGGGTAGGTAGGTTTGTTGTGGAAGGATGAGGATGGGTAGGCATTCTTGGAGTTGAAGGTTTGAGCCTTGGGGTTTTGGCTGTCGAGGTGCTGCGGGTGTGTGGGGAACCTCTTGATTACAGCGATTTGGGTGGGTGTTTCTGTGCGCACGGCCAAAATACGTCGGATCGTGATGAGATCTTTTTGATATCCGACGAAATCGTGCACACGGAAATGATCCTTTACTGCTGAGGGCAATATTGATACAAGGTTGACCAGAATCTGCTGTTCTTGCTGGATTCTGGTCAATGTGGGGAAAGACACTTTGATATGTTGGGCGATCTTATTCACTGTGGCATCTAGATCGCCTTCGAATTTAGTGTCTTGGATACGGGTGTGGGCCACGAAAACGCCCAACGAAGGCTTAATGGCCTCTATCACTATTGGGCGAAATTCGTCCCATGTGAGAGCAGGGTGCACTTGGTAGGCAACCAGGGAAACGGCTTTTCCCAGGTGCGTTAATGTCACGGCTATCTTTTCTGCGTCCGTGGTATAAACTAGGTCAAGTACGGGTTTCACTATGTCCATGAACGTTTCGATCTCGTAAGTCTCCCCATCATAATGTGGGATGGGGATGTGAGAACGGTGCGCCATGATGTTATCGTGTTCTGGCTGTTCCAAACTTGCAATGTAATGCAACCTTTTATCCGAATCAAGAACCACCGCTGGCACCAATGTTATGCCCTGTTTTTCTACAGGATTAACTTGGGTAATGTGAGTTCTAACTGACTGGGTATAGAAGGCTGCATGCACAAAACAAGGTATGAGGAATAGAGAACACAAAATAAGCACACGGTAACAAGACACACGATCACTTTTATTGATGTACACACTTCTATAGTTTTCTTGATGATGATTAATATGAAGCATAAGAAGATATGAATACTCGTACAAGACAAATGATAGAATTGAACAACACTAGCATTAAGTGGATCTGGATGGAGCCTAGTCTCCCACTTCCAACGTTCAGGTATTAATCTTCTGATCACTGGCTTTATTCACAAGTTTATATACTGGAGACCATAAATGTTACTTATAGATTCATATTCACTGTTAGATTTATCACTGGTAGCTCTGGTGGACAAGTAGTAGTTCACAGACTAGATTAGACACGCATATTTTAGAGTACGGGAATTCTAGTAAGCTCAGGGGGGTACTGATCTAAGTTTTATATTCTTGTATCAGAAACACATAGAACGCAAATCAGTGGGCGAACATCAGATATCACTAGGGTTTCACTTCTATGTAATAATATCTGGATATATAGGTAATTACGAGAGTTAATATCGCCTGTTAATTAATAAACACTGATACGCTTAGCACTTCCTAATGGAATGGTTATATATGAATTATACTGGGGCAAAGATATAGCCACTTCATAGAAATATTAATAAGTGAGTCTCTAAATAGCACTGTAACACTGTAGCACTGATAGAGTGACTCTGGGGTAGTATTTGATTGGTCTGGTCCTGGTTATCTTGCGTCCGTGATGTTGGGGGCTAACGACTGGTTCCGCGGCCGTCCAGATGGTCCATATGTAGAAAGTTCTCAAGACGGATCTCTTAGCGATCGTTGCTGGTTACACTCTTATATACCCTCTGGTTTCTAGACCTGAATCACAGATATTAGGATCTTCCTGTCAATCTGGATCGAAATTAACGCCAAGAGCATCTCACGTCGATCGCTCAGCTTCCCGGTCTGTATGAAGGTTATAAGGTGTACGTAGATTTCTTTTACGTGGACAGATCCTTCTATCTAAATCTGCCACGGAGTCTGCCGGCTCTGGAACTCAATTCTCAGGAACAAACAATGATAGAGCTAGAGGTCAACACAAGGGACCAAGCCACTGTTTGGTGTCTATCTTTCAACTGATTTTACTGGGGGCTGGAGCTCGGTTTATAGGTTCGGTTTTGGACCCTGTAGGCAATAGGGATCTCGAGTTTTGATGGACTTATTTGAGCTCTCAATTGATACGGGAACTAGGTAAGGTGGTGATTACTGTTGTGGCACATGGCTGTATAGAGCCTTCATAATGTGATATAACTGAGCCTTAGTAAGAGGTACTATTTTGGCTATACTGGAAGTATTTAGGGGAGAGAGACTGGATCTACTTTGCGAGGAGGTTTGGGACATCTTTGATAGGAGCGTCTCTCTTAGATTGCTCAGTCTTCATTCTATGGTATAGCTGAGGTGCTAATTTGGTTATCGGAGTATGCAAGAAAGGTTAATGGGTTATTGTGGGTTAATAGAGGTTAGTAAGGGTGTTAGTCATACCTGGTTAGTTCATTGATAGGAAGAATTCCTGTGCTACCTGGCAATGACCCGGAAGTCAAAACAGGGGTCAGGTGTACCTCCGCAGGGGTAGGGGTCTCCCTCCTCGGGTGGGTGAAAGGGGTAGGCGCGCGTCCTCTCTCTGTGATGGTCATCTGGGCGGCTGTGGCTGGGGGCTTGCCATATTACAAGTATTTGTAATAACCCTCTGTTTATGAGACAGATGTGGGTGTTTGTAATACCAAAACCGAAGGTGCCTTGATCAGCTGGTTTAATTGGTTGGGTTGTTAATTGCATGGTTTGTTGGATGTGGTGGAGACTGGGTTGCTAACTCTGCCACATTTATCTGGAAGTATGGCAATAGAGGTTAGTCACTGGCGAGGCGGCTAGCCTCGCACTGACGATCATTTGGTACAGGGTTGTGAATGAGTTGTGAGGGAATAGATGGCATGCAAAGGGTTAGTAAAGTTCTAATGGTGTTCCTTCCTACTGGGGGAAGGTAGGCTGGATAGGAGTATTGTTACGGCTGGATCGGCAATACATATTCGGGATTCTTGATCGTAGGACAGAAATGGCTTAAGTGACAACGACACGCTCGATTCCAGTCCCAAATACTATATGCTCCAGACAACAAAAGCACCAACGCCCTACAGAGTTATCGTCTACGGTAACGAGGTACCTTAACTCGGCGAAAGTGTACAACAGGGGTAGGCTATGAGGCTAAACTCCCTCAGACATTTATAGGTTACGTTATTACTAAAGAAATGCAATACTCAAGAAACTACGTTAATATTAAGCCTCTAATAATGTAGAATAGAAGCAGGCTAAAGGTATGACAGTGAAATGCTAAATGACAAATGTACACGCCTACTTGAAAGCGCGTGCACTACACTAACTGTCCCCTACTAACATGCACTAGCATGTAGCATACAAGATGTTCATGATCCAGTAGATACCTAATAATACACATGGGAGGAACATAAACAGTAGTCACTTATTATAATAATGAATCTATACTTGGAATAACTAAAAGGTTGCAGGCAACAGTACTGCGCCGGTAGCCTACTACCGCATAGGCTACTTCGCTTCTCTCACTCTGTCTCCCCTCCGAGTCCGTATGCGCCCTACGCAACAGAACTCCGGACACAGCAGCAAAACGACAGTGCAGTTAATTGATACATGAAAGTATTAATAGTGTTGTCTTGTGTGTGAGTAATGTGTATTGTAAAGTGTTATAGATATATACTTAAAGAGAGCTGCAATGCATAGTAAAATAAAGATATATCCCACTCATCATCCCCATGTGTTCTAGCTAGCAGGCCAAGTCACAGGAACAACGAGTCCCAGCACCGAAAGCGAGAACCCAGGAGAAGACTGTAGAGAACACAAGGACAGATAAATTACGTTACTCTACTATACCGGCACTACGAGCGAGCTGTAGTCTCGGGTGCTACACTCGCTCCTGGCTCGGTATGCAAATCAAGGCTAAGTCCTCGTCCCTCCACAGACAACTCCTGGGCATGGTCGGGCTCTTACACATGGCACCAGTCTAGTCACAAATGGGATGATGAGCAGGGCATATAACTCGTGAACATGTAGAACGTTCACCAACTATCCTCATCAAGAAGATCGCTGTTCACATTAACCCCTTAAATCTAATACATGTAAATATATGCTTGTCCTAAGAGTAATACGAGAGGTGAGTGCTGAAACTCCTTTAGGACCTCAAGGGAAGGTTATGCATTTAAATAGAGAGAAGAATGAAATGAGAGTAATGTCGTCAGAGAGAAAGAGTGCAACCGTGAGAAGTGGGGAGAGAGAGCAAGGGATGTTAGAATCTCAAAGGTTCTAGGCAACCTAGTCCAGGAACACACAGCCAACCTCCAGGCAGTGTGCTGTATGACAACATGGGCCCAGCCCAGGCAGGCAACAATGGACTACCAACCCTATCGCGCCTAGCTATAAGGGCAAGGCTGCCAACCAGTCCATATGTCTGGCAACCACCCGGCCGGCAGCGCGGCGTGTTGCTACCCTCTTGCTCTGAAGCCCAACTCACTCTCTCTCTCTGAATTCCCATTATCCTATCTATCAACTTCTCTATTGATACTACATATTAAATGGAAGGTCTCGACATGGCTTAAAACAAAACCCACCACTGGTTAGCACATGACGAGACCTTTGCAGAGATACAAAGAACATAGTTATAAGTTGTCACACTCAATATACATAGCGGCTGACGGTAGCCAGATCACGGGCGGTACAGTGGAGTACCAAGGAGTACAATCAGGTTGCGTTGCCCAGCACTGGGGTGCGTCACAGCCCCCCCAAGATTTTAGATAATCGACCTTAGAAGCATTATCAAAATCTGACAGGCAACCAACCGACCTGCTACCCTTAGCTGCCACTAATTGCAAAAGGTGCACAACAACTGAAGTGTGAATTATACATAAAACACAATATTGCATGCATCATGCTACAACAATAAAGAGTTACAAAACTAAAAAAAAGAAAGAGTTTTCTCGTTTATTTTATTGTTTTATAATCTTTTTGGACGGCGTTATGATAGCCTAATTTTACTCCTGCTCAACCCACACACCGTGCACGACTATCTTGGATCATCAACCCTTGATAGACAATCTGCTATCACGTTCTCACTCCCGGCAATATGCTGAATGTTGAGATTATACTCTTGGAGCATTAGGGACCACCTGGTCAACCGCATATTCCGATTGTGAAACTGATTTAGGAATTTCAAGGGATGATGGTCCGTATAAATCGTCACTACCGGGCCGTAGGCTGGAACATAAACTTCGAAATGTTTGAGCGACAAAACGATAGCCAGAAGCTCCTTCTCTATAGTCGAGTAATTCCTTTGTGCCGAATTAAACTTGCGAGAAAAGAAGCTCACTGGGTGTTCCAAGCCCTCGGAATCAGTCTGCAGTAACACTGCCCCGGCACCCACACCGCTGGCATCAGTCGCCAGCTGAAAACTCCTGGAGAAGTCTGGGGCCCTCAAAATCGGATGTGTACACAGCAGGTGCTTGACTAGGTCGAAAGCCCTCTGACACTCCGCAGCCCAACAGAACTTCACTGACTTCGACAGTAGATCAGTTAACGGTGCTAAGACAGTAGAGTATCCCCGGATGAAGCGCCTATAATAGCCTATCATACCTAGGAACCGCATGACCTGGCGCTTAGTGGTGGGCCTGGGAAACATATTGATAGCCTGTATCTTGCTCAGGGGGGGGCACACCCGGCCTAACCCGACCACAAAGCCAAGATACTGCACAGTAGCCTTTACAAACTCGCACTTCCTCAGGTTCACCACCAGCCCAGCATCGTGCAACTTCCTAAACAGGGTCTCTAAGTGCCTTAGGTGATTTTCAAAATCGTCATCATATACTATCACGTCATCAAGGTAGACCGTGCAGTTAGGGATTTCGTCACAAATATCGTTCATCAGGTTCTGAAACGTGGCAGGTGCGTTCTTAAGCCCATAAGGCATTACGTTACATTGGTAGGTCTTGCCATCTACCACAAAACCACAAACTTGCTTAGCTCGGTCCGACAGGGGTACTTGCCAGTAGCCTTTTACAAGATCAATTTTAGTAAGGTACTTTGCATTCCCTATCTTGTCCACGCTGTCGTCAACTCGAGGCAAAGGGTAAGGGTTGGTAGTGGTCAAGCCATTTAGCCTACGAAAATCTATGCAGAACCGCACCTTGCCGTCAGGTTTTGGCTGCAACGTGACGGGTGATGTCCACTTCACATAACCTTCAGTGATCATCCCTCTCTCAACCATGTACTTTAACTCCTCCCGTAAAGCTGGCAACTTTACCGGGGGCACACGGTAGGGCACTGACTTGAAGGGCACATTATCACCGACGTCCACGTCGTGCGTTACCTGAGTAGTGAGACCTGGGTGTTCGGCGAAAACAGAGGGGTATGACCTGAACAGGCCTAGGACAGCAGCACCCTGGTGCTCAGGCAGGTGACTTACAGCTTGCCTAGCCTCTTGTTCAGTATTCCCCGCCCACTGTTCCGCGGAAATGACACAGTCCCAGCTATCCTCCTCAGCAGCATGACTGTCCCCACCTCCTTCTCCACCCTGGCCGCTGCAGGCCAGCACAGGGACAGTGAGAGGCTCTGAGGGGCGTCTCACATACTCTTTCATGAGGTTAACATGACATAACTGATGTTTTTTCCTACGGTCAGGTGTTGCAACGAGATAATCAAGGTCAGACAGTTTCTTAGCCACCACATACGGCCCAATGAACTTGGCAGAAAGGGGGTGTCCAGGCAAAGGTAAAAGCAACATTACCTCCTGACCCACCGAAAACTCCCGAAGCTTCACCTTGGCGTCATACTGGTGCTTCATGACCGCCTGTGCATTAACCAAGTTATTACCTGCCGCTGCCATGCAACCTATAAGTCTCTCCCGGCTCTCAAGGACATATTTAAGTACAGACCCCGGCTTCTCTTCGCCCTCCCAGATCTCTTTCACCATACTTAAAGGTCCTCTCACATTATGGCCAAAGACTAGCTGATTTGGACTGAACCCCCGGCTCTCTCCTGGGACTTCACGTGCAGCGAACAGAACATACGGCAGACCCAAATCCCAATCAGTGTCATGTTCTGCACAGTAACAGCGTAGCATACTCTTCAGGGTCGAGTGCCACCGCTCCAAGACTCCCTGACTCTCGGGATGGTAGGCTGACGACACTACAGAACATATACCGTGCAACTGAAGGGTTTGCTTGAACAATTTGGATGTAAAATTGCTCCCCTGGTCTGACTGCACCTCACGTGGAAATCCATAACGGGAACAGAACAATAATAAGTTTTTAACAACTGCCTTTGCCGAGCCGTTTCTCATGGGGTATGCGTCCGGGTATCTCGTAGCCACATCCATGATTGTCAACAGGAATTTATTGCCACTACTAGTAGGCGGGAAAGGGCCAACCAAATCTACTACAACTTTGCTGAACGGAGGCCCGGTGACAGGTATGGGAAACAAAGGTGCCTTCGGGATTGTCTGGTTAGGCTTCCCCGTTGTCTGGCAGGTCGCACACCCAGCCACCCATGCACAGACATCAGCCTTGACCCCAGGCCACCAGAAAAACCTGCCCAATGCCGCCAATGTTTTTGTTACCCCCAAATGACCCGCCACCGGCACATCATGCGCCAGACACAATAAGGACTCTCTATACTTATTTGGAACAACCACCTGGTCTACTACCCTCGCACCGCCCTCCCACTTCGATTTGGGGTCTAAAAATCTGCGGTACAATATCCTGTTGAGCCTAAAGAAATCTCCCGGCTTCGCATCCCCATCTTCCTCCAACTCTATGGCACCATTGCTATAACGAGCTAGGCTAGCGTCTTGCAGCTGCTGCTCACTTATGTCCCCGGGCGTCAATGCATCAAGATGGTTTTGTAATAAGACATTTCCCCGGCTAGTAGGCTCTACTGCCTTAGTGGCTCTCGCTACAGCTCTTGCCTCACGCGAAGTCTTACCCAACTCTGCCTTGTTACACACCATCTCTGGGCCAGAGTCAACTCCCGTGTTTATTATAGGTCCAAGTACCGAATCACCGAGAAGTGCAGCAGAATCAATGTCCCTTTTCCTGCCCTTAGCAACCTTCTCCTGATCCTTCCTCCACTGTCCCCGAGGTTGAGTGCTAGGCTGTGCAGGAGCCGCAGAGCGAGATCGGGTTACCACACAGGCCATCTCATCCTGTTGGCACCTCCCAACCCATTCCCGATTCTCACCATCCACGTCGGCCGCCCTCTCGGCAACGACTAAGGGTGGAGTCCCGGAAGTGGGCACCGCAAAGTCGTTGCCGAGAAGAAGGTCGACGCCCTCAACTGGCAAACACTCAACGATCCCTACATCCAGCTCCCTGCACACCTCTCCCACTCTCAACTCCAACCTCACAAGTGGGTATGACCTCGTAGCATTTATACCCTGCACCACAACAACTCTGGCCGCATTTATCGGTTTCCCTGTGAAGTTCCTCAACAAAGTTTGCGAAGCCCCCGTATCCCTCAACAAGTCAACCCTCCGTAGTTCACTCCCCCAGCTCACAAACCCGTGTCCCCGATGGCTACAGAAAGTGTCCCGGACAGGTGTCGAGCCTTCCGTACGCTTCTTTACCGCGTGTGCCTCAGCTGCTGACAACCTACCCCGGGCAGTTGCTGCAGCCTTCAGAGACACACCGATACTGTGAACCAATGACACCGGCTTAGCGGGAGTGTTACTAGGGCACTCACGTGAATAATGGCCTAGCTTCTGACATTTGTAACATTTCACATCCCCAATGGGCTTCTTCCCTTGTGCGGGCGAAGAAGGGGCCTGACCTTTAGTAAACGGGAGAGGCTTGTGTTTGTAGGTGTTATTAGGTGCAATGCTTTTAGTGTGGTTATGTGTGTCATAGGATTTGTTATTATCGAAAACTCTGGTGGGTGGGGTATAGCGCCCCTTCTGCCCTGACTCAGCCCTCTGAGCGGCACCGCAACCACGAATCAATGATAATCTGAGGTCTGCCATCTTGGCAGCCTCCTCTACTGTCTTGGGACATTTTTCCTTAATGTTCAGCGTTAGATCGGTTCCAGTACATTTGTAAAACTGTTCCAGATAGAAAAGTTGCTTAATTTCCTCAGCCGACTCTGCGTGCTCGGACCGAAACCAGTTATTACATGCATCTGTTAAGTCCCGTGCGTGCTCCATAAAACTGACGTCGCTCTTCTTATTCACGCCACGGAACTTCAATCTATAAGTTTCGGGTTGCAGTTCGTAGGCCCGGAGCACAGCCTCCTTCACCAGTCCATACACGACACTCTCGTCCAGTGACAGTGCATCGTAGGCTTTCAACCCCTTACCCACTAGACGTGATGAAACTAATGCTGCCCATTTAACCTCCGGCCAGTCATACTCACGACACTTCTTTTCGAAACGAGCAAAAAACTCAGTCACTGCTGTCTCATCAAATGCGGGTACTAACTTAATTAAATGCGAAAGTGAGTCTGTAACCCGGTGCCCACCACCGAGATGACGCCCCGTGGTCTCTACTCTAGACTTCTCGACATCCATTTCAGCCTGGTACCTGGTTGCATCCTGATTGGCTTGGATTCTAGCAACCTCTATGCGTTCTATACTAGCCTGTTGTATCTGAGTCTCCTGCAGCTTAAACTTAGCTAGTTCTAGCTGAAATAACATCTCAGGAGACAGGCCTGGGGGGGGAGAGCACAAAATGGGGGATCCACACCGAGACGTGTTTACGGGTAAGCCAGCTTGCCATTGAGAACCCTCCTGCTGCATCGTGCTAAGACTCGCTGGCTGAGGGCCCAGCTCAGGGGTAGAGTGGAATGGAGGCTTGGAGGGAACCCCCCAAGACCCCACTCCACCCACCGCCCCATCGCCATCACCCAACAAACATGCCACCAAATTCTTCTTGGGCCAACTGTCAGGACAGTCCCGCCCCAAAACCGTGGCTAAACAGCGAAGACCGTAACAATCAATAGCCTGCAGGCGCTGTTCGGTCAAAGGTGTCTGCAAAAATGCCCGGGCATCCCTCTCTCCACTTATAACACTCCCCTCCCTAAATATCTGCTGTACTTGCTGGTCACTAGGCTGTACCGTGTTATCCTCCCCCGTAAATGATGAGTCATTAGACATAGTGCTGGTTATACAATTGCTGTTCATAAACAAAAAAAAGTGCTTATTACTAATTGCAGTCTCGACTCACAAAATGTTAAAGATGCTTGAATGACTCTACTCTAGACACCTAACGAAACAATCTGCAAGTCCACCAATACAATAATGACACAATAAAAATTCCTCCAATATGCAAGAAAATTCTAGCCAGCTCTACTAGGTAGCATAGAATAGTTCTCCAAAAAACATGTGATAGGATACTACTGAATCTTGTGCAAGGTCGCCATTTTGTTACGGCTGGATCGGCAATACATATTCGGGATTCTTGATCGTAGGACAGAAATGGCTTAAGTGACAACGACACGCTCGATTCCAGTCCCAAATACTATATGCTCCAGACAACAAAAGCACCAACGCCCTACAGAGTTATCGTCTACGGTAACGAGGTACCTTAACTCGGCGAAAGTGTACAACAGGGGTAGGCTATGAGGCTAAACTCCCTCAGACATTTATAGGTTACGTTATTACTAAAGAAATGCAATACTCAAGAAACTACGTTAATATTAAGCCTCTAATAATGTAGAATAGAAGCAGGCTAAAGGTATGACAGTGAAATGCTAAATGACAAATGTACACGCCTACTTGAAAGCGCGTGCACTACACTAACTGTCCCCTACTAACATGCACTAGCATGTAGCATACAAGATGTTCATGATCCAGTAGATACCTAATAATACACATGGGAGGAACATAAACAGTAGTCACTTATTATAATAATGAATCTATACTTGGAATAACTAAAAGGTTGCAGGCAACAGTACTGCGCCGGTAGCCTACTACCGCATAGGCTACTTCGCTTCTCTCACTCTGTCTCCCCTCCGAGTCCGTATGCGCCCTACGCAACAGAACTCCGGACACAGCAGCAAAACGACAGTGCAGTTAATTGATACATGAAAGTATTAATAATGTTGTCTTGTGTGTGAGTAATGTGTATTGTAAAGTGTTATAGATATATACTTAAAGAGAGCTGCAATGCATAGTAAAATAAAGATATATCCCACTCATCATCCCCATGTGTTCTAGCTAGCAGGCCAAGTCACAGGAACAACGAGTCCCAGCACCGAAAGCGAGAACCCAGGAGAAGACTGTAGAGAACACAAGGACAGATAAATTACGTTACTCTACTATACCGGCACTACGAGCGAGCTGTAGTCTCGGGTGCTACACTCGCTCCTGGCTCGGTATGCAAATCAAGGCTAAGTCCTCGTCCCTCCACAGACAACTCCTGGGCATGGTCGGGCTCTTACACATGGCACCAGTCTAGTCACAAATGGGATGATGAGCAGGGCATATAACTCGTGAACATGTAGAACGTTCACCAACTATCCTCATCAAGAAGATCGCTGTTCACATTAACCCCTTAAATCTAATACATGTAAATATATGCTTGTTCTAAGAGTAATACGAGAGGTGAGTGCTGAAACTCCTTTAGGACCTCAAGGGAAGGTTATGCATTTAAATAGAGAGAAGAATGAAATGAGAGTAATGTCGTCAGAGAGAAAGAGTGCAACCGTGAGAAGTTGGGAGAGAGAGCAAGGGATGTTAGAATCTCAAAGGTTCTAGGCAACCTAGTCCAGGAACACACAGCCAACCTCCAGGCAGTGTGCTGTACGACAACATGGGCCCAGCCCAGGCAGGCAACAATGGACTACCAACCCTATCGCGCCTAGCTATAAGGGCAAGGCTGCCAACCAGTCCATACGTCTGGCAACCACCCGGCCGGCAGCGCGGCGTGTTGCTACCCTCTTGCTCTGAAGCCCAACTCACTCTCTCTCTCTGAATTCCCATTATCCTATCTATCAACTTCTCTATTGATACTACATATTAAATGGAAGGTCTCGACATGGCTTAAAACAAAACCCACCACTGGTTAGAACATGACGAGACCTTTGCAGAGATACAAAGAACATAGTTATAAGTTGTCACACTCAATATACATAGCGGCTGACGGTAGCCAGATCACGGGCGGTACAGTGGAGTACCAAGGAGTACAATCAGGTTGCGTTGCCCAGCACTGGGGTGCGTCACAGTATATATACAAAAGGTTTGAGAATGTTAGTAACGGAAAAGTTAAGGATATTCAGGGTGTATGGTGGAGAGGCTAGGTCAGGAGAGAGTCGAGGAGCGTGGGGGGTTAACGAGAGGGAGAGGGTTAAGGGGGGCTACATGGAAGTTTGACCCTAAGGTCTCTGGGCGTATTAGGCTACAGTTGGTATCTTAGACTGGGGGTTAACGACAGGGAAGGTAGGTTAATCAAACGCTACCGGGGGATGAGCAATAGGTGGTGGTATATGAGTCTGGAAATTAGAGAATCATGTGGACTGTGGGGAAGATGAGGTTAGCTGTAGGTGTGTGCTTGACTGTGGATAAAAGTAGAGAAAAACATAGTGTATTATTACTCGTCAATACGATGGGTTATGGACACTATTAGTTGACACAATTTCTTGCTGATCTAGTTGTCCCTGGGAACTGCGTTTTCTATGAAATATATACCAAAGAAAGCGGCAGTTCGTAGGGGTAGCTTCGTTATTGTTTCGTGGTAGATATGCGTCGAAACAATGGTAAAAGAGGGTTATCTATACAATCTCTGGTTGGGGTAAAAATTAGAGTTACTGCATGGTTGCTAACATCTTCAGTCATTATCTCTGTCTAGGTCTTACAGGAATAATGGAACAATGGTGTACCCGTGGGTATCATCGTGTACTTAATGTAGGGGGGGGGGGGGGGCAGGGGTTCTTACATAAGATTCCCTGGTTTGATGAACATGGAGTAGAATTGGGCAATACAGGAACAATGGAATTTCCTATACCATCTCGTCTGTGCAGGAATATAGTTACTGGATTGCTCGCGGCATCTTCAGTCGTGAGATCTGGCAAGATAGGGCAGGCGTAATGGTTGCACGATGGTGTACCCGTGGGTATTATAGTTTCTTATCAATTATGACATGGGGGTTAACATATTACTTCTCGGATGGAAGAACATACATAGATTTATGGGGGCGGTTTGTCTTCAGAAACTTAGTCTGGCAAGACAAGGTATTTTAGGGCATGTTGATATTGATATCTTAACTTAGGGACAGGGCATGGGTGTATTAAATTAAGGTGTATTCATGTTCATCATCATGTAGGTAGAGTCTGGCGGGTAAGAGGTGTAGGACACGAGGGGTAGTGGATACGCGAGGTGGGGGAAGGGTCAGTGGTTAGAAGCGATAGGCAGGTGTGGTTTGGAGCTGCTTAGCCCTGCGGGCTTCGGCCTGTCTGAACTGGTTGGCTTGGTGCCTTCTCTCCTTCTTTCTTCTCTCACGCTGATCTATGGGGCGTCTGCTCTCACCTGGTCCTTTCGTTCTGTGGGCCTTTCCTTCGGGTGTTTCTGTTCCCGTTTCTTTGTTGTTCTCGCTCGTGGCTTCCGTGGTGGGCTTCTCGTTCTGGGGCATTTTACTAATTATGAAAATCCTTGACTGACAACTTACATTAAATATAACTGTTAAACATAAAGTACAAAACAAAGGTAACATGGAAAAAATACCAAAATTGAATGAAATATGAAAGTCAAAGATGTAAAATTAAATAAGCATGGCACAATTTAAGTAATTATTATGTTCCTTCCAACAACCAACTATACTCCTAAAATCGATTAATGAAATTTACAAACTCATGTGGCAGTCCGTGGATTCGAATCCAGGATGCTCACACCGAAAATCAACACCTTATGCATCGAATTAAAGGAATTATAGAAATATAATATAAAAAAAAGGAAGAACCTAAAACATTAGAGAAAATCCAAATTAAAAGATAAAAATACAATACAAAGCAAACTAGCAAAGACTCGATAACTTAAATGTAAGATGAAACTAAAATATAAAGCAAAATAATAAGTAAACAGGGGAAAATCTTACAATTTTCAATGAAGTATTTTAAAGTAAATGTAACTCACCTAAATCCGGTCATCCTGCCAAGCCCTTTCGGGACTTCGGTGAGACTTTTTCTATTGCACTAGACATATCGAAAGCCTTCGATAGAGTCTGGCATAAATCTTTAATTTCTAAACTACCCTCCTTCGGTTTCTATCCCTCCATCTGTGCCTTTGTCTCTAATTTCCTTTCCGGCCGTTCCATAGCCGCGGTTGTGGACAGCCATTGTTCACTTCCTCACTCTATAAACTCCGGTGTTCCTCAGGGCTCTGTCCTATCTCCTATTCTCTTTCTAATTTTTATAAATGATCTCCTTAACTGTACCTTAATTCCCATCCATTCATACGCAGACGACTCAACCTTGCACTACTCCATTAGTTTTTCAGAACGCCCCAGCCAGCAATCCCTCAACGACAAACGTAATGAAGCCATAGAACTCTTAAATTCTGATCTAAATACTATTTCCAATTGGGGCAGAGAAAACCTTGTTAACTTTAATGCTTCCAAAACCCAATTTCTCCATCTATCTACCCGTCAGGATCTCCCAGCGGACTATCCCTTATTCTTCAACAATACAAAAATCAACCCTTCATCTTCTCTCAATATTCTTGGTGTCTCTTTTTCTTCTGCTCTCATTTGGAAGGACCATATTACCAGTCTTGCTAAGGCAGCCTCCCAGAAGCTGGGTGTGCTCAACCGCCTTAGGGGGTTCTTTTCCCCTGTACAGCTTCTTGCTCTGTACAGGGGCATAGTGCGCCCTTGTATTGAGTATTGTTCACATGTGTGGGGAGGTTCCTCTCACACTGCTCTCCTAGACAAAGTTGAAAGGAAGGCCTTTCGTATCATTAACTCCCGTCCACTCACCAACTCTCTGCAATCTCTCTCTCTCCGCCGCAATGTTGCATCTCTCTCGCTATTCTATCGCTACTATAATAATCAGTGTTCCTCAGAGCTATCCCAGTGCATACCACCTCCTTTACGTAGGGCACGTGGTACCCGTCTTGCAACTCAATCCCACCCCTACTCTGTGCAACTCTCCAACCCAAGAGTGAAACGTTACTCTCAAACTTTCTTCTACTCAACAGCTGAGCTCTGGAACTCTCTCCCAGAATCAGTCTTTCCCTCTTCCTATGACTTAAATTGCTTCAAACTCCGTGTGTCCAGGCATTTTGGCTCGAACGTCCCTTGATTTTGGCCCTGTCACTCTTTCAACTATGGGGGAGGCACTCGCTATAGGCAGTTATGCCTTTTGCCTCCCTCAATCACATAGAAAAAAAAAAAAAAAAAAAAAAGCCACAGATCCTTGAGGGGAATTGAAGTAGGTCTTGAGGTAGTTGCGTTGAGCCTTGGCAAGCATGGTTGCAGTGTTGCGGGTCACGGGTGGGATGTTGTTTCCTACAGGTGGGTCACTCCTCCAGGCGGCAGGTATGAGTTGGTGGGTGTGTGGGTCCTCTTGATCTACCTCTGATTGGGGTGGGCATCGTCCTCGTAGGATGTTGTGCAGAATGCATGAGGCCAACACAACAACCTCTACACGTTCAGGTTTCAGAGATATTGCAGTGTGGAAAACCCGGAAGCGGTTGGCAAGAATGCCAAAGGCGTTCTCTACCGTCCGGCGGGCCCTGCTGATTCTGTAGTTGTATATTCGTTCCGGTTTCGTGAGGGATCGTAGGGGGCTTCATCATGTAGGCGCGCAGAGGGAATGCATCATCACCTACTAAGAAGTATTCCGTGGGTGGTCCAGTGGGATTGGTAGAGATGACCTCGGCGGGTGGCAGATTTGCGTTCTGTTTCTCAAGCAACTTAGACAGACTGGTGTGTGCAAAGCCACCACCATCAAACTCTGACCCTATGGCACCAACGTCGACGTAAATGAACTTGTAGTTGGAGTCAACAATTGCCATCAGGACAATGGAAAAAAACTTCTTGTAGTTGAAGTAATATGTGCCACCAAAGTTTGGGTTTCGGATCCGTATGTGTTTGCCATCAATGGCTCCTACACAATGTGGCAGATTCCATCGTTCCTCATAGCCGCTGGCAACCTCCTTCCATTCAGCAGGCGATTGTGGCGTCTTGATCTCCTGATCTCCGTAGACAGAAATGATTGCCTGGCAGGTGTCTGGAACAATTTGGCTGATGGTGTTGTGGGCAACACGAAAGTTGTATTGCAGGCTCTTATAGGAATCACCCGTAGCGAGGAAATGTAGGGTGATGGCCACCCGCAGACCAGGAGGAATGGGGTTCCGCCAGAATGTAGGTTTCCTCTGAATGAGGGGGGTGACACGTTCCACTATCTCATCAAATAGTTGTTTGTCTACCCGGGTGAAGTTTTTGTACAGTTGTGGACATTATGTGGCCAACTCTTGCATCAGCTTCTCATAATGGCCATGTTCAGGCCTTCGTTGCAGATATGGCCACACCCACACTGTCCTCTTGCTCCTTTCCTTCTTCTTCTCTTGTTCATCTTTATGGATGTAGTTTGCTATTGCAAGCAGTTCTAACATTTCTATGTAGGAAATGATCCATTTAATGAGCCGAGTGTTATACCTGTTCTCCGGTTGATTAGGGAGTTCACCATCTTGAACTCCTCCAGGATGTATTCCGTGATGTTCTTCATGGTCCCGAGTCAGGAGTGGGAATGGGAACGTTGTGGCCAGCCCTGCCCTTTTGTAGTTCCCAGATTCCAACCCAGACCTACGTGGTTGACAAAGACTGTCTTTGTCTGTGTTTGGACAGACAGGGTGTGCCTATGATTGTCCGGAAACGGTCCACGTAAGTCCTACAAACTCCCAAGACGTACGGCCTCAGCTACGCAGGTCTTGTGGGGGCGTGGCCATGGGCGTGGCCTGTGTTCCTGCAAATCGGGCAGCCCAGGCGGACTAACGGGGACATGCTTACGCAAGTCGCAAGCACGTACGTAGTTCCATACGACTACATTACGTCTGAAGTAACACTGGCCCCGTCACGGTACGTCTGTCGGGAAGTGCAATAGTCATGGTCTATACGGGCGTACACGGCCGGACTACGCCCGTCAGAACACAAAATTGGCGATCACGCCTGACGGGAGCTGTCGGGAGCGATATACGTGAATGTGTGACCCCAGCATTAGGATGGTAGCCTATAGGTAGCGCCAACGAACTTGCTAATCTTGATCCCTGACCTCTCTGTAACTTTAAAGGGCCTAGAGCAAACTGGCTGTAAATATCCACACCTATTTCCTGGTGGACTCTTCCGAAATGATAGAAACGTCAGCCCGATTGCTTTTATTAATTTCGAGTTATAAGAAGTTTAGGGGGTCAAGTTCGCTGGCGCTACCTAGCCTATAGGATAGGTGGGGATCCTAATTTTTAAAATATCTGAAGTCCAATTATATTCAGCTTAAAAAGGGCCTCCAGCAAATAACAGGCTTCGAACTGTCTTACTTAACCATTTTTACCACACCAGATCCTTCTCAAACTGCATAAAATCGTCTAAATACAGCTAGAATAAAGATGAAAAGACGTCGCCGGTACAGTATTTTAAACGTCTTAAAACAGTAGGCTGAATGGGGCCAAATGGATACAAGCCAGAGAAAGAGAGAAAAGGAGAAACAAAGTAGGTGACCCCCTGCTATAATCGCTGTAGTAATTACGTATCTAAGGCCATGAGTGTAATAATATGGTTAATTATATATATATATATATATATATATATATATATATAATTATATATATATATATATATATATTGTTACGTATCTTGATCCTCAAGTGGTTAACTTGATGAATCTAGATAGCACAGAGATATATATTAAGGTATCAGTCAGCTGAAGGTAAAACAAAAGTAAAATCTAATAAAATAATTTCCTGTTGTTGCTTCCTTTCCTTTTGGATCTTAGGACTTAGTATCCTTTATTGACTGATACTCTTTAATTATGAAAAATACTGAAACTAATTAAAGTCATGTAGTATTTATAAAGAATTATTATTTAACCGAAGCTTAGTAGGCTATGGTTATGAACCGAATAAGTTAGCTAAAGAAGGACTATTAATTTTATAAAAAGTCTTGAAAGATAAATATTAAGGTAAGAATATTTCTGTCTCTTACCCTTTTGAAATGAATAGATAGTTTCTTATATATGTCCTTTTATTTATATTTAATAATTATTCTTGGTTCTTGTCTTACTTAATAGTATTATATTATTATCATCAGGATTTATATCAAAGTCACATAAAAAGTTAGATATATATTTAATAATTAGTTAAATGTATTTCTTAACCACGTAACATTGAGGTTTGATTATGAGTAAATAAGTTACAGGATCGTTTCATAGATTCGATTCAGGTCTCACTCAAATAATATGAAAAGCAAAATAATGTTTTGAAGCTAAAAGAATTTTCTTCAGCTTAGGGAATCACTAGAAGTAATATTAACACAGCCATGTTAGTCTAAGGCGATATTACTAATACGAGACAATAGCATCACCGTACTAAGCACCGTTAAGCAATGTAAGCTTAATTCAAAGAAATGAAAGAACTCGTAAGTATTAATAAAAACAATAGTATTACTTTCATCATACCCAATTACTTAAAGAGTTGCTTTAGTCCACAAGTTAGTCAACTAAAATAGTTAAGTACATAATAATAGCGTTAACGTTAAATCCCAATCAAATAGTTAAGTACATAAATAGTAGCGTTAACGTTAATTCGCAATCAAATAGTTAAACACATAATAGCGTTCACGTTAATTCGCAATCAAATAGTTAAGCACATAATAATAGCGTTAACGTTAATTCCCAATCAAATAGTTAAACATAATAGTAGCGTTCACGTTAATTCCCAATCACATATCTCACTAACCAACATAACATAAGTGTTTACACCGAACACACTTAACACACATTTATATAATCTGACTGACAGTCACAATCCCATTATAATACTTCACCCCGTCTTCCTCCAGCTGCAAGTTCACCTTCCCCAACTCCAAATGAGACTGATTTGAATGCCCACAACTCGGGTCTTATATACCAAACAATGATGGTGTAGGAACGAATCAGGAGGCGGGGGGTTGCCTACTCCAATCATAGCTCCTCGAGTCGCATAACAGGTGCCTGGTCCACTCACAGCTCCTGGCGTCGATCATACGTCATAGCATCGGTCATCGAGGTAGTTTGCAGGGTCCCCTATGACGCACGCAGGTGTGAAGGCTAGTTTGCAGGTATGCGGGGCGAGCTTTTCCCCACTCGCTTGGTCGCTCGTAGTCTAGGCTTCACCGTTTGGGTAGTTTGGCTCCTTCAACTCTAATTCTAACTCTTAAATTAACATACAGGGCTCCGTATGTCAGACCTCCCCCCTAGAAAAGAGTTTAAGGAGTATAGTACATAATATGAAACATAAGACATAGATTCACCACCAGATTGGCAACAGCAAGATTATAATGAGGATATAATAAGGATATCACCCAAAGTAGGCAACGTCTCCAGGTACCACATCAGAACATAGCCGGAACGTAGCTGGAGCGTTATTCGAACTGCAAGGCATTATCTCACAGCTGAAGGCTTGAAAGCGCACTACAAAAGCATGATATTTACCTCGCTACAAGGGAGAGCTAATTGCCAAAATCCTCTCATTAAATTAAACTTACTGCTGCATGAGGCCAACCCGGTAAATGTAATCTTTAACAGATACGTGATCGGCTAGCACGTTCTGGACCCCCTTAATATGCTTGACATCCAGAGAGTATTCCTGCAGCAACAAACTCCACCTGGTCAGTCGTTGGTTTTTATTTTGGAACCTATGCAAACATTTTAAGGGGTGATGGTCAGTATATACAGTGATGGCACCAGAGGCAGATTGCACATAGACAGCAAAGTATTGAAGGGATAAAATTAATGCTAACAGCTCCTTCTCAATGACTGAATAGTTACGTTGGGCAGAATTTAATTTTTTACTGAAATAGCACACAGGATGCAATACCTCACAGTCGTCTTCCTGGAGCAACACTGCACCAACCCCGGTATTGCTCGCATCCACTGCCAGGGAAAAAGATCTGTTAAAATCAGGAGCTCGGAGTACAGGATAATTAGATAATATATATTGGTAGCAATAAAGGCCTCTTCACATTCAGAGGACCACACAAACTTCACATCCTTACGGAGAAGATCTGTCAGGGGAGCTGTCAACTTTGAAAAATTTATAATGAAACGCCTATAATAGCCAATCATGCCTAGGTACCTTTGGATATGTTTCTTAGTGCTAGGAGTTGGGAATTCTAGAATAGACTCTACCTTTGCTTGAGGAGGTGCAACCCGCCCCTGACCTACCGTATATCCTAGATACTGGACCGTACTCTTTACAAAGGTGCATTTCTTAAGATTAACCACCAGATTGGCATCAGCAAGATTTAAGAATAGCAATCTAAGTTGGTAAAGATGCTCCTCCCATGACTGTGAAAAGATAAGAATATCATCGATGTAGACAACGCACCCAAGTACCCCTTCAGTCACCAAATTCATGAGGCGCTGGAATGTAGCTGGGGCGTTTTTCAAGCCGTAGGGCATTACGTTACAGCAGAAGGCTTGATTGTTGACTACAAAGCATGATATTTCCCTCGCTCTAGGGGTGAGAGCTACTTGCCAATATCCCTTCATCAAGTCAATCTTGCTGATATAGGTGGCTGTACCAATCTGGTCAATGCAGTCGTCGATCCGTGGCAGTGGGTAGGTATCGTTCTTTGTGACAGCATTGACTTGCCTATAGTCCATACATAACCTATGGCTCCCATCTGGCTTTGGCACAAGTATGACTGGACTACTCCACTGGCTTAAGGCCCTAGTGATCAGGTCATTAGATAACATAAAGTCAAGCTCGACCTGCAGTATACTCCTGCGTTGTGGCGAGACACGGTAGGGGGATAGTTTAATGGGAGTTGCATTCCCTACGTCGATGTCGTGCACGGCCAAAGAAGTGAGCCCTGGAGTATCACGGAACACACTGGGAGACTGAGATCAAACAGAGATTAGTTAGTTCGCTTGATCAGAGGGAAGATGACATAGTTTAGATGGTAATTCCCTCAAAGCCACTGAATTATACTGAAAGTTGGATAGGCTACATGACAAGTCAAAGTCTGCATGGATACCTTCAGGCTCTGGAACAGTCTGTTGCGGGTCAGTAAGAGAACTGAAGACTTCGTCCGCACCAGGCTGTTCACAGGTCCTGACATTCACTGCCACAGTGGGAGAATCTGGAGGAGAGGAATCAGGGGACCTATGGTAGGGCTTCAACATATTTATATGGAATACTTGCGTGGGCTTTCTCCTGTCTGGGGTAGTTACTAGATAATCGGTAATGCTCACCCTCCGAATGATCTTATATGGGCCCCTGAACTTGGCAGATAAAGGTTGGCCAAAAAGGGGGAGCAGGACCAAAACCTCATCACCGGGCTTAAACTCCCTCTCACGGGCTTTTCTGTCATACCATTTCTTCATGGAGCTTTTAGCCACTGTCAAGTTTTGAGCGGCAAACTCACATGAGGATCTCAGCCGGGTTTTGAAATCTGAAACATACTTGAGGAGGTTTTGGTTCCCCTCCTGGCCAACTAGGCTATCCTGCAATAGTTGCAAAGGACCTCTTACCTGGTGACCGAAAACTAGCTCATTAGGGGAAAAACCCAGGGATTCAGTGGGAACCTCACGAGTAGCAAATAAAAGAAAAGGTACCCCCTTATCCCACTCAACTCCGGTCTCTGTACAATACTTACGTAACATTCCCTTTAATGTCTGATGATATCGTTCGAGAACCCCTTGACTCTCTGGGTGGTAGGTGCTAGACTTTACATGCTCGATACCCAACTCCTTCAGGGACTGCTGGAAAATGTTAAGAGGTAAAATTAGTTCCTTGATCACTTTGCACCTCATGGGGGAAACCCATTCTGGTGAAGAATTTGAGCAGTTCCTTGATAACAGTTGGAGCAGAGGTAGTCCTTAAGGGTATAGCCTCTGGGTAGCGAGTTGCCATGTCCATGATAGTTAATAAATAAATGTTACCTTGGGAAGTCTTAGGCAATGGGCCTACAATGTCCACTACCACCCGAGTAAAAGGATTCTCGAAAACGGGCAAGGGCACCAGAGGATGTACAGGCACCTTCTGATTGGGTTTTCCTGTCATCTGGCAAGTGTGACACACGCTACAACACTCCACTACATCTGCACGCATTCCTGGCCAGAAAAAGTGGGCTCTGATTCTGTCTAGAGTTTTTCTCACACCTAGGTGTCCTGCCAATGGTATACAATGTGCCATTTCCATGATATCTATACGACAAGGTTTGGGGACTACTACTTGATGGATGTCCCAAGCCCCGTCATCGATTGGTCTGTGTGGCGGTCTCCATCTTCGCCACAATACTCCTCCTTTGAGGTAGAAACATTCACCACCCTCCTTCTCACATTCCTCTTCACTCACGGACCTGGCAGCTAACTCCTTGCATTCACTATCATTTCTCTGTAGCTCTACCAGGCCACTAGGACAATTTGGAGGGGTTTCATGGTCATCGTTAGGGTCAAGATGAGCCATAAAGGTGTCAGATAAATCCACCTCAGTCACATCATCAGGCACAGTTGGAGCGTCATTCACACTCTCGTCATCCCTTTCATCAACTCTTACATTCGATACATTTCTGTCGGAGGGAACTGCTACTTGAGACATTGAACGTGTGACAGCACACACAGGGAAAACTGTTGGCATCTCCTTTTCGAGCTCACCGGTTAGTGGCTCGTTAACAGGGGAAAGTGACAAAATGGGGTCTGGTCGGACCTTCTCACCTGCTACATCATTCCCCAAAAGGAGTGTTACCCCAGGCACAGGGATATCTTGGGACCTACACAAAGCTATGGTGGCCTCACCCTGTAGTAACTCACATTCAATTTCGCCTTTTACCAAGTATGCATAAAACTGGCCTCCAGCACCTCTCATTACAACTGGTTCGCCAGGTGGGCACTCAGTGTAAGGATTCACCATGAGGGTGCTAGTAGAACCTGTGTCTCTCAGAATTTTTACCTCATGCATACAACCATTTAATCTCACGTTGCCAGATGAAATAAAGGGACGGTAACTGTCCTGCACTGATGGTGAAATTATTATTGGCTTAACCCTAGTGGGTTGCACCACACATGCTACTACACCCCTGTCTAGATGATTTACGTTAGCTGCTAGGTACTCCTTCTGTCGGGAGTCCTGCATTAAAGGAACTTTTGGTGCTAGGTACTCCTGTCGGGAGTCCTGCATTACAGGCACATATGGAATTTGAGATACGGCGGCAACTGTCTGCCCCGATCTCTCGGTTTTCTCCTTGGCCCAGCACTGATAAGCTAGGTGGCCTCTCATGCCACAAAAAGTACATACTTTAGGGGATATGGGAACATTCCCTCTTTGAACATTACTATTAGTTTGGGGCCCACCTCTGTTACCATTGCCCTGAGTCGCATTTTTAGTTGGGGGAACAATTCTATTTTGGCTAGCTGGGGAAGACGTTATAGGCTTGTGACTGGGTCTGTCAGATTTGTGATTGGGATACTTAAAATTAGAACTAGAATTATCGTAGGGCTTCTTTCCACGAAATTTGTTGTTGAGCACGTATGTGTCAGCCATGTCAGCAGCGTCGGCAAGACAATCTACCTTTTTCCCCTTTAAATGATAGGATACAGAAGAATCAATTTTCCATAGGAAATTTTCTAACAGGACCAACTCCTTCAGATCGTTGTAGCTTGTGACTTTCTTACTCTTGACCCAATGATTGAAAGTTTTAGTCATGGTCCTGGCAAATACCTTATGGGTTTCTTCTACTTTCTTCTGGTTTTTACGGAAAGATTGCCTGTAAGCCTCAGGCTGCAATTGATAGGTTTTTAGGATAGCTTCTTTGAGATTGTCATAATCCTGCCTAACTTCTGCTACTTCTGACAAATACGTGGCTCGAGCCTGCCCTGTCAAAACAGTTTGTAACATAAAAGGCCATTGATCTCTTGTCCACTTCATACCTCCAGCAACTTCCTCAAACAAAACAAAGAAATCCTGCACATTATCCTCAGTGAAAGGTGGAATGACACTAGTCATAGTCAATCCCAGAGGGGGAGCAATTACGGGAGCATTTGTATTGACATTTAGTTGAGCCGTACGATATTGATATTCATATTGTTCGGTCGTTGCTCTGGCTTGTTCGGCATTTAGTCTGGCTTGTTCGGTCTTTGCTTCGGCATTTATTCTGGCTTTTATGCTGGCTTCTTCGGTATTTGCTTTTATTCTGGCTAGTTCCAGTTCGAATATTTGATCACCGGTCAAACCAGGTGGCAATTGTACATTAAGTTGGCTAGGTTTACTAGGGATCCCACCAACTGCTCCGTCACCCTCCCCGCCTTCTACAGGGAACAGGTGGGTTTTTATGGTCTGAGCCACCTCTACTTTAGACATGTTTGAGACAGTTAATTGGAGATGCGAGGCAAGCACTTTTAGTTCAGATTTTGACAGACAGTCAATATCAGGGGATGTGGGTTCTGATTCTATGAAAACTCGAGCATCTTCTTCATTAATTAGTTGAGGCATGATTAATATTTTTAAGTAGTGAAACGGTAATGAAACTGAGTGAAACTGTATGAAACGAATCCTGGCAAGGTCGCCACTCTTCTTTCTGTCTCTTACCCTTTTTGAAATGAATAGATAGTTTTCTTATATGTCCTTTTATTTATATTTAATGTAATTATTCTTGGTTCTTGTCTTACGTTAATAGTATTATATTATTATTATCATCAGGATTTATATCAAAGTCACATAAAAAGTTAGATATATATTTAATAATTAGTTAAATGTATTTCTTAACCACGTAACATTGAGGTTTGATTATGAGTAAATAAAGTTACAGGATCGTTTCATAGATTCGATTCAGGTCTCACTCAAATAATATGAAAAGCAAAATAATGTTTTGAAGCTAAAAGAATTTTCTTCAGCTTAGGAAATCACTAGAAGTAATATTAACACAGCCATGTTAGTCTAAGGCGATATTACTAATACGAGACAATAGCATCACCGTACTAAGCACCGTTAAGCAATGTAAGCTTAATTCAAAGAAAATGAAAGAACTCGTAAGTATTAATATAAAACAATAGTATTACTTTCATCATAACCCAATTACTTAAAGAGTTGCTTTAGTCCACAAGTTAGTCAACTAAAATAGTTAAGTACATTATAATAGCGTTAACGTTAAATCCCAATCAAATAGTTACGTACATAATAGTAGCATTAACGTTAATTCGCAATCAAATAGTTAAACACATAATAGTAGCGTTCACGTTAATTCGCAATCAAATAGTTAAACACATAATAGTAGCGTTCACGTTAATTCGCAATCAAATAGTTAAACACATAATAGTAGCGTTAACGTTAATTCCCAATCACATATCTCACTAACCAACATAACGTAAGTGTTTACACCGAACACACTTAACACACATTTATATAATCTGACTGACAGTCACAATCCCATTATAATACTTCACTCCGTCTTCCTCCAGCTGCAAGTTCACCTTCCCCAACTCCAAATGAGACTGATTTGAATGCCCACAACTCGGGTCTTATATACCAAACAATGATGGTGTAGGAACGAATCAGGAGGCGGGGGGTGGTGCCTACTCCAATCATAGCTCCTCGAGTCGCATAACAGGTGCCTGGTCCACTCACAGCTCCTGGCGTCGATCATACGTCATAGCATCAGTCATCGAGGTAGTTTGCAGGGTCCCCTATGACGCACGCAGGTGTGAAGGCTAGTTTGCAGGTATGCGGGCGAGCTAGTTTCCCCACTCGCTTGGTCGCTCGCTAGTCTGCTTCACCGTTTGGGTAGTTTGGCTCCTTCAACTCTAATTCTAACTCTTAAATTAACATACAGGGCTCCGTATGTCAGAATATATATATATATATATATATATATATATATATATATATATATATATATATATATATATATATATATTTATATTTATATATTTATATATTACTTTATTTGTGTGTACAATAGAATTATTTCTGAATTTATTACTTGAAGATAACCTGGCTTTCTTGTTTTGTTTTTTCATTGTCAACCCAGGAGACATTTCCCTTCTCGTTGGAAAGGGTTGTGGCCCTATCAAGTAAGTAAAATTGACAACCTTCATGACTGACATGTGTTCTATGGACATTATGCAATTATTGGCAAGGAAAATTATATAAAAGTGTTGTACATTGTGGCAAAGATATAAAACTGTATAAACATTCTCATATATTTACATAACAATAACAATGCATGGAAACAATTGCGCATAGCTCGCGAACCAATTACGCTATATTATTTTGGTTTTCACCATTAGAAAGAGCACAATTTTCAGATTCCGGTGATATATACAGTTATATACGTATCCAAGCAAATAACGCAACGACGAGGTGGGGAACAGCTCGGAACCCGGCTAGCGTCGGCGGAACAGAGACGGGTGAAGCGTAAATATTCGCATTTTGGCTCTTCATTTCAAATATTCATAGCGCAAAAAGTATTTGTCGTAGGAACTTCTAGTTTCATTTATACTCATCAGCATTATTTGCCGTATTCATACAACCTAAATTTAAGACCATACACTTCGTAACAACAAAATAAATCGAAAATGTTATAAACCATATCAATCAAAATACTGTTTTTATTTTTTCGGTCACTGCTTGAGAACTATTGAAGATAAACAATTTCTGTTTTCAGATTTGGAAAGAGGAGAAAAAATACTATTATGTGAGCAAAAAAAAACAAAAAATATATGGTCATCACTCACAATTTAGAGATAAGACGGTGTGAAGACAATTGCATGGGAAATAATTGTATTCCGGACTCATTTACCCTTTCATATTTCGATTTATTTACATTTTTTTGTTTTTATCATGTACTATAAAATGTATAGTACATGATAAAAAAAAAAAAAAAAAAATGTAAATAAATCGAAATATGAAAGTGTAAATGAGTCCGGAATACAATTATTTCCCATGCAATTGTCTTCACACCGTTTTATCTCTAAATTGTGAGTGATGACCATGCTGTTTATTGTGATGTATCATATGTCAATGGAAAGAGGAATATTTAATATTCCTCTTTCCATTGACATATGATACATCACAATAAACAGCATTCTGGTGGATGAAAATACAGAAAAACACAAGGCTTCGAAAACTCGCCCAGCCTGGTATTTCATGGCAAATTAGAGAATGTCTGACCATAAGTTAGATAATTAAGTTGCCGGATATATATATATATATATATATATATATATATATATATATATATATATATATATATATATATATATATATATATATATATATATAATATATATATATATCTATATATATATATATATATATATTGTGACGCACCCAGTGCTGGGCAACGCAACCTGATTGTACTCCTTGGTACTCTACTGTACCGCCCGTGATCTGGCTACCGTCAGCCGCAATGTATATTGAGTGTGACAACTTATAACTATGTTCTTTGTATCTCTGCAAAGGTCTCGTCATGTGCTAACCAGTGGTGGGTTTTGTTTTAAGCCATGTCGAGACCTTCCATTTAATATGTAGTATCAATAGAGAAGTTGATAGATAGGACAATGGGATTTCAGAGAGAGAGAGTGAGTTAGGCTTCAGAGCAAGAGGGTAGCAACGCGCCGCGCTGCCGGCCGGGTGGTTGCCAGACGTATGGACTGGTTGGCAGCCTTGCCCTTATAGCTAGGCGCGATAGGGTTGGTAGTCCATTGTTGCCTGCCTGGGCTGGGCCCATGTTGTCGTACAGCACATTGCCTGGAGGCTGGCTGTGTGTTCTATGACCAGGTTGCCTAGAACCTTTGAGATTCTAACATCCCTTGCTCTCTCTCCCCACTTCTCACGGTTGCACTCTTTCTCTCTGACGACATTACTCTCATTTCATTCTTCTCTCTATTTAAATGCATAACCTTCCCTTGAGGTCCTAAAGGAGTTTCAGCACTCACCTCTCGTATTACTCTTAGGACAAGCATATATTTACATGTATTAGATTTAAGGGGTTAATGTGAACAGCGATCTTCTTGATGAGGATAGTTGGTGAACGTTCTACATGTTCACGAGTTATATGCCCTGCTCATCATCCCATTTGTGACTAGACTGGTGCCATGTGTAAGAGCCTGACCATGCCCAGGAGTTGTCTGTAGAGGGACGAGGACTTAGCCTTGATTTGCATACCGAGCCAGGAGCGAGTGTAGCACCCGAGACTACAGCTCGCTCGTAGTGCTGGTATAGTAGAGTAACGTAATTTATCTGTCCTTGTGTTCTCTACAGTCTTCTCCTGGGTTCTCGCTTTCGGTGCTGGGACTCGTTGTTCCTGTGACTTGGCCTGCTAGCTAGAACACATGGGGATGATGAGTGGGATATATCTTTATTTTACTATGCATTGCAGCTCTCTTTAAGTATATATCTATAACACTTTACAATACACATTACTCACACACAAGACAACACTATTAATACTTTCATGTATCAATTAACTGCACTGTCGTTTTGCTGCTGTGTCCGGAGTTCTGTTGCGTAGGGCGCATACGGACTCGGAGGGGAGACAGAGTGAGAGAAGCGAAGTAGCCTATGCGGTAGTAGGCTACCGGCGCAGTACTGTTGCCTGCAACCTTTTAGTTATTCCAAGTATAGATTCATTATTATAATAAGTGACTACTGTTTATGTTCCTCCCATGTGTATTATTAGGTATCTACTGGATCATGAACATCTTGTATGCTACATGCTAGTGCATGTTAGTAGGGGACAGTTAGTGTAGTGCACGCGCTTTCAAGTAGGCGTGTACATTTGTCATTTAGCATTTCACTGTCATACCTTTAGCCTGCTTCTATTCTACATTATTAGAGGCTTGATATTAACGTAGTTTCTTGAGTATTGCATTTCTTTAGTAATAACGTAACCTATAAATGTCTGAGGGAGTTTAGCCTCATAGCCTACCCCTGTTGTACACTTTCGTCGAGTTAAGGTACCTCGTTACCGTAGACGATAACTCTGTAGGGCGTTGGTGCTTTTGTTGTCTGGAGCATATAGTATTTGGGACTGGAATCGAGCGTGTCGTTGTCACTTAAGCCATTTCTGTCCTACGATCAAGAATCCCGAATATGTATTGCCGATCCAGCCGTAACAAAATGGCGACCTTGCACAAGATTCAGTAGTATCCTATCACATGTTTTTTGGAGAACTATTCTATGCTACCTAGTAGAGCTGGCTAGAATTTTCTTGCATATTGGAGGAATTTTTATTGTGTCATTATTGTATTGGTGGACTTGCAGATTGTTTCGTTAGGTGTCTAGAGTAGAGTCATTCAAGCATCTTTAACATTTTGTGAGTCGAGACTGCAATTAGTAATAAGCACTTTTTTTTTTTTGAACAGCAATTGTATAACCAGCACTATGTCTAATGACTCATCATTTACGGGGGAGGATAACACGGTACAGCCTAGTGACCAGCAAGTACAGCAGATATTTAGGGAGGGGAGTGTTATAAGTGGAGAGAGGGATGCCCGGGCATTTTTGCAGACACCTTTGACCGAACAGCGCCTGCAGGCTATTGATTGTTACGGTCTTCGCTGTTTAGCCACGGTTTTGGGGCGGGACTGTCCTGACAGTTGGCCCAAGAAGAATTTGGTGGCATGTTTGTTGGGTGATGGCGATGGGGCGGTGGGTGGAGTGGGGTCTTGGGGGGTTCCCTCCAAGCCTCCATTCCACTCTACCCCTGAGCTGGGCCCTCAGCCAGCGAGTCTTAGCACGATGCAGCAGGAGGGTTCTCAATGGCAAGCTGGCTTACCCGTAAACACGTCTCGGTGTGGATCCCCCATTTTGTGCTCTCCCCCCCCAGGCCTGTCTCCTGAGATGTTATTTCAGCTAGAACTAGCTAAGCTTAAGTTGCGAGAGAGTCAACAGGCTAGTATAGAACGGATTAAGCTGCAGGAGACTCAGATACAACAGGCTAGTATAGAACGCATAGAGGTTGCTAGAATCCAAGCCAATCAGGATGCAACCAGGTACCAGGCTGAAATGGATGTCGAGAAGTCTAGAGTAGAGACCACGGGGCGTCATCTCGGTGGTGGGCACCGGGTTACAGACTCACTTTCGCATTTAATTAAGTTAGTACCCGCATTTGATGAGACAGCAGTGACTGAGTTTTTTGCTCGTTTCGAAAAGAAGTGTCGTGAGTATGACTGGCCGGAGGTTAAATGGGCAGCATTAGTTTCATCACGTCTAGTGGGTAAGGGGTTGAAAGCCTACGATGCACTGTCACTGGAGGAGAGTGTCGTGTATGGACTGGTGAAGGAGGCTGTGCTCCGGGCCTACGAACTGCAACCCGAAACTTATAGATTGAAGTTCCGTGGCGTGAATAAGAAGAGCGACGTCAGTTTTATGGAGCACGCACGGGACTTAACAGATGCATGTAATAACTGGTTTCGGTCCGAGCACGCAGAGTCGGCTGAGGAAATTAAGCAACTTTTCTATCTGGAACAGTTTTACAAATGTACTGGAACCGATCTAACGCTGAACATTAAGGAAAAATGTCCCAAGACAGTAGAGGAGGCTGCCAAGATGGCAGACCTCAGATTATCATTGATTCGTGGTTGCGGTGCCGCTCAGAGGGCTGAGTCAGGGCAGAAGGGGCGCTATACCCCACCCACCAGAGTTTTCGATAATAACAAATCCTATGACACACATAACCACACTAAAAGCATTGCACCTAATAACACCTACAAACACAAGCCTCTCCCGTTTACTAAAGGTCAGGCCCCTTCTTCGCCCGCACAAGGGAAGAAGCCCATTGGGGATGTGAAATGTTACAAATGTCAGAAGCTAGGCCATTATTCACGTGAGTGCCCTAGTAACACTCCCGCTAAGCCGGTGTCATTGGTTCACAGTATCGGTGTGTCTCTGAAGGCTGCAGCAACTGCCCGGGGTAGGTTGTCAGCAGCTGAGGCACACGCGGTAAAGAAGCGTACGGAAGGCTCGACACCTGTCCGGGACACTTTCTGTAGCCATCGGGGACACGGGTTTGTGAGCTGGGGGAGTGAACTACGGAGGGTTGACTTGTTGAGGGATACGGGGGCTTCGCAAACTTTGTTGAGGAACTTCACAGGGAAACCGATAAATGCGGCCAGAGTTGTTGTGGTGCAGGGTATAAATGCTACGAGGTCATACCCACTTGTGAGGTTGGAGTTGAGAGTGGGAGAGGTGTGCAGGGAGCTGGATGTAGGGATCGTTGAGTGTTTGCCAGTTGAGGGCGTCGACCTTCTTCTCGGCAACGACTTTGCGGTACCCACTTCCGGGACTCCACCCTTAGTCGTTGCCGAGAGGGCGGCCGACGTGGATGGTGAGAATCGGGAATGGGTTGGGAGGTGCCAACAGGATGAGATGGCCTGTGTGGTAACCCGATCTCGCTCTGCGGCTCCTGCACAGCCTAGTACTCAACCTCGGGGACAGTGGAGGAAGGATCAGGAGAAGGTTGCTAAGGGCAGGAAAAGGGACATTGATTCTGCTGCACTTCTCGGTGATTCGGTACTTGGACCTATAATAAACACGGGAGTTGACTCTGGCCCAGAGATGGTGTGTAACAAGGCAGAGTTGGGTAAGACTTCGCGTGAGGCAAGAGCTGTAGCGAGAGCCACTAAGGCAGTAGAGCCTACTAGCCGGGGTAATGTCTTATTACAAAACCATCTTGATGCATTGACGCCCGGGGACATTAGTGAGCAGCAGCTGCAAGACGCTAGCCTAGCTCGTTATAGCAATGGTGCCATAGAGTTGGAGGAAGATGGGGATGCGAAGCCGGGAGATTTCTTTAGGCTCAACAGGATATTGTACCGCAGATTTTTAGACCCCAAATCGAAGTGGGAGGGCGGTGCGAGGGTAGTAGACCAGGTGGTTGTTCCAAATAAGTATAGAGAGTCCTTATTGTGTCTGGCGCATGATGTGCCGGTGGCGGGTCATTTGGGGGTAACAAAAACATTGGCGGCATTGGGCAGGTTTTTCTGGTGGCCTGGGGTCAAGGCTGATGTCTGTGCATGGGTGGCTGGGTGTGCGACCTGCCAGACAACGGGGAAGCCTAACCAGACAATCCCGAAGGCACCTTTGTTTCCCATACCTGTCACCGGGCCTCCGTTCAGCAAAGTTGTAGTAGATTTGGTTGGCCCTTTCCCGCCTACTAGTAGTGGCAATAAATTCCTGTTGACAATCATGGATGTGGCTACGAGATACCCGGACGCATACCCCATGAGAAACGGCTCGGCAAAGGCAGTTGTTAAAAACTTATTATTGTTCTGTTCCCGTTATGGATTTCCACGTGAGGTGCAGTCAGACCAGGGGAGCAATTTTACATCCAAATTGTTCAAGCAAACCCTTCAGTTGCACGGTATATGTTCTGTAGTGTCGTCAGCCTACCATCCCGAGAGTCAGGGAGTCTTGGAGCGGTGGCACTCGACCCTGAAGAGTATGCTACGCTGTTACTGTGCAGAACATGACACTGATTGGGATTTGGGTCTGCCGTATGTTCTGTTCGCTGCACGTGAAGTCCCAGGAGAGAGCCGGGGGTTCAGTCCAAATCAGCTAGTCTTTGGCCATAATGTGAGAGGACCTTTAAGTATGGTGAAAGAGATCTGGGAGGGCGAAGAGAAGCCGGGGTCTGTACTTAAATATGTCCTTGAGAGCCGGGAGAGACTTATAGGTTGCATGGCAGCGGCAGGTAATAACTTGGTTAATGCACAGGCGGTCATGAAGCACCAGTATGACGCCAAGGTGAAGCTTCGGGAGTTTTCGGTGGGTCAGGAGGTAATGTTGCTTTTACCTTTGCCTGGACACCCCCTTTCTGCCAAGTTCATTGGGCCGTATGTGGTGGCTAAGAAACTGTCCGACCTTGATTATCTCGTTGCAACACCTGACCGTAGGAAAAAACATCAGTTATGTCATGTTAACCTCATGAAAGAGTATGTGAGATGCCCCTCAGAGCCTCTCACTGTCCCTGTGCTGGCCTGCAGCGGCCAGGGTGGAGAAGGAGGTGGGGACAGTCATGCTGCTGAGGAGGATAGCTGGGACTTGTCATTTCCGCGGAACAGTGGGCGGGGAATACTGAACAAGAGGCTAGGCAAGTTGTAAGTCACCTGCCTGAGCACCAGGGTGCTGCTGTCCTAGGCCTGTTCAGGTCATACCCCTCTGTTTTCGCCGAACACCCAGGTCTCACTACTCAGGTAACGCACGACGTGGACGTCGGTGATAATGTGCCCTTCAAGTCAGTGCCCTACCGTGTGCCCCCGGTAAAGTTGCCAGCTTTACGGGAGGAGTTAAAGTACATGGTTGAGAGAGGGATGATCACTGAAGGTTATGTGAAGTGGACATCACCCGTCACGTTGCAGCCAAAACCTGACGGCAAGGTGCGGTTCTGCATAGATTTTCGTAGGCTAAATGGCTTGACCACTACCAACCCTTACCCTTTGCCTCGAGTTGACGACAGCGTGGACAAGATAGGGAATGCAAAGTACCTTACTAAAATTGATCTTGTAAAAGGCTACTGGCAAGTACCCCTGTCGGACCGAGCTAAGCAAGTTTGTGGTTTTGTGGTAGATGGCAAGACCTACCAATGTAACGTAATGCCTTATGGGCTTAAGAACGCACCTGCCACGTTTCAGAACCTGATGAACGATATTTGTGACGAAATCCCTAACTGCACAGTCTACCTTGATGACGTGATAGTATATGATGACGATTTTGAAAATCACCTAAGGCACTTAGAGACCCTGTTTAGGAAGTTGCACGATGCTGGGCTGGTGGTGAACCTGAGGAAGTGCGAGTTTGTAAAGGCTACTGTGCAGTATCTTGGCTTTGTGGTCGGGTTAGGCCGGGTGTGCCCCCCCCCTGAGCAAGATACAGGCTATCAATATGTTTCCCAGGCCCACCACTAAGCGCCAGGTCATGCGGTTCCTAGGTATGATAGGCTATTATAGGCGCTTCATCCGGGGATACTCTACTGTCTTAGCACCGTTAACTGATCTACTGTCGAAGTCAGTGAAGTTCTGTTGGGCTGCGGAGTGTCAGAGGGCTTTCGACCTAGTCAAGCACCTGCTGTGTACACATCCGATTTTGAGGGCCCCAGACTTCTCCAGGAGTTTTCAGCTGGCGACTGATGCCAGCGGTGTGGGTGCCGGGGCAGTGTTACTGCAGACTGATTCCGAGGGCTTGGAACACCCAGTGAGCTTCTTTTCTCGCAAGTTTAATTCGGCACAAAGGAATTACTCGACTATAGAGAAGGAGCTTCTGGCTATCGTTTTGTCGCTCAAACATTTCGAAGTTTATGTTCCAGCCTACGGCCCGGTAGTGACGATTTATACGGACCATCATCCCTTGAAATTCCTAAATCAGTTTCACAATCGGAATATGCGGTTGACCAGGTGGTCCCTAATGCTCCAAGAGTATAATCTCAACATTCAGCATATTGCCGGGAGTGAGAACGTGATAGCAGATTGTCTATCAAGGGTTGATGATCCAAGATAGTCGTGCACGGTGTGTGGGTTGAGCAGGAGTAAAATTAGGCTATCATAACGCCGTCCAAAAAGATTATAAAACAATAAAATAAACGAGAAAACTTTCTTTTTTTTAGTTTTGTAACTCTTTATTGTTGTAGCATAATGAATGCGATATTGTGTTTTATGTATAATTCACACTTCAGTTGTTGTGCACCTTTTGCAATTAGTGGCAGCTAAGGGTAGCAGGTCGGTTGGTTGCCTGTCAGATTTTGATAATGCTTCTAAGGTCGATTATCTAAAATCTTGGGGGGGTTGTGACGCACCCAGTGCTGGGCAACGCAACCTGATTGTACTCCTTGGTACTCTACTGTACCGCCCGTGATCTGGCTACCGTCAGCCGCAATGTATATTGAGTGTGACAACTTATAACTATGTTCTTTGTATCTCTGCATAGGTCTCGTCATGTGCTAACCAGTGGTGGGTTTTGTTTTAAGCCATGTCGAGACCTTCCATTTAATATGTAGTATCAATAGAGAAGTTGATAGATAGGACAATGGGATTTCAGAGAGAGAGAGTGAGTTAGGCTTCAGAGCAAGAGGGTAGCAACGCGCCGCGCTGCCGGCCGGGTGGTTGCCAGACGTATGGACTGGTTGGCAGCCTTGCCCTTATAGCTAGGCGCGATAGGGTTGGTAGTCCATTGTTGCCTGCCTGGGCTGGGCCCATGTTGTCGTACAGCACATTGCCTGGAGGCTGGCTGTGTGTTCTATGACCAGGTTGCCTAGAACCTTTGAGATTCTAACATCCCTTGCTCTCTCTCCCCACTTCTCACGGTTGCACTCTTTCTCTCTGACGACATTACTCTCATTTCATTCTTCTCTCTATTTAAATGCATAACCTTCCCTTGAGGTCCTAAAGGAGTTTCAGCACTCACCTCTCGTATTACTCTTAGGACAAGCATATATTTACATGTATTAGATTTAAGGGGTTAATGTGAACAGCGATCTTCTTGATGAGGATAGTTGGTGAACGTTCTACATGTTCACGAGTTATATGCCCTGCTCATCATCCCATTTGTGACTAGACTGGTGCCATGTGTAAGAGCCCGACCATGCCCAGGAGTTGTCTGTAGAGGGACGAGGACTTAGCCTTGATTTGCATACCGAGCCAGGAGCGAGTGTAGCACCCGAGACTACAGCTCGCTCGTAGTGCCGGTATAGTAGAGTAACGTAATTTATCTGTCCTTGTGTTCTCTACAGTCTTCTCCTGGGTTCTCGCTTTCGGTGCTGGGACTCGTTGTTCCTGTGACTTGGCCTGCTAGCTAGAACACATGGGGATGATGAGTGGGATATATCTTTATTTTACTATGCATTGCAGCTCTCTTTAAGTATATATCTATAACACTTTACAATACACATTACTCACACACAAGACAACACTATTAATACTTTCATGTATCAATTAACTGCACTGTCGTTTTGCTGCTGTGTCCGGAGTTCTGTTGCGTAGGGCGCATACGGACTCGGAGGGGAGACAGAGTGAGAGAAGCGAAGTAGCCTATGCGGTAGTAGGCTACCGGCGCAGTACTGTTGCCTGCAACCTTTTAGTTATTCCAAGTATAGATTCATTATTATAATAAGTGACTACTGTTTATGTTCCTCCCATGTGTATTATTAGGTATCTACTGGATCATGAACATCTTGTATGCTACATGCTAGTGCATGTTAGTAGGGGACAGTTAGTGTAGTGCACGCGCTTTCAAGTAGGCGTGTACATTTGTCATTTAGCATTTCACTGTCATACCTTTAGCCTGCTTCTATTCTACATTATTAGAGGCTTGATATTAACGTAGTTTCTTGAGTATTGCATTTCTTTAGTAATAACGTAACCTATAAATGTCTGAGGGAGTTTAGCCTCATAGCCTACCCCTGTTGTACACTTTCGTCGAGTTAAGGTACCTCGTTACCGTAGACGATAACTCTGTAGGGCGTTGGTGCTTTTGTTGTCTGGAGCATATAGTATTTGGGACTGGAATCGAGCGTGTCGTTGTCACTTAAGCCATTTCTGTCCTACGATCAAGAATCCCGAATATGTATTGCCGATCCAGCCGTAACAATATATATAAAATAAATAAAATAAAAATATAATAATAATATAAATACTCGATTATGGGCCTTGGGCTTGCTCGGGACCTTGGGGCTGATCCGCTAGACACCCTGGGGAACAGGAATACAAAAACAAAAATACGGTGTATATATATATATATATAATAGCCCTATACCGGTATATAAAATAAATAAAATAAAATAAATAAAATAAAATTAATAAAAACAATAATAAATCAAATAAATAAATATTTAAATAAATTACAAAATATAATAATAATATAAATACTCGATTATGGGCCTTGGGCTTGCTCGGGAACTTGGGGCTGTTATATACTGTATATATATATATATATAATATATATATATAATATATACTGTAATATAACTCAAATTATATAGAGTACTTACCATACTTCCTGTAAGCTTCCTGTAAGCATTCCTGTGACATCTTCGTGATTATAATGTATTTATTTCGTAGGCAGTATTTATTGATAAATATATTTGTCTTTCAAGCAAAAAAATAGTGTAAAGTCATAGACAAAACTGCATCAATACTCAAGGGGTTAACCAAGATTCACTCCCCTCAGTCACCAAAAGTCACAAGTAACATCTTATATACATATATAGTTCGAATTATTCACTAAACACTGTCACTGGGTAGATGAAATACTCCATAATTGCCTGCCTATAGCTAGGCATGGTGGGCCAGAGGGAGGGAGCCCAGAATTTAAAGGGCCGGGACCCTGCCTCACATCCTGGGGGCCGGGAAACTACTGACTTAACAAAGGCCCGGGCTCCTCAGAGAGGGACGCTATGGGGTTGCTAGATACTTCCTTTTGTAACTTACTAATGCCTAACTTACCAGTCCAAATTGAGTCAAAATCGAGTCCTAAACTTATTTTTGGCGAATATTTCTAACTTACAGGTGGCATTATGACGCGATTGCGTCATACGAGCACTCTTGGAGGGGTGGCGTTATGACGCGATCGCGTCGTAAGAATGTGGGAGGATTAACATATAAATAGCTCTATTAAACACCTATATTAATAGATTAGGCTCTAGGGATTTGTTTAATCTAGTTCTATGACTCTCTAGGTAATCTGGAAACATCTGGCAGACATTATTACACGGCCGAAACTGTGTGAGACAATAAAATAATGCAGGACAAGTATTTTGAGCCCTACTGTATAAGCGCGCGCATCTACATTTAGTCAGGGTGCCAAACTGGAGCACATTGGTATACGAGAAGGAATACACCAAATGTTACCCTAAATCGCATTGTTTTGGTCATTATATCACTTCCAAGATAAGTGATAAATTTGGGTGTATTATCGCTTCCAGGTGAACTGTGGAAGACATTTAATGTTTAATTATAGTGAATAAATAGGATGGGACTCATATTTTATAATTAGTAATAACTAATGTTTGGTTTGTCAGCATGGGGGAGGGGGGCTCATACAGGAAATTTAGCAGGCATTATATTATATCACCCTATTTCTCCTTCCTTAGCTTTTACAGAATAATCGAGTTAGTTTAACAAATTCTCACAGATCCTACCTAAGTTGCATAAAATCGTCTAATGATAAGTAACACTGCTAAGGCGTCAAATCAAAGGGTTAAGTGGGAGCGAATTTCCAAAGGTCAACCAACTGTGCTATAGACTGCCTGGCGCCAATTTTTGTGCGCGCGCCGAGAGGATGGGGGGCGTTATCAGGATGTCAAACTGTAGCAAAATGATATACAGGATAAGGAATACAAGCAAATGTTCATGGAATTACATTGTTTTGGTAATTGTTATCACTTGTAAGGTCAATATTAGAACTGTATGAGCTTAATTGTAACTGCAATATTAGAACTGTATGAACTTAATTGTAAATATATATTGATAAGAAGGGATTATTTTAAGACTAGTCATTTAATAGCGTTAATTTGTCAGCCTGGGTATGGGGGGCATAGGCCTATAGCTTACAGGTAATTTCCCAGGAACTTTGAAATGACAGACATACGTTACTTACCTACACACATGTGAACAGAGTTGAAATAAATATAGATATGTGAAAAATATAGAGATACAGTCAAACACCCACCCAAGGCAAAATACACACGCGCGGACTGACTATCTCACACACACACACATGCAGACACACACACACACACGCACATCATTCCATTCCAAAGACCCTGTACTGTGTACCTACCTTTCTCACAGTAGAATACGTAAGAATTAGTTTTCTATGTTATCGGTCCACTTTCACACTCTCTCTCTCTCCTACCACTTGCAAGTTTCAGGCTGTAAGGACATTGGAGTTTGGGCGTCGATATTTAACAGCATGACCAGCTACAATACGGTTGTAGACTTGTAGTACATTTATTAATACATAAAACCCAATTCACCATACTTTATACCCATCAGAAACCTACTTTATTATCGCACTTCTGTTTAATATCGATGTTTAAGGCTCCAACTTCCTTATAGCCTGAAGCTCGCAAGTGGTCAAATAATTTGACTACTATAAACTGTCCCTGAGTCTAGCAGTATTAAGACCGGACCACCTAATAGGGACCGCAGGGTATGTGTGGTTTGAGCATCTGTTTAACTCTGTGTAACTCATATATTGCACAACTTTTTGGTAACTTAACCCCTCCTGTAGGCCTACCGGCGAAGTCTTTTTCATTTATTAAGCCTGTTGATTAGGCTACTGGAACCCCCTTTTTAAGTTGAATAAAATCGTCTAATAGTAGCCAGAATAACATTAAAAAGACGTCCCCAGTACAGAAGGGGTTAACAAAGTTAACTTCAAAATTTTAATACTTTAAAAAAAAAAAAAAAAGTACGTAGGCTATATAAAAAAACTTCCTTCTCTGCCATTAACCTCCCCCTACCTACCACCTCGCATGTAAACTCGTATCCCTAGCCCACACAACCCAGCACATCCTGCCACCCAAGATCAGCCCTCTGTGGGTCCCCAAGCACCATCCATATTTCTCATCTTACGTTGTTGAAATTCCGATTTATTTATTAATTTTTATATATTTAGGTTCATAAAACATTATTTTATTCCTATAACTAGATCCTATCCACCAATCCTCAACTCCCCCACACAACCTTGCATGTTATGTCGCCCGAGAGCAGCCCTCTCTGGAAACAGCAACCCCATAAGCTCAGCGAGTTCCTGTGTGTGCGTGTGTATGTGTGTGTGTGTACGTATGTATGTGAGTTCTTGGGCATGACGTCACTGAGGGGGCGGGGTTAATGTGCCTCGGGGATGTTCAAAAACTTGTGATAATATTTATCACTCTCTCACTATCTCATGGACTTATAAGTAATGCCAGTCAACAATATAATAGCTCGATTAATACATATAGGGAAATAGTGGACAACTTCTTGCATTATATATATCAAAATATGCGAATGGAAGATGATATTTTTTAGGGATTTGTTACGTCAACGGTTTTTGACTGGCTACAGCTGGTCGATCTTTTACCGGGACTTAATTTAACATAGAGTAGAAATGCTAGATTTATACTATAACTAAGAGCATTGGCGAATATTATAAAACGTCCTCAACGACCCTGGCTATAAGAATAAACCCACAGAAAAAGGTTTATTCACGCAAGCAGAAAAAGAACAACCAATATTTCGACTTGTGTGTCGTGCAAGTGTAGTTGCCAAGGTCTATTTCACGGAACAAAAGCGAAAACAAAGCATATATAACACAGAAACCTATGGCCGGGTATCCCAACCTAGTCTAACTTACTCTAAACTAAACTATGTTCAAACTAATATAGCCAGTAAATTATAGTAAAGACCATAGGATATATATTATACGATCAAATATATATACTAACTACCACCCCTCCCTTGGCCCCCTCTCCCTTTACCCCGTTCCCATTCTCTAAAACCTGGATACATTTTTGCCAACAGATGGCGTAGGCATTCACTTCTGATGTATTTACTGGAATTTGAAGTTTCCTCATAATCTAGTCTACTCGTGAATTCGTAAGCATTAAATTTGAAACTATATCACCATTCCTTAAGTTTTGAAGGTAATTATACTACATCTAGATTAATGGGGGATATTTATTCAACTAACTTGATTATTCTATAGAAGTTATGGAAGTAGAAAGAGGCTATATTTAATTCTTGTTTATTTGCAATCGCCCCCAAAAGAACAAGCCAATATTTTCTGTCATTCTACGTCACAGGAAGTTACCTAATACTAAATGTTAGGACCTATAAATTGATATAATTAATCTAATCACGAGTTTGTTACACTACCCATTTCGAGAACAAGATACTGAGTGTATTATCTAGTGAAACTAATGAATTTGGCAAAGTAAAAGACGCATGGTTTAATAAATTTGGTGATAGGGGCAATGAGTGTTAATTAAGATGTGGCAACTATGGAGAGAAAGCGAGAGTGTGCGTGCGTACGTGTGTGTGTGTGTTTAAAAAGGGAGACGAGATGACTAATTCGTATATTCATAAAGCAATAACCTACCATTCCATTAGCGTATTTGTTATAACTAGATTACTATCATTAAACATACAATAGGGTTTATTTATTGATTAAATAAATACGTATGTACTCTGCTTTGGTATTTGGTGACTACTAGGCTGAAACGGTTAGGTATTCTCAGACTTTCTTCTATTCAACTGCTGAGCTCTGGAACTCTCCCAGAATCAGTCTTTCCCTCTTCCTATGACTTAAATTGTTTTAAACTCCGTGTGTCCAGGCATTTTGGCTCGAACGTCCCTTGATTTTGTCTCTGTCACTCTTTCACCTCTGGGGGAGGCACTCGATACAGGCAGTTCTGCCTTTTGTCTCCCTCACTCACATAGAAAAAAAACCCAGACACACAGGCATACACACATTCAGCTACATACATAGGCATACAGGCATACATACAGAGAGAGAGAGAGAGAGACATAATTATACGTACACAGTGGCGCCAAGAATGCTAGACTACTCGGCCCATGGGACAGCTCGGCTAGGACAGCTCGGCCCACGGCGAGACAGCTCGGCCCAGTAAAAACGAGACAGCTCGGCCCCGTGTTAATTACGAGACAACTCTTAACCCTTATTTAGCGGGCTAGGTGGTCTATTTGACCGTAGCCCCCAGCGGGGTGTTTTTACCCTAAATAGGGTTGTTTATGTAATCATTTTCATGCCTAAATAAGACCCAGAGCATAAAACAAGTATCTATCCCTGAAAGGGCATAAACAGAGCTTTCCAATGACACTCCAACCATCCTTGTACGACCACTGGTTCTCTTGCAACGATCGCGCAACACGAGTGCAAAAACCATGTAATTAGGTACTTTCCCTACATAATTCCCTGTGTAGCGAGTGCGAGAGGGTAGAGGAGGGTGAGATTCATGTCAGTAGGTCCGCCGCGGTGGTCTGGAGCAGTCATACGCTTGCTACGCTCCTCCCACCACTCATCTCTCTCTCTCAGCAACATTACGTGGTGAAAATGGCACACGACATAAGTTGTGAACCGCCACTTAGTCCATATTTATTTCACACGACATAAGTTGCGCGCCGCCAATTAAGGGTTAATTAACCTAACCTAACTAACACATTATGAATTGAGAGAACTAGCCTATGACATAATTATACAATAAACGAACATTTCGCCCACATTACACACACGCCATAAACGGGAGGCCATGTATGCAGCACCAAATCCTGCAAATCCTGTCCTCTGCACATGCGTGAGAATCTTAGGCCCCTTGGCACGATTTTGTTTTCCTTTATACTATTATATTATCTTAACCTAACCTAACCTAACTTAACCTAACTTAAATTAACCTAACAGTTGAGCCTAAATAACATAATACAAATATTAGGGAAAAGGCCACGCATACGCAAAGGACAGAATTTGGTGCTGCATACATGGCCTCACCCATAAACCCTCCACTTAGCTCTCCCCAACCTAATCCTGACTGGTCTCGTCAAATTGCCCCATAGCAAAACATGGGGCCGAGCTGTCTCAAATAATGGGCCGAGTTGTCTCGCCGTCGTGGCAGAGTTGTCCAAAAGTGGGCCGAGCTGTCCGAGCCGAGTTGTCCCATGGGCCGAGTCGTCCAGTCACCTGGCGCCAAGTTGTCTGCATTGACACTTTCCCACAAAGCTCGCCTTACGTTGATAAAAATCGTTTATATAGCCAGAATAAAATGAAAAAATAGGTCAAACCAGATTTCGGGGTAAGCCAATAGGTAGTTTATACCATTAGGCGGTAGGTGGCTACTATTAAATATGCTAACTCTTTATATGTTAAATATTGATGTCCTCTAACATTGTCTCTATAGGCTAATTGGGCCGAGTTGTCTCGCCGTCGTGGCAGAGTTGTCCAAAAGCACATCCTGCCGCCCAAGGGCAGCCCTCTGTGGGTCCCCAAGCACTCTCCATATCTCTCATCTTACGTAGTTGAAATTCCCATCTATTTTTGTTTATATAAATGGGTTCATTGAACCTTATCATGTTCCTATAACTTTATCTTTTCCACCAACCCTTAACTCCCCAACACAACCTCGCATGTTATGCCGCCCGAGAGCAGCCCTCTCTGGAAACAGCAACCGCATAAGCTCAGCGAATTCCTGTGTGTGTGTGTGTACGTACGTGTGGGTGTGGGTGTGTACGTATGTATGTGTGTTCTTGGGAATGACGTCACTGAGGGCTAATGTGCCTCGGAGATGTTAAAAACATTCGTGGTAATATTTATCACTATCTCTGGACTTTATTCATGCCTACCACCTATATAATAACTCATTTAGACACATACAGGGAAGTATTGGACAACTCTTTGCTTTATATATATATCAAATTGTGTTTAACCCGGGAGCTGCGGGGAGACTCTTAAGAGTTCCCCCGGCGCACTGCGGGAAGACTCTTAAGAGTCAGAGAAAATAAAAATCAACTTTTGACATCGAAAAAAAAATATTTTTTTATATTTTTTTTTTTTTATTTTATTTTTTTTTTTTTGGCCCCTGGGCCATGCAAAATCTCAGTCCTCTACCTCCCCTCCTTCCCCACTTTCCTCCTCTCCTTCAGTTATCACCTATTTTCCCTGTTATTCCCTTATTCTGAGGTATATTTTCGTGCTAACATTAGAAATCCGATTGGAGGGTGTGGTCATCACTGATAGCAAGCGAGTGCAAGAGAGAGAGAGAGAGTATCGATCGACTGTGTCTCAGTGGCCTTGGGGGAAATTGGCGGGAAAGCAGATTGCCTCACCCATACATTATACAACTCGCGGGCTATATCTCCGATTTTGACCATCCAAACGCTGTTTTCACTCGTTTTATTGTTGTTTCAGGTTAATACCTTTATAATCAACCCCCCATAATAGGCGCATATGGATAAATATTAATGCTATTAATGGCACAATGAATATTTTAGTGACGGAAACACCTCAAATACGTCAGCACAGGGGGACGTTTCCAATTACCCCCATGCGCACTTCAGAGGTTAAAAGATGATATTTTGAGTCAGTTGGTACGAGGAAGTACTTCGTTGGCTTTTTGACTGGCTACAGCTGGTGATTTTTACCAGGAAATTAATTTATCATTAAATATAGATACTCGATTTCTTCTATATCTGACAGCATAGACGAATATTGTAGAGCATCCTTAACAAACTTTTCTATATCAATAAACCCACAAAATACAATTTAATCACATATGCAGAAAAAGAACTACCTATATTTCGATTTTTCCGTCATGCCGATAAAGTTGCCAAGGTCTAATTCTCGTAATCAAAGAGAAATCCAAGTATATATTATAACATAATACATACGCTTGTGTATCCTAGCCTAGTCTAACTTACTCTAACCTATACTATGTTTAAACTAATATAGCCAGTAGGCCTACATTATAGTAAAGACCATAGGAGATATATTATACGATAACATGTAGGCTATATACTAACTACTCACCATTCCCTTGGCCCCCTCTCCCATCACCCCCTTCCCATTCTCTAAAACCCTGGATACATTTTTGCTAATAGATGGCGTAGGCATTCACTATTCAAGTAATACTTCGAATTTGCTGTTTTCTCGTAAGCTAGGTTACTCATGATTTCACAGGTATTTAATTTAGAGCTACACCAGTGTTTTCCTCAATTTCTGAAGCAAATTCCTATGTTAGGAATCTCAGACGATCTTTATACAACTATCTTGATTAATATTTATAAGATAAGGCAATAAAGAAAGGCTATTATTTATTCTGGTCAATTGTAATCGCCCCAAAAAGAACTAGCCAATATTGCCATTAATTCTACGTCACGTGAAGTTACCAAATACTAAATGTTAGTACCTATAGATATAATTATATAATCACGAATTTATTACACTACCTATTTCGATAACAAGATATATACTCAGTATGTTATCTAGTGAGCTAAACTTGCAACTAATTAATTTAGCAAAGTAAAAGACGTATGGTTTAAGAAATTTCGTGATGGGGGCAATGAGTGATAATTACGATGTGTCAGTATGGAGAGAAAGCGAGAGAGTGTGTGTGTGTGTTTAGAAGGGGCTTTGAGATGACTAATTCGTATTAAGCAATAACCTACCAGTCCATTAGGTTGATCAATTATAATATAATTGCTATCATTAAACATATAATAGCATAGGCTACAGTAATATAGACTAGGGTAAATTGTGCGGTAGGGTTTATTCATCGATACAAAAATATACGTAGCCTATATTCTCCATTGGTGACTCTACTGAATATTAACAGGTATTATTTTTCGCTACCATCCATGTTTTCTCTGTTCTATTCAATTTGATAGTTATATTAGTATGGTGTTCGTGTTATTATGCGAATCAAGTGACTTACGGTATGCAAGGATAGTAATTTCTTGAGAAGGTTTTGTAGGATATAAATTGGTTGTGTTTGTATAATTAAGGATGTGTTATAGTAGTAAGTTGGTGTACGTCTAAATATAGTGTCCGCTAATTTAACTATACGAAACCCCACACCCCCGTCCCCTACACACACACACATAACCATACACTAACATACACACATACATAGACATACACACATACAGACTCATACACACAGACAGACACATACACATAGACATACACACACGCACACTGACATGCTCACTCACGGGCATACACACACACAAGCTACACTCAAACCACACACATACACACCTATACATTTTGAATGTTGCAGAGGGTGCCAACTTAACAATTGACTAATTAATTATTAACATTGTAAGTATTTACTTTCTTTTAATTCTGGCTAGCATTAAACAATGCAATACAGCTTAGGAAGAACCTCTAGCATTTGGGTAAGATCTATCTATTTAAATATCTTGATTCCCACAGATCTCTGCTAAGGTAGATTTTTTTTTTTTATTTAATAGCCAGAATAGGACTACAACTAAATAATACGTCTTGGTATATATACAACAGTTAAACAGACTAATCCAGATAAGATATAGTACAACATTGTAGCTATTATATCATATGCAACTCAAAACAGATTTTCGGGGTAAGCCATGAATAGGTTAGCCTATAGCTAAGTAGTAGATATCACTGGGCAGTTGGTATACTATATAGTATTGGATATGCTCAATCTTCATATATACAATATTAATGTCATCTAACACTGTTTCTATAATTCACTAACTAGTATCTTATACCCACACAAGCCAGCATATCCTGCCCTCTGTGGGTCCCCAAACACCATCCACATCTCTCATCTTACGTTGTTGAAATTCCTATCTATTTATTACCGTCTTGTTGGTGTAGTGGTTAGAGTTAAAAAATCTGTGTGTGATAACCCAGGTTCGAATCCCGGTGGATCACATATATGTATTCATTAATTTCATTGGAGGTGTTTGGTGTTGTGGTGAAATTAACAAAATATAGATAATTTATATAATTGGCTTCATAAAACATATTTATTTCCTATAACTTGATCCTTTCCACCAACCCTTAACTCCCCCACACAACCTTGCATGTTATTCTGCCCGAGAGCAGCCCTCTCTGGAAACAACAACCATATAAGTTCAGAAGTTCCCGAGTGTGTGTGTACGTATGTGTGTGTGTGTGTGTGTGTGTATGTGTGTGTGTGTGTGTGTTAGTTCTTGGGCATGACGTCACTGAGGGGGTGGGGTTAATGTGCCTCGGAGAGGTTCAAAAACTCGTGGTAATATTTATCACTATCTCTCACTCTCTCTGGACTTTATTCATGCCTGCCACCTATATAATAACTCATTTAGACACATACAGGGAAGTATTGGACAACTCTGCTTTATATATATATATATATACAATTGTGTTTAAAAGATGATATTTTGAGTCAGTTGGTACGAGGAAGTACTTCGTTGGCTTTTTGACTGGCTACAGCTGGTGATTTTTACCAGGAAATTAATTTAACATTAAATATAGATACTCGATTTCTTCTATATCTGACAGCATAGACGAATATTGTAGAGCATCCTTAACAAACTTGTCTATATCAATAAACCCACAAAATACAATATAATCACATATGCAGAAAAAGAACTACCAATATTTAGATTTTTCCGTCATGCCGATAAAGTTGCCACGGTCTAATTCTCGTAATCAAAGAGAAATCCAAGTATATATAACATAATACATACGCTTGTGTATCCTAGCCTAGTCTAACTTACTCTAAACTATACTATGTTCAAACTAATATACCCAGTACATTATAGTAAAGACCATAGGAGATATATTATACGATAATATGTATATACTAACTAACTACTCACCCTTCCCTTGGCCCCGTCTCCCATCACCCCCTTCCCATTCTCTAAAACCCTGGACACATTTTTGCTAATAGATGGCGTAGGCATTCACTATTCAAGTAATACTTCGAATTTGCTGTTTCCTCGTAAGCTAGGTTACTCGTGATTTCACAGGTATTTAATTTAGAGCTACACCAGTGTTTTCCTCAATTTCTGAAGCAAATTCCTATGTTAGGAATCTCAGACGATCTTTATACAACTATCTTTATTAGTATTTATAAGATAAGGCAATAAAGAAAGGCTATTATTTATTCTGGTCAATTGTAATCGCCCCCAAAAGAACTAGCCAATATTGCCATTAATTCTACGTCACGTGAAGTTACCAAATACTAAATGTTAGTACCTATAGATATATATAATCACGAATTTATTACACTACCTATTTCGATAACAAGATACTCAGTATGCTATCTAGTGAGCTAAACTTGCAACTAATTAATTTAGCAAAGTAAAAGACGTATGGTTTAAGAAATTTCGTGATGGTGATAATTATCACTAATGAGTGATAATTACGATGTGCCAGTATGGAGAGAAAGCGAGAGAGTGTGTGTGTGTTTAGAAGGGGCTTTGAGATGACTAATTCGTATTAAGCAATAACCTACCAGTCCATTAGGTTGATCAATTATAATATAATTGCTATCATTAAACATATAATAGCAATGGCTACAGTAATATAGACTAGGGTAAATTGTGCGGTAGGGTTTATTCATTGATACAAAAAATATACGTAGCCTATATTCTCCATTGGTGACTCTACTGAATATTAACAGGTATTATTTTTCGCTACCATCCATGTTTTCTCTGTTCTATTCAATTTGATAGTTATATTAGTATGGTGTTCGTGTTATTATGCGAATCAAGTGACTTACGGTATGCAAGGATAGTAATTTCTTGAGAAGGTTTTGTAGGATATAAATTGGTTGTGTTTGTATAATTAAGGATGTGTTATAGTAGTAAGTTGGTGTAGGTCTAAATATAGTGTCCGCTAATTTAACTATAGGAAACCCCCACACCCCCGTCCCCTACACACGTACACACACACACATAACCATACACTAGCATACACACATACATAGACATACACACATAGACACATACACATAGACATACAGACACGCACACTGACATGCTCACTCACGGGCATACACACATACAGACACAGACACATACACACACACACACACACACACAAGCTACACTCAAACCACACACATACACACCTATACATTTTGAATGTTGCAGAGGGTGCCAACTTATCAATTGACTAATTAATGATTAACATTGTAAGTATTTACTTTCTTTTAATTCTGGCTAGCATTAAACAATGCAATACAGCTTAGGAAGAACCTCTAGCATTTGGGTAAGATCTATGTATTTAAATATCTTGATTCCCACAGATCTCTGCTAAGGTAGATGAATGTTTGTATTTAATAGCCAGAATAGGACTACAACTAAATAATACGTCTTGATATATACAACAGTTAAACAGACTAATCCAGATAAGATATAGTACAACATTGTAGCTATTATATCATATGCAACTCAAAACAGATTTTCGGGGTAAGCCATGAATAGGTTAGCCTATAGCTAAGTAGTAGATATCACTGGGCAGTTGGTATACTATATAGTATTGGATATGCTCAATCTTCATATATACAATATTAATGTCATCTAACACTGTTTCTATAATTCACTAGCTAGTATCTTATGCCCACACAAGCCAGCATATCCTGCCCTCTGTGGGTCCCCAAACACCATCCACATCTCTCATCTTACGTTGTTGAAATTCCTATCTATTTATTACCGTCTTGTTGGTGTATTGGTTAGAGTTTAAAAATCTGTGTGTGATAACCCAGGTTCGAATCCCGGTGGATCACATATATGCTTTCATTAATTTCATTGAAGGTGTTTGGTGTTGTGGTGAAATTAATAAAATATAGATAATTTATATAATTGGCTTCATAAAACATATTTATTTCCTATAACTGATCCTTTCCACCAACCCTTAACTCCCCCACACAACCTTTCATGTTATTCTGCCCGAGAGCAGCCCTCTCTGGAAACAGCAACCATATAAGTTCAGCGAGTTCCCGAGTGTGTGTGTACGTATGTGTGTTTGTGTGTGTGTGTGTGTTAGTTCTTGGGCATGACGTCACTGAGGGGGTGGGGCTAATGTGCCTCGGAGATGTTAAAAAACTCGTGGTAATATTTATTACTATCTCTCACTATCCCTGGACTTTATTCATGGCTACCACCTATATAATAACTCATTTAGACACATACAGGGAAGTATTGGACAACTCTTTGCTTTATATATATATAAAATTGTGTTTAATAGATGATATTTTGAGTCAGTTGGTACGAGGAAGTACTTCGTTGGCTTCTTGACTGGCTACAGCTGGTGATTTTTACCAGGAAATTAATTTAACATTAAATATAGATACTCGATTTCTTCTATATCTGACAGCATAGACGAATATTGTAGAGCATCCTTAACAAACTTGTCTATATCAATAAACCCACAAAATACAATTTAATCACATATGCAGAAAAAGAACTACCAATATTTTGATTTTTTCTTCATGCCAAGGTCTAATTCTCGTAATCAAAGAGAAATCCAAGTATATATTATAACATAACACATATGCTTGTGTATCCTAGCCTAGTCTAACTTACTCTAAACTATACTATGTTTAAACTAATATAGCCAGTACATTATAGTAAAGACCATAGGAGATATATTATACGATAACAGGTATATACTAATTAACTACTCACCCTTCCCTTGGCCCCCTCTCCCATCACCCCCTTCCCATTCTCTAAAACCCTGGATACATTTTTGCTAATAGATGGCGTAGGCATTCACTATTCAAGTAATACTTCGAATTTGCTGTTTCCTCGTAAGCTAGGTTACTCGTGATTTCACAGGTATTTAATTTAGAGCTACACCAGTGTTTTCCTCAATTTCTGAAGCAAATTCCTATGTTAGGAATCTCAGACGATCTTTATACAACTATCTTGATTAGTATTTATTAGATAAGGCAATAAAGAAAGGCTATTATTTATTCTGGTCAATTGTAATCGCCCCCAAAAGAACTAGCCAATATTGCCATTAATTCTACGTCACGTGAAGTTACCAAATACTAAATGTTAGTACCTATAGATATAATTATATAATCACGAATTTATTACACTACCTATTTCGATAACAAGATACTCAGTATGTTATCTAGTGAGCTAAACTTGCAACTAATTAATTTAGCAAAGTAAAGAACGTATGGTTTAAGAAATTTCGTGATGGGGGCAATGAGTGATAATTACGATGTGTCAGTATGGAGAGAAAGCGAGAGAGTGTGTGTGTGTTTAGAAGGGGCTTTGAGATGACTAATTCGTATTAAGCAATAACCTACCAGTCCATTAGGTTGATCAATTATAATATAATTGCTATCATTAAACATATAATAGCAATGGCTACAGTAATATAGACTAGGGTAAATTGTGCGGTAGGGTTTATTCATTGATACAAAAAATATACATAGCCTATATTCTCCATTGGTGACTACTGAATATTAACAGGTATTATTTTTCGCTACCATCCATGTTTTCTCTGTTCTATTCAATTTGATAGTTATATTAATATGGTGTTTGTGTTATTATACGAATCAAGTGACTTACGGTATGCAAGGATAGTAATTTCTTGAGAAGGTTTTGTAGGATATAAGAACATAAGAACATAAGAAAATGGGAGTCTGCAAAAAGCCGATCGGCCCATAAAAGGCAGATCCCTGTCACACCCAACCCCAATTATAGGCCCAACTCACTAATACCTTGAGTACTGCCCCCACCAAAATGGTCAGGGATTAACCCACTGAGCCCCAGCGACGCAGGGTTTGCGTCCACAATGTATGTAACGCTAAACCACAGCGACGCATGGTTTGCGTCCTGGCCGGTCCGGTCCTAATTACTCCGGTCCTATGGCACCCCGAGGGCTCAGATTTGTATGGGAACTGTGTAAGTATCCCACGCACCCATGCCGATGGTTGAAAACTCTCAAAGTCCAACCGCGTGCGTGTGAGCGCGCAAAACATTTTTTTTTTTTTTAGAAATTGCCTTCAATTTTTTACTCTTTGTAAAATCCGTTTTCGGGGGCTCTGTAGGACCATTTTTTGCACTTTTTGACCAATGTTTTTTTTGTTTTTCCTTCATTCCTAACCCATTCGCTATTGTTTCTGGAATAAACAAAAAATTCAGAATCAGCCGGTCCTGGGTGGTACATTTATTAATATTTAGCTGGTACTCAGCGGGTTAACACACGATTACGGGGGTCTGCTGAGCGCCGATTGGCCCACACCTGGTAGATCCCCCTCACACCCAACCCATCTCGTCCATATGCCTATCTAATTTTATCTTAAAGCTCCCTATCGTTCTTGATCCCACTATATCACTTGGTAGCCTATTCCACCCATCTACAACTCTGTTACCAAACCAATATTTGCTTATATCTTCTGAAACGAAATTTATCTAATTTGAAACCATTTGTACGAGTTCTTTCGCTATCACTGAGCTTTAGTAAATTTTTCATGTCCCCTTTATTAATCCCACTAACCCACTTGAATACCTCTATCATATCCCCTCTAACTCTGCGTCTCTCTAACGAATGTAAGCCTAATTTATTCAACCTTTCTTCATACGGAAAATTTCTAATATTATGGATCATTTTTGCCATTCTACGTTGTACTCTCTCCAATGAATCTATGTCCATTCTGTAATAAGGACACAACAATTGAACAGCATAATCCATATGGGGGTCTCACTAATGACAAGTAAAGTTTTAAGATAACATCAGCAGTTCTGTTACTCACACTCCTAGATATGAACCCGAGAATCCTGTTTGCCTTGTTACGAACGCTTATACATTGTTTTCTAGGCTTCAAATCATTGCTAACAAACACACCTAGATCTTTCTCACAGTCCGAGTTTTCTAATTCCATATTAGCTAGTTTATATTTAACATTTGTATGCATCTTCCCTATCTTTAATACCTTGCATTTGTCAATGTTAAACTTCATCTGCCAATTTACTGACCATTCGTGTAAGGTATCTAGATCCCTTTGCAGACACTCTATATCTCTATCTGAATCAATTTTTCTCCCCATTTTGGTATCGTCTGAAAATTTACTTATCCTACTAGTTATACCTAAATCAAGGTCATTTATGTATATAATAAACAACAGAGGACCTAATACAGATCCCTGGGGGACACCACTTTTGACTGCTCCCCATTCTGACTTGGTACCATTTATACTGACTCTCTGCTTCCTACCAATTAGCCATGACCTAATCCATCCTAACAACGCCCCACCTATTCCATGTGCCTCAACCTTTCTCATCAATCTCTCATGAGGGACTCTGTCGAAAGCTTTACTGAAATCTAAATATATATCATATGACTTGTCATTATCTACTGCTTCATATACCTCTGAGAAAAAACTAAGCAAATTAGTAAGGCAAGACCGTCCCTGAGTGAATCCATGCTGAGAAGAATTGATTAAGTTAAATGTTTCTAAGTGGTTTCTCATTGTCCTAGCAATAATTGACTCTAGTAGCTTTCCTATGATTGAAGTGAGACTAATGGGACGGTAATTGGATGCTATTGATTTATCACCTTTTTTGAAGATCGGAACTACATTTGCAAGCTTCCAAGCTTCTGGAACTATACCTGTTTCTAATGACTTGTTAAATATAAATGTTAATGGGTAACTTAACTCATCTCTGCATTCTTTTAATACTCTAGCATATACCTCTTCAGGACCAGGCGATTTATGAGGTTTCAGTCTGTCAATTTCCTTAAGCACATCATTTCTACTTATAGTAACCGTACTTAACCTATTTTCTATACTATCGCTATATACCTTACGGACTTCTGGAAACTGTGCAAAATTTTCATTAGTGAAAACGGAAAGAAATTGACTATTTAATGTACTGCACATTTCTAAATCATTTTCTGTCATTTCTCCTACCGAAGTTTTAAGGGGACCAATTACATCTCTAACCTTGGATTTATATAGTTGGTAAAAAGCTTTAGGATTATTTTTTGAGTCATTGGCAACCTTAATTTCATTATTTCTCTTTTCTTTCCTAATATCCTTTTTTACCTGTCGTGATAGATTCTGATAGTAAGCAAGTAGGTGAATTTTGCCTTTCTTAATTTTTCTATATATTCCTCTCTTTTTTCCTAGAAGATCTAATAGTCTATTATTCATCCATTTTGGTTGGTTCAGTGTTGATCTAAAAAAAAATTTGGGGATATATTTATTTTGCGCATTGAATACTGACTTGATAAAATTATCGTATGTATCTACCAAGTTTGACGTCTCTTCCTGACTTAAGATGACAGGTGCCTGAGAAGGGATACACTCATTTGGACACCTGGATCGACTTAATTTTTTGACCATAGGGTCCACTAATAGGGCTCTTCTTAACCCACCATAATTGGCTTTTCTGAAGTCAGGTATTAATGTTGTATTCTCTCTGGTATTACCTTTCCACTGTATATTAAAATACACAGAATTGTGATCACTATTTCCTAGGTGGTCCCCGATTTCTACACTATTTATCATATGTTCATTGTTACTGAAAACTAAATCGAGAATATTTTCACCTCTAGTCGGCGTATCTATGAATTGAGATAAAAAACTATCTTGTACTACCTCAATAAACTCCTTTGAATCAGAGTCGCCTATTTGTTGCTGCCAATCTATATTAGGGAAATTAAAATCCCCCAAAATGCACACGTTGCTAAACCTTGATGCTATTTTAATTTCCTCCCATAATGATGTTCCGTCATTTCTACTCATATTTGGCAGTCTATACATAACTCCAATAACTAAGGTCTCACTACCTTCGTTAACCTCTACCCAAACACTTTCATTTTCATTATTTACTCTAATACCTGATTTAATACATTTTTTTTTTTAATGAACTCCTGACAAACACTGCTATACCGCCGCCCCTCCTACTTGTTCGGTCATATTTAAACAAACTATATCCCGGTATATCAAACTCTGCTAAAAAATGCCTGGTGTCTGTATTAATCCATGTTTCAGTTAGCGCTATTATGTCTATATTTTCTTTGCTAACCAGTGCTCTAAGTTCGTTCATTTTCTACAATTTGTATAATAAACCCTCAAAATATTACTTGTATTTGCAACTATTTTTCTATTGTTTTTAACTAATTTATTTTTACCTGTTGAACTACTAGACCTAGACGGAAAATCTACGCTATCAGAATGTTCGTTATTACTATCAATTTCATGTGGGTGGGATTCTATTTTACTTACACACCTATGGTTTATTAACAAAACCCCGCAACAAACTTAACAAACTTGTCGAGTGAGCTGGCTAAGGTCGAAACTCCTAGTCGAGAGAGATGTACTCCATCCTGGGCATACAGCATATAAATTGGTTGTGTTTGTATAATTAAGGATGTGTTATATTAGTAAGTTGGTGTAGGTCTAAATATAGTGTCCGCTAATTTAACTATAGGAAACCCCCACACCCCCGTCCCCTACACACATACACACACACACACACACATAACCATACACTAGCATACACACATACATAGACATACACACATACAGACTCATACACACAGACAGACACATACACACACGCACACTGACATGCTCACTCACGGGCATACACACATACAGACACATACACACACACACACAAGCTACACTCAAACCACACACATACACACGTATACATTTTGAATGTTGCAGAGGGTGCCAACTTAACAATTGACTAATTAATGATTAACATTGTAAGTATTTACTTTCTTTTAATTCTGGCTAGCATTAAACAATGCAATACAGCTTAGGAAGAACCTCTAGCATTTGGGTAAGATCTATCTATTTAAATATCTTGATTCCCACAGATCTCTGCTAAGGTAGATGATTTTTTTATTTAATAGCCAGAATAGGACTACAACTAAATAATACGTCTTGGTATATACAACAGTTAAACAGACTAATCCAGATAAGATATAGTACAACATTGTAGCTATTATATCATTTGCAACTCAAAACAGATTTTCGGGGTAAGCCATGAATAGGTTAGCCTATAGCTAAGTAGTAGATATCACTGGGCAGTTGGTATACTATATAGTATTGGAATTATGCTCAATCTTCATATATACAATATTAATGTCATCTAACACTGTTTGTATAATTCACTAACTAGTATCTTATGCCCACACAAGCCAGCATATCCTGCCCTCTGTGGGTCCCCAAACACCATCCACATCTCTCATCTTACGTTGTTGAAATTCCTATCTATTTATTACCGTCTTGTTGGTGTAGTGGTTAGAGTTAAAAAATCTGTGTTTGATAACCCAGGTTCGAATCCCGGTGGATCACATATATGTTTTCATTAATTTCATTGGAGGTGTTTGGTGTTGTGGTGAAATTAATAAAATATAGATAATTTATATAATTGGCTTCATAAAACATTTATTTCCTATAACTTAATCCTTTCCACCAACCCTTAACTCCCCCACACAAACTTGCATGTTATTCTGCCCGAGAGCAGCCCTCTCTGGAAACAGCAGCCATATATGTTCAGCGAGTTCCCGAGTGTGTGTCCGTATGTGTGTGTGTGTGTGTGTACGTATGTGTGTGTGTGTGTACGTATGTGTGTGTGTGTGTGTGTTAGTTCTTGAGCATGACGTCACTGAGAGGGTGGGGCTAATGTGCCTCGGAGATGTTCAAAAACTCGTGGTAATATTTATCACTATCTCTCACTATCTCTGGACTTTATTCATGCCTACCACCTATATAACTCATTTAGACATATACAGGGAAGTATTGGACAACTCTTTGCTTTATATATATATATATATAAAATTGTGTTTAAAAGATGATATTTTGAGTCAGTTGGTACGAGGAAGTACTTCGCTGGCTTTTTGACTGGCTACAGCTGGTGATTTTTACCAGGAAATTAATTTAACATTAAATATAGATACTCGATTTCTTCTATATCTGACAGCATAGACGAATATTGTAGAGCATCCTTAACAAACTTGTCTATATCAATAAACCCACAAAATACAATTTAATCACATATGCAGAAAAAGAACTACCAATATTTCGATTTTTCCGTCATGCCGATAAAGTTGCCAAGGTTTAATTCTCGTAATCAAAGAGAAATCCAAGTATATATAACATAATACATACGCTTGTGTATCCTAGCCTAGTCTAACTGAAATGCTAGGTTTTCCAGGTTAAATAGGAATGGAAATATCCCCAGGCTACCTTTAGGATCAACCTTTCCTGGTACCTGGCGCGGGGTACGAACCTCTGAAGGGAATTTAACCCTCCTAAAAACCCACAGGTTTTGAGATGCCTTGGGTGGGGTTCGAACCCTGGTTAGTGACGCACCACCATCACCACCAGGCCCGCGCGCTAACCCACTGTATTACCACGGACGTACTAAAAGTATAGCAACCTTAGTCCGATTTTTAAGAACCAGGTGATAGTCTCGTGGTGTTATTACGTGATGAGTTTATTGGACTTACCATCCACGACTATTTTACGCTATACCTGACGTCAACTCGGGTAGTACATTATTGTGGTTGCGGGACATTTTCGAGGGCAATACACCATTCCTTTTTAGTTAGGCTAGTCCCAAGCCTCGTAAGGTCGTAAGGTATCGTAGCCTTTTTACCTTAGCCATCTCAATTCTTGGTATAGGGTTCGCGTGACGGGTGCTCCAGCACGTAGCTACCAGGTCACATCCCACCGCTGCCACCAATGAAATGCTAGGTTTTCCAGGTTAAATAGGAATGGAAATATCCCCAGGCTACCTTTAGGATCAACCTTTCCTGGTACCTGGCGCGGGGTATGAACCTCTGAAGGGAATTTAACCCTCCTAAAAACCCACAGGTTTTGAGATGCCTTGGGTGGGGTTCGAACCCTGGTTAGTGACGCACCACCATCACCACCAGGCCCGCGCGCTAACCCACTGTACTACCACGGACGTACTAAAAGTATAGCAACCTTAGTCCGATTTTTAAGAACCAGGTGATAGTCTCGTGGTGTTATCACGTGATGAGTTTATTGGACTTACCATCCACGACTATTTTACGCTATACCTGACTTCAACTCGGGTAGTACATTATTGTGGTTGCGGGACATTTTCGAGGGCATTACACTAACTTACTCTAAACTATACTATGTTTAAACTAATATAGCCAGTACATTATAGTAAAGACCATAGGAGATATATTATACGATAACATTATATATACTAACTAACTACTCACCCTTCCCTTGGCCCCCTCTCCCATCACCTCCTTCCCATTCTCTAAAACTATTTTTGCTAACAGATGGCGTAGGCATTCACTTTCCAAGTATTTATTCGATTTTGCAGTTTCCTCATATGCTACTCGTGATTTCGTAAGCATTTATTTTGGAACAATATATCACCATTCCTTAAGTTTTGAATGTAATTACTATATCTAGATTAATGGGAGATCATTATTCAACTAACTTGATTATTCTATAGAAGTTATGGAAGTAGAAAGAGGCTATATTTAATTTGTGTTTATTTGTAATCGGCCCCAAAAGAACTAACCAATATTGCCATTCATTCTACGACACGTGCGGTTACCAAATACTAAATGTTAGAACCTATAGATATATCTAATTAAGAGTTTATTACCCTTTTCGATAACAAGATACTCAGTATGTTATCTAGTGAGCTAAACTTCCAACTAATGAATTTGGCAAAGTAAAAGACGTATGGTTTAAGATATTTTTTGATGGGGGGCATCGAGTGTTAATTACGACGTGGCAACTATGGCGCGGGTTGAGAGGGAGAAAAAGAGAGAGAGAGAGAGAGAGTGAGAGTTAAGGTAGGTTCACACATAGGTGAGTCGGAGCGCGAGGCCAACGCGAGTCACACTCGCCGCATATCGCCGTTGATGGAGCCCGAACCCAACGCGAGTAGCAGCTGATGCGAGTAAACATGCATATAACACGAATATAACACGAGTTTACACAAGTTCACAGGAGTTTACGCGAGTGTTGGCGAGTGTAACACGACCCCCAACACGCACCGCCAAAATTTGAAAAATAACGGTCAAATTCCAGGGTACGAATAGTGCGAGTCTACGCGAGTGTCACATGAGTTTACACGAGTTTACATGAGTTTACACGAAATGAACGCGAGTCTACAGGAAGTTAACAGGAGTGTATGGGAGTCTAACATGAGTGTGTGCGAGTGTTGGCGAGTGTCAGGATACGTACCATTGGCACCATTGTTCACACCACGCAACACCACCACGGACGGATGTTACTCTGCAGGATACAGCCCAACCCACCCACCCACCCACACACCATGTCCATCAGGAGGCGGAAAGCGGCAGCTGTGCTCATACTGCAAATGGAGATGCGTCTCCTAGACCTGGAGGAGAAGGAGGCTGAAGAAAGACGTCAAGGGGAAAGGCCATGAAGGAGAGTTGGGGCTAGGAGCTGGCTACTGAGACGGCCACAGTTCGGTGTGTACGAACAACTTATGGAGGAGCTTAAGAGAGAGGACCCCAAAGGATTCCGGAATTTCCTACGTGTGGACGTCCACCTGTTTAGGGAGTTGGTGGCACGTGTCGGGCCTAGGGTAGAGAAGCAGGACACCTTCTGGAGGGAGGCTTTGTCACCTGGGCTGACGATTGCAATCACACTCCGCTACCTGGCCACTGGTGACTCATATCCTAGCCTACAGTACGCGTTCCGTGTGGCCCGGAACACCATCTCCCTCATTGTGCCTGTAACATGCGAAGCCATCATTGCAGAATACCAGGAGGAGGTTATATGTTGCCCCAGGACACCGGCGGAGTGGAAGGATGTTGCCAATGAATTTGCCAAGCGCTGGGATTTCCCACATACCGTTGGTGCCATCGACGGAAAGCACTGCGCCATCAAATGCCCTCCAAATGCCGGTACAGAATTCTACAACTACAAAGGCTTCCACTCCATCGTGCTCATGGCTATTGTAGACGCCGACTACAAGTTCCTCTACTGTGACGTGGGTAATCACGGTAGCTCCTCAGATGGTGGGGTCCTTATAAGAACCAATATCAGAGCAGCATTGGATGGGTGCACCCTGGGACTCCCTGCTGCCGAACCCCTGCCCAACGACGACACACCTGTTCCCTACTTCCTGGTGGGTGATGACGCCTTCCCCATGCGAAGGTGGTTGATGAAGCCACACTCTACCCGGCGACTGAGTGTACCTGAACGGATCTTCAACTACAGACTGTCCCGGGCTCGCAGAGTTCTTGAGAACGCCTTTGGCATCATGGCAAGCAGGTATGTGTTTGATTATGTGACATGTTTGACCAGAAATACAGGTATCGGTGATGGCACCCTACTAATGTGAAGTATACTAGTCAGGTATTAAATACATGCTCGTAACCATTCTCCCTATAATTAATATGGATTAATACATCTCCCCCACATCCACAGAGTGTGAGTCGTCCACGTCTGCAAGTCGAGTTTTAACTAAAAATGATCCTAACCATTATTTCCCTATTTAATATGAATTATACTATTCAGTGTTTAAATATACATGTTTTTTCTCTCCCTAATTCAGGTTCAGGTGCCTTCTCCACAGCATTGCCCTCCACCCGTCCCGTGTTGAGTCTGTGGTGATGGCGTGCTGTTGCATGCATAACCTTATGCGAATGAGGTACCCTAATCACCACGCCAACCTAGCGGACAAGGAGGACCCTGAGACGCATGCTATCATCCCTGGTGGATGGAGGGAGGTGCGGGACAGGCTGAATCCCCTCCAGAGACTATCCAGGAATGTCGTGACAGCCTAGGCCAAGAGGCAACGCCAGCACCTCACCGACTACTGCTCATCACCCAGGGGCAGTGTCCCCTGGCAGAACGACCTGATATAAAGGTATGTATCCATATGCTGCCATTGCTTTCATTAATATTTTTGTAGTTTACATATTTATATTATGTTGTTAATCAGGTTTGAAATCAATTCAACCTCATTAATATATATTCTCTATTTGTTATTCGCTTTTTATAAAGTCTCATGTATTATGGTGTTCACCTTTTCCTATGTCGTTTCATAATGTTTAATATATAATATTTAATGTATATTTTGTATTTATTTATATTTCATGTTGGATATCAATCTGTATATTATTATTTGTCATCATATATCCTTTTCATATATTCCACATCATTATTTATGTTTTACTATCAACATTATTCCAGAAACCTATTTCAATCATATTATATGGTATTTTTTCTCTCTTCATTATTGATGTTAATATCAATATTATTTATAACACAACTTGAATTCATATTAACTTATATTTTTTCTCTGTTGACAAGTCTTTGCCATGTTTATAAAAGGAACCTTTCTTGAGAATGTTTACACATAAACTCTAATAATATAGTTTGGATCCAAAACAACAGCTGGAGGCACATTAATTTATTTTATTCATAAACATAGATATATAGCATGTTAATAAATTATAGCCGAAAGTAATATAGTATGTAAATATATACCAGAAAGTATAGAAATAATAAGAGATATTCATTTTATGTGTAGACATAGTATTATATATATTCGTCATTCCCATCACTGGGGGGTTTATGACTTTATTATTATACACAAAGGTTTCACACATTTTCGTCATCCCCAGGCCTGGGGGTGTTGACTTGGGTGTTCAGCCTTGTTTATAGGAAGTTCCCTGGTGTTGGTGGCCTACTAGTAGCTGGGCTTGAGGGAACCGGTGTTGCAATGTTGGCGCCATGTGTAGGGGTAAGCGACCCCGCCCACCATTCATGTATATGTGCAGGAGACCTGAATGGCGTACCAGCCATCAGCTCTTGGAATGTGGGGTTTGTGAAGGCTGCTGGCATGCGTGATGGTCCTGGCTGGGGTTGCATCTGTGGTGGTGTGGTGTGCAACTGCGGGGGGCCTGGTGGTGTGGTGTGCAACTGCGGGGGGCCTGGTGGTGTGGTGTGCAACTGCGGGGGGTTTGCTGGTATCGCCATCTGGGGTGACGTGGAGAGGGTGACCTCATCCCTGGCCTGAAGGACTTGCTGCATTATCCTCCGTGACAATATCTCCCCTGCAGCGTCAGGGAGCCTCTCGAGCTGCTGCTCCAAGTACCCCACGAACTGTCCATACTTGGTCTCCTTCCCAGCCAGGGATGTCACCAGGCGTGACATGTCCTCCCGCATCGCCTCCCGCGTCGCACTCAGCTGTAGAAACAAGAGTATGCATGTTAAACACCTTTTGTACTTATAAAATAATACATACATGTCATGGTAAGTTATGCTAATAACCTTTTTATGTTTTTCTCCTCCAGATGCATATGTGTTCCTCTACAGGAATTGTTTGCGGTTTGCAGCGTACACGAACATAGGATTTATATAATACTCTCGTAATGACTAATATACTCTCGTAATGACATATGTTAAATGTTTTCATATTTACCTCCATAGGTGAGACTGCCTCTACAGACTTCCGCCGCTTGTACTGGCTGCTGGACCTGGCAGTGGGAGTTGTGTTGGTTGGAGGGGGCATGGCAGTGTCCTCTCCATCACTCTCGTCATCGCCAATCACCTCCACATTCCCATCCGGCGAGACGTTCTCGGTCGGGTTTGGAAACTGAAACACAAAAACATTAATATATCCTATATAAATAAGACCTTTAACCTATTTTAGTATACTTAAATATATGTACCTTGACAATATAAATAAATATAAGAATATAAATTTTATGTTTACATGAAGCCTTCCATTATAAATGTATGAATTCAAGTATATAATTATGCACAAGATAAGCATGATATTAACAGCCATGAATTAATATATGTATAAAATCATATATATATGCACAAGATAAGCACGTTATTAACAGACATTAATAGCCTAGGTATACATGGTTAAATAATATTTTCCAAATGTGATAGCGAACAGTTCTTTAAGTATATATTGTTTTCACACATATTAGGTATGTTTATATTAGTTCTAACCTTAGCTGTGACCTTGGTCTTTACGCGGGAGATGTGCCCTTTGAGGAAGGCAAACTTCTGCATGATCCAGGTGTCCCTCTCTGATAGTGGCTTGCCCTCGAATGTCCCAGGTGTTCCCGATCCACTCTTCATATCGCTCAGCTTTGAGTACCTGGACCGCATGTTGCGGACAGTGGCGTCACCAGGGGGGGGGGGGGGTTGGGGGGGGTTTGGCCCCCCCAAATCAAGGACTCAGCCCCCCAAAAAATGCAAACCCCAAAACTGCCAAAAGTAATTAAAATAAATAAATAAAAATTAAATAATAAATAATGCATAACCAGTTCACCACATTCACCAGCCCTGCATCCAACCCTTTTTTATTAATTGATCCATATAGGTTAAATACGAATTGTTTATGTAATGTGAATATTTATTCACAATTTACATAAATAGTCAGGTCAAAATACAGTTTAACCCCCAAAAAATTGCTACAAAAGGTTTCTCAACTGATTCTGGTAGGTTTTAGTGTACTTTTTAACATACTAAAAGTTTACCATAGTAGGACCCCCGGAAAAGTTTTTTTCTTCAAGATGGCATCCAAGATGGCCACCGAAACCTCTTAATGATCATAACTATGTAACTATCAACTCAAATTTGATGATCTTGGTGTCTATCCCTAGGTTTTTTGGGGCAAAGAACACATTACGATCATACAAAATGATGTTGGCCTATTATGTAACACAAAAATTCAATATGGCGTCAAAAATGGCCGCCAACACCTCCAAATGACCGCAAGTCCATAACTATTGACTCAAATTTGATGATCTTGATGTCTATCCCCAGGTTTTTGGGGGCAAGGAACACATTAAGACCATTAAAAATGAAAGTGGGCCATTATCTAACAAGTAAGTCCAATATGGTGTCCAACATGGCACTACCATGTGACCAACGTTTCAGTCTAATTTGATTAAACTTGGGTCTAGATCTATCCCCTGGTTTGGGGGGACAAGGAACACATTCTAACCATTTTTTATATCACATAGCTGAAAAATCTGGAAACTGGGTAAGTTAAGATTTTTGGCTGCAGTGGCTTTCCATATTTTCAGTGCTGCCATCAGAGCACTGGTGGTCTAACTCGCGGCAGTGGGATGACTGAGGACATGCGAAACCTTTGGACCTTATCTGCACCTGTAACATCCGAGTACAACAGTGCGATGCAGGATTTCACAAACCTAACCTATACTACAAGTCCGCAACACAAAGACTCAACTGAGGCGCGCATCAAAAGAGATGCATCTGATCTCGAGAAAATTCGGATAAAGCTTGCAGCCTGCTCACCCTTCACATCTGATCCTACTCTGAGAAACATTGTCAACGGGATAGTGGCTGGGCCAGATGTGAATGTACATGACTTTGAATCGGTTGGGAACAAGATCATTGAAGATATAATCGGAAAGTCGGCATTTACTTACAAATTCAAGCGGAAAGACAGAGCCCAAACCTTTGGGAATATCTCTGCTGTGAAGATTGCTCCTGATCGTACCTTTGATCCTGCCCTTCTGTTCCAGCGTTTCCTTGTGGTGTCAAGGTCAGGAGATCTTTCCCTTGAAGAGGTTTTGACGTATGAACTAAGCCCCTACCCTCCAGCCCTCTTTGAGACCAGGAACATTCTTCGAAAAGCAGACAAACCTCAGCTTGCTCAGGCAATTCGAGACCATGCTGCGGACTTATCAAATGAGGCTGTGATGAACTCTATTCCTAAAACAGATTGTTACGTGCTTGATGTTGGCTCTTTGCTCCATCGTTTTACCGTGGAAGAAAGACAACTCATATAATGCAATAGCTGAGTCTTATGCAGACTTCACTGTGAGACATTACGGACAAGCGACAGTGGTGTTCGATGGCTATGGTGAAGGTCCCTCCATTAACCCATAACTGTCGGGGCGCAACATAAGTCGAGTATAATAAATCTGGACTATCTGGCGGCGCTCGACATAGGTCGTGTGGCAATTTCAGCACGTAATGTTGCTGAGAGAGAGAGACAAGTGGTGGCAGGAGAGTAGCGAGCGTATGACTGCTCCAGGCCACCGCGGCGAACCTACTGACACGAATCCCACCTCCTCCCTCCCTCTCTCACTCGCTATATACGGAATTGTATGGGGAAAGTGCCGAATTACATGCTTTTTGCACTCGCGTTGCACGGTTGTTGCAAGAAAACTAGCCATCATAAAAGGATCGTTATGGTGTCATTGGAAAGCTCTGTTTATGCCCTTTCAGGGATAGATACTTGTTTTATGCTCTGGGTCTTATTTAGGCATGAAAATGATCACGTAAACAGCCCTATTTTGGGTAAAAACACCCCGCTGGGCGGTACATATAAATAAACCGCCTAGGCCGCTCGTAAGGTGTTAAAGACAACACACATCAGAGACGAGGAAAAAACCTGCACCCTATTGTTAGTTTCACTGCAGAAACAGAGTTTTCAGGCAAAAAGGAGGACTTTTTGTCTCGTGACAAAAACAAGGCAGACATGATTGCTCTCATCAGCACAGCACTAACTAAAAGGGGATGCCATGTCATTCAGTCACCAGGGGATGCAGACGTTGATATCGTTAAGGCAACTGTTGAACGATCCCGTCATTGCACCACAACGTTGGTCGGTGAGGATACAGATTTGCTGATCTTGCTCCTTCATTACTCCAGAACAGACAATGAGATCATCTACTTCCGTTCTGATGCAAACAAGCAGTCAAAAGAACACAGAGTGTATAACATTAACCTGTTGAAAGAAACTTTAGGAGACGATGTGTGCAATGAGTTGCTCTTTGTACATGCCTACTCAGGCTGTGATTCAACTTCAAGGATTTTCGGCATCGGAAAAAAGTCAGCCTTCCGGAACTTAGTGAAATCTGATCCTGTCATGAAGTCCTGTGCTAGTGCTTTCATCCTTCAAAACAAATCTCAAGAGGACATATCAGATCTTGGCAAAGACCTGATGGTTGATCTCTTTGGTGGCAAGTCTAATGATACGCTATCATCACTGCGCCATATCATTTTCACCAAGAAAGTGGCAACTGCTCAAGCATTTATCACTCCTGAACGGCTTCCCCCAACATCACCTGCAACAAGATTCCATAGCCAACGTGTGTACTTTCAAATTATGGTATGGATGGGGATGGCAAATGAAATTAACCCAACTGAATGGGGATGGAAACAGGAAAATGATCAGTTAATTCCAATTATGACCCAAAACAATGCTGCGCCTGACGAACTCTTGAAAATTATCCATTGCAACTGTTCGGGGGGATGCAAATCCTCTCGATGCAGCTGCAGACGCTATGGACTCCCCTGCACTGCTGCATGTGGCCCTTGCCAAACTGAAGACTGTGACAATCCAAACAACACTCAAGAGGTCGATACTGAGGAGGAGGATGACACTCAAAACTGAACGCTCTGAAACTTATTCTATGGACAAAGGTGTTTGTGCATTAGGTGATAGTGGACAGCTGAAGGTCATGAATTCAATTTCATAATGATTCAACAGCTCAGTGATATCCAAAGTTGTCTTAATGTGTTCCTTGCCCCCAAAAACCTGGGGATCGACATCAAGATCATCAAATTTGAGTCAATAGTTATGGACTTGCGGTCATTTGGAGGTGTTGGCGGCCATTTTTGACGCCATATTGGATTTTTGTGTTACATAATAGGCCAACATCATTTTTTATGATCTTAATGTGTTTTTTGCCCCCAAAAACCTAGGGATAGACACCAAGATCATCAAATTTGAGTTGATAGTTACATAGTTATGATCATTAAGAGGTTTCGGCGGCCATCTTGGACGCCATCTTGAAAACAAAACTTTTCCGGGGGGCCTACTTTGGTAAACTTTTAGTATGTTATAAAGTACACTAAACCCTACCAGAATCAGTTGAGAAACCTTTTGTAGCAATTTTTTGGGGGTTGAGGGGGTATTTTCCATATATCGACCTGACTAAAACCTATGGCTATGACTCAAATCATAATAGTAATATTAGTAAGTTTCCCCTATATTTTCACCAAGCTTGGTTTTCTTTGAAGCTTGAGCCGTTATATTTATTGAAATTATTGGAAATATAAATGCAATATGTATTGTTTTTATGACTTATTATATATTTACAATATAATATATTATTTATATTAAATTGTGAAATAAAAGACACATATCCACATACCATTAGGCCATGTCACTATATGAAACTTTGAAAGGATATCAGTTTTATAGAATAACAATTGTTTGTAATCTTGTATTTTATCAATAGGCTTATCTAAAGTAATTGCTTTATGATTTGGAGTTAATAAATTATACTTTTTTGTTTTAAGTGAACTGTTTTGTTTTTCTATCACAGTAATGGAAGACAAATCTTGACAATTAAATCTATATAATGGTACAATAATAAAAGTTCTTCAAATTATCCAATTTAATATGCTAAGAAATCGTTACAAACTATAGTATATTCATTATAAGTAGGCGAAACATCTAGACCACTTACCTCTATACCTAAGGAAAGACTGGAGTAATCAAGCTAATATTTCTACCTTTGGGAAGGGTCAGCCAGGCAATAAGTATGGACATTTAGTCATTTACAACCCATTTGCTCTAGCCATTTAGCGAATTACAAAGGTTAGGGGTCACAATTTCTGGCCTACCTATAATGAATGGACTATAGTATGATAGTATATGAAGAAAAAACTATTCTCTGCACATAGGCTTTATACCCTACAATTACCATTGGCCTTGTAACTTACTGACTGATGCCTGGTATCAGGCTCATCAATATTTATGTGTCATATGTTTCTTATTTATACAAATTTTTAGGCCTCAAAAAGGCCCCAGAAACTGCTCAAATTTCAATTTTTTTTGGGGGGCTTACAACGCCCCCCCGGACCCCCCAGCTGCTCAGGCTCGCTTCGCTCGTCACCCACCCACCTATCTATGCCAGGGCTACAGCCCCCCAAAATTTTTACCCCTGGTGACGCCACTGGTTGCGGACCCAATGTGCCAGATTACTGCCTGTGTAAAGAGTAATATTTATTAAGCAAGGCCCCTTTATATATATGATTTATATCCGTAATTTCACAGGCCAAACATGGGTTGATAATACACTATTAGTTATGCTGTTAAATACAAACGTAGAGGGATGTATATGATACTGGCAAAACACATACATATATGCCAATTTAGCAAACTTTAACATAATAGTAATTATGTATTTCACGTATAAATCACATGGAATCAAACCAAGAACACAACAGCAAGGTATTCAATCACTTATTACAATTAATATTTCATGCATGTTTTGTTGTGGGTACTTACCTGTGACATTAACACCCAGGGTAGCAGCCTTCTCGTCGTAGGCGCGGAATTTCCTGTGCGTATCTTTGTAGGCCTTGCTACGCTTCATATATAACATGGGGGTGTCCTTCACCCACTCGGCCAGCATGTCCTCAGTCTCGTCGCTCAAGATCACCCTTGTCAACTTATTTTTTTTAATGGCGCCATAACGAACAGGGCCCGCACTGCCAGGGGGGTCAGGGGTATCATCATCACTGTCACTGAGGCTACCTTGGGTGTCCTGACTGGTATGAGTATCCTGACTGGTCTGAGTATCCTGGCTGGTCCGAGTATCCTGGCTGTTGTCAGCATCAATATCTCCATCAAACACGTCCATGTCCTCATGTCCACTGGGCTGGCTGTCCGGCACAATGTCATCAGAGTCGTCCAACTCTTGCGACGCAACAGGCCTCCTGGCAGGGGGTGCGATGCGGGGTTGTTCGGGAGGTGTAGCCTTGCCTTTCTTCACAACACCATCACCACCCTTCCGAGACTTGGTGGCCGCCACCTTCTCCTTGGGCAAAGGCATGGTGCAGGGCAGGCAGGTAGGGCAGCGTGGTAGGGCAGGCAGCGTGGTAGGGCAGGCAGGTAGGGCAGCGTGGTAGGGCAGGCAGCGTGGTAGGGCAGCGTGGGTCGATGTGCGGCCCGGGTCAATGGGTCCTTGCTGGGGTCATGGTGGAGAGTGGAGGATGCACCGCGAGCGGTCCCTTTTTATAGGGGGTGTTGACACGGTGGTGCCACCTACTCGCGCGGTGTTGCCAGCAGTCGCACACCACTCACGTAGACTCACGTTGGTTTCACCGTTACTCGCATAAACTCGCATAGACTCACGTTAATATCGCGTAAACTTGTGTTTGTTTCGCATAGACTCGCCACACATATTGTGAAATCAAGACCACCACGTGGGTACTCTCGTTTACGCGTGTTACACTCACGTTACCCCGTGTTAACTCGCGTTAGCGTCGTGTTGACTCCTGTTTGACTCCCATTAAACTCGCCTTTGGCAATATTGGTTGTTTACTATAGTGTAGACTCCTGTTGTACTCGTGTAGACTCACGTAGACCCACGTGGACTCGTGTAGACTCGCGATCATTAAATTTCTAAATAGTACGTGAGTGTCACACGAGTCTACATGAGTGTCACACGAGTCTACAGGAGTTTACGCGAGTCTACGCGAGTCTATGCGACTCTATGCGAGTTGCCGTCCTACTCCCACTTGACTCTCCAAATTTTATGTCATTCTAAAAAATTTGGCCGCGTTCGCGAGTGTACGCGGTCCACCGCGAGTCTATGCGAGTGTCGGCGAATTTGGGATAATCATTGGCGAGTGCAAAAATGTCATCACTCGCGTTGGAGTTGCACTCCGACTCGCCAATGTGTGAACCTTGCTTTAAAAGGGGCCCATTTCGTATATTTATTCATCATACAACAGCCTGCCATTCCATTAGGTTGCTTTTAATAACTAACTTGCTATCATTACACATACAATAGGCTACAGTAATTTAGACTAGGGTAGGTGATCGCGGAGGGTATACTAATAGGACAAGAATTGCTCACAAGGTGATACAAGCATAAAACTTTCCACAATAGTTCACAAAGACCTATTTTACAATTTCAGGGCAGGAGCCACCGAGATTTCAGTGTTGCATAGCAACGGTTGCTAGGCAAATCATTTTCCTTAGCAACCGGCAGCAACAATGCAGTTTCTGGAAAACTGTGAGGTGCTATGGTTTTTTCTCAACTCCTTGTTCTAAAAAACATGTAGCATTGCATTTGGAGATCATATACAAGAATTATGTGGCATAAAATCCAATTTAGGGCAAGTCAGGCTATAAAAATGCCACTCCTAAAGCTTCAGACACTGTTGTCACAGTCACTTTTGCATTTGCAGTAGGCTGTGCATTTTAGATGCGCATCAACACATTTGCAGTCTGTGCATCCTCCTCACAGAATCCCTGCGTCTCTTGATGCTGTTGTACACCAACAGCTGAGCAATGGATAGTATTGGTTGGCTGATAGTTGTGTTGGATGTTTGATCTGTGATGTTTGAACCATTGATAAGCATGCTGACCAGTGACAAAAGGGACCGTGGAACAGACTCCACTTGGCTGTTATGGCCAAACGATCCAGAGAATGTTATTTTGTGTGCGAAGATGTCCTGTCGGATCATTTCAACAATTTGGGTCATCATGACACTCTGCTCGTCTCGATCAGTCTGGTATCCTTCTCGGAGAATAGAGCCAACATCTTCTTCACAAGCCATGAACACATCTCGTCCTTCTTTGTAAGCTTTCATCCTTGGGAGATGCATGAGAATGCGGTCTTTCAGATGCTTACTGTTTACTCGTGCAGTAACATCCACTCCAAGTTGATTTAGCCTGTCAGTGTAGAGCTTCACAAGATCTGCAAGTCTGAACACCTTCACATCCTCATCTTGCCTCTTCTCCTCAATGTAGGAAATCAGCTGAGCCAAAGAATTCCTTTACATGTCTGGTCATCTGAGGCATCCTGATCCTGTGATACCTTTGCACGTGCTCTATTGTACAGGTTTGTAAGGCAGTTTGCATGATACTTTGCCTCCTGGGCAATAAGGTCTCCTGCACTTAATTCTGCAAGAAGATTTTCATCTTGTAGATCATGTGCGCATTTCCTCACACGAAAATCTAGTTGAAATGTACAGACTTTGCGGAGGTTCTCCTTTGTTTGCTGCTGGGAACAAAAGAAGCATTTGGGACAATTGCTGCCAACTGTTCCACTTGAGGCAGTATCACCACCACTGCTAGTGCTACGTGTGAAAATTCGTTTTGAAGCAGTCCCATCTTCCTCAGACTTGTGCTTTCGTTTTGCGCGTTCCAGTTTGGTATGTGAAAACTTCTGATAACAAGATTTGTGCCACTTTGCATTCTGTTCTTTCAATGTTAATTGAATACCATTCCCATGGTCAAGTCGTGCCAGATTGATTTTGATTGGCATTGAGTCAAGGTTACTAAACTGTGTGATGTTGTCTACTATGGTTTCATAGCCTCTGTCAGTTGGTGATATGAGAGACTCTTTGGTATCCAGTTGACAAAAAACACAGATAGTCCAATCAGTTGCTTGAACAGATGAAGATGAGGCACTGGCCATTTCTGTGAATATTCAGTACGTCTTGACTATCATTGTGCGCAGATCAAATATATCAAACTTGCTGAAACTGGAAACAAAATATGATTAAGGCAGAGGGTTTATCCTTTTACCACCTTTATCAAATACATCTGTTGCACACATTCCTTTATGGGATACAACTAGGTTCAGTTTCCCTACACCTAGCCCGATCGTTCATCCAGTGCCATTTAAGTCCCGTGCGATCTGTACACCTTCCGGGTAATTCTTAAGCCCCGTTACCCTTGGCTCGGCTCTCCCGCGCTGGCACATCCTGTTAATTCAGGCGCGGCTATCTAACTACATCTACCAACTACAAACTACAGTTTAGTAGCTAGTGGATTTGGGGCTGTTAGATAGCATTTGGGACACTGATCTAGATATACTAGTACTTATTAAAGTACTAGTATATCTAGATCAGCTGGCACTGAACCCCATGCTGAGTTACACAGCAGTGATGTCACCAGTGTGCCCTGGTTGTGTGCTGACATTCACTCTATTATATAGATATATATGCTTTTATACATCTTTTGAACCATTTTAGGAGTGAATATAGGAAAATAAATAAAAGTACAAAGTCATAACACTTCATAGTAGTTCAGAAACTGCATCGTTGCTGCCGGTTGCTAAGGAAAATGCTTTGCCTAGCAACCGTTGCTGCAATACAGAAATATCGGTGGCTCCTGCTCTGAAATTGTAAAGTAGGTCCTTGTGAACATTTCCGGGAAGTTTCATGCTTGTATCACCTTGTGAGCAATTCTTGCACCCATTTCCTTGACTATATAGCCTAATCGGTTTGGTACTTGGTGACTCAACTAGGCTGAATATTAACGGGCTTTCATTTTCGCTACCAGCACGTTTGTGTTCTACTCTGCACATAAAAATAATTGTATTAATAAAGTGTACTGTGTTACTGTATGAATAAAGTGCAAGGGTAATAATTTCTTGAGGCTTTATAGGCTACATATAGGAATCGGTTACTTGTCTATTTTAATCATGTGTTGCAGTAGTAATGTTAGTGTATCTCTAAATATAGTGTCCGTTAATTTACCTATAGGAGCGATCCACATCCCCTACACACACACACACACACATAGACATACAGATACACAGGCATACATACACACATACATAGGCGAACAGTACCGGTGAAACAGTATTCTCAGACTTTCTTTTATTCAACTGCTGAGCTCTGGAACTTTCTCCCAGAATCAGTTTTTCCCTTTTCCTATGACTTAAATTGTTTCAAACTCCGTGTGTCCAGGCATTTTGGCTCAAACGTCCCTTGATTATGGCCCTTCACTCTTTCAACTCTGGGGGAGGCACTCAAAACAGGCAGTTCTGCCTTTTGCCTCCCTCACTCACATAGAAAAAAAAAAAAAACACACACAGGCATACACACACACATTCAGCTACATACATAGGTCATAGGCATACATACAGAGAGAGAGAGACATATACGTAGCCTACACAGTGGCGCCAAGCTGTCTGCATTGACACTTTCCCACAAAGCTCTGCTTACTTTGATAAAAAAATCATTTATATAGCCAGAATAAAATGAAAACATAAGTCAAAACCGATTTCGGGGTAAGCCAATAGGTTATAGCTAAGTAGTTGATACCATTGGGCGGTAGGTGTGTACTATTAAATATGCTAACTCAGGCTCTGTGGGTCCCCAAGCACCATCCATATCTCTCATCTTACGTGGTTGAAATTCCTATATATTTATTGGGTCCATAACATATTAGTATATAACTAGGCTATAACTTGATCCTATCAACCAACCCTCAACTCCCCTGTACAACCTTGCATGTTATTCCACCCGAGAGCAACCCTCTCTGGAAACAGCTCAGCGAGTTCCCGAGTGTACGTACGTATGTGTGTGTGTTCTTGGGCATGACGTCACTGAGGGGGCGGGGCTAAAGTGCTGCGGAGATGTTCAAAACCTCGTGGTATTATTAATCACTATCTCTCACTATCTCGTGACTTTATTAACGCCTGCCAGATATATAATAACTCATTTAGACATACAGGGAAGTATTGGACAACTCTTTACTATATATACATGTAAAATGGTGTTTAACCTATCAAGTGCGCATGGGGGTAATTGGAAACGTCCCCCTGTGCTGACGTATTTGAGGTGTTTCCGTCACTAAAATATTCATTGTACCATTAATAGCATTAATACTTATCCATATGCGCCTATTATGGGTTGATTATAAAGGTATTAACCTGAAACAACAATAAAACAAGTGAAAACAGCGTTTGGATGGTCAAAATCGGAGATATAGCCCGCGAGTTGTATAATGTATGGGTGAGGCAAGCTGCTTTCCCGCCAATTTCCCCCAAGGCCACTGAGACACAGTCGATCGATACTCTCTCTCTCTCTCTTGCACTCGCTTGCCATCAGTGATGACAACACCCTGCTTGTAACTCGCTAATGTTAGCACGAAAATATACCTCAGAATAAGGGAATAACAGGGAAAATAGGTGATAACTGAAGGAGAGGAGGAAAGTGGGGAAGGAGGGGAGGTAGAGGACTGAGATTTTGCATGGCCCAGGGGCCAAACAAAAATAAAAAAATAAAAAAATAAACAAATATTTTTTTTTTTCGATGTCAAAAGTTGATTTTTTTTTCACTCACTCTTAAGAGTCTCCCAGCAGTCCGCCAGGGGAACTCTTAAGAGTCTCCCAGCAGTTCCCGGGTTAAAAGACGATATTTTGAGTTAGTTGGTACGAGGAAGTATGTCTTCGGCTTTTTGACTGGCTACAGCTGGCGATTTTTACCAGGAATTAAATTTAACATTAAATACAAATACTCGCTTTCTTCTATATCTGACAGCATAGACGAATACTGTAAAGCATCCTTAACAAACTTGTCTACATCAATAAACCCACAAAATACAATTTAAGTACATATGCAGAAAAAGAACTACCAATATTGCGACTTTTACGTCTTACAGGGGGCAGTTGCCAAGGTCTAATTCGTGTAATAAATAGGAATCCAAACATATATAACATAATACATATGTTTGTGTATCCTAGCCTAGTCTAACTTACTTTAAACTATACCTTGTTTAATTTAATATAGCTAGTTATCGATAATAAAGCCCTTATTAGGAGAAATGTTAGATAATGGGTTGCATAATATGGTAACTCACCTCTCCCTTGCTACCTACCTACCCCCATATCCAAACATTTTTGTTAATAGATGGCGCGAGAGTTCACTTTTCTTTATTTAACCCCTTCTGTACCGGTGACGTATTTTGTATTTGGTTTCAGCTACATGTATACGATTATATGAACAGCTTAGGAAGGATATATGGTAGCTAAAAGGATTAATTGAGATAGTCTGTAGCCTTTTCATGGGTAGACATCCTTCCCAAGCTTAAAAATATCGTCTAATAGGTGCCAGAATATAATGAAAAGGACGTCACCGGTACTGAAGGGGTTAAACTAATGCTAGGGTTTTCGTGATTTCGCTGGCATTAAATTTAGAGCTGAATCAGAATAATACTCAATTTCTGAAGCAAATTACCATGTCTGCAATAACGGGAGATCTTAATGCAACTAAATTTATTATTATTTATAAGTTTAGACAGGATAAAGGCTTTCTGTTTTACCCCTTATTTACCGCGACGTCTTTCTAATATTATTCTAGCTATATTTAGATGAATTAGTGCAGCTTAAGAAGGATCTGTGGTACTAAAAAGGGTTAAGAGAGATAGTTCGTAGCCTGTTAGTTGCTGGAGGCCCTTTTGAACTGAATACAATCGTCTTATAGTAGCCAGAATAAAGTTAAAAGGACATCCCGGTACTGAACGGGTTAACTCCGTGTAACTCATATATTGCACAACTTTTTAACTTAATCCCTTCTGTATCGGCGACGGCTTTTCCATTTATTCTAGCTACATTTAGACGATTTTGTGCTGTTTAAGAAGGATCTGTGGTGGTAAAAAGGGTTGAGTGAGACATAGTTCGAAGCCTGTTGATTACTGGAAGCCCCTTTTTAAGTTGAATAGAATCATCTAATAGTAGCCAGAATAAAATTTAAAAAGACGTCCCCGGTACAGAAGGGTATGAAGTTAAGTTCAAAATGTTAATACTTTTAAAATTACGTAAATATAAAGCGTCCTTCTCTGCCATTAACCTCCCCCTACCTACCACCTCACATGTAAACTCGTATCCCTTGACCATACAACCCAGCACATCCTGCCACCCAATGGCAGCCCTCTGTGGGACCCCAACCACCATCCATATGACCATATCTCATCTTACGTTGTTGAAATTCCGATTTATTTATTAATTTTTATATAATTATTTAGGCCTAGGTTCATAAAACATTTTATTCATATAACTAGATCCTATCCACCAACCCCTTAACTCCCCCACACAACCTTGCATGTTATGCCACCCAAGAGCAGCCCTCTCTGGAAACAGCTACCCCATAAGCTCAACGAGTTCCTGGGTGTGTGTGTGTAAGTGTAAGTGTGTGTGTGTGTACGTATGTATGTGTGTTCTTGGGCATGACGTCACTGAGGAGGGCGGGGCAGATGTGCCACGGGGATGTTCAAAAACTCTTGGTAATATTAATCACTATCTCGGGCCTTTATTTATGCCTACCAGCTATCTAATAATTCATTTAGACACATACAGGGAAATATTGGACATCTCTTTGCTATAATTTATATACAACTAAAATTTGGTTGAAAAGACGATATTTTGAGTCAGTTGGTACAACGAAGTACGTAATCAGCTTTTTGACTGGCTACAGCAGACGATTTTTACCTGGTAATTAATTTAACGTTAACTAGAAATACTCGATTTCTTCCATATCTGAAAGCATAGACGAATACTGTAGATAATCCTTAACAAACCTGTCTATATCAATAAACCCACAAAATACAATTTAATCACATATGCAGAAAAAGAACTACCAATATTTCGATTTTTTCGTCATGCCGATAAAGTTGCCAAGGTCTAATTCTCGTAACCAAAGCGATAACCAAGCAAATATAACAGAAACATAGTCTGTGTACCCTAGCCTAGTCTAACTTACTCTAAACTATACTGGGTTTAATCTAACATAGCCAGGCAATGCTATCAAGAACCATATAAGGAGATATGTTCGATAACATTAATATAAGATCTGGCTACTCACCCTCCCTCTACCAAAACTCAGAAATTTTTGCTAACAGATGGGGTAGGCATTCACTTCTGATGCATTTACTGGAATTTGCCGTTTCCTCATAAACTAGACTACTCGTGATTTCGTAAGCATTTATTTTGGAACTATATCACCATTCCTTAAGTTTTGAAGGTAATTACTATAGCTAGATTCCTGGGGGGTCTTTATTTAACTATCTTCATTATTCTGTATAAGCTAAGGAAGTAGAAATATGCAATAATTAATTCGTGTTTAATTACAATCGCCCACAAAGGAACTAGCCAATATAGTCTTCCATTCTACGTCACGGAAAGTTACCAAATGCTAAATGTTAGAACCTATAGATATATCTAATTAAGAGTTTATTACCCTTTTCGATAACAAGATACTCAGTATATTATCTAGTGAGCTAAACTTCCAACTAATGAATTTGGCAAAGTAAAATACGTATGGTTTAAGATATTTTGTGATGGGGGCATCGAGTGTTAATTACGACGTGGCAACTATGGCGCGGGTTGAGAAGGAGAAAGAGAGAGAGAGAGAGAGTTAAAAGGGGCCCATTTCGTATATTTATTCATCATAATAGCCTGCCATTCTATTAGGTTGCTTTTAATAACTAACTTGCTATCATTATACATACAATAGGCTACAGTAATTTAGACTAGGGTAGGAGATCGCGGAGGGTATACTTATTGATAACAAAAATGCATATAGCCTAATCGGCTTTGGTACTTGGTGACTCAACTAGGCTGAATATTAACGTGCTTTAATTTTAGCTACCAGCACTTTTTTGTTCTATTCTGTTCATAATAATAATTGTATTAATATAGTGTACTGTGTTACTGTATGAATAAAGTGCAAGGGTAATAATTTCTTGAGGCTTTATACATATAAGAATCGGTTACTTGTCTATCTTAATCATGTGTTGCAGTAGTAATGTTAGTGTATCTCTAAATAATATTATAGTGTCAGTTAATTTACCTATAGGAGCGATCCACATCCCCTACACACACACACATACATAGACATACAAATACACAGGAATACATACACACACAGGCATACATACACACATACATAGGCAAACAGTAACGGTGAAACAGTATTATCAGACTTCTATTCAACTGCTGAGCTCTGGAACTCTCTCCCAGAATCAGTTTTTCCCTCTTCCTATGACTTAAATTGTTTCAAACTCTGTGTGTCCAGGCATTTTGGCTCGAACGTCCCTTGATTTTGTCTCTGTCACTCTTTCAACTCTTTTGGAGGCACTCGGTACAGGCAGTTCTGCCTTTTGTCTCCCTCACTCACATAGAAAAAAAACAGACACACAGGCATACACACACACATTCAGCTACATACATAGGCATACAGGCATACATACAGAGAGAGAGAGAGAGACATATACGTACACAGTGGCGCCAAGCTGTCTGCATTGACACTTTCCCACAAAGCTCTGCTTACTTTGATAAAAAATCGTTTATATAGCCAGAATAAAATGAAAAAATCAGTCAAAACCGATTTCGGGGTAAGCCAATAGGTTATAGCTCTAAGTAGTTGATACCATTGGGCGGTAGGTGTGTACTATTAAATATGCTAACTCTTTATATATTTAATATTGATGTTCTCTAACATTGTCTCTATAATTCATTAGCTGGTGTACATCCTGCCACCCAAGGGCAACCCTCTGTGGGTCCCCAAGCACCATCCATATCTCTCATCTTACGTGGTTGAAATTCCTATATATTTATTGGGTCCATAACATATTATTATATAACTAGGCTATAACTTGATCCTATCAACCAACCCTCAACTCCCCTGTACAACCTTGCATGTTATTCCGCCCGAGAGCAACCCTCTCTGGAAACAGTTCAGCGAGTTCCCAAGTGTACGTACGTATGTGTGTGTGTTCTTGGGCATGACGTCACTGAGGGGCGGGGCTAAAGTGCTGCGGAGATGTTCAAAAACTCGTGGTAATATTAATCACTATCTTTCACTATCTCGTGACTTTATTAACGCCTGCCAGATATATAATAACTCATTTAGATACATACAGGGAAGTATTGGACAACTCTTTACTATATATACATGTAAAATGGTGTTTAAAAGACGATATTTTGAGTTAGTTGGTACGAGGAAGTATGTCTTCGGCTTTTTGACTGGCTACAGCTGGCGATTTTTAGCAGGAATAAAATTTAACATTAAATATAAATACTCGCTTTCTTCTATATCTGACAGCATAGACGAATATTGTAAAGCATCCTTAACAAACTTGTCTACATCAATAAACCCACAAAATACAATTTAAGTACATATGCAGAAAAAGAACTACCAATATTGCGACTTTTACGTCTTACAGGGGGCAGTTGCCAAGGTCTAATTCGTGTAATAAATAGGAATCCAAACATATATAACATAATACATATGTTTGTGTATCCTAGCCTAGTCTAACTTACTTTAAACTATACCTTGTTTAATTTAATATAGCTAGTTATCGATAATAAAGCCCTTATTAGGAGAATGTTAGATAATGGGTTGCATAATATGGTAACTCACCTCTCCCTTGCTACCTACCTACCCCCATATCCAAACATTTTTGTTAATAGATGGCGCGAGAGTTCACTTTTCTTTATTTAACCCCTGTACCGGTGACGTATTTTGTATTTGGTTTCAGCTACATGTATACGATTATATGAACAGCTTAGGAAGGATATATGGTAGCTAAAAGGATTAATTGAGATAGTCTGTAGCCTTTTCATGGGTAGACATCCTTCCCAAGCTTAAAAATATCGTCTAATAGGTGCCAGCATATAATGAAAAGGACGTCACCGGTACTGAAGGGGTTAAACTAATGCTAGGTTTTTCGTGATTTCGCTGGCATTAAATTTAGAGCTGAATCAGAATAATACTCAATTTCTGAAGCAAATTACTATGTCTGCAATAACGGGAGATCTTTATGCAACTAAATGTATTATTATTTATAAGTTTTATACAGGATAAAGGCCTATAAATTATTTCGTGTTCATTTGCATTCGCCCTCTAAAGAACTTACCAATATCCGCATTCATATTACGTCACGAAAAGTTGCCAAATACTAAATTGTATTACCCATAGATATATCCAAGTGCTTAATCTACTCACGAATGCATTACACTAACATATTCCTAAACAAAATGCTTAGGTTAGGATATAGTTTTCTAAACTGGAAACTACTTGATTAAGAAATAAAAAGTATGAATAATTTATAAGAATAATTCAGACAAGATTAAATACGATATTGTAGCCTATATATATATAAAAAACTCATAAAATTTCTTGGTAAGCCAATTAATATGAAATAGCTTAGTAGATACCATTGGGCGGTTGGTTTATAATATTAAATATGCTAACTCTTCATATATTTAATATTGATGTCCTCTAACATTGTCTCTATAATTCATTAGCTATAGTCAGTTTATTTTCAGCTGATGGTAAATTGAATCCCTTAGCAACTAATTTCTCGATAACTAACGGAAAAATCAGAAACTTCTGTCACTGCTTCATAATAGAGCCAAGTTTTCATAATTAACATCAAATTTCGCTATAAAACCTGCATAATAGCGGAGCAATCACTGAAGAGACCCCAATTTAGCATCAGCTGGAAAAAAATTGAGTATAGCACATCCTGCCACCCAAGGGCAGCCCTCTGTGGGTCCCCATGCACCATCCATATCTCCCATTTTACGTGGTCGAAATTCTGATTTATTTACTCATTGTTATTTAATTGGGTTCATACATTATTATAGTCCTATAACTTGATTATTTCCAGCAACCCCTTAACTCCCCTTCCATACCGGCGATGTATTTTTAATTTTATTTCAGCCACATTTAGACAATATTATGAAGCGTAGGAAGGATTATGAGGTAGCTGAAGTGATTAATTCAGATAGTTTTTAAACTCTTAATTGGTATACGTCCTTCCTAAGCTGAATAATATTGTCTAAATGTAGCTGAAATAAAATACAAAATACAACCTCGCATGTTATTCCGCCCGAGAGCAGCCCTTTCTGGAAACAGCAACCGGCCCATAAGCTCAGCGAGTTCCCGAGTGTGCGTATACGTATGTGTGTGTGTGTTGGTTTGTATGTGCGTATGTGTGTGTGAGTGGTTGGGCATGACGTCACTGAGGGGCGGGGCTAATGTGCCACGGGGATGTTAAAAAACTCGCGGTAATATTTATCACTATCTCGGGACTTAAGGGAAGGTATTTACTTTGTTCCCTACATTTTCATCAAGCTTAAAGTTACACCCCCTTGAGCCCCTTTCAAGATAAATTTGTACATTTTTCGGTAGAAAAATGTCCCGGCTGAAAGCCGGTTCCTCTTAAATTACAGGCTCGCTATCGCTCGCCAGGATAAAATCGACACCTAAATGGCACGAAAGGTCTTAAATGGGTCGAAAGTTCTAAAAATCGTCAAAATAATGGGGCGAACGTCTTACAATTAGTAAAGCAATGGGGCTAAACATGAGGGAGAAAGGGATCCAGAAAAAAATCCCTGAAGTGGAAATTTCCCCTTAAGTAATGCCTGCCAACAATTTAATACCTCACTTAGATACATACAGGTAAGTATTGGACAACTCTTTGCTTCATACATTATATATAACGTTGTTAAAAGATGATATTTTGAGTCAGTTGGTACGAGAAAGAATGTCATCGGCTTTTTGACAGGCTACAGCTGGTGTTTTTTGCTGGGAATTTATTTTAGCATTAAATAGAAACTGGCGCTTTCTGCCAAATTTAAAAGCATGGACGAATATTGTAGACCATGCCTAATAAGCCTGTATATATCAAGTAACCGACAGAATAAGGCTTAATCAATAATGCAGAAAAAACTACCAATATTGCGACTAAGGGAGCGGGAGGGGAGGGGGAGGGCCCGGAGGGGAGAGATTAGAGATACAGAACTCTCACTTTTTAAGGAAATTTCCTCAGATAGGGAAATTTGGAGCCATTTGAGGAAAAGTTTAAGGAAATGACTTTTCTAAGGAAAATCTGAGGAAATTGAGAGCAAAATAGGTGGACAATCTGTGGAAATTCTACACTGGTTTAAGGAAATTGAATTATGTTATATAAATAGGTCTACATAAACAATTAGATGCTTAAAAGAACTATGATTAAAGTTATCACAACTGCACAATGTAGGCAGGACCTAATGTTCAAATGTCCCGCTGTTGACAGTTTAGACTGCCCGACATCTGGTAGCGAACTAAGCAACAGCAAGTCTTCCCTTAGTCCTTACCCCAATGCCGCCTATTCCTGAGAGATCATAAACTCACATTTCAAGGTTAGTATAGTAACTTTAGTAACCACTAAGGTCTGTAACAGAGACACAGACTCAGAGTAACTGACCACTGTCACAGACTCACAGAGATTATGAATTTATGAGAGATAGGCTTGGCCTATAGCCTAAGCCCAAAGGCTAAGGCGTCAAAGTGACTAGCCTAAGGTGTGAGAACTCGATTTTAAGAATTTTGATCACAGATTTTTAATCAGGACAACATTTACAACAAGTACACTGTAGGCTACAATCATATAATACTTAACAGTTAGGCTAGGCCTACCAGTTGGAATTTTGGACAATATGGAGATCTGTTCATTAATTGATTTTATTTTGTTTATTTTTGTTTTGTGTTTTCTTAGTTTTTTTGGGTATTGGTTTATTTTAATGTCACCAATTAAATGTACATATTTTAACACAGCTATGGCTTAATTATGCTAAATACTTACCCCGAAAATGTGTTACAAGCCTCGGCGATATATACTAACATAACTGCAAAATACTTAATTTATGATGAGTGACGATTTCTTGCGTCGGCAAGTCGGCCATTAGGTTACTGTTAGTTAGGTTAGGTTACTGTTAGTTAGGTTAGGTTACTGTTAGGTAGGTTAGGTTACTGTTGGCTAGGTTAGGTTACTGTTAGTTAGGTTAGGTTACTGTTAGTTAGGTTAGGTTACTGTTAGTTAGGTTGGTTACTGTTAAATTAGGTTACTGTTAGGTTAGGTTACTGTTAGTAAAGTTAGGTTACTGTTAGTTAGGTTAGGTTACTGTTAGTTAGGGTAGGTTAATGTTAGTTAGGTTAGGTTTATGTTAGTTAGTTATCATTGGATGAACTTCAACCAACACTTATTAGTGTATCTTACTGATTTGTTGTAATTATATTACCCTGTGTTGCCCTTAAGCAGCAATATATATCAATGGTTTCTAAACTTATTGAAGCCCAAAGTAGATCATAATAATTTTGTTTTTCTCATGACAAGTGTAATCTCATGGATATGCATTTTGATGAATTTATTTATGGCACCTAATATTTTCAATATGTAATTGATTTCAGTAATTAACTCATACAGATACTGATCAATAGCATCTTATTTTTATTAACCTCCACAACCCACCAACCAAACCTACATTCAGTTAATGACATAAATGAAATCAATTAAGTAAATGCAATTTTCAAGGAGACTCGAACCCTTGATCTCACATTCACAATATAAACACCTTAACCATTAGGCCATCGAGACATGTGATATGTGAAAACCTTCACCTAATTAGTCTATGCTCTTGAATTCATTATTTTGAGATCTGAGGAAATTTGTCTGCATTTGAGGAAAAATTTCCCTGTGTTTTAAGGAAATCTCACAAAACAGTTCTGAGAGCCCTGTTAGAGAAGTTCTAGTTCAGTGTTTACGGGATTTCGTAGGAGGAGGGTGCGCGTCAGTCTTGGTCCGCGAAGGGGATAAACGTGGTGCATTCCTTTACATTGGGATGCAGTATTTCTCTACTATATCGTAATAAGGTTAGTGAAGCATCTATGGTATATACTTGCCTGCAATGTTTGGTATTTTAGCCATTATAAGGCTAATAATTATATGCAAGGTATCGGGTATTTTAGGACAGCGTTGAAGTGGGGGTATTTATCAACAAAATCCTAAATACATGTAGCCTAGCTACATTCGCGGCATCCGAATTTGGTAATATATAAGGGTACGATTTTACTTTAGGGGCATGCATTTGACAGGTACCACCAAGGATTTAATACAGAATTGTTTTCGGTTTCCACGCATCCCACACAAACAACGGTGACACTTTAATATCAATAATATAGGCTAATATTAGACAAAAAACAAAGATAACTGTGGAAAAGTTGCGTTCGCGGGAGGTTATAATAGGCTAGGCATACTTCCCCGAAATTCCCGCATCTAGGCCTAACTAATTTCCCAATATTGGCGGCTCAATTAAAATATAGGCCGCGGGATACACTGTATGTGTTGAAGGGGGGCACACTCCCTAGACTTATTGTCATCATCATATATATTGCCAGTAGGGGGCAAAAACAACCGCAAACGTAACTAACGTCGAGCGTCGTGTCAACAAAGCGACGATCTGAAGAGGTTGTAAACTCCCGATTTTCGATGCAAACGCGCTTCTTTATTCTCGAAAACTACATTAAAAACGTCATTACATCGTTTCTATTACTAGTATCAGACCAGTATATGGTGTAGGTTGTTCAACCTAAATTAAATCTCTTAGCCTAATAGGCTAAGCAAGGTCTATTATACACTGTATATACTGTAGACCTTGAAGCTAAGTACGTGGTGGTACCTGTCAAATGCTTGCCCCTTTAGGACAATTCTACCTATGTAAGCATAAGGACGCGTAAAAGCAGTGTAATTACTACTATTTACATTCCCTCCCCCACCAATTCAACAAAGTAGCCTATAGGGACCGCCTTCCCCCCTCCCCCCCCCCCCCCCCCTCCCCCCTCCCAACCCCCACTGGGATGCGCAGTAGATTGTAGATGCTAACCCAATAACTATTATCTGTATTTTCAGCTGACGATAAATTGAAGACTTGCGAGTTTTGTTCTATAAGGAAGTTGGAGCTGTAGACAACGACATTTAACATAATTTAAAGCTAAAATACGGTCGTAGTAGGTTGTTCGGTAGTATCTTGTTACGAAAATTAAATTTTAATACCATACTTTTATATTAGGTTTTTCAGAGAGTTTAACACATTTTCATATGATCTTTAGAGCTATCGATAACTGGAAGTACCGTATTGACAACCTTGTTACGAAAAAGAAATTTTAGTACCATACTTTTTTATTAGGTTTTGCCGAGGGTTAAAACAAATTTTCTTATGATCTTTACAGCATATAGATTCAATATTTATCTTCAAATATATCAACAAAATTCGTGGTATTAAAATAACATTGAACCGAAGAGCTTAACCCCTTCTGTGCCGGCGACGTCTTATTCATTATATTCTGTCAACTGATAGACGATTTTATTCAGTTTAGGAAGGATCTCTAGCCATCATAAGGCTTCGAACTATCTCAATCAACCCTTTGAACTACCACAGATCCTTCCTAACCTGCATAGGATCATCTAAATATAGCTACACTAAAATATAACAGACGTCGCTGGTACAGTAAAGGGTTAAAAAGTTAGTAGGGGAAAGGGAATGGGGCAAGCAGAAAGAAGAGGAGGAGGAGGAAGAGGGTGGGATCAAGTTTTAACAGGGTGTTAAACCGGAGCAATTTTGTTTGAAGACTTGATGAATATGAGAAGGAATATCAGAAAATCAACAACAAATACCATTGTTTTGGCCATTTTATCACATCTAGGAACATAATTTGAACTATGAACCATAATGTTAGCCTTACATATATATAATATACAATAATACAGACTAATAATAATGGACTCGGCTTTTGTTTGACACAAATAGTTATGTCAGTTCACATTCATACCTCAAATGGTCACACCTATTTCCTGGTCGACTCTTCCCAAATAGTATAAATGTCCGTGAATTGACCAAGTACAGTTGCTCACACAAATTACTTTCCATTTAGTGATCTTATGTATAGAAGTAAACCTAGTATTTTTGACTTTACCGGTACAGGTAAAGTTTGCTATATAACCGTTAAGGGGAGATGGGCCGTTTGTTTGGTCCCCCTTCTCCCTCATGTTTAGTCCCATTAGTTTTTAGATTTTAAGACATTTGGCGATTGTAAGACCTTTCGCCCCATTTCTTTGTCAATATTAAGACCTTTCGTGCAGTTTAGGTGTCGATTTACTTCCTGGCGAACGGCGAACGATAGTGAGCCCGTAATTTTGGAAGAACCGGCCTTCGAATTAATCTAGAAGGGGCATCTAATATTTTTTTTTTTTTTTTTTTTTTTTTTAATGGACGCTTAAGGAGGGGAAAAAACATGAACATCGACTTAAAATAATCCCTTCCCCTTAATTGATCACTTACGAGTTTCATAGTTGGAGCTGTACTCACTGTAGAGATCTACATGAATTAGAATTGCCAGCTTGAATATTGGTCTTAGTACAGTCATCCAAATAAGTGATGTCGCGGCACCAAGTATATTTCGATCAATAATTGGTATCAACACTATCTAAGCATTAATTAATTGTTTCGAGTGAGATATACAGACGTCATACACCCTATTCAACATCTGACAGACATTAATACAGCATGCAGCGAGCAAAACGTAATGATAGCGAAGACACGACTTATTTGGCCAACCGTACATTCATGAATACATAAAACCAAATCCATCATACGTTCTATCCATCAGAAACATGTACCGGTAGGCCTATATGTATGTATGTATGTATGTTTATATGACGTCAGGTTGTCAAATGAAAATCGAATCCATTCTTTTTTAGTCTTTATTATTGTATGTTTGTTTCTATGTGAGTGAGGGAGGCAAAAGGCAGAACTGCCTGTAGCGAGTGCCTCCCCTAGAGTTGAAAGAGTTACGGCCAAAATCAAGGGATTTCGAGCCAAAATGCCTGGACACACGGAGTTTGAGGCAATTTAAGTCATAGGAAGAGGGAAAGACTGATTCTGGGAGAGAGTTCCAGAGCTCAGCTGTTGAATAGAAGAAAGTCTGAGAGTAACGTTTCACTCTTGGGTTGGAGAGTTGCACAGAGTAGGGGTGGGATTGTGTTGCAAGATGGGTACTACGTAGGCTACCCTACGTAGAGGAGGTGGTACCGGTATACACTGGGAAAGCTCTGAGGAACACTGTTTATTATAGTAGCGAGAAAGATGCAACATTGCGGCAGAGAGAGAGAGAGAGATTGCAGATAGTTGGTGAGTGGACGGGAGTTAATGATACGAAAGGCTTTCCTTTCAACTTTGTCTAGGAGTGCGGTGTGAGAGGAACCTCCCCACACATATGAACAATACTCAATACAAGGACACACCGGTATACAGTATAGGCCAGTTGTAATCCTGGTTTATAGTTTATAGTATAGATAATATGGCCAAAACAATGCTATTTCATGTTAATTTTCCTTAATTCCTTCTCATATTTATGCTAGTATTCAAATACAATTGTTCCGGTTTGACACCCTGGTGTATGTACTCGGGCACATACCGTACCCCATAGCTGGGGGTGGCCGACACGAGACAGAGCCCGAACAGAAACCTTACAAGTTCCATTTCTTAGGGTCCGGAACCACTTTTGCGTTCCCCCGCCCCTTACTGTGTCTCGTCTAGTAGAGGAATTTTACACGGGGAGGAGGATTCCTAGCCTCCCGCCCCCGGAAGGAAAAGTAAGATAGTAAAATAAAAACAAAACAAAAGGAAAACTGGGGAAGGTGCCAGAGTAGGGCCTATATAAATACATACATACTGTACATAGGCATACATACATACATACATACTGTTTTCATGTTAATGTACAGAAAATAACAGTAAACCAGCTTACATACATAATACACATATTCTAGTTGCATAATGAAAAGCATTAGGGGTCCATGATATCTATAAGAGAGTGTACAGTCGCGCTAATAAGTGATGTATCGGCACCAAGGTTGTTTTGATCAATAATTGGTATCAGCAATATATAAGCTTCATTTCTTCATATCGAGTGAAATATACTGTACAAACATGTTCCTACACTTACCCACTCTATTCAACATCTGGCATACATTAATACAGCACAGAGCAAGCCAAACGTAATGGCATCTGGGACAAGACTTATTAGTGCGACCGTACTACATAAACCCTTCCAGACTTAGGAGTTATTATATACTACAAGCGGAGATACCCAGTGGCTGCCCGGGAGAAAATCCAAGTATGGGCTGTCTATCTCCCCCACCACCACCACCACCACCACCCAGCCTGAATTGTTTTATTCGGACGCAATAACAACAGCCAGTTAGCTAGCTTGTAGTACAGTTCTATAACTCGAAACGACAATTGTAAGTTCACCAGGTTACAAAATATGAGCTTTAGCTTAACTTTACTTAACTAACCTAACCGTACTATGCAAATCAACCCTTCATCTTCCAACTTCCAGAAGCACATCCATACTCATATCTCTCGCCGATCCATCCACTCACTCATAGACAACACGCAGCTGCAGGCACGACCACCCGAAATCCTTCCTTCTGAATCCTCCGTTCCTTGCGAGGACAGAGTCCACCTGGCCAGGCTGAGATGCGGACACCATCCAGCTCTTCTGAGCTATCAGAAGAGACTGGATGACTCCGTCGTCGACACCTGCCCGGGATGTAACACAGCATCCCATACCATTAAACACATCATAGAAGACTGCATCTCACACAACCACTTACGCCAACAACACAATCTACACTCCTTGAAAGCTCTGTGGGAAAGCCCGATCGTGGCCATGGCCTTCCTCAGGGACTCGGGGCTGTTCGGCCAGGCAGCTTGGGGAACAACAACAACAACCCTTCATCTTCTCGCAATATTCATGGCGATTTTTTGTTTCTTGACTTTTCTTTTAAAGATCATATTACCACTCTTGCTAAACAGCTTCTTAGAATCTGTGAGCCCACATAGCCTACCGGTATCAAGTATTGTTCGCATGTTTGGGGAGGTTCCACCCATACCGCACTTCTGAATGGGTAGAATCATAAGTATTTCATCTCATCAATTCACTTCCTCTTACTAATTCCCTGCAATCTGTCTCTACACGCCGCAATGTTGCATCTCTCTCACTCTTCTACCGGTAATACAATTATCAGTATTCTTCACAGCTCTCTCAGTGTATATCCCCTCCCTTGCGGCGAGTCCGATGCACCCGCCTTTCAACACAGTTCCACTCCTATTCTGTATACCGGTACGGTACCCACTCCTATACGGAGAGTGCTGGCACCTACCTCTCAACACCCCCCCCCCCCCCTATTCTGTCCAACTCTCTAACCCAAGAGTGAAACATTCTCCTAGTCTTACTCAACAAGTAAGCTTTAGAACTCTCTCCCTCAACATGTCTTTCTCGCATCCTATGACTTATACTGCTTCAAACTCCATGTGTCCAGGCCTTTTGACCCTAACATACCTTGAATTTGGCTCTCTGTCACTTTCAACTTTAGGGGAGACACTTGTTACAGGCATCTTTGCCTTTTGTCTCCTCTCACTTAGGACAACACAAATAGCCTAACCCTACCTTGCTCAACATCAGGTGAGAATGCTAGATTATAATTATATAGGCTTTTGATCGACAAACTAACGGCACGAGCATCTTAAAAGTTAAAACCTCAAAACTAATATGCTAAACATGAGTGAGAAAGAGGTTCATAAAAAGCGAATAGTACCCCCTTGAATTTACGATGTTAAACTTGCAAATCCGTCAACCCATAATATTATTTGGATAATTTATACTGTTTAGTCAAAGGGTTAAGTATTTTGTCTCATTGTTACAGGGACGGAACAACACGGTACAACATGGAAGAATAGAGGCGAGGGATGGAACAGCTTACGGTACAGCAGTGGATAGGCCGGAATTGATGCAGCGAGGACTATGGAACAGCTCAATAACACAGCACCAGCAGATGCCGTTATCAAAGGTAAACTATTGATGTTTGTGTAAGGGTTGAGTGACAGAAACCCCTGCTGTACCGGCGACGTCTTTTACATTGTATTCTAGCTACATTTAGACTATTTTGGTGCAGCTTAAGAAGGATCTGTAGCAGTAAAAGGGCCGAACATCTTAGAATGTAAAAAATAATGGAGCTAAACATACGACAGGGGGCCCAGAAGAACTCAAACCTCCCCTTAAGCTTCGGGTGTACCGGTATGTAATAGTCGTGGACTTGGGGGAGGTGTGGCAGAGTGGTCTTGCCACTGAACTGGTAATCCAATGGACACGGTTCAAATCCCAATATGTCAATGGGAAGATATTATTGGGATGGAATTTGTGCTGTACCTAGTTTCAGTGCATTACCACAGCACACCGAAATGCCAAAAAAATACCCTCATTGTTCCCTGATTAAATAGCATTATATGAATATTTCCATATTCAAAATAATTTTATGTTACAGGGGGGCAATGCCTAGTGAGTTAATTGCTCAATAGGTGGCGTTCTGAGAGTGAGGGTCCGAGTGTGGGGGATGAGACGGTGAAGTGCAGAGGCGAAGCGGCTTCAGAGATGGAGTTGCTTCGAGCCGGGGTGCTTCGCATGTCTCACTCCCTAGACTGGAACAAGACCTCACGGGCCTCACCGTGTTCAGCGGTGTAGTGTAAAGGCTCTCAGCCTATGCCCGAGAGGGAGTAGTTGGAATATAGAAAAAAACAAATATATATATACCGGTATATATATACTGTATATTAGAGTGTGGCCGATATGGCTACCTGTTGTTATAACCAGTGCCCAATAACGCACACACTCTCTCTCTCTCTCTCTGCAGTGAAGCACGGCCGGCATGGTTTACAGTAGTAAACGTATCGTACCGTAATTCCGCACCTTTCTCCGTACAGTACACTCGGATGCCATAGTTTCTAGCCCACTCATAAGAATTAGTGGACCCTCTATGTTTTTCTTTATGCAATTATAACTATCTGGATAGGTGAAGTCCCCAAGTGTTTCGTGAATGGGCTACAGACTATGATATCCCAGTGTACTTTTAAAGAAATAGGCTATATTACCAAAACTGAGTCAATGAAATCGCTATACCTCATTTGACCTTTGTATATACAGTAGGTGGGGGCAGGAGGCTAGGAATCCTCCTCCCCTTGTATAATTCACCTACTCGGCGAGACAGAGAAACGGGCGAGGGAACGTGAAAGTGTTCCCTGACCCTGAGAATAGGACTTTTAAATGTTTCTGTTCCGGCTCTGTCTTGTGTCTATGGCAGTATATTGGGGTCACCCGCTCCACGGAGCCTACCTGCTTCCGCGAAGGGTCCGAGGTCCACATAATTTTAGAGATTGAGTATGAAATTTGAATATTTAAGTTAATTACTCGGTTTTAATACACAAACACGTGGACCTCGGACCCTCCGCGGAGGTAGCTAGGCTCCTTGGAGCAGGTGACCCCAATATACTGCCATACGTGTCGGCCACCCCCAGCAATAGGGTATGTGCCTGAGGATATACATACATACATATACTTTAAACACTTTAAACACTTTATTATTGTCATATCATGATACATTGTTTAAGAATGAGAACAAAATAATTCAGGCAATAAAACACATGTCATGACAAGCCTTTTTGTAAGCCAGTAGGCTTTTCAGGCAAAGATTAAATACAAAATAATTCTTAGGGATATTAATACAATTTGATTTAAACAATCAAGGAAATGGAGCACTTGCAAAGGTCACACCAGGCAGTGACACAGGACGCAGGAATGTCTTATTTATTGATTCATTCATCTATTTATTTGCTTATTTTTATTTTATTGAGACAAATCAAATTATATGTTTTATTTTGGTTTGAACGGAGAAATAGTGCCAGCATTCTTAAGTGGCCGGTTGGTGAGGTAGGGTGTGCGTCCCGTGTCAGTGCCAAGCGGAACCAGTGTCAAGCCCAGGACCTTACAGTATGCAGGAAAAAAAAAAAAAAAAAAAAAAAAAAAAAAAAAAAAAAAAAAAAAAAGAGGCAGAACAGTATCAAAGTAATAATGTTAAAAGTAGGGAGGAGGAATGACCAATGGGGGTAAATAATACATAGGATATAAACACAACATAGATAGCACAAGGCACGCACAAACATACACACAGTACAAAATAATACATACATGGCACACAGTATGAGGTACAAGTAAGGGCGAACATGTATGGGGGAGGAGGAAACTGATAAGGAATGAAATGATTAATTAAAATTGATAAGCTATTATGGTAGTTTGGAAGAGTAAGTTAAAGTGGGGAGGACAAGGGGTAAGTCAGTAGGGAAGACATGGGGTAAGTCGGAAGACACGGGCTTAACATTTAGTATAAACTAATATAATGCATTTTTAGTTTTTTTTAATAGATAAAGTGAGGGCTGATTTTTTATATTGGTTGGTATTTGGTTCCAGATAACTGGTCCCAGGTACGCAAGAGAGTGTCTGAATATTGTTAACCGGTGGGGAGGAGGGCGGGGTAGATCGCGGGACCGGGTTGGGTAGGGGTGAACTGTACGGCCAGGGTTAGTCAAAGGGTTTCCATAAACTTCGCTCGCAATTTTGAGTTTTGTAATGTCTTCGATTTTCAATATCTGACATTGTTTGAATAGCGGTAGGGTGTGCTCTAAGTTGTGACTACTTGTAATTATTCTAATTATCTTTTTAAGCTGTAGCTGTAAGGTAATGAGGTGTGTAGGGTAAGTTGTACTCCATATAATGTTACAGTAATTTAGCAGGGAGTATACATGGGCGTAATAAAGATATTTAAGTACATCAGCTGTCATGAGATCACGGATTAAATAAAACATTCCTATGTGTCGAGAAATGTTAAGGGAAAGAGTGTTAATGTGATTTTTGAAGTTTAATGAGTCGTCAATAATTACTCTCAAGAAATTTATGACTATTTGTTCTATTAATGATCTTATTGTTGATAACTAGTTGCGGCAATGATACACATTTTTTGTTCGTGAACATCATATAGTAAGTTTTTTCTGCGTTTATCGTGAGCCGGTTTGCAAGACACCATTTATAAACATTTTCAAGTTCAGTGTTAGCCGTGGTAATCAGGGTTTCTGGATTTGGTCCAGTTATATAAAGAGACATCGTCTGCAAAGAGTATAGTTTTCATATTAGGAGTAATATTAGGGAAGTCGTTAATGTATATGAGGAATAGTAGGGGCCCTAGAACGGAACCCTGGGGCACCCCTAGTAATATAGGAAGGGTTGATGAGGAACAGTTATTTATACATGTTATTTGGGTTCGGTTTGTTAAAAAGTCTGAACCATGAGTGAATACTACCTCGGATACCGTAGTGGAAAAACTTTTGAAGCAGTATGGTTGGATTGATTGTATCGAACGCTTTAGAATAGTCAATAAATATAGATAATACTGATTGGCTGTTATCTAGGGCTGAATATATATCACTAGTAAATAGCTTAAGGGCGTCTACTGTACCAAGACCGGCACGGAAACTGAACTGACTACTACTTAAGATATTTTTACGTTCCAAGTATTGCAGTAGACATTTTTTCATTATCTTTTCGAATATTTTGGAATATATGCTTAGTATCGCGATTGGCCGGTAATGAGTGACGTCGTTTTTAGTGCCAGCTTTGTGTATTGGTGATATTCTTGCTAGTTTTAATGCTGAGGGAAAAGTCCCAGTTTCTATAGATTGAGTGAATAACAAACTAATGGGTTCGGCGAATAATTGATAGTTGGCTTTTATTGTATATATTGTATATACTGAAATTTCATGTATGCTAGATGTTTTATTTTTTAGGGATTTAATTACAGAAATTACGTCAACTGTTGAAATCTTAGGTACGACCATAGAACCTTGGTAGCTGCCTGTTAAATATAGACTGGGATTGGTGTTGGAAATCGGAAGATATTTGCAATGCAGACATTTTTAGTGTTACTTTTGAAGTTAGTGAAAATTCGTTTATAGTATTATCCAGGGATTATGTATGTCTGAAGGCACACACACACACACACACACACACACACACACACACACACACACACACACACACACACACACACACACACACACACACACACACACACACACACACACACACACACACACACACACACACACACACACACACACACACACACACACACACACACCACACACACACACACAACACACACACACACACACACACACACACAACACACACACACACACACACACACACACACACACACACACACCACACACACACACACACACACACACACACACACACACACAAGCACTCACCAGTACATACCACACAGACACACACACACACACACACACACACACACACACACACACACACACACACAACACACACACACACACACGCACATACCACACACACACACACACACACACACACACACACACACACCACACACACACACACACACACACACACACACACACACACACACACACACACACACACACACACACACACACACACACACACTAACGCACCACACACACTCACACACACACCCACACACACACACACACACACACACACACCACACACACACACACACACACACACACACACACACCACACACACACACACACACACACACACACACACACACACACACACACACACACACACACACACACACACACACACACACACACACACACACACACACACACACCACACACACACACACACACCACACACACACACACACACACACACACACACACACACACACACACACACACACACACACACACACACACACACACACACACACACACACACACACACACACACACACACACACACACACACACACACACACACACACACACACACACACACACACACACACACACACACACACACACACACACACACACACACACACACACACACACACTACACACACACACACACACACACACACACACACACACACACACACACACACACACACACACACACACACACACACACACACACACACACACACACACACACACACACACACACACACACACACACACACACACACACACACACACACACACACACACACACACACACACACACACACACACACACACACACACACACACACACACACACACACACACACACACACACACGAGACAACACCTCCGCACCCACGCTCCCGAAAATCAGCTGATCTAGCAAGCTGTTTACAGCGATCGTCAAATAAACTCACCTAAACTTCAGTATAAGGATATTTTGTGTTGTCCTGTATTAAAATGCAGTATTAAAATAATTTGAGATTAAAAGCAAGTGAGGATATTTCGAGTGATAAAAATAATTCAAGTGATTGTGAATGCGAGTGGATGTAAACAAATATGGCTGACTTTGATGGATTTGAAGTCGGTGAGACCGAGGGCATTCTAGGGAAAATTATACGTGAGCTGAATGACATTAAAAGGTGGAAGGAGGATATGCAGGAGTGGAAGGTGAGTGTTAGTTCACAGATTGAGGCTATATGTTCAATATGTGGTGCTCAGGCTGGGGACATCGAGCCTGGACAAGATTTGAGTCGGGCTAGCCTAAAAGATATTCAAACTCATATGGGGCAACTCCAGGACGAAAATGAAGCTTTAAGATTGCAACTTGAAGAATACAAAGGGCAAACCATGGAAATGAAAACACATGTGGAGGAGATTAAGGAGAAACACAATAAATGGGTTAATGACGAAGGAGGAAAAGTGAAGGAAGTGGCAATGAAGGAAATCATGGAGGAACAAAAGAAACAATCAGAAAGGGAAAATAAAGATTTAGAATCAGTGGTAGTAAAAGCTATGAGGAGAAATGAACAGGTCCTGCGTGAAACAATAGATAGAAATAAGTGTATTATTGTATTTGGGGATATAGAGGAGCACATTATTGAGAGGAAAGCTAGGGATAAGGAAGAAATTAATAAGGTAAACACATTGATCAAGCATGTCGATGAAGAAGGAAACAACTGGAGAGATGATATTGAAGAAGTTAGGAGAATGGGTAAATATAGTAAGGGAAACACAAGGCCAATGAGAGTGCAGTTTAGGTCTAGGGTAACAGTGGATGCAATAATGAACGTAACATGGAGACTTAACTTGACCAGCAAGTTTAAGAAAATTACAATTAGAAAAGACATGAGTATTGAGGATCGAAACATAAGAAAGGAATTGCAAACCGAGGCAAATGTAAAGAATGGAGAAAGGACGAAAGAAGACGAAAAGAAGTTTTTCTGGAGAGTGTGGGAGGGAAAACTCAAGAAATGGTATATAAAGCGAAGGGACGAAGTAGGGAGGGAAGGGGAGATGGTGCGGGTGACGGGGGAGAAGGCAGAGAGAGGGGAGGTGGAGATAGAGAGAGAAACAGTCCAAGTGGAGGCAGAGGGAGGGGAGGTGGAAACGGAGCGAGAAACAGTCCAGGTGGAGACAAGAGGAGAGGAGACAAGCTAGGAAATAAATTGGGAGGGGTACGTACAAAAAAGAAAGGAACGGGCAGGGACGAGAAAAATAGGGAAAATACTGGAAATGCTAAGTTCATGTATACAAATATTGATGGGTTAATTTCCAAAAAGATTGAGTTTGACGAATATGTAAAGAGAGAGAGGCCCGGGGTAGTATGTTTGACTGAAACTAAGCTTAACCAGGAGGTAGACACGAATATAATTAGTTGTGCAGGATACAGTACATGGAGAAGAGACAGGTTAGGAAAGCTAGGAGGAGGAGTGTTGATCATGGTAGATAATAAAATTACTGCTAAAGAATTAAAACTTGGTGATAGCATTGCTGAAGTGGTAGCAGTTGAAATTGAGGATAATGATAGGTCAAAATTGGACATTGTATCAATGTATTTACCTCCTAAGACTAAATCTTGGAGCAACGATGAATATAATGAATTAATTTTGGAAACCTTGCGTATGTTAGAAATAATTTGTAAAAGGAAAAATAGGCTTATTCTTGCAGGGGACTTTAATTGCGGGGAGGTGGATTGGGAATGTTTGGATGCGGGTTCAAATGAAAATACTTGGGGTAGCAAATTTCTTGAACTAACAATGGGGTATCTATTAACACAACACGTTACGGAAAATACAAGATTTAGAGGAGGTGATGAACCATCAAGACTTGACTTATTATTCACCAAAGACCCCCAAGAAATAAAGAACCTAACATATTTGAGTCCCATGGGAAAAAGCGATCATGCTGTGATTGAATTTGAATTGACAGTGGAATTTCTGGAAGGCAGAGAGGAGGAACATAGGGAATATAGACTAAATTATAGTAAGGCGGATTATGAATCATTACGAGGATACTTTGCAAATATAGATTGGTCATTTATTGAGCAAGAACAGAATATTCAGGTAAAATACACCATGTTACTAGACATTTACAGGGAGGGGGTAGATAAATATGTACCAACATTTAAGGATAGAAAGCTGGTTAAGGAGAAAGAGTGGTTTAACATGCGATGTCACATTGCCCAGAACAAAAAGGACTCTGCATGGAATAAAGTGAGAAGGAGACACACTGAGGAAAAATGGGATGAGTATAAGAATGCTAGAAACAACTATGTCAAGACTATAAGAGAGGAGAAAAAGAACTTTGAAAAAGATATAGTAAACAAATGTAATAAAGAACCCAAACTGTTCTATAGTTATATCAACGGTAAAACTAAAATAAAGGACAAAATAACAAAGCTTAGGGTAGAGGGTCAATTATATGAAGACACAGTGGGTATGTGTGAAATTATGAATGATACATTAACATCCGTGTTTGTGGAAGAGGATGACTATGTAGAACCTGTGGTGGAATTGAATGAGATACAGGGACTAGAGTCGATAGAAGTCAACAAGGATGAACTAAAATCATTGTTGGAAGAATTGGACGTGAGAAAATCTATGGGCCCAGATAACATTGCTGGATGTGTATTAAGAGAATGTTCTGAACAACTAGTGAGACCTATTTTTAATATTGTTCAATACTCATTAAACAAGGGGGAACTTCCCTTAGAATGGAAACAAGCAAATATAACTCCAATATATAAAAGTGGAAATAAAGAAGACCCGCTAAATTATCGACCGGTATCCTTAACTAGTGTTATATGCAAGCTTTGTGAAAAGATTATTAGAAAAAGATGGGTGGGTATGTTGGAGGAGAGGGAAATAATTTCAAGCAAGCAGTTCGGGTTCAGAAAAGGTCATTCGTGTACCACAAATTTGTTGAGTTACTATGATAGGGTAATTGACATTGTACAAGGGAGGGAGGGGTGGGTAGATTGTATCTACTTAGATTTCAAGAAGGCATTTGATAAGGTGCCTCATAAGAGATTGTTGTGGAAGCTCAGGACTGTGGGGCGGGTTGAGGGAGTATTATTAAAGTGGATGGAAAACTATTTAATTGGGAGGGAAATGCGAACAGTAATAAAAGGAAAGTTCTCGTGGAAAAGGGTAAAAAGCTGAGTGCCTCAAGGATCGGTGTTGGCCCCAATCATGTTTTTGGTTTTCATCAACGACCTTCAAATGGGAATAGGCTCATATATATCTATGTTTGCTGATGATGCAAAATTAATGAAGCATATTACAAGTAGGAGTAGTTGTGAAGAATTACAGAGAGATCTAGATAAGTTATATGAGTGGAGTCAAACTTGGAAAATGGAATTCAACACGAGTAAGTGTCAGGTTCTTGAGATGGGAAAAAGTAAATATAGACCTTCTTGGGGATATAAAATAGGAGATGAAATAATTAGTAAAGCTGTGAAAGCAAAAGACCTAGGGGTAGTTGTGGCAGACAGCTTGTCACCTGAACAGCATATAAATAAAATAACTGGTGAAACCTATGCAGTGTTGACTAACATGAGAATAGCTCTGAATTATTTAGATGAAGAGATGTTAGCAAAAATAATAGGGACAATAATACGACCAAGACTGGAGTATGCAGCAGTGGTGTGGTCTCCACACCTTATAAAACATAATAAAAAACTGGAAAGAGTTCAGAGAGTTGCCACTAAGATGATAGCTAGCCTTAGAGACCTACCTTATGAGGAGAGATTGGAGAGGCTAAAGCTGCCAACGCTGAGGGAGAGGAGAGAGAGAGGTGACATGATCATGATGTTTAAGTGTGTGAAAGGTTTTGAGAAGATCGACAAGGGAGATTTTGTGGTGAGGGACGAGGGAAGAACCAGGGGTCATGATTGTAAGTTGAGGAAAGTTATATGTAAGTCTGATGTAAGAAAGTTCAGCTTCCCGTATAGAAGCATTGAGTGTTGGAATAAGTTGGATGGGGAGGTGGTGGGAGCAAGAAATATCCAAACTTTTAAAGCAAAATTGGATAAATGTAGAGAGAGAGACAGGACAACACGAGCTTAGGCTCAAATCCTGTATACTACAATTAGGTGAGTACACACACACACACACACACACACACACACACACACACACACACACACACACACACACACACACACACACACACAGACAGACAGACAGACAGACAGACAGACAGACAGCCAGCCAGCCAGACAGCGTAGTGGTAGCGCGCTCGACTCACAATCGAGAGGTCCAGGGTTCGGATTCTTGGCAGGGTAGAGACAATTTGGGTTTGTCTGCTTTCACATGATATCCTCTATTAACCTAGCAGAAAATATTGGAGGAGTTGTGACCTCGCTGCCCGGGTGTGTGGTGTGTGAAAAGGTCTCAGCCTTACCCAATGATCAGACAATACAAGATCTAAGCTCTCTTCTGGGAGGATGATGGCTGACCAGAGATCAGCAAGGCTTCAAGATCGTAAGTTAATTACACACACACACACACACACACACACACACACACACACACACATATAGAAACACACACACACATAGAAACAAACACACACACACACACACATAGAAACACACACACACATAGAAACACACACACACATAAAAACACACACACACACATAGAAACACACACACACATAGAAACACACACAAATAAACAAACACACACACACACACACACACATAGAAACACACACACATATAGAAACACACACACACACACACACACACATACACACAAACACACACACATAGAAACACACACACACACACACACACAAATAACACACACACACACACACCAAACTCTGTCTCTGCAGTCACCTTCCTCGATCGATTAACCCGTACAGTACCAGGGACGTCCTTTTGATTACATTCTGGCAACTATTAGACAATTTTATTCAGCTTAGGAAGGACGTCTACCAATAAAAAGGCTACAGACTATCTCAAATCATCCTTTCAGCTACCATATATCCTTCCTAAACTTAATAATATCGTCTAAATGTACAATAAGGGTTAACCCCTTGGGGATTATGACACATTTGACTATTTTGACTCATTTGACGATTTCATATAGCTTAGGAAGGATCTGTGGGCATTATATTAGTAAAGACCTTCCTCTTGCCTTCCATATACCCTTCCAGTTTATTCTGTCGTTCATTAGACGATTTCATACAGCTTAGGAAGGATCTGTGGGCATTATATTAGTAAAGACCTTCCTCTTGACTTCCATATACCCTTCCAGTTTATTCTGTCGTTCATTAGACGATTTTATACAGATTAGGAAGGATCTGTGGGCATTATAATAGTAAAGACCATCTCAATTAACCCTCTGACTTCCATACACCCTTCCTAATCTGAATATAATCGTCTGAAAATAGCCATAACACAGAAAATAAATGCGTAATCGGATCTTGAAAGGGTTAATCTACTCGTATGTTTACTTACAGAGTTTAGTGGGTCATGAATTGTGTCTTAATTATAATTAATATAAGTTATATTTGCATCGAACAATTCTGACACGCTAACGAAATATATTGAAACATTCCTTATATAGCGACATTTTATTTGTGTATGTGGATGAGGGAGACACAAGGCAAAACTGCCTGTGACGAGTGCCTCCCCCAGAGTTGAAAGAGTGACAGGGCCAAACTCAAGGAATGTTTGAGCCAAAATGTCTGGACATTCATAGTATTAGGGAAATATGGATTCAGGGAGAGAGTTCCAGAGCTCAGCTGTTGAATAGTATCGTTTTACTCTTGGGTTGGAGAGTTGCACAGAGTAGGGGTAGGGTTGTGTTGCAAGGCTGGGAGTGTTTCCAGGGGCGAGGAAAACACGAGTAAGGGAGGTAAGGAAACTACAAATAAAGGTAAGTGTAAGCTTATCAATGTTGTTGGAGACTCTATGGTTAGGTATTTAGGTGACAATCTCTCCACCAAAGTTAGGAAGCTGGAGTGTCTCCCCGGGGCAGGTATAGGTAAAGTTTGTGAGAGATTGGAGGACGTCATTGACGACTTTGGAGATAAACCCATAGTCGTACTTAGTGCAGGTAGCAATGACGTGGGAAAGCTTACCAGTGTTGAACTGCGTAAGTTGTATAGGGTAGCCTTAGATAAGATTAGGATGAAGGGTGGGATTCCCATTGCTTGCTCTATCATGCCAAGAAGAGGTGTCAGACGTGAATGGTTGTCCAGAGCAATTGGTTTTAATTGCTGGCTGGCAAACCTGTGCAAAGAGTTGTCATTACTATTCATAGACAACTGGAGCCTCTACTACGGTAACGATAGCTTGTACGCAAGGGACGGGGTGCATTTAAGTAGGAAAGGGATAGGGATGCTAGGAAAGTTAGTTGATAGAGCAGTTGAGGTGGGGTTTTAAATTGGAAATGCCCCATCAAAAGAAAACAAAATAAATTAGGTGATAGAAAAAATAGTCAGGAAAGGAAATTAGATGTTATTAATAACAGTGAAACAATAGGTGACAATGGAGTAATAGAAGTTAGTCATATAAATAATGGTTCAATATCTACCTTAGTACAAGATAATAACAACAGTCAAATAGATACTAATAGAAGAAAAGAAGGTCCACCAGACACCAGTAAAAGAAATACGTTGAGATTATATTACACAAACTGTAGGAGTTTATGAATAAAATGGACGAACTTATAACACTTGTTAGCAATGAATATATAGACATATAATAGCGCTTACTGAAACATGGATTAATACAGAATCCTAGCATTTTTTAGCAGAATTTGATATACCAGGATATAGTTTGTTTAAATATGACCGAACAAGTAGGAGGGGCGGCGGTATAGCAGTGTTTGTCAGGAGTTCATTAAAATGCTGTACTAAATCAGGTATTAGGCTAAATAATGATAACGAAAGTGTTTGGGTAGAGGTTAGCGAAGGTAGCGAGACCATAGTTATTGGAGTAATTTATAGACCACTAAATATGAGTAGAAATGAAGGTAAATCTTTATGGCAGGAAGTGAAAATAGCATCAAGGTTTAGCAATGTGTGCATTATGGGGGATTTTAATTTTCCGAAGATAGATTGGCAGCATCAGATCGGCGACTCAGATTCTGAGGAGTTTATTGAGGCGGTACAAGATAGTTTTTTATTTCAATTCATTGACTCGCCGACTAGAGGTAATAATATCCTTGATTTAGTTCTCAGTAATAATGAACATATGATAAATAATGTTGAGATAGGGGACCAACTAGGAAATAGTGATCACAAGTCTATTTATTTTAATATACAATGGACAGGAAATGCTAAAGAGAATCTGTCACTTATCCCAGATTTCAGAAAAGCCGATTATGGTGGGATAAGAAGATGGACTTATGTTGGTGACACGTGGCCGACCCGACGAGGACGACGCCACAACGTCAGGCAGCCTGACAGATATCATCAATACATGTGGTGTTAAAGGTATTACGTTGAACGGTCAAGTTTAAGCTAAGATAAGGTCGAATTATTTTTTTGTAAGGTATAGGCGTATGATTTTGTTTTTATATAAAATCAAGTTTTTGTCGTAGAGAGCTGGTTCTTCGTAAATAACAATCTGTATTCATTGCCGGTATACGAAATTAATATCTACAATCTGTATCGAACGTTAAATTATATGAAAATAGACCATGAAGTGAAGCGAAAATATTTACCAGTGGGTGACAGCGGCGACGGACAAAAAATATTCAGGAAAAATTAAAGTTTTGATCGTATATAGGCCATATATGTACCATTAGAAAGCTAATGAAAAATCCAATATATCACTTGCTTACAGAATATTCATTGTCCCATATTTTATCGGTGAAAATGGGGAGGGAAAGTATGGGCGGACTGAACCTTCACCTACGGTGAAATTCCACATATTATTATTTTAATTTATTTTGTTGTTGAAATCTTATATAATAACCTTTCCTCTTACCGTTCATAATTTTTTAAAAATAACAACAAACAATTATTATGGGTGAAAACCAACTAAGATGGGGAGGGAAAGTACGGGCGGACTGAACAGTAACCTTCACCTTTGGTGAAATTCCACATATTATTAATTTTATTTATTGTTTTGTTGAAATCTTATATACTAACCTTTCCTCTTGCCGTTCATAAAAAATGTAATTACAAAAATAATTATTATGGGTGAAAACCAATTGAGAGCGAATATTTTGGTGCGGCTGGGATTCTATAAAAACAAAAAACTATCGTTATAGATTTATTTCTATAAAATCCAATATTGATGATAGCATATTCTAAACACGGAAAAAATTGTTGTGATTTATTATGCAAATAAAAATAACTATAAAAAAACGATATACCGGTACCGGTATATCTCATATAGTATATAATATAACAGTGCGTTTAATCTCCACAGGTAGGCTACACTTCGTGATGAATCATATTTTCTCTAATTGTGGAAGGTAAAATGTATTGATATAAACCTATCTTGTGCAAAAGGATCGATATAAACATAGCTTGTGTAAGGATGGAATCGTCGAAAACAGGAACAATCTCCTCTATCTAAACCCATCCACCCACACAAACACTACCTTGTGTTAAATTAATCAATAACACTTAGTATTTCCTTTGGCTTTTACTATTATAAACACTACTGTATTAGGTAAAATGAAATTCAATTCCATAGAGCATAATTATAATAACATTTATTGCATACCGTGTATCAGTGGCGGTCGATATAGCCACACAAGAACAATAACACACACACACACACACACACACACACACTCACTCACTCGACAATTAACACACACGTGTTTCCGTAATCATACCGGTACACTGATTTTTCATTTGAACTTATTAACTCGTTTAATATAAGTTGATTATGGAATATTATATACGGTATAGGCCTACCGTATACCATATCAGGTCTTTATTTATTCATCATGTGGGTATTTATAGTGTTGTCAGAATACTCCACTAATCCGAAGCACTGTCGGTCCGCTGCCATTCGGATTACATGACTTTTACTGTAATATATTATAACTATTTATACCCCGACGCCGCCACGTCGATGCCGATGAAACCGGATGCAGACACGCGAGACCCACGCCATCGACACGTTGTACCCGACGTTACCCGATGGTACCACGCCCAAAAGTCCATCATGCGAAATTTTTGAACAAATCCAAACCTTTGGTGGAAAAGCCCGATTAGCCACGTCGCACCGCGGGTAACACGACGCTCCCCGACGACCCCGACACACGTTGGGGATTGCACCACGTTGTGTGACGATATTCAAATCGGGGCACATCGGGACCAACATCGTGAATGTGTGAAAGTGGCTGTGGGTGCCTGCAACAAAGCCCCGGGCCCGGGTTGGAGCGTCATATAATGTTAACCAAAAGTTAGTGGTATCTATTCAGGTACCAAATGAAGGTACTGATCCACTTTTGTCAAAATCCATTACTTAGATCCCAAGATATTTGGCATCACACACAAACGAAGGGCGGTGGCTCCTCAGTGCCACTAGCAAGAGTGGCGAACTCCACATAGGTAGGTGATAGACCGACACATACACACAGGAGTTATTACTATTTCCGATGTAACAGAAGTGAGTCAAGCATACATTATACACTGTCAAAAATCAAGGAGATAAAAAGGTATACAAAATCATTGGGTATATTTAACCTTTTGGCGTAGGGATGTGACGACCCCATCGCCCACCGCTTCGGTGGTGCAGTCAGCCTCTGTAGTAGTGGACTTTGGTTCCTCTCTTCAGAACACTCCTGTGCCCGGTATGCTTTCGGCCAGGTCCCCCACAGGGTCAATCAAATAACAAAACAGCGGTGGAACTGCTGGAGAGGTCTGCTCCTTCAGTGCTAATGGTATTAATCCTTATAGTATAAATGGCACTATGGAGTGGACAGTAGAGGTAGGTTATGTTGGGAAGCCTGGAGCCTGTTACTGCCATGGCCAACCCCTTTTGGGGAGCTGCTCCAGGAAGCAAGGCATCAGGCTTATGTATGTATGTATGTATGATTTAACATTGTATCCTTATGCATTGTATATACCTATATAAGAGTATATTATTATGGACACCTTAATTACCCTTTTCATACTCATAGCTTTTAGTTTGTACCACGTTGCTCTCTAGAAGAAGATAACAAGTATTCATCCGTTTGAACAAATTATAGGCATTTTTTTGTTTTGTCCCGATTTCAATAACACGACGAATGATATAGTTTGATATTGTAAAACTGCGTTATATACTAAGGTAATACAAGAAAATGTGGCAATAATATAAGTATACTTTATATCACAAAGATCTTTACAACAAAATATATATAAATTAACGAAATAATTAAAAACATGCAATAATATACAGCATAAATCAAACATAAACAGCGTAACACTTTTATATATAAACAGAAGAATTATTTAACCCTTTAAAAATTTGAGGACCCATTTTACACCTCTTCAACACGATGACGTAATTTTCATCATATTCTGGTTACCATTAGACGATTTTCTTTAGCTTATAATCTAACTACGATCTTTAATAGACCCTCTGAATAACACAGGTCCTTCTTAACCCTTTGAAGGTTATGAAGCATTTTGACAGTTGATTCTGGCTATGTTTAGACTATTATATACAGTTTAGGAAGGATCTGTGGGAATTATAAGGGTAACAACTATCTCAATTAACCCTCTGACTGTATACCCCTCCCAAATCTGAATAAAGGCGTCTAATAATAGCCAAAAACAGAAAAGAAATGCGCAACTAGATCTTTATAGGGTTAAGCTTAATAAAATCGTCTGACATTTCGCCAGACTCAAAGTAAAAAGGGTATCATCGTGCCGAAAGGGTTAAGGGGATATTTTTTGTCTAGACCCCCTTCTCCCTCATGTTTAGCTCCATTATTTTATATATTTTAGACGCTCGCCCCATTAGTTTGGTGATTTTAAGACCTTTCGCCCCATTTCTGTAAATTTTAAGAGCTTTCGTGCCATTTAGGTGTCGATTTTTTCCTGGCAAGCCAAAACGAGCCTGTAATTGGGGGTTAATTGAGATAGTCTTTTCCCCTATAATTCACAGATCCTTCCAAAGCTGTATAAAATCGTCTAATGATAGCCAATATATATAGTCCCAATGCGTCATTATACTCAAGGAGTTAAGCTGTATAAAATCGTCTGATATTAGCCAGAACCCACGCTTTGAGGATCAGGACGCGTTCTAACAGTGTATCCTGGCTATCATTATGCGATTCTATACAGCTTAGGAAGAATCTGTGGGTATTATAAGGGTAAAGACCATCTCCATTAACCCTCTCACTTCTACATACTATTCCTAAGCTGTATAAAATCGTCTAATAATAGCCAGAATATACTGTCTAAAGGCTTAAAAGAATACTCCAAGACCCTCTGAGACAAAGGTGTAAAAAACTGTCTCAATTAACCCTCTCACTTCCTTCTACTCTTCCAAAGCTGTATAAAATCTTCTATTAATAGCCAGAATAAAATGTCAAAACGCGTCACCGGTACTGAAGGGGTTAATCACTGTTGTCCAGGGGTGTTTCTGGGGGTAGACGGTTCTCGGGGATTCGAAGGCTGGTCGTAACTTGACGGATTTTCCAGACGGCTGTATCTGTAGAAAATAAATACATTATTACTAATAATAAGATACTACTACTATTACTACTACTATTACTACTACTACTGCTACTACTACTATTACTACTACTACTACTACTATTACTACTACTACTATTACTACTGCTACTACTACTACTACTACTACTACTACTACTACTACTACAACAATTAATAATAATAATAATAATAATAATTAAAGTTGCAAGCAACCTTGTGCGGGGTTCGAGCGGGGTTGCACGCAGGGTATTGTGTTGGATACAAGGGCTGTGCCACATATATCAAAATATCATGTATCTTATCGGGCATGGAGAAAGTACAGAAGGAATATAGTGTAGCCATTTTGGCTATGGCCACTTAGACCATTAACTCCTTCAGACATATTATGTTCCAGTAAGTCTACGGAGGCGGGAGCCCGGTATCCTTGCCACCGCCTCGCACTACTCTCACAACAACACTGCGGCCGTTAGAATTATCGGAGGTGGCTGAGGTTGCCACCAACGGTTTTATCGTAAGCTAACTTATCGGACTTACTGAGCTCCATATGACGCTAGAGCGTCATATAACTTATTAGAGAGCCATGAAGATAAGTCCATATGACGCACTAGTGTCATATGAGGTTTTGGCATTTGGCAAAGGGAGGAATTGTTAAAAACCTTAGCCAATACTCTGTCATTCACCAAAAATAAATTTGAATTTATCATTATTATTTGGTAGGGTAGGTATGTATAGGTAGGTTGGCTAAATAATTGCTGGAATTCGTAGGGACTCGAACGGTTTTGAGAGAGTTAAATAAAAAATAAAATTATAGATCTGAATAATAAAGAGATTATGTTATTAAGCAAAACTGGGGGATGCGTGGAAGCCTATAGACTGTAGACGGTAAACTTTGTGTGGGTAGCGAATTCGGTTTTAAAATAATTTAAGAATAGACAGTTTTCAATGCTGCGGCCAAACTATTCCACCCATTTATATTTTTTTGGTATCAAAACGTTCGGAATCGCGAGCCTCACCCAACTACGCAAGCATGGCTCTGATCATCGGCGTAGTTTTCAAGATGTGGAATTTTAAGTGGAATTCGGTTTTTTCAAGATTGCCGGAAAAAAACCTATGTGCAAAAGCAAAACCTTCTCTATAAAATTTGCGGAGCATTAGTAGGGGAGTGCGTATGCCAAAGCCCAGTCGTTTCCTGTGAGTGGGAGAGACTGTATTTAGGCGTCAAGTTTTTCGGGAAATCGGCTGCCACGGACCTGTTTGGCTGTTTAGCATATCAAAAGTTGCCCAATACAAAAATGCACCTCTTGTGAAAGTTTGATCCCGATCCAAAAAGCGGTTCTGGAGTTATTGCGTCGAAACCGGCGCGTAAGAAGAATTTGGATGAAATCCCAGGTTTAATGATTACAATAGGGGTTCCCCGTAGGGGACGAACCCCTAATAATATAATAGTAATAATAATAATTATTATTATTATTAATTTTATTATTTTCCCCAAACTAATGGGGTGAAACGTCTTAACATCTTAAGACTAATGGAGCAGAATTGGGGTGATTCAAAATGATGTCCCTCAGACCAAATAGGGTTAAAACCTTTATTTTTAATATAGAAATACTATTTGACTTACTTGAATAATTGGGAGGAGGATGGTGAGATCCCCTGACGACGTGGTGAGATACTGTTGATCCTCTCACCTAGGGATCCCTCGCTCAGAATCCTCTTGCTCTTTGATACTTCGTTTGATCCTTTCCTGCCCCCTGATCCATCGCATGATCCTTTCTTGTTACTAGATCCTTCGTTTGAACATTTCTTGGGCCCATCGGTAGAACCTTTCCTGTTCCCTTTCTTGCCCCCAGACAAATAACTCAACCCTCCATGATTACCAGGACTGTGCCTCGTCTCATGCTTCCCCAGTTCGCTCTGTGGGTTCTTCTCCACTGACGGCGCAGGGGAGAGCAACATCTGTGAGACACGGTGCAGGACGTGGCCGACCATGCCAAGATGCTGGTGCTGGTCGCTGCGGGGAAGACTCGGTTCAGATCGCACCATTTCCTCCTCTATCATTACAGGTATCTGATAAGAGTATATACAAGTTGTAAAATCAGAATATGAAAATATACTCTGACTTTAATAATAGTTTAAAGGGCCACAACTATATACAGGTAGTGTATGTCAAGAGACCACGGCATGTCCATCATAGCATGGCTTAGTTTGTGTTAACCTCATGACAGTTCTCCAAGGGACAGAGTCACTGCTATAACGGATAGAGTCAGTACACCATGGGAAGAAGCTCTGCACTAGAATAAAAAGACCACTACCGAGGAAGAAGTCCGAAGTTGAGAAATTTGTATCTATACTATGAAAAGGTCAGCTCGTGTGGAATGACCGGTTCGTGAGTGTAAAATTTGGTAAAGAGTTGCTGGAGATGGTGGACAAGTTTTGCTACTTGAGAGATGCCATCTTTGCCGGTGGTGGGGCCGAGGCCACCACTATCACCAGAATTAGATGTGGCTGACGAAAGTTCAGAGAACTGCTGCTAATTAAAACTATGAGAAATCTCCCTTTCCACATGAAAAGAAGGTTTTACGCTTATGTATTACAAGCGCCATGACCTATGCTTTACAAATGTGGCCTGTCAAAGTAGATGATGGCTATAGTATGGAACATAATGAAATGAGAATGGCGAGATGGATATGTGGGGCCAAACTGCAAGATAGGATATCTAATGAAGAGCTGAAGAGATGGTTATGTATCAAGAGTATTAGTGATGAGATGTGATGAGATGCATACACACAGGATTGGATGGTTTGGGCATGTAGAGAGGATGGATCTTGAGTTAAAAGACCTGACAAGTGAGGCAGCTCTGAACAGGGCTGCCTGGAGCACCGCCATGAGGACGTGTGACTGGAACCGCACAGCGTGTGGAGCACCCCATCTTTAAATGTGTGTTTGTATGTATGTTTGTATGTATGTATGTATGTATATGTTATTACTTACACCGGGTGACATATGTATGGTGGGCCCAACCAGCCTTGGCTGGTGCACCAGACCTGGAAGATTTCTTGACTTCTATTTGAGTGACTTTTTTTTTTTTTTTTTTTTTTTATTGGAAAAAAGTGTGGTGTACTTGTTTAGTGTAGTGAAATGAAGAGGAGGAGAAGGTCCAGCTAATCTGGCTAATCCAGCTAACTGGATTACTCTCTGTGTAGTTGAGACACAAACAGAAACAGTGAGGGAGGCCAGACAATTTATTTAGGGGTTCCAGCAACTCCTGGTCACATGCCTATGAGGCCTCATCTGGTTATTGACCTGGGCGATTGGTGTCTACAATTTCCCCAAGGAGACATTGAGGTACCTCAGGATATACCCATTGACCATACATGGATTAATGGAATCCGCAAGATTTTCATATAAGTTTACAGGGCGTTATACAGCGAAATTAAATAATACTTATTGGAACCTTTGGTGATAGTTGTGGTCTCACCGCAAGACCTGGAAAGCAGCTCCCCCTGGTGTGGTGGGTCCTGCAGGTGGGGGTCTGAGCTGCACAGGAAGGGGGGTCTCATGGTCTTGGTGGTCTCTGCCTCAGTCGCACCTGGATTGGGAAGTAAAGTTGAGGTGGAATACTATTTTCACTTCGAATCTGTAATCTCATACTATCTCTGACTGACTGACTGACTGACTGACTGACTGACTGACTCTCTCTCTCTCTCTCTCTCTCTCTCTCTCTCTCTCTCTCTCTCTCTCTCTCTCTCTCTCTCTCTCTCTCTCTCTCTCTCTCTCTCTCTCTCTCTCTCTCTCTCTCTCTCTCTCTCTCTCTCTCTCTCTCTCTCTCTCTCTCTCTCTCTCTCTCTCTCTCTCTCTCTCTCTCTCTCTCTCTCGTAAACAATGAATAAATATATAACCTATCTATCCTCTTGAATGTAGAGTCGCCATGATGCATGGTTTTGGATACAATATATAAAGTAGTCAGTATACCTATCTGTCAATCTACTGTATATAACTGTCTTTCTATCCATCCATCCATCTATTTATCTCTCTCTCTTCTCACCAATATCAAAGACGCTCTCACAGCTGCTGAATGTGGCGTCTCCCTGAAGATGTAGGTGTCCTGGTCTGGTCAGCAGGGTTGGGGTTTCTTGATACTCACTCTGATCGATAGAAACAGAAGCAATGTTAAAGGCTAATATATACTACAAAAAGTAGACAATATATATATATATACAGTATATATATATATAGATAGATATATATATATATATATATATATATATATATATATATATATATATATATATATATATATATATATATATATATATATCACTGATAACATTGTAGTGTTTACATGTAAAACGTTGTTAATGACGTGTGTCTCTTTAAATGGTGGGTGTTTATATGGAATTGTTAATTTCAGTGTTGTTGTTGTTCCCCAAGCTGCCTGGCCGAACAGCCCCAAGGCCCCGAGCAAAGCCAAGCCCATAACAGAGCGCCCCCACAGAACCCTCCCAGCCGACCACAATAAAGCCTGGAGTGACCGAAGCCACTCCATGGCGGGGAGCTGAGGAGGGAGCGGAAACGCCCGGGAAACCAAAGCCCCACCCAGGGCCCTGTGCCCCTCAGCAATTATGAAGAGAAAGTTGAGGGGCAAAGGAAAAATGTGACGCTTTGGCTTCCAATCTTGGTAGATTGGGAGGTCAATCCACGGAAGAGACGCCGTCACTTGAGATCTAGAAAATATATAAGTAAAAGGAACAGTCAGAGTAAGCTATGGGTATGGCAGAGATTGCTCAGTTCTCACTCTGATAGACCAGCCCATCACCATTTCAGTGTTATCATGTAAGGTGTAGTATCTATAGCTCATGGTATGAGGGATTATTAGTTAGTTACACATCTGACAAAGTGTGGTGGTGATACACGATAATCAAGTTAGACTACTAATTTAGTAGAGATTCGTATGCGAGTTGGTGGCAGGGCAGAATCTGAGCAGATACAAGGTACTATCGTCCATTTATTATCATTAAGCCAAAACTATTGACTACTAACTTCTATACATGAAAAAGGACTAGAGTAGTCGATCTAATATTTCTACCATTTGGGAAGAGTCAGCCAGAGAATAGGTATGGAGATTTGCTACTCGAATCTAGCCCATTTTTGGAGATACAGAGGCTTGGAAGTCAATATTTCTGGCTTAATTATAGTAATGTAAATAAAGCATAGAACATTTTATATAATTCAGTATTGGGGACGTCCTATTAATCATATTCTGGCAACTATTTGACAAGTTTATTCAGCTTAGGAAGGGTCTGTGGTAACTAAATGGCTTAAGTAACATAGTCTACACCCTTCTATGTTATAGGTTCTTCCTAAGCTGAATGAAATTATCTAACAGTTGCCAGAATATAATAAAAAGGACGTCACCGGTACTGAATGGGTTAACCCTTTCAAGATCCGATCACGCATTTCTTTTCTGTTTTCTGGCTATTATTAGACGATTTTGTTAATATTACGAAGAGTATATGGAAGTCAGAAGGTTAACCGAGATAGTCTTTACCCTTATCATTACCACAGATCCTTCCTAAACGTATAGAATCGTCTAACGATAGCCAGTATAAATTGTCAAAATGCGTCATAATCTTCAAAGGGTTAATGGTCTTTATACTATAGACGTGTCATGGCGTACGAACAGGGTGACTCGTGTGCACTAAGATAATATGCCTTTACCCTGCTTTTCATGCAATAAAAGTGTAGCTAGCTCATCGACAACAATATAAACGAAACACTTTTTTTTTAAACAATGTATTTAGTTATTTGTGTCCAGCACTAGTATCTATTGATTAGCTGATCCATAATTGCTGAGGGGCACAGGGCCCTGGGTGGGGCTTTGGTTTCCCGGGAGTTTCCGCACCCTCCTCAGCTCCCCACCATGGAGTGGCTTCGGTCACCCATGCTTTATTGTGGTAGGCAGGGAGGGTTCTGTGGGGGCGCTCGGTTATGGCCTTGGCCTTGCTCGGGGCCTTAGGGCTGTTCGGCCAGGCAGTCTGGGGAACAGCAACAACAACAACAACAACTGATACAGTTGGCTTTCTAGGGCCTTTCCTAGCTGATGCTGAGAGGATTGGGTTCTAGTCATGTGGTGATGGGCTGGTCTATCAGAGTGAGAACTGAGCGATCTCTGCCATACCCATAGCTTACTCTGACTGTTCCTTTAACTTATATATTTTCTAGATCTCAAGTGACGGCGTCTTTTCCGTGGATTGACCTCCCAATCTACCAAGATTGGAAGCCAAAGTGTCACATTTTTCCCTTGCCCCTCAACTTTCTCTTCATAATTGCTGAGGGGCACAGGGCCCTGGGTGGGGCTTTGGTTTCCCGGGCGTTTCCGCACCCTCCTCAGCTCCCCGCCATGGAGTGGCTTCGGTCACCCAGGCTTTATTGTGGTCGGCAGGGAGGGTTCTGTGGGGGCACTCGGTTATGGCCTTGGAATTGCTCGGGGCCTTGGGGCTGTTCGGCCAGGCAGCTTGGGGAACAACAACAACAACAACAACAACAACAACTGATACATTATTTTTATCTCTAGCACACACCCACACACACTTATGCATACACATGCACGCACACACACACAGGGGCACACACACACAGGGACACACCCTCACACATACACACCCATATACGCACATACACATATAACCTTACACACGCACACACACCCTTACACACACACACCTGAGAGCGTTGTAGACTGGAGGCAGGTGAGGGTAGGGGGTGGCTCGCGAGACCAGGGAAGGGCGAGGTACTTCCGGCAGTGGACGAGACACTACTAGCTCTTGAGGACAATGAACGGTTGGCCAGGCAGCTCCCGAGACCTACTGGAGACGGTTTGGGGCATGGAGGACACATACCTAGAGTGGAAATTACAGACAAACCTACAATAACCAAGTGTGTACTGTATTGATAAACAAGCAGCTTATGCAATCGAAATTCAGCCAGGCCAAGATTGACCACCTGCCTTCTTCCCTCACTGTCTGCATACAAGGGTATATTAGGACACGTTCCTTCCTTATATGTTGGCTATCATGAGATGATTGTATTCAGTTTAGGAAGGTACATTGGAAGTCAAAGAAGTAATGGAGATATATTTTACCCCTTTGATTCCTAGAGACCTTTCCTATACTGTATGCAATCGTTTAATAATAACCAAATTATAATGAAGAAACGCGTCCTCATATCCTGAAGGGGTTAAGCAAACGGATCAAATAACAACATTAGAAAATATAAATGTCTTCCTGAAAAGCTTGAAAAAAATGTCCATTAAATAATATCACAAGACACTGAAATAGATATACATATCTCTTCAAGAACGCATAGTATTAAGATTCACATACTATGGGAGATTCAACTAGAGGCATAACAAGTGCGGTATGTGCATTTTTAGAGAGTTCACTCTCATAAGGCTCAGCCTTTTAACAAAATGAAATATGTAATTTTTTACAACGTATTTATAATTTTTTGGGTAGATAAACATATTTCAGTTTCAATTTCAATACTCGCCCTTCCTTCACCTTCTCCTTCACAACTTTCTCCTTCTTCCACGCCTCCTTCCTCCTCTCAATCTCCCCCAGAGTCATTTTCCATTCATTCAACCTCTGCGCCTCCTCGTCAACCCGGGTCAGCAAGTCCTCAACATGACCTACAAAATTATCAACATGAGGGTATCTGCCCCGTACAAATAGAATACCATCTATCTTGTTGTGGAACATATTATCGATGTAGTAATGATCCTTAATAGCTTCAATCTGGCCACTGTAAGCGGCATAATCTTCCGCTGAAATGTCAACCTGTCGCCAATTAAAGCCCTCTTGTGATTTGAAGCTTTGATGCTTTGCAACTTTATCTCTGTACACGAACCTTTTCGCCTTGTTGATCTTCTCCTGAGCAATTTTGTTCAGCTCAGCCTTCTTTTGCACTCCATCATTTCCAATTTTGCACTCTTCATAAGTGTTTAGACCCTCCTTAAGCTCCTTTGCAAATAGGTCCAAATCTTCCAGTGATGAACCAGTGAAGCAATAAAGCTCACGGTTATCATCATACCAAGCGTGTCGCTCCCATTCCGTGGCCAGGTCCAGCAAAGCAATTTTCAAATGAGCGTAATCGGTTTGAGGGATCCGAATAACCCTCTTGTGGGTGGAAGTCATCTTTGTTGATGTGTTTTTGTATTCAAAAGATGTGTACACTTTTATTCTACTAGTTAGTAGTTGAAAAACACGTAATTATAATGATTTCTTACCGTAACTTGAGAGCAAGAAATTTTAGCTGTTACTTCAACGACTTTCTGGTCGTAAATGGTCTGACAGTTTGACTATTTTATCTAGTTGGTAATCTTGTTTAGTGTTTTTTATTTTATAGTGGTTGGTGTTAATAAATAGATACACAATATTATATAATTCACAAAAACACATAATTTTAAAGTATAATAGTGTTTTTTAAAGATAAATATTAATAATTAACACCTGGAGTTCAATACAATTTAAATAAGTTATGCATAATATTAATTTTCTATAACCATCTTGTATAAAGAAAACGGTTATTATTGGGTAACCTTAGCATATATGAGTTTCAAATCTCTTCTTTCGATCTGGAATATTAGAAATATGTTCCGAGCTCAATATAATGTAGTGGTGGTGTTGGTGATTGCGGAATTAGTTGTGCTGGTGATGATGATTTGGTAAAAGTATTGGTAATTGTTTAGCGTATGTCCTCCTCTCCCCCCTTCCCACCAACCCCCTACAACCCCCTGTTGTTTTTATGCAGCCTAAGAAAAGGGAAATGCTTAAAAAACCCTTTTTTCTAATTTTCGAGACCCTATGAATTTACATGTTTTCGTAATCGAGACTGAAAATAAAAAATGGAGTATTAAAGAAAATGGATTTTTGTGCACAGACTAAACCAAAAATACACTAATTACATAGGCCTAGTAACATAGCTGGTCCTTAACCTAACCTAACCTAACCTAACCTAACCAAACCAAGACTCCAGCTGGTCTTGGGTTGAAAAATTGTATTGAAAAATGATAAAAAACACATATCTCTTGCCTCATTGTTCTTGATCGACATCTTGTGAAGTAGGCTCAGCAAAAAAAGGTGTTGGCGAACACACTCTGGGACCATCCACATTTGTTTCGTTTCCCGATCACCATTGTTTTTTGGCATCTCCACCTTTTCTTGTTTAAGTCAAAGGAAGCACTTTGTCCACACTTTTCACAGTTTTTATGGTCTAAAATAAGACCATGGCTCACACAAAGGTTGTTGTTGTTCCCCAAGCTGCCTGGCCGAACAGCCCCAAGGCCTCGAGCAAAGCCAAGGACATAACAGAGCGCCCCCACAGAACCCTCCCAGCCGACCACAATAAAGCCTGGAGTGACCGAAGCCACTCCATGGCGGGGAGCTGAGGAGGGAGCGGAAACGCCCGGGAAACCAAAGCCCCACCCAGGGCCCTGTGCCCCTCAGCAATTATGAAGAGAAAGTTGAGGGGCAAAGGAAAAATGTGACGCTTTGGCTTCCAATCTTGGTAGATTGGGAGGTCAATCCACGGAAGAGACGCCGTCACTTGAGATCTAGAAAATATATAAGTAAAAGGAACAGTCAGAGTAAGCTATGGGTATGGCAGAGATTGCTCAGTTCTCACTCTGATAGACCAGCCCATCACCATTTCAGTGTTATCATGTAAGGTGTAGTATCTATAGCTCATGGTATGAGGGATTATTAGTTAGTTACACATCTGACAAAGTGTGGTGGTGATACACGATAATCAAGTTAGACCACTAATTTAGAGATTCGTATGCGAGTTGGTGGCAGGGCAGAATCTGAGCAGATACAAGGTACTATCGTCCATTTATTATCATTAAGCCAAAACTATTGACTACTAACTTCTATACATGAAAAAAGAATATAGTAGTCGATCTAATATTTCTACCATTTGGGAAGAGTCAGCCAGAGAATAGGTATGGAGATTTGCAACTCGAATCTAGCCCATTTTTGGAAATACAGAGGCTTGGAAGTCAAGATTTCTGGCTTAATAATAGTAATGTAAATAAAGCATAGAACATTTTATATAATTCAGTATTGGGGACGTCCTATTAATCATATTCTGGCAACTATTTGACATGTTTATTCAGCTTAGGAAGGGTCTGTGGTAACTAAATGGCTTAAGTAACATAGTCTACACCCTTCTATATTGTTATAGGTCCTTCCTAAGCTGAATGAAATTATCTAACAGTTGCCAGAATATAATAAAAAGGACGTCACCGGTACTGAATGGGTTAACCCTTTCAAGATCCGATCACGCATTTCTTTTCTGTTTTCTGGCTATTATTAGACGATTTTGTTAATATTACGAAGAGTATATGGAAGTCAGAAGGTTAACCGAGATAGTCTTTACCCTTATCATTACCACAGATCCTTCCTAAACGTATAGAATCGTCTAACGATAGCCAGTATAAATTGTCAAAATGCGTCATAATCTTCAAAGGGTTAATGGTCTTTATACTATAGACGTGTCATGGCGTACGAACAGGGTGACTCGTGTGCACTTAGATAATATGCCTTTACCCTGCTTTTCATGCAATAAAAGTGTAGCTAGCTCATCGACAACAATATAAACGAAACACTTTTTTTTAAACAATGTATTTAGTTATTTGTGTCCAGCACTAGTATCTATTGATTAGCTGATCCATAATTGCTGAGGGGCACAGGGCCCTGGGTGGGGCTTTGGTTTCCCGGGAGTTTCCGCACCCTCCTCAGCTCCCCACCATGGAGTGGCTTCGGTCACCCATGCTTTATTGTGGTAGGCAGGGAGGGTTCTGTGGGGGCGCTCGGTTATGGCCTTGGCCTTGCTCGGGGCCTTAGGGCTGTTCGGCCAGGCAGTCTGGGGAACAGCAACAACAACAACAACAACTGATACATTATTTTTATCTCTAGCACACACCCACACACACTTATGCATACACATGCACGCACACACACACAGGGACACACCCTCACACATACACACCCATATACGCACATACACATATAACCTTACACACGCACACACACCCTTACACACACACACCTGAGAGCGTTGTAGACTGGAGGCAGGTGAGGGTACAAAGGAGTACAAAGGAGTACAAAGGAAATCAAGCAACAACAGATCTAGTGACTCTTCTAGGTTGCTTGTCCTCCAAAACACTGAGGATCAAGTGTCCAAACAGTGGTTTAGAGTGGGTAAGGGAACATTGGAAAGGGAACTACTGCCCTGGAACTAATGTCCGTGGCAGGATTAGGAAGTTAGTAGGGGACAGATGGGTTAGTAACTGAGGGGGGGATAAAATAAAGTTATTCATTTACAAACGCAGTCAGTCGCGGGTTTGAAGCGAGATATTTGTCTAGGCGGAGTTTAAATGAATCAATGGTGATGCAGTCTATAACGTTTCGGGGAAGCCCATTCCACAAGTTGACAACTCGATTGAAGAAGAAATTCTTAGATTCGTGTGAGTTAAAAGATTTACCAATAATTTTGCAACCGTTTCCCCGTGTGTAATTAGATTGGTCGATAGTGAAGTACTTACTACAGTTCATATTGTCGATGCCTTTGATGATTTTGAACACTTGAATTAAGTCACCTCTTAATCTGCGCTGGGTTAAAGGAAATAGATTTAATTCTCTAAGACGCTCTTCGTATGGTTTGTTCTTTAGGCTAGGTATCATTTTGGTAACTCTACGTTGAACTCGTTCTAGCTTGTTTATATCTTTTTGGTAATAAGGGCACCAGGATTGAACGCAGTATTCCAGAAGAGGGCGGACTAAGGAATTGTAAAGGGTTAGGATAACTTCTTTGGATTTATGCTGAAATGACCTGCCTATAAAGCCAATTATTTTGTTTGCCTTCTTAACAACTTCTGAACATTGTTGACTCGGTTTTAGTTTACTCGATATTGTTACTCCCAGATCGGTTTCTCTGTTTACATTCTTAAGCTGAGTGCCATTCATCGAATAGTTTGCTTTCTCATTTAGGTATCCGATATGTAGTACTTTACATTTATCCGCATTGAAACTCATTTGCCAAATTTTGGCCCAACATGACAATTTATCTAGATTGTGTTGCATATCGTCAACTTGTTCTTTTGAGAGTACGCTATTTGCAATTTTTGTATCGTCAGCAAATTTTGAGATTGTACAGGTGAGGCCCTCATCTATGTCGTTGATGTAAATTAGAAAGAGAATTGGTCCTAGTACCGATCCCTGGGGTACCCCGCTACTTACATTGGTCCATTTAGATGCCTTACCGTTTATTACTACTCTTTGCTTTCTGTCGCTGAGCCAATTTTCTATCCATTTCAACACACCGTCTTGTATTCCATGCGCTTTTAGTTTTAGCAGTAAACGTTTGTGGGGAACTTTGTCAAAGGCCTTTTGAAAATCAAGGTATATAATATCTACAGCTTTACTCTCATCGTAGAGGTTGAGGATATCGTGGAAGAAGTCGAAGAGGTTTGTTAAACAGGAACGTTTTTTACGAAAGCCGTGTTGAGTATCTTTAAGTATGTTATTTTCCTCTAAGTGATTTACGAGTCTGTCTCGTATGACCGTTTCTAGCATTTTACATACAACTGAGGTTAAGCTAATTGGACGATAGTTACTGGGTAGGGATTTGCTGCCTTTTTTGAATATCGGTGTTACGTTGGCTAGCTTCCACTGATCAGGCATAGTTCCAGACTGCAAGGATTTATTGAATAGTAATGTCAGTGGTTTGGAGAGCTCATCCTTAGCTTCCTTCAGAACTCTAGGCGAGATTGTATCAGGTCCAGGCGTTTTATTTACCTTGAGTTTATCTAAACAATTCAATACTTCTCTCTCTGTAACGGTGATATTGCTTAGAACATCTGAATTATCAATCTGAATCGGCGATGGTGTAGGGATATCACTGAGGTCTTCTGTTGTAAAAACTGATGCAAAGAAGGTATTGAGGGCATTACTCATTTGTACTTCGTCTTTGGTGTATTCTCCATTTTCATCGACTAACGGTCCAACAGTTGAAGTAACTACTTTTTTCTTTCTGATATAACTATAGAATTCTTTCGGGTTTGTTTTACTTTGATTCGCAATATGTAACTCTAAGGTCTTTTTACTTTGCTTAATTAACTTTTTGGCTTTGTGTCGTAGCTCTACAAATTTCACCCGTTCTTCGTCATTTTGTGAGGATTTTAATCTACCATTAGCAAATTTTTTAGCAAGCAGGCAGTTTGAAATATCTTTATTCCACCATTTGGGCTTATTATTATGGCCTGGACGCCGTATTTTCGATGGTATGCAGTCTTGCACTGCTTTTAGGTAAGTGGTTTCGAATAACTTCCAAGATGTATTTATGTCATTATTGTTAATTAAAAAGCTCCAGTCAGTTTCTTTAAACATAGCTCTAAGTTTATGGAAGTTTGCTTTCTTGAAATTAGGGACTTTTTCGATGCTACTATTTGGTTCGTTACTAGTAAACTTTAAAGTGAAAGTTATCGTACGATGGTCGCTGTTACTGAATTCATCACCAACATTCAAATTCTCTATTAATTCTTCTTTTGTTGCAAGTACAATGTCAAGAACGTTATTACCACGGGTCGGCGTTCGAACAAATTGATAAAGCGAACTCTCTTGCAAGTTCGTATACAAGTCATGTCCGGAGTGTGAAGTAAGAGTATCGCCCCACTTGGTCACAGGTAAATTAAAGTCGCCAAAAATTACGGTATCTTGTGAGTTACTTACATCTGCAATTTGTTCATAAATTTCTCGGTCAGTTTGCACTGATTGAGCTGGAGGTCTGTATATTAATGCAAGTATTATTTTGTACCTTTATTATTCTTTATTAGCACAAAAGATGCGTCGACGTTCACAATTTGAGGTTTTGACAAGAGGGTAGGGTTAAGACTTTCTTTGATATAAAGTAAAACGCCACCTCCATTTCGATTTATTCGGCTTTTCTCAAACATTACATAACCGGGAAGTGAATACTCTGCTAAAAAGTCTCTATCTTCTGTATTGAGCCAAGATTCTGTTATGCCAATCACATCATAATTTTCTGTAAACACTAGCTCCTCTAAATCTGAAAATTTATTACGTATGCTATGAGCGTTTGCATAGAAAACCTTTAAATTTGTTATTTTAGAACTCACGGAACGCTCTTTAATAATATTTTTGGTTCTTGTCGGATCTACATTTATGTTCATGGCTGTCCTCGGTCCTCGCTGTCTTCGGTCCTTATTGCTGGTGGTCCTCGGTTGCCTCTTGTTTTTTTCTTGGCGTTGGATGATTTATGTCACTGCTGCTTCTTCTCTGATGGCGTTTTTTGATCCATGGCTGCGGACTGCTTCGTGTAGGAGACGACCCATGCGTGCTGAACCCACAGGGTTTAGATGAGTGCCATCCTTGCGGAACAGAGTAGGCTGGTTGTAGAAGTTGTCCCAGAGGTTGATGAATTCAACTTCTTCCCTCAGACAAAATATTTTAGTCGGCTATTTGTGCTGAAGGCCTTGTCGTAGAATTTATCAGGTGCGTCGATCTTGGGGAGAATGCCTGAGATGATGGGGAGAATGCCTGAGATGATGAGGAGAATGCCTGAGATGATGGGGTGGCTCGCGAGACCAGGGAAGGGCGAGGTACTTCCGGCAGTGGACGAGACACTACTGGCTCTTGAGGACAATGAACGGTTGGCCAGGCAGCTCCCGAGACCTACTGGAGACGGTTTGGGGCATGGAGGACACATACCTAGAGTGGAAATTACAGACAAACCTACAATAACCAAGTGTGTACTGTATTGATAAACAAGCAGCTTATGCAATCGAAATTCAGCCAGGCCAAGATTGACCACCTGCCTTCTTCCCTCACTGTCTGCATACAAGGGTATATTAGGACACGTTCCTTCCTTATATGTTGGCTATCATGAGATGATTGTATTCAGTTTAGGAAGGTACATTGGAAGTCAAAGAAGTAATGGAGATATATTTTACCCCTTTGATTCCTAGAGACCTTTCCTATACTGTATGCAATCGTTTAATAATAACCAAATTATAATGAAGAAACGCGTCCTCATATCCTGAAGGGGTTAAGCAAACGGATCAAATAACAACATTAGAAAATATAAATGTCTTCCTGAAAAGCTTGAAAAAAATGTCCATTAAATAATATCACAAGACACTGAAATAGATATACATATCTCTTCAAGAACGCATAGTATTAAGATTCACATACTATGGGAGATTCAACTAGAGGCATAACAAGTGCGGTATGTGCATTTTTAGAGAGTTCACTCATAAGGCTCAGCCTTTTAACAAAATGAAATATGTAATTTTTTACAATGTATTTATAATTTTTTGGGTAGATAAACATATTTCAGTTTCAATTTCAATACTCGCCCTTCCTTCACCTTCTCCTTCACAACTTTCTCCTTCTTCCACGCCTCCTTCCTCCTCTCAATCTCCCCCAGAGTCATTTTCCATTCATTCAACCTCTGCGCCTCCTCGTCAACCCGGGTCAGCAAGTCCTCAACATGACCTACAAAATTATTAACATGAGGGTATCTGCCCCGTACAAATAGAATACCATCTATCTTGTTGTGGAACATATTATCGATGTAGTAATGATCCTTAATAGCTTCAATCTGGCCACTGTGAGCGGCATAATCTTCCGCTGAAATGTCAACCTGTCGCCAATTAAAGCCCTTTTGTGATTTGAAGCTTTGATGCTTTGCAACTTTATCTCTGTACACGAACTTTTTCGCCTCGTTGATCTTCTCCTGAGCAATTTTGTTCAGCTCAGCCTTCTTTTGCACTCCATCATTTCCAATTTTGCACTCTTCATAAGTGTTTAGACCCTCCTTAAGCTCCTTTGCAAATAGGTCCAAATCTTCCAGTGATGAACCAGTGAAGCAATAAAGCTCACGGTTATCATCATACCAAGCGTGTCGCTCCCATTCCGTGGCCAGGTCCAGCAAAGCAATTTTCAAATGAGCGTAATCGGTTTGAGGGATCCGAATAACCCTCTTGTGGGTGGAAGTCATCTTTGTTGATGTGTTTTTGTATTCAAAAGATGTGTACACTTTTATTCTACTAGTTAGTAGTTGAAAAACACGTAATTATAATGATTTCTTACCGTAACTTGAGAGCAAGAAATTTTAGCTGTTACTTCAACGACTTTCTGGTCGTAAATGGTCTGACAGTTTGACTATTTTATCTAGTTGGTAATCTTGTTTAGTGTTTTTTTATTTTATAGTGGTTGGTGTTAATAAATAGATACACAATATTATATAATTCACAAAAACACATAATTTTAAAGTATAATAGTGTTTTTTAAAGATAAATATTAATAATTAACACCTGGAGTTCAATACAATTTAAATAAGTTATGCATAATATTAATTTTCTATAACCATCTTGTATAAAGAAAACGGTTATTATTGGGTAACCTTAGCATATATGAGTTTCAAATCTCGTCTTTCGATCTGGAATATTAGAAATATGTTCCGAGCTCAATATAATGTAGTGGTGGTGTTGGTGATTGCGGAATTAGTTGTGCTGGTGATGATGATTTGGTAAAAGTATCGGTAATTGTTTAGTGTATGTCCTCCTCTCCCCCCTTCCCACCAACCCCCTACAACCCCCTGTTGTTTTTATGCAGCCTAAGAAAAGGGAAATGCTTAAAAAACCCTTTTTTCTAATTTTCGAGACCCTATGAATTTACATGTTTTCGTAATCGAGACTGAAAATAAAAAATGGAGTATTAAAGAAAATGGATTTTTGTGCACAGACTAAACCAAAAATACACTAATTACATAGGCCTAGTAACATAGCTGGTCCTTAACCTAACCTAACCTAACCAAGACCCCAGCTGGTCTTGGGTTGAAAAATTGTATTGAAAAATGATAAAAAACACATATCTCTTGCCTCATTGTTCTTGATCGACATCTTGTGAAGTAGGCTCAGCAAAAAAAGGTGTTGGCGAACACACTCTGGGACCATCCACATTTGTTTCGTTTCCGTTTCCCGATCACCATTGTTTTTTGGCATCTCCACCTTTTCTTGCTTAAGTCAAAGGAAGCACTTTGTCCACACTTTTCACAGTTTTTATGGTCTAAAATAAGACCATGGCTCACACAAAGGTTGTTGTTGTTGTTGTTCCCCAAGCTGCCTGGCCGAACAGCCCCAAGGCCCCGAGCAATTCCAAGGCCACAACCGAGTGCCCCACAGAACCCTCCCCGCCGACCACAATAAAGCCTGGGTGACCGAAGCCACTCCATGGCGGGGGGCTGAGGAGGGTGCGGAAACGCCCGGGAAACCAAAGCCCCACCCAGGGCCCTGTGCCCCTCAGCAATTATGAAGAGAAAGTTGAGGGGCAAGGGAAAAATGTGACGCTTTGGCTTCCAATCTTGGTAGATTGGGAGGTCAATCCACGGAAGAGGCGCCGTCACTTGAGATCTAGAAAATATATAAGTTAAAGGAAAAGTCAGAGTAAGCTATGGGTATGGCAGAGATTGCTCAGCTCTCACTCTGATAGACCAGCCCATCACCACATCACTAGAATCCAATCCTCTCAGCATCAGCTAGGAAAGGCCCTAGAAAGCCGCCTTTGGCGGGGGAATAGCTCCCCTATTTCAACCCCTTTCGGGGTTGGGCACCCGCCCTCACACAAAGGTTGTAGAGGTCGTCGGCTGCATCTTTGTATCGATGATAGAAATTCTGGATTCCACCATCGCACTTTTCACAAGACAAGTTAGACATGTTTAATCGCTGGCTGGAAACTAGAACAATGAGAATTACCCCTTGACCCCACGTGGGTCCTCTAGGGTCACCGAAAGTTCGAGAACAATAAATTCGAACTGAATTAACAATTACGCATATTTTAGATAAAATAAAATATCTGCAAACTCAAAAATCACAAATAATACTTATTGGTATTAATATAAACCTATAAATATTGTTAAAGTAGCCTAAATAACTAGATAATTGGTTTGTAATTTCACACTTACCGCCGGCCCTCTAGCGGCCTAAAATCCAACGACCGCTACCACCTGCACGCCACCTGTCGGTCAATTAAGGAAATACGCATACAACGGAGCATTTAGAGTAGGCAACAGGTCGCTCCAAACCCAAAATGTAAACACACATCCGTGGACTTACTCTAATACCGCGCACTACTCAAAGTTTTGTATTTGGTTTAATATACACTTCCCAGGTCATTTGAACAGTTCTATTGCTTCTATATATCATATAATACACCATAGAATACGTTTTTAATAACTAGAAAAAGAGGACTTCGATTAAACAATTACGAAAGTATCACTATAGGTAGCGCCATCGAACTTGACAATAATCTTTACCCCTTAACTTCTTAGAACTCGAAATTAATGAAAGCAATCAGGCTGACGTTTCTCTCATTTGGGAAGAGTCCATCAGGAAATAGGTGTGGCTATTTACAGCCAGTTTGTTCTAGGCCCTTTTGAGTTACAGAGAGGTCAGGGATCAAGATAATTGTCAAGTTCGTTGGCGCTACCTATAACACTCTCCGCCTCCTATAAAAAGTGCTTACACAATACCAAAATAGTGACCCATCCTACTTAAAGTACGGTAAATTTGTGGGTGCGTTTTGAAGTTTTATTAGTTTTTAACTAGATTTACAGCGGCGGATCCCCAGATCGACCGTGGTGATTGTCACCTAAAAATCTACAAAAGTACAAAAGTACTATTTCTAACAATATTTCACGACGTCCATCGATGCTATATCGCCGACGAATGTACCTTCGGACCTCCGTTTCCTTATGATGCGTGGCGGTTTCGGGTGCGTTTTTCATTCTCCTGCAGTATTTGATTTAGTATTTTGACATCAAATCCATTTTTAAGAGCAGCAGGGGTCTGGGGGCGGCAGTCCCCAGGTTAGGTAAGGTTGTTTGGTTAGGTTAATTTAATGACTATATTGTCGTTGGAAGTGCCGGCGTCATGTGACACACGTCCGCCGCGGGTGCAGCCTCGCTGACTGGCGGCAGACGTGTGTCACATGACACTGGCACTTTCGATGTGATGATGGTGATAGTGGTAGTAATGATGGTGATAGTGGTAGTAATAATGGTGATAGTAGTAGTAATGATGGTGATAGTGGTAGTAATGATGGTGATAGTGGTAGTAATAATGGTGATAGTGGTAGTAATGATGGTGATAGTGGTAGTAATGATGGTGTGGTAGTAATGATGGTGATAGTGGTAGTAATGATGGTGATAGTGGTAGTAATGATGGTAATAGTGGTAGTGATGATGGTGATAGTGGTAGTGATGATGGTGATAGTGGTAGTGATGATGGTGATAGTAGTAGTGATGATGGTGATAGTGGTAGTGATGATGGTGATAGTGGTAGGAATGATGATGATAGTGGTAGGAATGATGGTGATAGTGGTAGGAATAATGGTGATAGTGGTAGGAATGATGGTGATAGTGGTAGTAATGATGGTGATAGTGGTAGTGATGATGGTGATAGTGGTAGTGATGATGGTGATAGTAGTAGTGATGGTGATAGTGGTAGTAATGATGGTGATTGTAGTAGAGATGATGGTGATAGTGGTAGTAATGATGGTGATAGTAATAGTAATGATGGTGATATCAGTAATGATGACGATAGCAGTAATGATGGTGATAGTAGTAGTACAAAGGAGTACAAAGGAAATCAAGCAACAACAGATCTAGTGACCCTTCTAGGTTGTTTTTCCTCCAAAACACTGAGGATCAAGTGTCCAAACAGTGGTTTAGAGTGGGTAAGGGAACATTGGAAAGGGAACTACTGCCCTGGAACTAATGTCCGTGGCAGGATTAGGAAGTTAGTAGGGGACAGATGGGTTAGTAACTGAGGGGGGGATAAAATAAAGTTATTCATTTACAAACGCAGTCAGTCGCGGGTTTGATGTGAGATATTTGTCTAGGCGGAGTTTAAATGAATCAACGGTGATGCAGTCTATAACGCTTCGGGGAAGCCCATTCCACAAGTTGACAACTCGATTGAAGAAGAAATTCTTAGATTCGTGTGAGTTAAAAGATTTACCAATAATTTTGCAACCGTTTCCCCGCGTGTAATTAGCTTGGTCGATAGTGAAGTACTTACTACAGTTCATATTGTCGATGCCTTTGATGATTTTGAACACTTGAATTAAGTCACCTCTTAATCTGCGCTGGGTTAAAGGAAATAGATTTAATTCTCTAAGACGCTCTTTGTATGGTTTGTTCTTTAGGCTAGGTATCATTTTGGTAACTCTACGTTGAACTCGTTCTAACTTGTTTATATCTTTTTGGTAATAAGGGCACCAGGATTGAACGCAGTATTCCAGAAGAGGGCGGACTAAGGAATTGTAAAGGGTTAGGATAACTTCTTTGGATTTAAGCTCAAATGACCTGCCTATAAAGCCAATTATTTTGTTTGCCTTCTTAACAACTTCTGAACATTGTTGACTCGGTTTTAGGTTACTCGATATTGTTACTCCCAGATCGGTTTCTCTGTTTACATTCTTAAGCTGAGTGCCATTCATCGAATAGTTTGCTTTCTCATTTAGGTATCCGATATGTAGTACTTTACATTTATCCGCATTGAAACTCATTTGCCAAATTTGGGACCAACATGACAATTTATCTAGATTGTGTTGCATATCGTCAACTTGTTCTTTTGAGAGTACGCTATTTGCAATTTTTGTATCGTCAGCAAATTTTGAGATTGTACAGGTGAGACCCTCATCTATGTCGTTGATGTAAATTAGAAAGATAATTGGTCCTAGTACCGATCCCTGGGGTACCCCGCTACTTACATTGGTCCATTTAGATGCCTTACCGTTTATGACTACTCTTTGCTTTCTGTCGCTAAGCCAATTTTCTATCCATTTCAACACACCGTCTTGTATTCCATGCGCTTTTAGTTTTAGCAGTAAACGTTTGTGGGGAACTTTGTCAAAGGCCTTTTGAAAATCAAGGTATATAATATCTACAGCTTTACTCTCATCGTAGAGGTTGAGGATATCGTGGAAGAAGTGTAAGAGGTTTGTTAAACAGGAACGTTTTTTACGAAAGCCGTGTTGAGTATCTTTAAGTATGTTATTTTCCTCTAAATGTTTTAAGAGTCTGTCTTGTATGACCGTTTCTAGCATTTTACATACAACTGAGGTTAAGCTAATTGGACGATAGTTACTGGGTAGGGATTTGCTGCCTTTTTTGAATATCGGTGTTACGTTGGCTAGCTTCCACTGATCAGGCATAGTTCCAGACTGCAAGGATTTATTGAATAGTAATGTCAGTGGTTTGGAGAGCTCATCCTTAGCTTCCTTTAGAACTCTAGGCGAGATTGTATCAGGTCCAGGCGTTTTATTTACCTTGAGTTTATCTAAACAATTCAATACTTCTCTCTCTGTAACGGTGATATTGCTTAGAACATCCGAATTATCAATCTGAATCGGCGATGGTGTAGGGATATCACTGAGGTCTTCTGTTGTAAAAACTGATGCAAAGAAGGTATTGAGGGCATTACTCATTTGTACTTCGTCTTTGGTGTACTCTCCATTTTCATCGACTAACGGTCCAACAGTTGAAGCAACTACTTTTTTCTTTCTGATATAACTATAGAATTCTTTCGGGTTTGTTTTACTTTGATTCGCAATATGTATCTCTAAGGTCTTTTTACTTTGCTTAATTAACTTTTTGGCTTTGCGTCGTAGCTCTACAAATTTCACCCGTTCTTCGTCATTTTGTGAGGATTTTAATCTATCCTTAGCAAATTTTTTAGCAAGCAGGCAGTTTGAAATATCTTTATTCCACCATTTGGGCTTATTATTATGGCCTGGACGCCGTATTTTCGATGGTATGCAGTCTTGCACTGCTTTTAGGTAAATGGTTTCAAATAACTTCCAAGATGTATTTATGTCGTTATTGTTAATTAAAAAGCTCCAGTCAGTTTCTTTAAATATAGCTCTAAGTTTATGGAAGTTTGCTTTCTTGAAATTAGGGACTTTTTCGATGCTACTATTTGGTTCGTTACTAGTAAAGTTTAAAGTGAAAGTTATCGTACGATGGTCGCTGTTACTGAATTCATCACCAACATTCAAATTCTCTATTAATTCTTCTTTTGTTGCAAGTACAATGTCAAGAACGTTATTACCACGGGTCGGTGTTCGAACAAATTGATAAAGCGAACTCTCTTGCAAGTTCGTATACAAGTCATGTCCGGAGTGTGAAGTAAGAGTATCGCCCCACTTGGTCACAGGTAAATTAAAGTCGCCAAAAATTACGGTATCTTGTGAGTTACTTACATCTGCAATTTTTTCGTAAATTTCTCGGTCAGTTTGCACTGATTGAGCTGGAGGTCTGTATATTAATGCAAGTATTATTTTTGTACCTTTATTATTCTTTATTAGCACAAAAGATGCGTCGACGTTCACAATTTGAGGTTTTGACAAGAGGGTAGGGTTAAGACTTTCTTTGATATAAAGTAAAACGCCACCTCCATTTCGATTTATTCGGCTTTTCTCAAACATTACATAACCGGGAAGTGAATACTCTGCTAAAAAGTCTCTATCTTCTGTATTGAGCCAAGATTCTGTTATGCCAATCACATCATAATTTTCTGTAAACACTAGCACCTCTAAATCTGAAAATTTATTGCGTATGCTACGAGCGTTTGCATAGAAAACCTTTAAATTTGTTATTTTAGAACTCACGGAACGCTCTTTAATAATATTTTTGGTTCTTGTCGGATCTACATTTATGTTTATGGCTGTCCTCGGTCCTCGCTGTCTTCGGTCGTTATCGCTGGTGGTCCTCGGTTGCCTCTGTTTTTTTCTTGGCGTTGGATGATTTATGTCACTGCTGCTTCTTCTCGGATGGCGTTTTTTGATCCATGGCTGCGGACTGCTTCGTGTAGGAGACGACCCATGCGTGCTGAACCCACAGGGTTTAGATGAGTGCCATCCTTGCGGAACAGAGTAGGCTGGTTGTAGAAGTTGTCCCAGAGGTTGATGAATTCAACTTCTTCCTTCAGACACAAATATTTTAGTCGGCTATTTGTGCTGAAGGCCTTGTCGTAGAATTTGTCAGGTGCGTCGATCTTGGGGAGAATGCCTGAGATGATGATATTCCATGACTTGTTTTTGTAGTGCTGGATCATCTTGCGATATTTCTCCATCAACTCTTCGGATCTGGTGCGCATGACGTCGTTTGAACCAGCATGGATGACAAAAAGGGTATTTTCATTTGCATCCTTTGTGGTATCTTCGAAGGCTTCCACAATGTCGTCCAGTCCAGCTCCTGGGATGCAAAATATTTTTCGTTGATTTGGGACTCTGTCGCAGAACTCTTCGACCTGTCCTCGTAGGATGGAATCCCCAACGAGCCTGGTCTCTTCTGGTTCGTCTTCCATCTCTACCAATATCTCAAATCTGTTTGACATTGTGACTGGTAGATGAGACCTTTTCTGCGTTGGCCGTGCACCGTTCCTCACTGGTGTAAATCCGGAAACCTGTGGTGGCGGGACTCTACGTACAGCTCGGGGAGAGGAGTGGTTAGAACGGGGGCGAGGGGTTGGTACTGTTCGTGCTAGCAGGCTTCTTGCACGAGGAGTGGGGGAGAGACGAAGGTGAACAGGGCGGCTGTCCTGGTTTGATGTCGGCTCAGGTTCGTCAGAAGCATCTGCTGCAGTGTCTACTGCAGGTGTTGGATTGTTGGCAGATGACGTTGGGGCGGTGGTGGATGCTGGAGTTGAAACAATTGGAGTTAGTGATACTCCAACGTTGAGTGTTACAAACTCTTGGAGTGATTCCAGCTTCCTGGTGAGGGCGTTGATCTTGTTGTGGGCTTCATCCAATGATGATGATGATGATGATGATAGTGATAATAATAATAATAATAATAATAATAATAATAATAATATTTATTCAGTTAGCATTTTACAGTGTTGGTACCACATAATATGTTACAAAAATGACATGTACCAGCCTTGCATAATTCCAACTAAGGATAGCCCAATAAGGCCGTTATATCTATATGTGCATCAGTAGTAGATCGAAGTAGTAATGATGGTGATAGTTATAGTAATGATGGTGATAGTTATAGTAATAATGGTGATATTAGTAGTGATGATGGTGATAGTAATAGTGATGATGGTGATTGTAGTAGTAATGATAATGACAGTAGTGAGGGTGATAGTAGTAGTGAGGATGGTGATATTAGTAGTGATGATGGTGATAGTAGTAGTGATGATGGTGATAGTAGTAGTGATGATGGTGATAGTAGTAGAGCCCTAAACATTTTGTGGCAGCATGGCGGGGGCGAAGTCTGCCATTTACGATTGTCATGTTGTGATAGCGATAGAAGAGTGAAAGAGAATTAAGGAGAGGCAGACCGTTTTTCGGGACCCCCTTCTCCCTAATGTTTAGCCCCACTAGTTATTTATATTATAAGACGTTCGGCCCATTAGTTTAACGATTTTAACACCTTTCACCCCATTTCGTTGTAAATTTTAAGACCTTTCGTGCCATTTAGGTGTCGATTTTTTCCTGGCGAGCGATAGCGAGCCTGCAATTTTAAGAGGAACCGGCCTGCGGCCGGGACATTTTTCTACCGAAAAATTTACAATTTTATCTTGAAGGGGGGGTCTAGGGGGTATTTTTCTAAGCTTGATGGAGGTCTAGGGAGGAAACTAAAAAATATATGAATAAATGAATTAATAGACCAAACAAACGGTCAGTCTCCCCTTAAGGATTGGGGAGTCATGAAGCAGGACATACAACAGTCTAATCTTTTTCTGCGACTCTCCGGCTTCCACATACGCTTCCTAATCTGAATATAATCGTCTATTAATAGCCATGACATAGAAAAGAAATGCGACATCAAATCTTTAGAGGGTTAACTAGTATGCCTCTTAATTACGATAGTACGACAGTAAAGAACTGAAGTCTATATGTTTTCAGTTGATGGTAAATTGAAGCCCTTAGCAACTGATATTTCGAGACTAAAAATGGAAATATATGAAACTACTATGTCTTTATGTCTACCATGTCTTGGTGATGGCTGGTCCTATCCAGAGTGAGTTTTGGCATCTTCTACCCAGCCTTAGCCGTTTCTGTCTGTATCTGTTACTGTCATACTTTTCCTTCTTGGAGCAGGAGGCTAGGAACCCTCCTCCCCTTGTAAAATTCACCTACTAGACGAGACAGAAAGGGGCGAGGGAACGCAAAAGTCGTTCCGGACTCTACAAATTGGAACTATTAATGTTGTTTCTGTTCAGGCTCTGTCTCGAGTCGGCCACCCCCAGTTATGGGGTATGTGCCTGGATATAGACATACATACATACATGCAACATAATTTAGTACAACATACCTGCCGAGTAATCATGATGAATACATGGCAATTTACCTTCAGCTGAAAATTAACAAACTATAGTAATGTTGATGGTTAGGTATGCTTGTGACCGAACAAATTACGGTATTATGTTGACAATATGGCTGCCTGTCCTGAGGCCGTAAAATCCACGTACTAGTTTTTAACTCTTTGAGGATTATGACGCGTTTTAGCAGTATATTTTGGCTACTATTAGACGCTTGTATTCAGCTTAGGAATGATCTGTGGGAGTCAGAGGCATAACGGAGTTGGTTTTGACCCCTTAGATTCCCAGAGGTCCTTCCGAAACGGCATAAAATCGTCTAATGATAGCCGAAATAGACTGCCTAAAACGCATCCCATTCCTCAAGGGGGGTATTCAGATTTGTTGTTATTACTTTTTTTGTTCCCCAAGCTGTCTGGCCAAACAGCCCCAAGGTCTCGAGCAAGGCCAAGGCCATAAACGAGCACGCCCACAAAACCCTCCCTGCTTACCACTAATAAAGCCCGGGTGACCGAAGCCACTCCAAGGCAGGGAGCTGAGGAGGGTGCGGAAATGCCCGGGAAACCAAAGCCCCACCCAAGGCCCTGTGCCCCTCAGCAATTATGAAGGGAAAGTTGAGGGGAAAAGGAAAAATGTGACGCTTTGGCTCCCAATCTGCCAACCTCTAGGTTGGCAGTAGGGAGGTCAATCCACAGAAAAGACGCCGTCACTTGAGATCTAGAAAATATATAAGTAAAAGGAACAGTCAGAGTAAGCTATGGGTATGGCAGAGATCGCTCAGCTCTCACTCTGATAGACCAGCCCATCACCAAGGTATTCAGAGTTCCATCGATACACTAACTGCACAAACCCCACGTACTTGTATTACTGAGTGTCCTGGAAGTGATGGAGAGGGTGGAGGTGCTAGGCCAGATCGCCAGCTTGTACACCAAGGGGAGGTCACTGTGTGAGGCGCTGGTGCGGTGCTGGGATGAATTTTGATCGGCATTACGGGCATCTGGGGTGACGTGCGGTGACCTGGAGAGAGTGGGAGAGCCTTTAAGGGGGCCCACCTCGTTTTTGTTTCTCTCGCTCCTTCTCTAACTCTGGGTTGTATCCATTTGGCCCCATTCAGCCTACTGTTTTAAGACGTTTATCCACATCCAGGTGTAATTTTTGTTCCTGGCGAGCGGTAGCGATCAAGCATATTTAAAAAAAATTGTTTGACAGCAGGCTAAATTTGTAAATTTTTCGATAGAAAAATTTCTCCAGCGAAGAGGATATCTCGATACAATGCTGGCTCGCTATCATTCGCCAGGAAGAAATCGACACCTGGATGGGGATAAACGTCTTACAACAGTAGGCTGAATGGGGCCGAATGGATACAAGCCAGAGAAAGAGAGCACAAAAGCCGGTGACCCCCCTAAATTAGCCCATTGGAGACCCGATGGCGCATTTCTTTTATATTTTCTGGCTATTATACGTTTTTATTCAGATTTGGAAAGGTGTATGGAAATCAGAGGGTTAATTGAGTGTTTAGATCCTTTACCCTTTCAAGATGCGGCGACGCATTTCTTTTCCGATTTCTGGCTACTAGTAGACGATTTTTATTTAGATTAGGAAGGGTATATGGAAGTCAGGGTAAATTGAGATAGTCTTTACCCTTATAATTCCTACAGATCCTTCGTAAACTGCATAAACTCGTCTAGTGATAGCCAGAATAAACTGTCTTAATGCGTCATACAGTTAGTAGATTTTAAGACCTTTCGCCCCATTTCTACGTCAATATTTAGATCTTTCGTACTATTTTGGTGTCGATTTTTTTCCCTGGCGAACGATAGTGAGCCTGTAATGTTGGAAGAACCGGCCTTCGGCCGGGAGATTTTTCTACCGAAAAATGTACAAATCAATCTAGAAGGGGGATCTAATCTATGTTTTTTTCTTAAATTTGATGGAGGTCTAGGGAGGAAACTAGAAAAATAATGAATACATGCAAAAATCGGCCAAAAAGTGAACCATCCTGCCAAGGGTGGACCCTATTGTTAAACAATGAAGTCAGGATAAGCCAGAGTTAAGCTTGACAGCTACATATGAACAGTTTATTTCTTCACTTCACAATGCGCAAAATAAATATATCCCCAAAAGAAGCTTTAGATCGATACAGAACCAACCAAAATGGATGAATAATAAACTAATAGATCTTATAGGAAAAATGAAAGGAATATATAGAAAACTTAAGAAAGGCGAAACTCACCTACTTATTTACTATCAGACTCTATCAAGACAGGTCAAAAAGGAAATTAGGACAGCAAAAATAAATTATGAAATAAGGATAGCCAACGACTCAAAAAATAACCCTAAAGCTTTTTACCAACTATATATATCTAAAGTTAGAAATGTAATAGGCCCCCTTAAAACTTCGATAGGAGAAATGACAGAAAATTATTTAGAAATGTGCAGTACATTAAATAGTCAGTTTCTATCCGTTTTCACTAATGGAAATTTGGCACAGATTCCAGAAGTCAGTAAGGTATATAGCGATAGTATAGAAAATAGGTTAAGTACGATTAGTATAAGTAGAAATGATGTGCTTAAGGAAATTGACAGACTGAAGCCTGTCCTGATGAGGTATATGCTAGAGTATTAAAAGAATGCAGAGATGAGTTAAGTTACCTATTAACATTTCTTTTTAACAAGTCATTAGAAACAGGTATAGTTCCAGAAGCTTGGAAGCTTGCAAATGTAGTTCCGATCTTCAAAAAAGGTGATAAATCCATAGCATCAAATTATCGTCCCATTAGTCTCACTTCAATCATAGGAAAGCTACTAGTCAATTATTGCTAGGAAAATGAGAAACCACTTAGAAACATTTAACTTAATCAATTCTTCTCAGCATGGATTCACTCAGAGACGTTCTTGCCTTACTAATTTGCTTAGTTTTTTCTCAGAGGTATATGAAGCAGTAGATAATGACAAGGCATACGATATTATATATTTAGATTTCAGTAAAGCTTTCGACAGAGTCCCTCATGAGAGATTGATGAAAAAGGTTGAGGCGCATGGAATAGGTGGGGCGTTGTTAGGATGGATTAGGTCATGGCTAATTGGTAGGAAGCAGAGAGTCAGCATAAATGGTACTAAGTCAGAGTGGAGATCAGTCAAGAGTGGTGTCCCCCAGGGATCTGTATTGGGTCCTCTGTTATTTATCATATACATAAATGACCTTGATTTAGGTATAACTCGTAGGATAAGTAAATTCGCAGACGATACCAAAATAGGGAGACCAATAGATGCAGATAGCGACATAGAGTGCCTCCAAAGGGATCTAGATACCTTACACGAATGGTCAATAAAGTGGCAGATGAATTTTAACATTGACAAATGCAAGGTATTAAAGATAGGGAAGACGAATACTAATGCAAAATATAAACTAGCTAATGCTGAATTAGAAAACTCAGACTGCGAGAAAGATTTGGGTGTGTTTGTTAGCAACGATTTGAAACCTAGAAAGCAGTGTATAAGCGTACGTAACAAGGCAAACAGGATTCTGGGGTTCATCTCAAGGAGTGGGAGTAACAGAACTGCCGATGTTATCTTGAAACTTTACTTGTCATTAGTAAGACCTCATATGGATTATGCTGTCCAATTTTGGTGTCCTTATTACAGAATGGATATAGATTCCTTGGAGAGAGTACAGCGAAGAATGACAAAAATGATCCATAATATTAGAAATCTACCATATGAAGAAAGGTTGAACAAATTAGGCTTACATTCGTTAGAAAGACGCAGAGTTAGAGGGGATATGATAGAAGTGTTCAAGTGGTTCAGTGGGGTAAATAAAGGAGACATGAAAAATGTACTGAAGCTCAGTGATAGCGAAAGAACTCGAACAAATGGTTATAAATTAGATAAATTTCGTTTCAGAAAAGATATAGGCAAATATTGGTTTGGTAACAGAGTTGTAGATGGGTGGAATAGGCTACCAAGTGATATAGTGGGATCAAGAACGATAGGGAGCTTTAAGATAACATTAGATAGGCATATGGACGAGATGGGTTGGGTGTGAGGGGGATCTACCAGGTGTGAGCCAATCGGCGCTCAGCAGACCCCCGTTATCTTGTGTTAATCTCTGACCGTTTTGGTGGGGTCAGTACTCAAGGTATTAGTGAGTTGGGCCTATAATTGGGCCTTGTAATTGGGGTTGGGTGTGACAAGGGATCTGCCTTGTATGGGCCGATCGGCTTTTTGCAGACTCCCATTTTCTTATGTTCTTAAGACGGGTACTACGTACCCTACGTAGAGGAGGTGGTATACACAGAGAGCTCACTGATTATTGTAATTGCGATAAAATAGCGAGAGATGCAACATTGCGACGAAGAGAGAGTGATTGCAGAGAATCGGTGAGTGGACGTGAGTTAATGGGACATCCCCCATTAAGGGGGGTGACCTGCTTTTTGTTATTTCTGTCCTTTTCTCTCTTTCTCTGGCTTGTATCCATTCGGCCCCATTCAGTCAACTATTTTAAGACGTTTATCCCCATCTAGGTGTCGCTTTCTTCCTGGCGAGCGATAGCGAGCCAGCATTATATGAAGAAATCCGGCTTTGCCGGAGAAATTTTCTATCGAAAAATGTACAAATTTAGCCTGCTGTCAAACAAAAATAAAAAATATGCTGGCTCGCTACCGCTCACCAGTAAAAAATTGACACCTGGATGGGGATAAACGTCTTAAAACAGTAGGCTGAATGGGGCTAAATGAATACAAGCCAGAGAAAGATAGAAAAGGACAGAACAAAAAACAGGTCACCCCCCTTAAGTGTTTTCCATTAATCGCTGCTCACTGTTTCAATTGGTTTCACATTAATTAGTTGGTGTATTTGTATTATCACAATCTGGTCCGATGTCTTGTGGATTATTATGATATTTTGGTTAATTATTATTGAGGATATTACTTGTTTTTTTCCATTTTCGAGCTATGTATTTTAATTTGCGTTTTTCTATCATGTGGGTTTAATACTGTATACTACCGGTACCTATCCAGAGTGAGGCTTGTCATCCTCTACCCAACCTTAGCCGTTTCTGTCTCTCTCTTTTGCTGTACTAGAGAGCTGGTCCTATCCAGAGTGAGGTTTGGCATCCTCTATCCAACCTTAGCCGTTTCTGTCTGTTTCTTTTACTGTCCTACTTTTCCTTCTGGGGGTAGGGGGCTAGGAATCCTCCTCCCCTTGTAAAATTCACCTACTAGACGAGACAGAGTACGGGACAAGGGAACGCGAAAGTGGTCCGAATTGGAACTTTAAATGTTGCTTCTGTTTTAAAGTGAATAGACTATAGCAGAGAGGCTTCAGTCCTAACGTTATTCTTGACTTACAGTGTGCTGGCTTAATAATCCAATAGGGTTGATATAGTCTATTCGCTGTAAGTAGGCGAGAAATCATGACCTCTATCCTCTGTAACTCAAAAATGGCTAGAGCAAATTGGCTGTAAATTTCCACATATATTCCTTGACTGGTTCTCCCCAAATGGTAGAAATATTAGCTAGATTACTCTAGTTGTCTTTGAGTTACAGATGATAGAGGCCATGATTTCTCGCCTACTTACAGCGAATAGACTATAGTCTCTGAATTCCTATTGTAACTACTAACTAACTAATCTATGTATTGTCCTGGTATTCCTGCTGTTATGCTAATTTATACAGTTATACATACATATACACATTGAATTTACATATACTATATACTGTACTCTAGTACATCCACGCATACATTACATATCTTTTTACATATACGCTAGCCAGACTAATTTAATGGGAGGCAGACCGTTTGTTTGGTCTATTAATTCATTTATTCATATATTTTTTTAGTTTCCTCCCTAGACCTCCATCAAGCTTAGAAAAACACCCCCTAGACCCCTCTTCAAGATAAATTTGTAAATTTTTCGGTAGAAAATTTTTCCAGCCGAAGGCTGGTTCCTCTTAAAATTGCAGGCTCGCTATCGCTCGCTAGGAAATAATCGACACCTAAATGGCACGAAAAGTCTTAAAATTGACAACGAAATGGGGCGAAAGGTGTTAAAATCGCCAAACTAATGGGCCGAACGTCTTATAACCTCAAAACTACTGGGGCTAAACATTAGGGAGAGGGGGTCCAGAAAAACGGTCTTCCTCCCCTTAGGGCAGTTGATATTGTATTATTTTTACTTATGTGTGATTAATAGTTATATGTTTGTCTTTCTAGGGTCTGTGACTGTAACTACACGTCTGTGTGCGTCGCTGGGATCTTGTGTACACCATTTAGGACTGTGCACTTCCTGGGAACTCTAATGTGCACCCCATGATCTACATACGCACACCATCTTATTCAATTTTCAGTTGTCTAAATAAAATATGAATATTTGTAAATCCAAAAAGTTTCTTTATGCCATTAACTATGTCAGTGAATGTTTTACTGAACTAAATTAAATAGATAAATAAATATGCCTTAACCCCTTCAGCACCAAGACGCCTTCTTACCTTTGTTTCTGGCTAAATGATTTTCTGCAGTTTAAGAAGGACCTATGCTGCTAAGAGGGTTTATTGAGATCGTATTTACCCATTTGAGTCGTATAAGTAAAGAAAATCGTCTGAAGGTAACCAGAATATGATACAAATTACGTATTGGTGGTGAAGGGGTTAATAAAAAAAATAATTAACTTGTGTAAATATTAATACACAATAAAAAACACCATAATTAACTATATAAAACATTAAAATAAAATAATCCTTTATTTTACCAGTCATTAGACGATATTATTCAGTTTGGGAAGGATCGCTAGCAATTAAAGTGGTATTATCTATCTCAATTAACCTTCTAACTCCCCCAGAACCTTCCTAAGCTTAATAAAACACACTAACTACAAGATAAATGGCTAATATGTAAGGTGGAAAGATCGAGAGAAGTATGTAATAGTCACGATTCACATTATATAATATCAGAACAGCCCCCGCATATCTTACTGTCCTAGAACACTTCATTTTTGTTCTATGTGAGTGAGGGAGACAAAAGGCCAGAATTGCCTGTGGCGAGTGCCTCGCCTAGAGTTTAAAAGAGTGTCCGGGCCAAAATCAAGAAGACGTTCGAGCCAAAATGCCTGGACACACAGCTTTAAGCAATTTAAGTCATAGGAAGAGGGAAAAACTGATTATGGGAGAGAGTTCCAGAGCTCAGCTGTTGAATAGAAGAAAGATTGAGAAGAACCCTAGGACATCCCTCTGCGTGTCTTCCAACGTATACAGTATATTGATAATATATAATTGGTAAGTAAAGAAAGAGATACAAAAATAAATAATAATAATATAAATAAAAGATAATAATTAAGAAAAGGGAATAAGAGGAACATATGATAAAGATATGAGATGGAAAGAGAAAGTACCGGTAAGTTGGAATAAGAAAAAATGTAGGCGCCATCTAGTGTATACACGGACAACTATCATTTATGGCCTAATAGGTAACGCCCCTTTTCAGAGAAAAGACGCCATTTTGGGGACAAAATCGCTCAATAGGCCACCTCCCGCCATCTTGAGGACCAAACTGCACTAAAAATGGCCAAAATCGTGTTAGTTCCCTCCTGGTACTCCCTGATCTTTTTCCCGCCATTGGACCCCCTACCTGACCCCCTCCCTCCCCCCTCCCAGGACTACATTAGCACAACACCCCTTATGATTTCCTGTTTGAAAGAGACTCCTACCCAAACCTAACCTCACGAAAATTGGGTCAAAATCTGGAATTTCTTACCCCCTGGTAATTTTTCTGGTGTACTCCTGGGAGGGGGGGAGGGAGGTGGGTAGGGAGTCCAGGGGGCAAAATGGCGGGAACCTAAGTCAGCTCAGCAACCATAGCTTATGATCTGCTGTTGGAAAAAAACCTAAATGTTAGGTTAGGTTTGATGTAAAGTGAGGTTTGGTGAGAGAGACTGGCTCGATTATGATCAATTTTTTTTTACATAGAAGTCTCTCTCGAACAGCACATCATAAGGGGGGGTTGCTGTGCTGTCATAGGCCTGGGAGGGGGGTGGGTGGGGGTCTGGTAGGGGGTCCAGGGGGTAAAATGGCGGGAAAAGTGCTATCTCGCGAGGGTTGGTGCCTTCTTTCTTTCTACCTAGCCATAATTGCCTGTTCATATTCTCACCTCTCATTCTTTATCATTAATTTATTTTTATGAACTGACTTACATTTTCCTTTTTATTTATTAGTTTTTTCCGCCATTTTGAGCAATTTTTTGCCTCCAATATGGCGCCCGATGTCCAGGTTGTCCCCAAAATGGCGACTGTTGTCACGCCAAACGTCCTATAACCAACTGTATGACTACACAATGGTGCCATATTTCACTATATTAGTAGTTGTAGCTTTGAGACCCGCACAGGGCTTTCTAATCATAATTCTTTGAAATACCCTTATTATTTAAAGGCTTCTATGGCCTCAAAATTGCCCCAAATATATTTGTATTATGCCATTATCTGCATTTTATGTGTAACACTTATGTATTATGTTGTATCAGCACTTGAAGATAATTATGCTCTGCTTTTGGTGTCACTATATGTATGTAATTGTGCGTAATTGAATTGTGTGCGTATGTGCATCTATGTGCGTTATACTTTTCGTGTATCAAGGTATGTGCGTATAATTGTTTTCATGTATGTTGTTTTATATGTCTAGTATGTACTGTATGTATGTGTCGTGCGTGTAGCCTATATGTACAGCATGTGTCTTGAATATGTATGTGCTTCAATGGTAATACATAGATTGGTAAAGAACAAGGTTTTATGATACAAAATGTTAAAGTTTATTCATCTTTATTTAATTACAAAATCACAGTAGTACAATTATTATATGTATACATAACACAGAAAGAACATGTTTCACATCTATCAATATGGCAATCAATAGTCAATTTCATGCAGCTTAGGAATAATCTATGGGAGTCGGGGACTTTATTGAGATAGTTTATACCCATGTAGAGGTCCTTCCTAAGCTGAATATAATCGTCTAATGGTATAATTACACACGGTAGTAAAGGCAGGTAGGTAGGTATCTAGGTAGACAGACACACAGGCAGTCAGGCAGGTAGGTAAGTGGGTGGGTAGAAAGGCAACTAGGTAGGTAGGTATGTAAGTGGGTGGGTAGGTAGGTAGATAGGTGGGTGGGTGGGTCAAGGGTAAGTAAGTGGGTAAATAGTAGATGGATGGAGGGTCGGTAGGTGGGTGGGTGGGTAGGTAGGTAGGCAAGTAGGTGGGTGGGTAGGTAGGTAATTAGGTTGGTAAGTAAGTAAATAGGTAGGTAAGTAAGTAAGTAGGTAGGTAGGTAGGTAAGGAAGTAAGTAGGTAGGTAAGGAAGTAAGTAGGTAGGTAAGGAAGTAAGTAGGTAGGTAAGGAAGTAAGTAGGTAGGTAAGGAAGTAAGTAGTTAGGTAAGGAAGTAATTAGTTAGGTAGGTAGGTAAGTAAGTAGGTAGGTAGGTAGGTAGGTAAGTAGGTAAGTAGGTAGGTAGGTAAGTAGGTAGGTAGGTAAGTAAGTAATTAGTTAGGTAGGTAAGTAAGTAAGTAAGTAGGTAGGTAGGTAAGTAGGTAGGTAAGTAAGTGGGTAGGTAAGTAAGTGGGTAGGTAAGTAAGTGGGTAGGTAAGTAAGTGGGTAGGTAAGTAAGTGGGTAGGTAAGTAAGTGGGTAGGTAAGTAAGTGGGTAGGTAAGTAAGTGGGTAGGTAAGTAAGTGGGTAGGTAAGTAAGTAGGTAGGTAAGTAAGTAGGTAGGTAAGTAAGTAGGTCAGTAGGTAGGTAGGTAGGTAAGTAAGTAGGTAGGTAGGTCAGTAGGTAAGTAGGTAGGTAGGTAGGTAGGTAGGTAGGTAGGTAGGTAGGTAGGTAGGTAGGTAGGTAGGTAGGTAGGTAGCCCTAACCTCTGCAGCTCAAAAAGTGGCTTTAGCAAAGGGCCTGTAAATTGGCACACCTATTCCCTATCTGACTCTTCCCAAATGGTTGAAATATTAGCTCGATTACTTTAGTCGTTTGGGAGTTATACAAGTTAATGTTCCAAGAGCTTTGGCATACTTATTTGAAACAGGATACAGTATAAAATAAACACCACCACCAAACCAGGAAGGTGAAGACACGCAGACATTTATGGCCTTGTCATTAGTTCAGCCAAAAACACACGAGCTCCAGACCGGAATTCTTATAGGGCAGGACCGAAGGATGAGGCAAACACACACTCCACCACCAACCAACAAGTCAACAAGGCCGATGAGTCAGAGATCAAGATTAAGGAACAAAAAATACCAGCGAGATATAAAAAATATAAAATGCACTACCGAGGGGAACCAGTCGGGGCAGAAGCCACGTCACGGACAACACCAAAGAACACTAACCTTTATAACTCACAAACCCATCCTCACACCGCCCCATTACACTCCTTTGCACCCCCTCCAAAGTATCACAACACCTCGTACTACAACTGACCTCACATGCTCTACCCCTACACAACAACACAAAAAGGTGGCTGGCCAACTTCCTAGCAGGCAGATGTGCACACGTATCTTTTGCCAGTCAGTCATCTAGCATCAGAAATTTCCCAAAACGGAGTCCCACAAGGATCCGTCCTGTCGCTCGCACTCTTCAATCTATACATGCATGATATACCTACACCCCACGCACCCCAAATAAATATAGCTTCGCAGACGACATAACACTTACACCAAGACCCAGACAGAGCAACACATCTCGTTCAACCCTATCTCAACACACTACATGACTGGTGCACTACAGACTCAAGTTGGCCCCAGCCAAATCCACTGCAACCCTCCTCACAAGCTGGACAGCCAAATACAAAAACACCCCGCACCTCACCATACACAACACCCCCCTAACACACACACACACACGCACCCAAAATCCTTGGAGTAACATGATACCCTAATGACATTCAAACAACATATCACAAACATAAAAAATAAACAGACACCCAGAACGCCCTAAGGTCACTTGCTCACACAAAATTTGGACACAACAAAGAAACTACCACCACAGTATACAACCAATACATAAGATCAGTGATGGAATATGCAAGCCCTGCCTGGGCTTCCAACCTAGCTGTAACATCACAAGGCCTTGCAGGCTATTTTGAATAAAGCCATACAAATCATCACAGGCTGCACAGCTACTACACCTATAGATCACCTACATCAAGAAACCAAAGTCCTCAAAGTCAAATACCACCTGGAAATGAGAGGTACCCAATTCTTGGCTGCAGCCTCCACAAACCAATACCACCCACAGACACCAAGGAATTACAATGTAAAACTTGCAAAATAAACAAACCAAAACTTGGACGAACACAGTACAGTATATCAAAACAACACCCAGCACACAGTACCACACACAAATAGTCATCTCTCCCTCCCTGCCCACCCCAAACCAGCTTCCAGAAGCATATCCATACTCATATATCTCTCCATTCCATCCGATCACTCATAGACTACACGCAGCTGCAGGCACGACCTCCCAAAATCATCCTTCTGAATCCTCTTTTCCTCGCGAGGACAGAGTCCACCTGGCCAGGCTGAAATGCGGGCACCATCTAGCTCTTCTGAGCTATGAGACTGCATATCTCCGTCGTCGACACCTGCCCAGGCTGCAACAAACACCCCATACTATTAGACACATCATAGAAGACTTTATTCTACACAATCACTTATGCCAACAACATAATCTACATTCCTTGAGAGCTCTGTGGGAAAGCCCGATCGTGGCCATGCTTTCCTTAGGGACTCAGGGCTGTTCGGCCAGGCAGCTTAGGGAACGACTACAACAACTCACAAACTCACTGCCATCTTAACCCCCCACCGTGACAATCGATGAGTCATCCGACAAAAGCGACTATTCCCTACAAACCTGGAGTATGCACCCTTCATTCGTCAACCTCAAAAACTCATCCGCCTATGCCCTAAACAAAATATATTAGTAACATACACCTTAAACACCTGCGACCACAAGGCATTCAAGCACTTGCCAACATATCAAACTACAGCTATTTACACGACATAATACAGTACCAAACATCTGGAAGCATGGTGTCATCATCACAATCCCAAAACCAAACAAAGACCTCACACCGCCCCATCACTCTCCTTTGCACCAACTCAAAAGATACCGAACGCCTCAACAACTAACCACACCTCACATTCCCCTACCTACATCACAACACAGCTTTAGGCCACTACACTCCACCCTTCTTACAGACCTCACACAAAAAGTTTTCTATCTACAGTATCTATTTACTCTGGCCCAATCCCATTTATCTATTTTTTTTCTTCTGGGGGTGGTCGATTTGAGACAGCCCGAACAGGGCTAATTCACATACTGTACATCTAGGTCACCCAGCAGAAGACCCGGAGACCAGGGATCACCAAGGTCACTCCAGCTCCCCGGGGCCCCCGACCACCAAGAGAAGTTCCGGTCTCAGAAGGCAGACATGCAACGAGCCGAAACCACAAGCCCGCCCACCACACTTCCAGGCGCACCCTTCATATTTACCGGCTCCCAGGGCCAAGTGCCTGCCTGACGGTATTATCTAGTCCAACTGGCGCCCGACCCCTTCTTCCAAATAACCACATTTTCACTCGTCTATTCACAAGCATTCTCCATTCATTCCTGTTTATTACGACTTCCTTTTTGATGGCAACAGCTAGGCCACCACACAGAACACTTCTCGTTACAATTGACATTAGTAAAACTTTTGGTGCCATTCCCCGCCACAACCTTACAAATAGTTTTACATTACAATATAAAACAAAATTCTTAACACAAACATGCATAATAACACAAAAAGATGGCTGGCCAACTATCTAGCAGGCAGATGTGCCCATGTAAGATTTGCTGGCCTCTCATCGAACTTCAGAAATTTCATAAACGGAGTCCCTCAGGGATTCGTCTTGTCACCAACACTTTTCAATCTATACAAGCATGACTTACCCATACCCCACCCACAGCCTCTTACGCACACGACATAACACTCACATTACACATCGAGACACAAACACAGCCGCACAACTCCTCCAACAGTACCTTAACACACTACAAAACTGGTTCACCACAAACACTCAAGATAGTTTCAGCAAAATCTACAGCGACCCTTCTCACAAACTGGACAGCAGAACACAGACATATCCATCATCTCACCTTAAACAACATCCCTAAAACACATACTCACACACCCAAACTCCTTGATGTAAAATATGATACATCAATGTCATTTAAACAAGCATAAAAACAACTGACACCAATACTAAACGCCCTCAAGTCACTTGCCCACACAACATAAGGTACCAACACAGTATATAAACTACACTACATGGCAGAACATCCACACACACCAAGAAATATCAAAACAATACCTAGCACTCGTTATCTTCACTCCCCCTTGCCCACCCCCAGAAGTCCATCCCTCAGAAACCCTCCTTTCCCGTGAAGACAGAGTCCACCTGGCTAGGCTGTGATATGGGCACCATCCAGCTCTTCTGAGTTATCAGAAGAGGCTGGACGGCTCTGTCCAGGTTGTAACAGAACACCGCACACACAGTAAGTACACATTATGGAAGACTGCATAACACACAACCACTTATGCCAACAACACAACACACACGCCTTGAGAACTTTGTGGGAAAACTCCGTCTCAGCCGTGGCCTTCCATAAGAGCTCGGGGCTGTTCGGCCAGGCAGCCTAGGGAACGACTAAACTCACAAATTACTAGAGTAATCCAGCAAATATTTCTACCATTTAAGAAGGGTCAGTAAGGAATGGGTGTGGACATCTACAGACCATTTTGTCTAGCCTTTCTGGAGTTACAGAGGTTAGGATATAAATGTTCTGGTCTACCTACTTGCAACAGGGTATACTGTAGTACTATTTGTGTCACATTATATGACATAAGATAAAGGTAAATAATACCGGTACTTATCAAAATCGCTTTGTGGAAATAACGCTTAATAAAATAGTTTTGAAATAAAATACCCCAAAACCACCACATACAATGTACAACACTACATGAGCAAATTGATCTGTTTCCCAAGCAAATTAATCGCACAAATAACATAGGTCCTTCTTAAACTGCATTTTTTTTAACAAACTGCATATAATCATCTAATTTTAGCCAGAATCAAAAGTAAAAAAGTGTCATCATGCTGAAGGCGTTAACCAGCGACGTACTTTTAATTTTATTCTGACAATGATTAGACAATTTCATTCAGCTTAGGACGGACGTGCAGTAATTAATAGGTTTCATACTACCTCAATTAACCTTTAAACTACCACACTTCCTTCCTAAGCTGCATAAAATTGTCTAAATATAGCTGGAATAAAGTCAAAACACATCTTGGTACAGTATAATCGCGCTAATAAGTGATGTCTCGGCACCAAGTATGTTTTGATCAATAATTGGTATCGGCAATATCTAAGCTTAAGTTCATCATATCCAGTGAAATATATAAACATGTTCCTACACTTACCCAACCTATTCAACATCTGACAGACAACAATACAGCACAGAGCAAGCCAAACGTAATGACAGCTGAGACATGACTTATTAGCGCGACCTTACACAGTACTGTACTTCACAGCATGTTCAATTCTGCTTCCATAGTTACTCTTACAATACTACCGGCGACGTGTCTTTTACAGATGTCTTACTGTCTTGATGGTGTAATGGTTAGAGTGTTAAAGATCTATATGTGGTAACCCAGGTTCGAATCCCGGTAGACTCGCATGCTTTTGTATTCATATTTTGTTTTCACCAACCAACTTTACTTCTTAACTCAATTAATCTAGTCATATTTTATTGTCTTTTTTAATGTTTCTTTTCTTTCTTTTTATGAACACATTTTATTGATTTTACCCCTACTTTTTCTATTCTTTTACCCATTTCCACTTTTAACCTCTCCCCAGCCTTATGAGGGCCCAGTAGGCTGTTGACAAATAGTTTTTATTATTATTATTATTAACTCAATTAATGAAATCAACAAATACATGTGGCACACCTAGGATACTCACATCAAAATTCCGCACATTTATGCATTACATGATTACACTATCAAGACAGTTGCAAAATATATTTGTACTTGCGAAATAAAACCTCTAGCCACCAGAAACGGTATAAATAGTATGAAGTCACATTATTTTTATATCATTATCACAATTCATCAATTAACTTACAAATATATCTAATTATAATGTAAAACTTGCAAAATAAACAAACCAAAAGTTGGACGAACACATGACACACACGAACTTAGACATGAATTATCTGCCAAATTAATATGAACTACAGTACATATACATTTTCAGTACCTTAAAATATTAGCTTAGAATTACCTATTTGAACCGTAATGGAAAGCTGTAGACATTTTGAACCATTTTAGTTCCAAAATCTATATGGACTGAGTTTTACTTTAAATTTGTAGAATAAAATAAATTAATTCTTCAATTTCTTTACACTTTTATGCAATTACAGCCTTCAACACTACAAATCCAAACATTGCCTCATTTTGTAATATAATTATGTACCAACTCTTATTGTACAGTCGAGCTAATAAGTGACTAGATAATAGTCCGTCAGGCGCCTGGCCCGGGCAGACGGTTTATATGAAGCGTGCGCCTGGAAGTGTGGTGGGCGGGCTTGTGGCTTCACCTTCGCTGCATGTCTGCCTGCCGAGATTGGATTCTCTCCGGCTGGTCGGGGGGCCGGGGGAGTGCTGGAGGGACCTTGGTGACCCTGGTCTCTGGGTCTTCTCCTGGATGACCTAGATGTGTGTGAATTTGTATTTTGTTTTTCTGTGTTCATTGTCCCCCCCCCCCCCCCCCCCACACCAAAAAACACAAAAACAAAACAAAAATTGAAGTGTGTGTGTGTGTGTGGGGGGGGGGGGGGGAGGCAACTCCTTCCATTATCAAGCTTTTCCTTGTTCACAGTTGAGGAACGTTAGAAAAAACACCCCTTCAAATAATATAAAATAAAACATCTTCCTAATCTGAACACAAAATGGTAGCAATTAAAAACAAAATATGTTACAACAAAACTAATAAACTGATGCAGTTTATACCACCATGCACTCCCTGCTGAATAGCTGGGCTAGGGTGGGTCCCAGATGATCAGGGACTTGAGTGGAGAATTACAAACAACACTGGCGTCTGCCAATAGCACACTGGCTGCTGGGCTAGGGTTGGTCCCATATGATAAAAGACTTGAGTGGAGAATTACAAACAACACTGGCCCGAGACTCAAACCATCAACCTCACGGTTTGCAGGTGAGTGCTCTATCAATCGCACTACGGCCTCTGGCCATAGAAATACAAGATACAAATTAAACGGTAATCAGCCTATCATATCATTCCTAGTTGTAACATTACTCTTCAATAATTTTTAGGGTCAAATATTTGTCAGGTCTGAAATGTTTCTTGCCAAGACATCTTCAGCTTCCTATTACTGATATTGATTGTATCATGATATTTTGGTTGGCTAGATCCTGGAGGGGTTTCTCCCATGGCCAGCCTTTAGCGTCGGAGATTATCATGCAGTTCTTGAATCCAGAGGACGGCATCTGCTGGATACTGCAGAGGTTCTTCTGATCCCCGAAGGGGTGGCCACGAACGAACCGCCCCCATCCACCTCTGTCCGTCAGTCGATGCCCCTCCTCCCAACCAGCACCGCCTTCATCCATATACAGTACTTCCTCACTCCATCCTTCCACAGAGGTTCTTGTTCCTGCATAAAATATTATTATATATAAATATAAGTAAATACACACACAAAATAACTAATACATAAATAACATTATTACCTTAAAACTGCTTTAAATGATCATACTACAATAATATTTACAACAATTACTGTCTCGAGTCGGCCACTCCCAGCTGTGGGATGTTTGCCCGAGTATATACATACATATACGGTACATACACTTACAGAGGGTGCGGAAATGCCCGGGAAACCAAAGCCCCACCCAAGGCCCTGTGCCCCTCAGCAATTATAATGAAGAATGGTTAGTCAAGAAGTGAAAAAATCACTGAGAAACAGTTTGTCATTAACAACACTCTTGTATGGAAGTGAGACATGGACAGCAAGTGACGAGGACCTCTCCAAACTGAGAGCTGTGGAGATGAGCTTCTTCAGAATGGCAGCTGGCATGAATAGGCTACATGGGCCAAGTAATAGGGAAGTGTACGAGTCATTTGGAATGGAAGAGCAAGCTTTGGGCATTGAATGTGAAGTGGTTGAATGGAAAAAGAGAAGTACTTTGAGGTGGTATAGTCATGTTCAGAGAATGGATGTAGACAGAATGCCAAGAAAGATATATGGGAGTCAGGTGAGTGAAGCAGCTAGTAGTGGAAGACCACCTAAGGTATGGGAAAAGCAAATAGAAAATTACATTGAGGAAAAACTTCCACGAAGTGAAAGAGGCATTGTGGCACGGGCAAAGGAAGCATGTCTTGACAAAGTAGCCCGGAGACGTTTCAGTCATGGCCATCCTTTAGCGGGGGTTTCCCAGGGGGAAACAAGGCGTCGGAGATGATGATGATGAATGAATAAGGTGTTTGGTGTTGAGAGTGAAATTAACAAATTAAAATAAAATATAGAGACAATAGTTTCATACTTTTCCAGTAAGTATCGAGATATCAGCTGATAAGGGATTCAACTTACCATCATCTGAAATATAACGGACTACAGCGTATCATATTGACTGTCTAGGAATACGGTTGTTGTTGTTGTTGCTGTTCCTCAGGTTGTCTGGCCGAGCAAGGCCAAGGCCATAACCGAGCACCCCCACAGAACCCTCCCAGCTTACCACCAATAATGCCCAGGTGACCGAAGCCACTCAAAGGCGGGGAGCTGAGGAAGGTGCGGAAACGCCCGGGAAACAAAAGCCCCACCCAAGGCCCTGTGCCCCTTAGCAATTATAAAGGGAAAGTTGAGGGGCAAAGGAAAAATGTGACGCTTTGGCTCCCAATCTGCCAGGGTTGGCAGTAGGGAGGTCAATCCACGGAAAAGACGCCGTCACTTGAGATCTAGAAAATATATAAGTAAAAGGAACAGTCAGAGTAAGCTATGGGTATGGCAGAGAACGCTCAACTCTCATTCTGATAGACCAGCCCATCACCACTCTAGGAATACGGTAAACCCAGCCAGTGTGTCAAACCAAAGCCCAGTCCATTCCTTTATGGGGGGTCACCGCTTTTGTTTTTATCTTTCTCACTTTTCCTGGCTTGTATCCATTCGGCCCCATTCAGCCAACTGTTTTAAAAAATTTAATCCCATCCAGGTGTCGATTTTTTCCTGGCGAGCGATAGCGAGCCAGCATTGTATGGAGAAATCTGGCTTCGCAGGAGACATTTTTCTATAAAAAAATGTACAAATTTAGCTTCCTGTCAAAACAAAAATATATATATGCTGGCTAGCTACCGCTCGCCAGGAAAATATTGACACCTGGATGGGGATAAACATCTTAAAACAGTAGGCTGAATGGATACAAACCAAAGAGAGAGGGAGAGAAAGAGAAATAAAGCGAGGTGGGCTCCCTTAAGTCCCTATTGTTGTATATGTATAGCTATAATCCTGGTTTATAGTTAAAATTGTGTCTTTGGAAGTGATAAAATTACCAAAACATTGCTTATTCATGTTAGTTTTCGTGTATCCCTTCTCATATTCATTCAAATCTTCAAACAAAATTGCTCCGGTTTGACACCCTGAGTAAACCTATTGTACAGTTAACCCTTTGAGTACCAGCGACGTGTTATATTTGATTCTAGCTGTACCTCATCATCATAATCTCCGACGCCTTGCTTCCCCCTGGGAAACCCCCACTAGAGGATGGTCATGACAGAAACGTCTCCAAGCTACTTTGTCAAGACATGCCTCCTTTGCCCGTGCTACAATGCCCCTTCCACTACGTGGAAGTTTTTCTTCAATATATTTTTCCACTTTCTTTTCCCATACCATAGGTGGTCTTCCACTACTAGCGGTTCCACTCACCTGACTCCCATATATCTTTCTTGGCATTCTTTCTTCATCCATTCTCTGAACATGACCATACCACCTCAAAGTATTTCTCTTTATCCACTCAACCACACCACAATCAATGCCCAAAGCCTGCTCTTCCATTCCAAAGGACTCGTACACTTCCCTATTACTTGGCCCATCTAGCCTATTCATGCCAGCTGCCATTCTGAAAAAGCTCATCTCCACAGCTCTTAGTTTGAAGAGGTCCTCGTCACTTGCCGTCCATGTCTCGCTTCCATACGAGAGTGTTGGGAGCAGCACACTGTTTCTCAGTGACTTTTTGACTTCCTGGCTAACCATTCTTCCTTTGAGAATACTATCAAGTTCTCCAATCACTTTTCTCCCTTGCATTTTTCTCTCTTTTATCTCACTCTCCATTTTACCATATTTGCATAGTACAGCTCCCAAATACTTGAAACTTTCAACCTCTTCTAGTACTTCATTTTTCAATTTTATTTTACAACTTTTCTTGTGTTCTTTCTTGATTCTATATTTTTCCTTAAAATCTATGGTTTCATGCATTCTTCTCTCAAACACCATTACCTTACATTTCCCTACATTGACCTTTAACTTTCTCTTTTCACATACCCTGTCAAAGTCAGTGACCACTCTCTGAAGTTCTTCAGCATTTTCCGCCAACAGGACTGCATCGTCCGCATATAGGCATGTTAAAATTTTCCATGTTCTTCCCTCTGATTCCAGTCTAGCTCCCACACCCATTGATACAGCCCTACATTCCCTAATCACTCCATCCATGTATATATTGAACAACCAAGCCGACATGACACATCCCTGTCTTACACCTACATTGACCTCAAAACTTTCACTTAACTTATCCCCTACCTTCACATTTGCCATTGCATTCCTATAATTTTTTTTTACTGCCATTAGCAACTTTCCTCCCACACCATATACTGTTAACACATCCCACAGGCCCTCCCAGTCTACTTTGTCGTAGGCTTTTTCCAAATCCATGAATGCTGCATAGAGTTTTCTGTTTTTGGCCAGATACTTCTCTACCAACAATCGCATTGAGGCTATCTGGTCAACGCAGCCCCTGCCCTTTCTGAAACCTCCCTGTTCCTCGCCTATTTTGTCATCCGTTATCTTCTGTAGCCTCTGTGTTACTACTCTTGCGTGTACCTTTCCAGGTATGCTAAGCAAGCTAATTCCCCTATAATTCTTACACTCTTCTTTACTACCCTTCCCTTTGTACAAGGGTACTATCACTGCTTTCCTCCAGTCCTCTGGTACACTTTCCTTTTCCCATGCTAATTTACATAACCTATGCATTATGTCAACAGCTTCTTCTCCTCCATATCTCAGCATTTCACCTGGGATGTTATCTACTCCAGCAGCTTTGCCTTTTAGACTTTTTAAGTCTATTGATTGCTTCTTTTACTTCTTCTCTGCTTATCTGGCTTTCAACTACCCTGTTTATTCTACCTCTCTCCATTCCTATGGATGAGATCTTTGCCTTCCCCCTACTCTTTACAGCTAAGCTACTAAAATGATCTTTCCATACTTTCACCACACCATCACCCTCTACCACTTCCCCATTCATGTCCCTCATCCTACCACCTGAGACACTCTCAGTCTTCTTCCCTCTGGCTTCTTTCACAGCTCTGTAGTATGCTTTCCTGTCATTCAGAAACTGTTCACTAATCTTTCTCCCATATGCCTCATCTGTCTTCCTTTTAGCGTCTTGTATCGCCCTCTTCACTCTTTGTTTCAAATTTGTATATTCTTCTTTCCTCGCATCTCTAGTTTCTCTAGGTATATTCTTTTGCAGCATACTCTTTCTGAACTCTTTCTTCTTTTTCACTATTTCTTCTATCTCTTTACTAAACCATGCGTTACCTTTCTTCTTCCACATTTTAAAGGTTTTCTTCCCACATACTTTCTCAGCTGCTTTAATCATGGAGTCTCTTGTACCTTTCCATACTTCGTCTACAGTATTTCCCAGATCTATCATAACATCCATGTCCTTTATAGTCTCTTTCAGGATGTCCTTGTATTTTGTTGCATTACATTCTTCATTTAATTTTCTCACATTTATTCTCTCTACTGTCAGTTTTCTCTCTTTCCTCTCATATTTCCACTCTTTCCTTATCCTCACTTTTGTCAGCACTGTATAGTGGTCTGATCCCGTCTGCATACCTCTTACAGCTTTTGAATCTAAAATTCTTCCTTTTAGTCCGGAGTCCATCATGGCGTAGTCAATTAGAGATTTCTGTTCCTGCTCACCTTCACCTCTGTGCCATGTATATCTATGAATGCGACGATGTTCAAAAAATGTGTTAGCCAGAAACATCTCTCTCTCCGCACATACTTCTAAAAGGAAGTCACCATTCATATTCCTACCCTCCACACCCCATTTACCCACTATACCTTCTATCTCCTCGTTTCCAACTCTACCATTCATGTCGCCTACTAATATTACTTGTGTACACTCTTGCCTTTCTCTTATACATTTATTGACTTTATTCCAAAATTTTCTATTTTCTTCCACACCTTTCCCAGTTTCTTGGTTGACTGGTGCATAGACACACATAAAAGTATACCTATCTATCCCAATCTTGCACTCACACCATACAATTCTTGAGTCCACACATCCATAGTTTTTCACACACTTCCACAACCTTTCTGACAAAATTACTGCTACCCCTTCCTTTTTCTTACGTTTATATCCTGCATCCAATCCAGACCAGACAACCCATCCTTCCCCACCCCACAAATCATGCTCACTCTCACCATCCCACACTCCAGAACCCAACAGGTGCGTCTCACCTACCCCACACACATCCACACATCCATCTTTAAGCTCTCGCATCAGACACTCTCTCTTGCTAAAATCATTTATGCCATTGGCATTGAAGGCACAGACACGGAGCACGCTTTCCTTCACCCTAAGCTGTACCTAAGATGATATTATGCTGCTTAGGGAGGGTACCGGTATGTGGTAGTTGAGGAGGTTGAGATAGTTTGAAGCCTAATTATTGCTACAGGTCCTTCCTAAGCTGAATTAAATTGTTGAATACTTGCCAGAGTATGATGAAAATGACGTCCCTGGTACTGTATGGGTTAAATACCACCAATCATGATGGACTTTCTCCAGGAATACTGAATATAATACTATGGGGTAAGTATATGCTGCCACGTTAACCCTCTCCAACATATGATGCGATTTTGAGCTTATTGGGGATACTTTAAAGGCGGCTTTCTAGGGCCTTTCCTAGCTGATGCTGAGAGGATTGGGTTCTATACTCTATTTTTTTTTCAGCTGATCGTAAATTGAATCTCTTATTAGCTGATTTCTCGATACTTAATGGAAATATATGAAACTACTATGGCTGTGTGTCATATTAATGCCAAGTTTTCAGAATAACCATCATCTTTCGCTACAAAATTTACCTTATAGCTGAGTAACAAAGATAGAAACATGACAATTTAGGCTCAGCTGGAAAAAAATAGACTATAGTGATGTGGTGATAGGCTGGTCTATCAGAGTGAGAACTGAGCATTCTCTGCCATACCCATAGCTTACTCTTACTGTTCCTTTTACTTCTATATTTTCTAGATCTCAAGTGACGGCATCTCTTCCGTGGATTGACCTCCCAATCTACCAAGATTGGAAGCCAAAGTGTCACATTTTTCCTTTGCCCCTCAACTTTCTCTTCATAATTGCTGAGGGGCACAGGGCCCTGGGTGGGGCTTTGGTTTCCCGGGCGTTCCCGCACCCTCCTCAGCTCCCCGCCATGGAGTGGTTTCGGTCACCCAGGCTTTATTGTGGTCGGCAGGGAGGGTACTGTGGGGGTGCTTGGTTATGGCCTTGGCCTTGCTCAGGGCCTTGGGGCTGTTCGGCCAGGCAGCTTGGGGAACGACAACAACAATAATCCTACCTTGAATTATAAATGCAATCATAAGGTCTTTAATCATTAAATCAAGTAATACCGCTTGAGAAAAATCTTATACAACCCACCCAGGATCATCATAAAGGCTTACCTTAAAACTAGCATTTGAGTCATTTCGTCTGGGATGAAACCCTGATCCCATATCTTCCTCTGAAGAAGTGCAGGTTTGTGAGGTGGCTAAGGAGTCACTGGTCATAGATGATGTGGTTATTGTTGAACTGGCAGAGATGCGGGTAGCATTGGCCATGGTGACACAGGTGAGGGGAGGTGGGGGTGGAGGAAATTCATCAGGGAGGTGCTGGTGGTTAGCACTGTCAGGTGGGGCTGGTGGGGGGGGCAGGTCTGGTGTTACATCTGGCTGTAGGTTATTCTTAATACCCATGTACCCATAGGCCAGACCCCTTTGAAGGTACCCGTAAGTCCCCTCTCGTCCAGCCCCGTCCTTACTGCTCTCGCTGATGGAGTTGGATCTTCTAGGGGGTGGAGGTGGCACTTTCTTCGGAGTTCCTTGTGGAGTGTTATTAGTGCTACCTGTTCCCTGATTGCTGTTGTAGCTCTTCTCAGAGTTTTGCCGATTCAGTGTCTTCAGGTTCAACTCCTTCATACAAATTTCTTCTACCTGTTGAGGCTTCTTTAGAGTCATACCATCTTTAATGAATTGTGGAACTTCATGGACATCCACTCAAGTTTTGGCTGTAACTTTAGCAACAGGTCACAGTTTATTGGCAGTACGGGGTCTAGGTAGAGTTCCCCCTCCCTCATAACTATTGGCATATTCATTAGTGGGTGTTATATCACCATCATCCATTGAACTCTGAGGGTGAGGATGTACCATTGAAGAAGGAGGGAACGGTCTGGGCGGCAAATTACCAAGAGACATGGGCGGACCCTGTACATGTGACATTCTATTGTCTGGGTGGAATGTTTGGTAGGTACCATATATCGGGTCATCCCCTGGCCGCCCCCCTGGCCTCACCTGTACTGCCATCACGTCCGGGTGATATTGGACCTGCCCAGGGCCAGGCAGTGGGTGAGGCGGTCCACTTGGATGATTCGAGCCTGGGGGTGAGGGCCCTTGTGAACCAGGATACTGACTGGCTGGATGAAACTGTCCTGACTGTTGGGCCAGGGGATGAACATGTGCCTGAGGTGGAGGCATTTGACCATATTGTACTCCCGGAGGATAATGTGGGCCTCCATTGTGTCCAGTGGGATCCGTGGGGCCATTCAGTCTGTTGTGATCTCCACCACCATAGTGACCAGGGGGGCCAGAGAAGGTTCTGAACTCTGGCATACCAGTGAATTGGTCCCGTCCCTCCCCAGTTTCCCTGGATATGATGATTTCATGTGCTCCATAGTGGGACTGTGGCCTTGTATCTTGCGAGTTATTAAACTTCTTTCCAGCCTTTATATCCTTCAATCGCTTGATGGCTAACATTACCTGAAGAAAACAAATATATATATACAGTATATTGATTAGATACGAATCTTCTATAAGCAATTATAATGTTTTGGCAAGTAAAAATGTATTCTAATCTTGAACTATAAAAAAAGTGTCGATATTTATCCAGAATTACATACTGTATTTGAAATCTCCAAAATACATTGTACAACAAACCTAAGATATACTATCATGAAATTATAAATAGAAGGTTAATATGTCAAATCCTGTCATATCGCTCTCTCTCTCTCACTCTCTCTAAGTTAATCAAAGGTAAAAGTTAAGGAAAGATTACTCACTTTCTTCTGATGTCCCAGCTTGGTGATGCCTATGTCCTTGAGGTCCTCCCATGTGAGCTGTATCATCTGGTCGACGGTGGTGACCTGCTGGCGCTTGAGGGAGGCAGCGTAGTCATCCAAGCGGAGCAGACATAACAGGTCCTCCAGCCGACCCTGTAAACACCACACAATGCTATAATATGTGCACAGTACAGTTTATGGTACAGTTGAACACTAACATGGTAAATTTACTGTGAAGTGGTGACAAGATATAATGCTCTCACAGGTTTATTACACCTTAAGAGCGGCCTATGCGGTTTATTTATATGTACCGCCCAGCGGGGTGTTTTTAGCCAAAGTAGGGCTGTTTACGTGATCATTTTCATGCCTAAATAAGACCCAGAACGTAAAACAAGTATCTATCCCTGAAAGGGCATAAACAGAGCTTTCGAATGACACCATAACAATCCTTTTATGATGGCTAGTTTTCTTGCAATAACCGTGCAACGCGAGTGCAAAAAGCATGTAATTAGCCACTTTCCCGATACAATTCCTTATATAGCGAGTGAGAGAGGGAGGAGGGAGCTGGGATTCGTGTCAGTATGTTCGCCGCGGTGGTCTGGAGCAGTCATACGCTCGCTACTCTCCTGCCACCACTTGTCTCTCTCTCTCAGCAACATTACGTGCTGAAATTGCCACTCGACCTATGTCGAGCGCCGCCACATAGTCCAGCTTTATTTAACTCGACTTATGTTGCTCGCCGCTAATTAAGGGTTAATAGTATGAAGGTGAATATATCCACTTATCCCTTTATATTAAGCCTCTCACGCTTGGAACCACTATTAGTTTATTCGTGAAGGGTGTTCCAAAATGCACGGACATGCGATTTAAATCTTGGATACTTAAGAAATCAATTGACTGAAAATTGAATACAGTAATCACACCCATAACCGGCCTGCCATTATCCGAGCCTCGCCAATTCCCAGACAGGTCATAGGAGATATAGACAAATAAAATACTGTACAGATATTGTTTATGACTTTCAAAATAATTCAATATGAAGTGCCAAGATTCTGAGTGATCGAAATTGTCGATATACGATAATTTACTTATTATTACTAAATAGCTCTTATAAACATAACAGTGGGTAGCCTACTTACCATAATACTAATTTATATTTCATAATAAACTGATATAAACTGAGTAATCTTGGACAAACCGATACGTTTGTTGTTTTGTTTACCGCCGGTATACTATTATGCCACTATTATCGATTTTTCTGGAGCCGAGTCGGGGGTTACCAAATGAATCTCATACCGCGAGTAATCCGCTAGCATACAGCTAGATGTAAAACATACCGGTATTTAATATCACTAGATATATAAGTCTGCCATATTGCTTGAACATTGGCAAAATTCCTATAATATATCTTAGAAATTGCTCTGAAATTGATCAAATAGAGCTTTAAAACAAATCGCTAGTGTACCGGTATATAATTGCTGCTAGATTGAAGTAATGGTCTCTAGATCTAGCCGAAGTCGCTATACGTATTGGCAATACTGGACACTGCTGGCAAGTGTAGAGGGATGCACAGAATATTTTTCTTGTCCAATAATAGCTCTTTCATAGTCCCACAGTACTTATTTGGATGTATTATTGACCCCTGGTATGAAGGTATGTTGTCAACATAATAATAGCGACAAATAACTACTGTAGTTAAATTACTAATAACCTAATAATAATGACAAATAAATAGTTAACTGTACTGTAAAAGAGTTGTTTAAACCCCACTGCCTGTACTCACTCTCACTCTCTCTCTTATTATTATTATTTAAAATACTGTATATGACTATCTCTTTGTTTATTTTAGTACAAACCCCGCCACAAATATACACTCACCGGTATAAAGTCAGGGAGTCCATCCGATATGTTGAGCCTGATCTCGGCTTTGAGCTTCTTGCGGTGGGCGGGCTTGGTGATGCCAATGGCATTGAGGTCCTCGGGGTTCATGCGGGAAATCGTGGGCATGTCGTAACCGGCCGTCACAAACTTATCGTAGTACTCGTCAAAGCGGAGGTCGTTCAGCCATACTCTAAGCACTTCGGAATCCTATGGAGAATATATAAAATTAATAAATATCCAACTATCATCCATGAGCGGTTGTAAAAATGTTATAGTACAGTACTCCTATAAATGTAGGTCATTCAGCTATAGTCTAAGAATTTCTAAATCCTGTGAAGAAGTATGTAATGTCCAACTATAGTAAAGTACAGCACCATTCATAAGAAACATGACCTAGTAATTCTCAACATTCAGGCCATCCAAACATAATTTAAGATTATCAGAATCCTTAAAACATGTATATATAATTTAAAATGTAAAACTTGCAAACTAAACAAACCAAAACTGGGACGATACAAGATAAAGGTAAAATAACTTATTAAAATCGCTATGTGCAAATAACGCTTACCGAAATAAAAGAACACAATCCACCACATAGGGTGTACTTATTACTACATGAGCAAGTTAATCTGTTTCCCAAGCAAACTAATCGCACACATAACGCACTATCGTCACGTTCAAGGAATTAGTCAATTTGGGAAGTCCGGGACGTTCTGGTAAATTTTACTAAACTCTGCATGAATAAAGAAACTACAATTAGTGTCAAAATGTTCTCTTAAAATCAAATTTGCAACTTGACAATACGGATAATATGGAACATGATTAACCCTCTCACGTTCTTGACGCAATTTTGAGCCTATTAGGGATACTGTACTTTAAAGCCTTTGTTACCATCAGGGGTATTTAGAAACATTTAATTTAGTTACTTTAACCTCTGCAGTTGTCTTTGAGTTAGCTGTGGACAGAAAACTAATTTTGGAGAGGTAATTATAAGGGTGAGAGAACTCTATTTCTTATTGCTAATCTGGCAACCTCTGCGTCATATGGTCGTGAAAGGGTTAAGTGGCTTACAGTACAATATATTTATGTAATGTCTAACTATATTACAACTACTTCAAGAGAACAATAAACATAGTATTGATATTATATTACCTATGTGGTGGATTGCAGGCTGGGAAATTAGTGTTGCGGATCTACTTGCCCCGGGCTAGTGACATCTGAAATTGACTTGCCCTGACAGTCTTTTCACTTGCCCCGATACATCGTACGGAATTTCACTCGTTAATGACCACATACATTCACAAACATGCCACCAGCTTCTATAAATTGGATGTTATGTCCACACTACTTATTGAATTTTTGGGAAACTTCATGCATTACTAATGTTATGGAAATATCAAGAGTTTTTGGTACATCACATTGATGGTAAAACATTGAAACTAAGAAGAGGACAATGCAGGTTTCCATTTATTTACCTATCTCTTAAACCTCTCCTATTCTGGGGTGCTCAGGGCTCTTCAGTTTAAATATTTTTTTCTCCACTCTCTTTCCTCTTTCTTCCTTGATTTACGATACTACCAGTTTATCCCCTAACCCCAATATAAAATATATTGCATTTAACCAGATTCTCTTTTCAGAGGACCTTTGGTATGGCTATTTTGTCACCAAGTGATATGTTCTCAAGTGTCTCTAATAATATATTTATGTTCTAACATTTCAATCTTTCCCTATTGTTTTGTATTGTCAAGCCATTTTCCTTTATCAGGGCCTCAGACTTTATCCTTCGACTCCTTGACACTTTTACTGTCAAAACCAATAGCACTGAAATTGCATTTCAAATTTTCCCTTGTAAGCATTAATCTCTCGTTATACTGTGTGCATAGTGTGATAGGATATTATCAGTAAATGTACCTTCTCTCACCTAATCTTATCTTCAACTTCCTTCCCTTACATGATTTTGTTAAAGTCTATTCTCAGTAAATGTTCCTTCTCCCACCTAATCTTATCTTCAACTTCCTTCCCCTACATGATTTTTTTAAAGTCTATTTTTGCGCAGTTTCACGTCTTAATTTTTCTCATGAACCTGAAACTAGTGCAGTGTCATCATTGATTGGCTTTCATATGGGATGAGGGGCAGACTACTGATTCTCTTGCTAGTCCTTATATATGTCTTTCACTCTTTGTGTTGTACTGTAAGTAATCTTGTCCTCAATTTCTTCCTCTTGAATCTCAGTTCTTGAATGCAAATAATCAATAAATTAGGGTGAAACAATTATCATGAAGACATGCATATCATTATCTTTAAACTAGCTTAATAAGTGTTAGTAAAGCAGGGGAGGAAAATGGGTATTTCTTAACTATTTTGATATTAGTTGTTGTTGTTGTTGTTGTTGTTGTTCCCTAAGCTGCCTGGCCGAACAGCCCCGAGTCCCTGAGAAAGGCCATGGCCACGATCGGGCTTTCCCACAGAGCTCTCATTGAGTGTAGATTGTGTTGTTGGTGTAAGTGGTTGTGTGAAATGCAGTCTTCTATGATGTGTTTAATGGTATGGGGTGCTGTGTTACATCCCGGGCAGGCGTCGACAACGGAGTCATCCAGTCTCTTCTGATAGCTCAGGAGAGCTGGATGGTGTCCGCATCTCAGCCTGGCCAGGTGGACTCTGTCCTCGCGAGGAAGGGAGGATTCGGAAGGATGGATTTCGGGAGGTCGTGCATGCAGCTGCGTGTTGTCTGTGAGTGAGTGGATGGATCGGTGAGAGATATGAGTATGGATGTGCTTCTGGAAGTTGGTTCGGGGTGGGCAGGGAGGGAGAGAGGACAATAATTGTGTGTGATACCGTGTGCTGGGTGTTGTTTTGATATTTCTTGGTGTCTGTGGGTGTGTTGCCATGTAGTTTAGTGGGTGGTCTTGGTTCATGGAGGCTGCTGCCAGGAATTGAGTGCCTCTCATGTCCAGATGGTCTTTGACTTTGAGGATTTTGGTTTCTTGATGTAGGTGATCTGTGGGTGCAGTAGCTGTGCAGCCTGTAATGATCTTCAGGGCTTTGTTTTGAATAGTCTGTAAGGTCTTATGATGTGTTTCAGCTAGGTTAGAAGCCCAGGCTGGGCTTGCATATTCCATTACTGATCTTATGTATTGTTTATATACTGTGGTGGTAGTTTCTTTGTTGTGTCCAAATTTTGTGTGAGCAAGTGACCTGAGGGCGTTAAGGCTGGGTGTCAGTTTCTTTTTAATGTTTGTGGTGTGCTGTTTGAATGTCATATGAGTATCATATGTTACTCCTAGGATTTTGGGTGTGTGTGTATGTGTTAGGGGTGTGTTGTTTATGGCGAGTTGAGGGATGTATTCGTGTTTTCCTGTCCAACTTGTGAGCAGGGTTGCGGTGAATTTGGCTGGGGCTAGATTAAGTCTGTTTGTAGTGCACCAGCCATGTAGTGTGTTGAGATAGGGTTGAAGGAGATCTGTTGCTCTTTTTGGGTCATGGTGTGTGCATGTGAGTGTTATGTCATCTGCATAGGAGGCTAAGTTTATTTGGGGCGTATTTGGTGTAGTTATATCGTGCATGTACAGATTGAAGAGTGCGGGCGATAGGACGGATCCTTGTGGGACTCCGTTTGGAATTTTTCTGATTTTAGATGACTGACCGGCAAAAGATACGTGTGCACATCTGCCTGCTAGGAAGTTGGCCAGCCACCTTTTTGTGTTGTTGTGCATGTTTGTGTTGTAGATTTTGTTTGTTAGGTTGTGGCGGGGGATGGCATCGAAGGCTTTTACTAATGTCGAGTGTTTATTAGTTAAATAAAATGTTTGCGAGATACAGCCGGCTGCTACTTTACTGCTTGTAATGCCTCTTATAACTCTAAGAAAGGATGAAGCTTATTATCTGAGAGATAACCCGTTCATATGGCTTCAAATTGGATAGGTTCCGCTTTAGAAACTATGTAGTAAGCATTGGTTGGGAAACAAGGTTGTGGATATGTGGAATAGATTGTCTAGTGCAGCGATTAGCTAAGGAATGGTAGGATATTTCAAAAGCAAACTGGATAGTCATATGAATGATATGGGCTAGGTGTAAATGGGATCTACCTCGTGTAGGCCGGTCAGCTTTATGTAGACTTCCGATTTCTTATGTTCTTAAGTCCCTTTTGATAATGAACACTACGTATTGGACTATTGGTGTAACACAAGTTGTTTCAGGTTTGTTTTTATTGGAATTTATTTAAACAGAGATTTGTGAATATTCGACTTATCTTTTTCGAATTTGTCTTACTTATTCGGCTAACATATCCTTAACATATTAGTCATATTTTACCATTTCATGAACGATTTTAATTTACAGCCAAATCTACCCCCTAACCTATCTTTGTCAACCCAAAACAATTGTATAGTATTGTAATGCTCACCTTAAAATAGCCCTACATAAGCAATCCTAACCATATAACTTCTCTAATTTCCTCCTCATGTCCCTGTCCTCTTTCTTGGTCATCTGTGCATGAACATTATGAAAGCTAATTGAAGACTGCCAAAAGAGATGTGAAATAAAGCTAAAAAGGTATATATTTCTCTTTATGCCTCATTCCCATAACCCTCTTTCATATTTACCATGCTTCAATCTTGATTATTGTTGAAACAGGCAAACTAATACACAAATATATATTTTCAAATAATCTATAAACGATAATCTTACTGCTAACCTTTTTGGTTGACAAGTCTAGCCTATAAAATTGAATACGGAGGAAAACAAATTTAGACGACATTTCTTGGAACAGGCAGTCTTAGTCTATGTAAACAAAAAGACATAATTTAGAAATATAATACAGTACTGTTCATTATTAATACAAACCAGAGAGAGAGAGACGAGAGAGATGAGAGAGAGAGAGAGATAGAGAGAGAGAGAGAGAGAGAGAGAGAGAGAGAGAGAGGAGAGAGATGGAGAGAGGGAGGAGATAGAGAGAGAGAGAGAGAGGAGAGAGGAGAGAGAGATATATGGAGAGAGGAGAGAGAGAGAGAGATGAGAAGAGAGGAGAGAGAGAGAGAGAGAGAGAGAGAGAGAGAGAGAGAGAGAGAGAGGGGGTGAGTGAGTATATGGGAAACCACAACAGTGATTAACAAAGATACGTGTGTCTGTTATAGCAAAATTCCGATAATTTGAAAATCTCAAAAGTTCGAGTTTTTGAAGATCAGTAATATTAATATTAAAATGGGGAAAACTGAAAAAAACAAATAAAAAAAATGCGCGCCAAAATCGGCGAAAGGGAGACATGGCTAGGTGCAGACGATGACAATTTGCTACCCCCAACCACCTTCTACGAACTTTTACTAATTATAGTATAACACTGTGACCACAGACCAACACCTACAATCTTCAAATTGTTTGCCACCAACATCTAAAAGCTTAGCAAGCTTTACTATCCCGAAGTCAATTATTAAGTTCACAACATTACGAAATTCACGGCCCAGTAATAACAACAAATCTTAAGCCTTGCATCCGGTACATGGTTACATTGTTTTAGCCTGACTAGTTGTATTCAATGTTTCTCTTTTCTGTTATATTTATCCATTAATTGAACTTCTTTATGTTATTGTATCCAAGAGAAATTAATATTGACAGTACAGTATATGACTAGCTAATAATATCTGCCGAAAATATTACGAAATTTACGATCGATCAGCTGCGTCGTCTCTGTTTATTAACCCTCCTCTAGCGGGTGCTCTGTGGCCGTTTTGGGCCTTTCCGGGCCGTTCTGACTGCTATATCAACCATCAGTATGAAAGGAACTGTATTGCGCCGAAAACTAGGTGGAAATCGCTACACAATGACGCCACATACAGCTACGTAGCACTCGTGGAGCACTGACAGTGTTACCTCGAAGATGGAAATTTAGCTGATTTTGCTACCTTGCTCACTTTTAGCGAACTATTGGTTACACTGTCATCCTCACGCGCGGTGGGGGAACTGGAGTTAGTGTGGGCCGGGAGGCCACAGATGTCGGACGTATGGATCATTACTATCCCACCCATTTTCACTCGATTTCAACCCTTTTTTCACCCGTTTTTTGCCAGTTTTTTCAACTCGACTTATGTTGCGAGCCGCTCTTTAAGGGTTAAAGGGTCACTGCAGCGAGAAGTGTCGGTCTCTGTTTTACTAAAGGCCCACCGATTTACTAAACGCACACCGCATCGATATTTTCGTATAGGCCTACTAATTATCTATCAGTATTTGATATTATATGACAACTATTTTTTTATTTTTTTTATTGAAGCGTCAACTTAAATAGTAATACAAAAAATAACTTGTCCCCTGGGCAACTGCCGGGCAGACTAGCAATGCAAATCACTAGCCCGGCAACATATCCGGGCTAGTCCGGGCTGCCGGGCTATACCTAATTTCCCAGCCTGGTGGATTGTGTTCTTTCATTTCATAAATTTTATTTTAGTAAGAGTTGTTTCCACATAGCGATTTTGATATTTTGTTTTGACTTTATATTGTCTTTGTCCCAGTTTTGGTTTGACTTTGTTTGCAAGTTTTACATTTTAATAGGAAGATGCTATTGTGGCACAGGTAGCCTAGAGGCATGTTTAATAAGGCCATCCCAAAAGAAACCAAACTATTGGATATGCTTATGATAAATATAAAGTAAAGTTTCTGTCTTAACACATTATTTTGCCAAAGTGCATTAGTAGGACAATAATAGCACTGTAAAAAGTAAATATACATTCTTTGAACACAATACTGTACAGTTCAGTATATCTATATGGAATTAATATACAGTACTGTATAATGTGTAATTCCCCAGTTAACCCCAATACATAATTTTGTTTATACCTGTCAAATTGTATAGTTCCCTGCACAAGTTCCGTTTCTCTCTGAGACTTTATTTATGAAAGTAAAAAATAGTATTATTAATATAGGAGAATAATAATCTTATGAATTAATTTCATCTGGGGGAAATCCCCAACTGTAATGAATGCTACAGCACTAAGCAACAAAGGCTATATAGCATTGGAAACTGTCGTAGCTTAGCCGAGATTCGGACCCACGCGGCTAGTCGTCACCAACATAGCGCGGAGAGCCTTAGCCTGCTAGACCACAACAGCTCCTTAATATAGGAGAGTGGTGAGCTGGATCTGTCAGAGTGAGGGTTGGTGTCCTCTACTTCCCATAGCTGGTTCTGACTTTACCTTTTTCATCATTCTTGTTTCTAACTTTTTCCTGAGAGTGGTGAAGACAGTGGGGCCATAATGGTGTGCCCCATGGTTCCCTAGTGTTTTACTCTCACTGCCCACTTAAACAAGTTGGCCTTTCTCTCTCTGGCATAGGGATGCGACGACCCCACCGCCCACCACTTTGGTGGTGCAATCAGCTTCAGAGGCCATGGACCACTGGTTCCTATCTTCATAAAATTCCTGTGCTTGGTATGCTTCCAGCCAGGGCCCCACTGGAGTAAATAAAATAGCAAAACAGTGGTAGAACTGCCATCTGGGTGAGGGATTCCTCTGGGTCTGCTCCTTCAGTGGTAAGGGTCATAATCCACTTAGTGGAAATGGCACTGTGGAGTGGGTAAGTGAAGGCATGTCTGGGAGCCTGGAGGCATTTTCTGCCATGGCCATCCCTTTTGGGGCGCTTCCTCTGGCAGCGGGGCATCAGATTGATGATGGGGAGGAGGAGAGTTCCTTGCTATGCAGTAGTTAATTCACCTTCTTTTGCAACTGCTAAATAAGATACTACACTTAAATTCAATTATATAGTGTACAATTTTTACTTCAATCAATAAAATCTCAAAGAGGAACGGAACTTGTGCAGGGAACTGCGCGCACGCACGCACACGCACACACACACCTAAAAAGCTCAACTCCTGTATACTACAAATAGGTAAATACAAATAGGTAAATACAGGAGACAAAAAGCCAGAGCATATGAAAAGAACATTGTGAACATATGTGAGAGTGATCCTAAGCTGTTCTATAGCTTTGTAAATAGTAAAATGAAAGTAAGGGATAAAATAGCTACAGTAGGTTGAAAGTTGAAGAGATCACCTATGTTGATGACCAAAATATGTGTGAAGTTGTTGTTGTTGTTGTTGTTGTTGTTGTTGTTGTTGTTCCCCAAGCTGCCTGGCCGAACAGCCCCACGGCCCAGAGCAATTCCAAGGCCATAACCGAGCGCCCCCACAGAACCGCCGACCACAATAAAGCCTGGGTGACCGAAGCCACTCCATGGCGGGGAGCTGAGGAGGGTGCGGAAACGCCCGGGAAACCAAAGCCCCACCCAGGGCCTTGTGCCCCTCAGCAATTATGAAGAGAAAGTTGAGGGGCAAAGGAAAAATGTGACGCTCTGGCTTCCAATCTTGGTAGATTGGGAGGTCAATCCACGGAAGAGACGCAGTCACTTGAGATCTAGAAAATATATAAGTTAAAAAACAGTCAGAGTAAGCTATGGGTATGGCAGAGATTGCTCAACTCTCACTCTGATAGACCAGCCCATCACCACATGACTAGAACCCAATCCTCTCAGCATCAGCTAGGAAAGGCCCTAGAAAGCCGCCTTTGGCGGGGGGATAGCTCCCCTATTTCAACCCCTTTTGGGGTTGGGCACCCGCCTTATGTGCAGTGAAGTTATGAACAATACAATACACTCAGTATATACTAAAGATGAAAACTTTGAAGAAATAGGCAAAATATTTATGAAATTGGTGATAAGCTGAGAGATTAAGTTTCTCCCAGAGGAACTAGTAGAACTAATGAAAGGACTAGACGTGAAAAAAAAGTGGGCCCTGACAATATAGCAGGATGGATTTTGAAAGAATGTGCTGAAGAACTAGTTAAACCCATAAATGAGATAATGAAACTCTCTAGAAGCTGGAAAATATCCACTGGACTGGAAAAGAGCCAACATCGTACCTATTTATAAAGGTGGGAACAGGGAGCATCCATTAACCCTCCAGCCCCGGCTATTTATTCCATATATATTCCAAAAACCCGGGGGTTTGGCCGAAAAACGATAAAATAGCTACAGGAGGTTGAAAGTTGAAGAGACCACCTATGTTGATGACCAAAATATGTGTGAAGTTGTTGTTGTTGTTGTTGTTCCCCAAGCTGCCTGGCCGAACAGCCCCACGGCCCAGAGCAATTTCAAGGCCATAACCGAGCGCCCCCACAGAACCCTCCCTGCCGACCACAATAAAGCCTGGGTGACCGAAGCCACTCCATGGCGGGGAGCTGAGGAGGGTGCGGAAACGCCCGGGAAACCAAAGCCCCACCCAGGGCCTTGTGCCCCTCAGCAATTATGAAGAGAAAGTTGAGGGGCAAGGGGAAAATGTGACGCTCTGGCTTCCAATCTTGGTAGATTGGGAGGTCAATCCACGGAAGAGACGCTGTCACTTGAGATCTAGAAAATATATAAGTTAAAGAACAGTCAGAGTAAGCTATGGGTATGGCAGAGATTGCTCAGCTCTCACTCTGATAGACCAGCCCATCACCACATGACTAGAACCCAATCCGCTCAGCATCAGCTAGGAAAGGCCCTAGAAAGCCGCCTTTGGCGGGGGGATAGCTCCCCTATTTCAACCCCTTTCGGGGTTGGGCACCCGCCTTATGTGCAGTGAAGTTATGAACAATACAATACACTCAGTATATACTAAAGATGAAAACTTTGAAGAAATAGGCAAAATATTTATGAAATTGGTGATAAGCCGAGAGATTAAGTTTCTCCCAGAGGAACTAGTAGAACTAATGAAAGGACTAGACGTGAAAAAAAGTGGGCCCTGACAATATAGCAGGATGGATTTTGAAAGAATGTGCTGAAGAACTAGTAAAACCCATAAATGAGATAATGAAACTCTCTAGAAGCTGGAAAATTTCCACTGGACTGGAAAAGAGCCAACATCATACCTATTTATAAAGGTGGGAACAGGGAGCATCCATTAACCCTCCAGCCCCGGCTATTTATTCCATATATATTCCAAAAACCCGGGGGTTTGGCCGAAAAACTTCGACGCCTAGGCTACCGTATCTTTATTATTTTGACTGCTTCCGCATTCCCGCGCATCCCGAAGCGTAGATGTGTTTCGTACCTGTAGAATGGCGTTAAGTAGAGCTCTCTAAGTCAACTGGTTCAGTTGTGATGATGATTTCATTGGAGATAACTTTGTGGCAAAAACAGCCACTTTACACTACTTTTAGCTACTTAACAATAACATACAGGCACACGACAAGCGACGCTCTCCTTCTTGTGGTCGGAGATGCGCGGCGTCGGTCCAGTCGGTTTTTGTTTACATGCGTCGGACGGACGCCTCGCACACCAAGCTTACAGGCTTTCAAGCTGCCGGAGCCTCAGAGCGCTACCGGGTAGAGCGGGGTGTATTTTTTATGGAGGCCTCAGAGCCCAACCGGGTCTGGAGGGTTAACTATAGACCTGTCACTTACTAGTATAGTGTGTAAAATATGTGAGAAAATAATTCATAAAAGATGGATGAATTGGAAAAAAAATCTACTATCTAGCAGGCAATTTGCATTCAGAGAGGCTACCTCATGTGTTACTAATTTACTCATTTTTTTTGACAGAGTGGTGGACATTTGTGGCAGGGATCTGTGTTGGCACCTCTCATGTTCCTTATGTATGTGAATGACCTGCCGATAGGCATAAACTCCTACATGTCAATGTTTGCAGATGACGTAAAAATTATGAGACAAATAATAATAATAATAATAAGCATGTTACTTATTTCTCATAAGCGCCAATTTTTCCGAAGAATTCACTAGCGCTCGAAAAGAGAAAGAAAAAAGAACAAAAATCAATGCATCAAAAGAAGGCTTATATACAACACACATTTAACAATCACTAGCAGTGGCAAAATAGCCTAAACTCTATAGCCATCTGTCATGACACCTCTCTCAAGATCATAGCTTCTCTCAAAGAGAAAAGTCTTAAGTTGTCTCTTGAAGCATTCAACAGAACTCAGTTGTCTCATGGACAGCGGCAACCTGTTATACAACCTCGGAGCCATGTAGGAGAATGACCTCTCAAAGAAAGAAGACTGCTGGAAAGCCCTTGGTTCATCAAGACGATAATAACAAATAACAAATAAAAGTAGTTGTGAGGAGCTGCAAGGGGATTTAGATAAAATATACGAATGGAGCACCAAGTGGAAAATGAAATTTAATATAAGTAAATGCCATGTGTTAAATATGGGAAGAAGTGTGAATAGACCAAATTGGGAGTACAGGATGGGAGATAATATAATTAGCAAGGCCAAAAAAGAAAAGGATTTAGGGTTGATTATACAAGATAACTTGTCGCCAAAGAAACATATTAACAAGCTCTTTAGCGGAATGTATGCAATGGCCGGGAATATGAAAGTTGCTCTGAACTACTTGGATGAGACCATGGTAGCGAAAATTATAAAAAGTATGATTAAGACCAAGATTGGAGTATGCAGCAGTGGTGTGGTCCCCGCATCTAAAGAAGCATATTCACAAGTTAGAAAGAATCTAGAGAGCAGTTACTAGATTGGTTCCAAGTCTCAGAGAACTGCCATATGAAGGGGGGCTAGACAAATTAAATCTACCGAGTCTAAAAGAGAGGAGAGAGAGGGGAGACATGATAATGATGTACAAATGCACCCGAGGGCTGGAGAGGCTGGATAGGGAGGATATATTAATTATGGATACAGGAATAACTAGAGGCCACAGCTACAAAGTAAAAAGACCTACCTGCAAGAACGATATCAGGAAGTTTAGCTTCCCCTATAGATGTATTGACAAATGGAATAGGCTGGAGGAGGAGGTGGTAGGGGCAAGGAACATCCATATTTTCAAGAAAAAATTGGATGAAAGTAGACTGAGAGACGGAACAACACGAGCTTACCTCAACTCCTGTAAACTACAATTAGGTAAATACAATTAGGTAAATACATATTACAAGAGAGAGATGGATGGGTGGACTGCATATACTGTATATTGATATGAAGAAAGTTTTTGACAGAGTATTGCATAGCAGGCTGAAGTGGAAACTGAAAAGTATGGAGGGATTCAAGGCAATTTGCTAAATTGGATGGAAGACTATCTTTCGGGGAGACAGATGAGGACTACAATCAGGACTTTAGAAGGTGGACTAGATAGATTTTATTGTGAAGGATAATGGTAGAACTAGAGGACATAGATATAAGCATAGACTACAGTAGATCTGGACTGGATACGAAAATGGAACTTTGCAGTAAGGGACCCAAAATCAGAGATCGAACCCCCAAGTTCGAACCTCGAAACTGCGAAAATATCACATTTTCGAGGTTCGAACTTGGGGGTTTGTTCTCCGATTTTGGGTCCCTTACTGCAAAGTTCCATTTTCGTGTCCAGTCCAGATCTACTGTAGTCTATGATATAAGCTAAAGAAAGGAAGATGTAAAGGAGAAGTGAGAAAGTATAGTTTCCCTTACAGAAGTATAAATAAATTAAGTCAGTTAGATGATAAAGTGGTGTGTGCAAAAATATCCATATTTTTAAAGTAAAGTAAGACAATTGTAACTCAGGAAGCGGGACAATCGAGCCTAAAAGCTCAACTCCTGTATACTACAATTAGGTAAATACTGTACACGCACTCTAGTTAACCCGGCAAGCGCGATAGGCCTAACGGAAGGCTTCCTATAGGGAACGCGATAGGCCTCACGGAAGCAAGACCATAAAAAAAGACTTCCAAAAAAAAAAAGGGCCTATCAAAACAAAGGAATTTGTCTCTAGGTGAGATAATTCCCCTCCAGTACTCATCCATGTAAATCTCACCCACCCCCCTCCCCTCCTTCCCCACCTTATTCCCCCCTCCCTCCCCTCCTCAATTATCACCTATTTTCCTCTTATTATCATCATTTATCGGTTATTTTTCTCTCCCGCGATAATGTAGCATAAGTGGGTTGCAGAAAAGATCGTTATGTAACACCCAGACACCGGCCCACACCGCCCCGCTCGTCTCAGTTACCTCACAGACAGCGAGAGAGGAGGGTTGCCTGTGGCTCTCTCTCGCCTGAGATTATGACCGGGTGGCCAATATCTTCGTTTTTCACCACCCAAATGCTTTTCCCACTTATTTTAGCACTCTTGAAGGTTCATATATACATCATATATGTAAAATAAAAGCATACCGAAAACAAATAATGCTCTATACAGTATTGTAAATATAACGAATTCTGTCAGAATCCAAGGCTAGAAATGCACAAATAACTACCCTAGCCCCTAGGTCTATTTCGCGCTTGTCAGGTTAAGGGGGGATGGGCTATTTATTTGCTAATCTATTTATATATTTTTTGTTTTTCAGTTTCCTCCCTAGACCTCCATCAAGCTTAAAAAAACATGCCCTAAACCCCCCTTCGATATAAGTTTGTACATTTTTCGGTAGAAAAATGTCCCGGTCGAAGGTCGATCCCTTCTACGATTACAGGCTCGCTATCGCTCGGCAGGAAAAAATTGACACTTAAATGGCACGAAAGGTCCTAATATTGACACAGAAATGGGGTGAAAGGTCTTAAAATCGCCAAACTAATGAGTCAAACGTCTTACAATCTGAAAACTAGAGGGGCTAAACATGAGGGAGAAGGGGGACCAGAAAAATTACCCATCTCCCCTTAACCCGGGAACTGCGGGGAGACTCTTAAGAGTTCCCCCGGCGGACTGCGGGAAGACTCTTAAGAGTAAGGGGAAAAAAAAAATCCATTTAAAACACCCAAAAAAAATTTTTGTTTTTGTTTTTATTTTTTTTATTTTTTTGCCCCTGGGCCATGCCAAATATCACTCCTCCACCTCCCCTCCTTCCCCACTTTCCTCCCCTCCTTCAGTTATCACCTATTTTCCCTGTTATTCCCTTATTCTGTGGTTAATTTTCGTGCTAACATTAGCGAGTTGGTAGCAGGGCGTTGTCATAACTGTTACCAAGCGTGGGAAAGAGCGAGAGAGAGACTATTGCGGAACAGTGTCTCTCCAGACAAGGGGAGGGGTGGAGGGCAGGGAGGTTGCCTCAGCCATACATTATGTAGCTCCCGGCCTGTATCGCCGATTTTGACCATCCAAACACTGTTTCCACTTGTTTTATTGTTGTAACAGGTTAATACCTTTATAATCAACCTATAATAGGCGCATATGGATAAGTATTAATGCTATTTATGGTAAAATAACGATGTTAGTGATGGGAACAGCTCAAATACGTCAGCACAGGAGTGTGGTGTCTCATACCCCCCATGCGCACTTCTTAGGTTAAAAACCACTCACCCTAACACCATTATTGAGTAGCTCTGGAACATTGATGTGTGGTGCGTTATCGTGCTCCATGGACCCCAGGCTGGAGCTGCTGGAGTGGTAGCTGTGTCGCAGGATGGAACCACTGTCATAACTCTGGCCACTCAGTCTGGAAACACAGGGCAATTTATTAAGTACAGTATAACCCCGCCCATCCGGTACTCTCAGATCTGGAAACCCAAGAGACATTTCAGGCATTTCAATCCAGACTCATGTTTCAGCCAAACTTGTCTGGATGGCTTGGGAAAAATAAAAGTAAATTCGGAAACGAACAAGACGAATACAAGTCACCATGCGTATTGTTTACATCCAGCGTTCGGTGTGATGTTATGTTTATATAAATATTTTGTTTAATTACTGTACAATGTGTACATTGTTCTATATAATATAAATGTTAATTGTACTGTATTCATTTTTGGTCCAATTATTGAACATTGTTTTCTATAATACAGTAAACCCCCGCTAACTCGGACTCTATTTAGTCGGAAACCCGCACTTCTCGGAATGGCATCGGCCTCTCGGAAATGTCCCTGTATATCTCGGAAATTTCCGAGTTGGACGGGTTTTGAGTCCGGTTTACAATGTTCTCTCACTCGGTTTTAAGTGATTTTAGGATGAATTGAAGCCTGTGCCTTTTAAGTATTGTGTTAATATTAATTATTATGTACTGTACTGTCCCTAAAAACATAATAATGTTCGTATTTGTCATTAACCCTCCAGACCCGGTTGGGCTCTGAGGCCTCCATAAAAAAAAAAAAACGCACAACCCGGAAGGGTGCTGAGGCTCCGGCAGCTTGAAAGCCTGTAAGCTTGGTGTGCGAGGCATCCGTCCGACGCATGTAAACAAAAACCGGCTGGACCGACGCCGCTCATCTCCAACCACAAGAAGGAGAGCGTCGCTTGGTCGTGTGTGCCTGTATGTTATTGTTAAGTAGTGTAAAGTGGCTGTTTTTGCCACAAAGTTATCTCCAATGAAATCGTCATCACAACTGAACCAGTTGACTTAGAGAGCTCTACTTAACGCAATTACAGGTACGAAACACATCTACGCTTGGGGATGCGCGGGAATGCGGAAGCAAGCAAAATAACAAAGATGCGGTAACCTAGGCGTAGAAGTTTTTCGGCCAAAACCCCGGGTTTCGGGGAATATATATGGAATACATAGCCGGGGCTGGAGGGTTAATTTGATGAATTTCATGTTTAAAAAAAAAAAAAAAAAAAAAAAAAAAATTATCTCAATTTTCTCTGACGCAGACTTTCCTCTTCTAATTCGGAATTTTCCCTCTCTTAAGTCGGACATAAGTCAGACTTCGGACATCTCGGAAAATCGGCCTTCTCGGAAGTGGTCTCCCCCCAATTAGTCCGAGTTAGAGAGGGTTTACTGTATTCAGTTTCAGAAAGGGCTGTATGTCAGAGTTAGATATCCAGACTTGTATGTCAGCCATCCGGATTTGTCTGGATGCCTGAAACATAAGTCTGATTGTTAAAGTTAGATATCCGGACTTATGTTTCAGCCATCCGGAATTGTCTGGATGGCTGAATATATATCCAGACTTTCAGCATTTAGACCTGGATACATCAGCATATCATACCATCATACTTAGGCTTACCACTCCTATATACCACTGCACTACCATCTTAATAAATTTCATATCCATCCACAAACAGCAATTGAATATAGTAGTAATAAAAAGTTTAACCAGAGAGAGTGGTGAAGGTAGTGGGGCCATAATGGTGTGCCCCATGGTTCCCTAGTGTCTTACTCTCAAAGCTCACTAGCACAAGTCGGCCTTTCTCTCTGGCGTAGGGATGCAGCGACCACACCACCCGCCACTTCGGTGGTGCAGTCAGCCTATGTAGCAGTTATGGAGGATATTTCTTGTTATGCCTTATTGTAGCATGGTTAAGGCATGTGTGGTGCGGATTCGCCAGGCGCAAGTGCTTCAAGGGGACTTTGCTGAGTCTTGTTGAGATACTGTTAGCGCTATATCAACATCGGTCACTGTGATGACATAATTGGGCTGTGTTGTGGCAAGTCTTTATTGTACTGTACTACAGTAAAAGGACTGAAAACACGCTCTCTGTTGATGAAGTGGTCTTTAAACTTGTATGTACAGTATGTATGTATATGCTGAGTCCGAAGAGACTCACAGGGCTGACCAGCAATGGAATGGAATCGATAAGATCCGAATAAGTGTAAAATAAATAATTGATTAGCTTAAATGCCAATATATTTTTGTTACTAACTACTTTAACAACAATCATGGTGGTCATAGATTTAATGAATCCGGCCCCAATAATCTGGAATGCAGGGGACCGTTAATGTACTAAATTATTGAATATGTTAAACTGTTAGACTGAAAGTTAAAAACACAAGTATGACCTATTTGATACTCTTCTTTATCCTAAAAACATAATCAAAATTATATGAAAATTCTCAAAAATATATACAGTATAACACTATTATGTGTGGTGACTGGTGGTTGTTGCTGGTAAGAGTGCATGGTGGTGGTGGTGGTAAGTAATGGCAGTATTCAAATTTACTTACCTACAGTATGCTAGTAAGAGTGTATGGTAGTGGCAAATATGTGTGGTGATAGGGCATATAAAATACAAAGCTATATTGGTGCTAGTGAGAATGTGTTGGGTAGTGGTGATAGGGTCGTGAGAATGTGTGTGGTAGTGGTGATGGGGTACTTAAAGTACCGTACCAACCTATGCTGGCACAAGTGTATGGTGGTGGTGGGAATGTGGGTGGTACTGCTGAAGATCAAGTGTGGTGATGGTGGTAGCAAGGTAGGTAAAGTACAGACTTTTGCTTCTGTGGAGGGTGTGTGGTGGTAATCGTGTGGTGGTAATCATGTGGTGGTAGTGATGATCGTGTGTAGAGGTTATGGTGATAGTGATAGTGAAGTTAAAGTACTGACCTATGCTGGTGAGAGTGTGTGGTAGTGGATGCACGGCCTGAGTCAAGGGATGTGGTAGAGTTGCGGCAGCCTGAGGAAGCGGTCGACCCAGTGGTGGACGACCCGCTGCCAGACCCGGGACTTGACCGACCGGGAGACTGCAAAAAGAATCATGGTTAAAGTCAATAACCATATAATCGCCAATGCATTTAAATCGCCACTTGCCCAATAAATCACCAATATTCATTCAACCTGGGACTTGCCCGATTCAGACTCTGAAAAGTGAATAATGGATAAAGGTAGTACAATACTAGAGGCTTTTTCCGAGTGTTATGAAATTGCCTATGGTAGCCAGATAACAGGGCTTGCAAGGGAGGCCTTTCCTGATTGTCATAGAATTATGTAGTGTTACTCATAACAAGATTAACAGGTTAACATTTATACTGAAGGAGTTACTCAGAGTTTAAATATACAGTATTGTCATTCTTGAGTACATACACATACATACATAACATTTTAAGACTGAGTGTTCCACACATACACTAAGTGCAGTTTCAGTCTCTTGTGTTATAAAAAATATATAATTCTAGCCAGAATAGAAGATAATTGGGAAACATTGTACTGAAGTAGTTTCTGGAGGCAGCTTTAATTTAAGCCTCTCTACTATGAGATGTCTTTCCAGATCTGAATATTGTACATTAATCTAATATTAACATTGACTACAACCCACGTTTTAATATTTTTATTGGATTAACTTGACTTGACTTGACTTAACTTAACTAACCTAACCTAACCTAGTAGGCTAAATTATGACACCCTACTAACCTTTACCTAACAGTTGCTAACCTTTTACCCTAACAGTTGCTAACCTTTACCCTAACAGTTGCTAACCTTTACGGTTTTACCTAACAGTTGCTAACCATTATCTAACAGCTACTAACCTTTACCAAAATGCTACTAACCTTTACCTAACAGCTACTAACCTATAGCCTAGGCCTAATATAACAAACAAAAAATATAGGCTAGCCTAGACCTACAGTATATAGACCTCGATAATCAAAACGTTCTATCTGGTAAAATATAAATTTCCGGTGTAGCCTAATTTAACAGTTCTGGAGGTTCTAAATATCATAAAATACAACATAGAATGGGTTTTTATTCACTAAAGCAGGTGTTGAACTGAACAATTACGAAACAAAAAAACACTAAAATCGCTGTGAAACCAAAACTAGAATTTTACCTCATTAGGCCTAGCCTATAGGCCTAATCAATATCTACCCCCTGCTGGCAACATACCGGTAGATGATGAATTCAATAAGTTATGAGGTGAGGGGCCTCAACTCATCTTGTATCCCACATTGGAATTAGGCCTAAGGTAAAATTCTAGTTTTGGTTTCACAACGAATTTAGCGTTTTGTTTTTCTCAGTTTTCTTTAATATACAGTGTTGTTTTATACTAAGGACTGGCGGAAATGAGTATTTACCCATTATCCAACAATCTAAAAACACGGCACCCACTAGTGGGGAGGTCTATGAAGATCAGGGAAATTGCGGGGTGAAAGACGAAAATAAGGGGTAATAGGCTATTAGCCTAATCTAACAACCTTACCTAACCTATCCTAGTATTATGGGTGGGGGCTGCCGAACCCACACCCCCGCTGGTTTGGTATTCAAATAATAAAAGATTGACGGTCGCCGAAAAAAAGTTGATGAAGTCTACGGTATTTACTCCGCAATCTTCAGCTTTGGCTGTCGATAACAGGAGGTAAATATTAACTTTTTCGCAGTAGGCCTAATTATAATTCGATTTGCGCCGCTACTGACATGGGCTATAGGATAGGAATGAAGTACTGTATGGTATAGCCTATGGCAAATTTAGGCCTATACTGTAGAAGCCATATAAATTGATGAGTGTGCTGTGAAACTGAAACTGGTTATTCTAAACGACACTACTGCAGCGTTATGAGAAACAATTTATTAGGGAAAATATAATAGGCACCAATAGATTCTCCATATAGCCTAGTCCGCATGGAGGATTTTCGTTATCGACAAATAGAAAAAATACCCACTTCACAGACAAATACACCAAAAATCTAAGTCAAAGATGTCAAACAGCGGGGGTGTGGGGGCGGTAACCCCTACCCATAATAGGATACTAGGATATGTGGTATCTGGACACTTCAAGCGAATTCATATTCGAGAGTAGGCGCATTCGCGCGAAGACGCATTGGCTACGAGCGAATTGTTATGGTCTCTATTATATTTGCGAACACGGCAGATATTGAATACTATTACCGGTATCTTGGATAGTATTACGGTATCTTACACATGTATTCATTTGACTTTTGATGTTTATAGTTAAATTAGAGTATATGCCTACACTTGATAATTTAGGTATACGACTTGTTACATCTCCTAACCACCCGTGTACCTTTTACCAATCAAATGTTCGGGGAAAACAGCATGCTCTCTTTTGTGATTGTTGTGGCAATTGGCAGCACATATTATGCACCTGCCGTTATCATAAATAAAATTGACTAGCTACAAGGAATGGCGCCTGTACAGAAGGGGTCGTACTTGTCAGGTAGATCCCAGAGTGTGATGGTAAATCAAGTGGTCTCGGACTCGACACCCCTGCAGTATGGTGTTCCGCAGGGATCAGTTTTGGGTCCTATCCTATTTATAATTTATATTAGCAGTTTGTCTCTTCTGCTTCGTGCACATAATGTCACCTTTCACTTTTATGCAGATGACACCCAGATTTATGTGAGAATCACAAATATAGTTGATATACGGAGTAAGATGGAATTGTTGATGTCTGATATCAAGAAGTGGATGAGAGCGAGAAAACTTAAACTAAATGATGGTAAAACTGATATTCTCATCATCCGAGGAAATAGAAGAGCTGATGATATGGTAGGTGCCCTCTCCATCAATGTGGGTGGATCTCAGCTGCGACCGGCCAACTCTGTTCGAAATCTTGGTGTATATGTGAACTCCCGATTAGATTTCAAAGAGCATGTAAACCAGATAGTTAAAAGTTGTTACTTGCACATCAGAAATCTCTATTTGGTGAAGCCGTTTATAACCAGACGTTGCCTCCTGACGTTGGTTCACTCATTGGTCTTCTCTCGTGTTGATTATTGCAATGCCCTGTTGGTGGGTCTTCCAAATTATATTTTGAAGAAAGTTCAATCTGTTCTTAACAGGGCCGCAAGACTAATTTTTGGTGTTCCACCTAGAACTCCTACTACATCTCTTCACATAGAACTGCACTGGCTGCCAGTAAGAGCAAGAATAGAATTTAAGTTGTGTTTGGTGACTTTTAAGGTTCTCAAATTTGGTGAGCCTAGGTACCTTGCGGAGCTGCTCAGGCGCCCACCGGCACACCATGGTGTAGTTGTGCGTCATGACAATGACCCTTTTCGTCTTGATGAACCAAGGGCTTTCCAGCAGTCTTCTTTCTTTGAGAGGTCATTCTCCTACATGGCTCCGAGGTTGTATAACAGGTTGCCGCTGTCCATGAGACAACTGAGTTCTGTTGAATGCTTCAAGAGACAACTTAAGACTTTTCTCTTTGAGAGAAGCTATGATCTTGAGAGAGGTGTCATGACAGATGGCTATAGAGTTTAGGCTATTTTGCCACTGCTAGTGATTGTTAAATGTGTGTTGTATATGAGCCTTCTTTTGATGCATTGATTTTTGTTCTTTTTTCTTTCTCTTTTCGAGCGCTAGTGAATTCTTCGGAAAAATTGGCGCTTATGAGAAATAAGTAACATGCTTATTATTATTATTATTATTAATGAATCTTTAGTTATATTTATGAAAGCAGCAGATATGAACTCTGCCGGGTATATTAGGCCCCCACCCGAGACCGATCGATACTACAGTAATCAACACAACACACATGATATGTGTTCACGAATCAGTTTGGTCAAGATTATTTGGTTTAGCCTAGCCTATAGCCTATTAGTTTATTATGAAACATAGCCTAACATTATGGTAAGTAACCTTAACCCTATGACGCAGAGGTTGCCAGATTAGCAATACTAAATAGAGTTCTCTCACTCTTATAATTACCTCTCCAAAATTAGTTTTCTGCCCACAGCTAACTCAAAGACCTTGCAGAGGTTGAAGTAACTAAACTAAAGGTTTCTAAATACCCCTGATGGTAACAAAGGCTTTAAAGTATCCCTAATAGGCTCAAAATTGCGTCAAGAACGTGAGAGGGTTAATATTACTTGTAACATAAGTTTTGTTCGGTCGAACAGGTATTAGCTGAGCTCGAACAAACATTCGCTCGAATAGGAACTAATTCGCTCAACTGTGCATCCGCTCGATCAGGAATTCGCTCGAAATGACTCGCATTCAGATATGTTAGGCAAGGTTGGGAAAATATTAACCTCTGAAGTGCGCATGGGGGGTACGAGACACCTCTGCCTGTGCGCATGTATTTGAGCTGTTTCCATCACTAAAATATTTATTTTACCATAAATAGCATTAATAATTCTCCATATGCGCCTATTATAGGTTGATAATAAAGGTATTAACCTGTTACAACAATAAAACAAGTGGAAACAGCGTTTGGATGGTCAAAATCGGCGATACAGGCCGGGAGTTACATAATGTATGGCTGAGGCAACCTCCTTTCCCGCCACTTTTCCCCAATTCTGGAGAGACACTGTCGATCGATACTCTCTCTCTCTCTCTTGCACTCGCTTGCTAACAGTGATGACAATGCCCTGCTTGCAACTCGCTAATGTTAGCACGAAAATATACCACAGAATAAGGGAATAACAGGGAAAATAGGTGATAACTGAAGGAGGGGAGGAAAGTGGGGAAGGAGGGGAGGTAGAGGAATGATATTTTGCATGGCCCAGGGGCAAAAAAAAACAAAAATAATAATTCGGTTTTACATTTTTTTTTTTCCCCCCCGACTCTTAAGAGTCTTCCCGCAGTCCGCCGGGGAACTCTTAAGAGTCTTCCCGCAGTTCCCGGGTTAAGGAAACCACCCACCAATTTTTTTTTTTTTTTTTTTTTTGTAGTTTTAGTTTATTTGCATCAATATATAGGCCTAGTTGTTGTTGTTGTTGTTGTTCCCTAAGCTGCCTGGCCGAACAGCCCCGAGTCCCTGAGAAAGGCCATGGCCACGATCGGGCTTTCCCACAGAGCTCTCATTGAGTGTAGATTGTGTTGTTGGCATAAGTGGTTGTGTGAAATGCAGTCTTCTATGATGTGTTTAATGGTACGGGGTGCTGTGTTACATCCCGGGCAGGCGTCGACAACGGAGTCATCCAGTCTCTTCTGATAGCTCAGGAGAGCTGGATGGTGTCCGCATCTCAGCCTGGCCAGGTGGACTCTGTCCTCGCGAGGAAGGGAGGATTCGGAAGGATGGATTTCGGGAGGTCGTGCATGCAGCTGCGTGTTGTCTGTGAGTGAGTGGATGGATCGGTGAGAGATATGAGTATGGATGTGCTTTTGGAAGTTGGTTCGGGGTGGGCAGGGAGGGAGAGAGGACAATAATTGTGTGTGATACCGTGTGCTGGGTGTTGTTTTGATATTTCTTGGTGTCTGTGGGTGTATTGCCATGTAATTTAGTGGGTGGTCTTGGTTCGTGGAGGCTGCTGCCAGGAATTGAGTGCCTCTCATGTCCAGATGGTCTTTGACTTTGAGGATTTTGGTTTCTTGATGTAGGTGATCTGTGGGTGCAGTAGCTGTGCAGCCTGTAATGATCTTCAGGGCTTGTTTTGAATAGTCTGTAAGGTCTTATGATGTGTTTCAGCTAGGTTAGAAGCCCAGGCTGGGCTTGCGTATTCCATCACTGATCTTATGTATTGTTTATATACTGTGGTGGTAGTTTCTTTGTTGTGTCCAAATTTTGTGTGAGCAAGTGACCTGAGGGCGTTAAGTCTGGGTGTCAGTTTCTTTTTAATGTTTGTGGTGTGCTGTTTGAATGTCATATGAGTATCATATGTTACTCCTAGGATTTTGGGTGTGTGTGTATGTGTTAGGGGTGTGTTGTTTATGGTGAGTTGAGGGATGTATTCGTGTTCTCCTGTCCAACTTGTGAGCAGGGTTGCGGTGGATTTGGCTGGGGCTAGATTAAGTCTGTTTGTAGTGCACCAGCCATGTAGTGTGTTGAGATAGGGTTAAAGGAGATCTGTTGCTCTTTTTGGGTCATGGTGTGTGCATGTGAGTGTTATGTCATCTGCATAGGAGGCTAAGTTTATTTGGGGCGTATTGGGTGTAGTTATATCGTGCATGTACTTACACTAGTTGTACTTACACTAGTTGTATTTGCGGGAGTGAGCATGCTCGTTAATTCCCGCCTCCTAAGATATGTTTGTCATACCGTGCTTTGAAACTATGCACTGATGGTGCAGACACTACTTCGGCTGGCAATTTGTTCCACCCACTAATCGAGTTGGTAGGAAATCTTTTACTTTTCAGATCAGATTTACTATTTAGCACTTTTAGTTTGTAGCTGTGACCTCTTGTCCTCTCACCTCCATCCCTCTCTATGAAGTTTTCTTGGTCGATTTTGTCAATACCTCTAACACATTTATATATCTGAATTTGCTGTCCTCGTTTCCTTCTCTGTTCCAGTGTAGGTAGATTCAATCTCTCGAGCCTCTCTTGGTACTCCAAATTTTCCAAACCTGGGATCATCCTCGTAGCTGCTCTCTGTACCCTCTCAATTTTATGGATATGTTTCTTGAAGTGAGGGGACCACACTACAGATGCATATTCCATCCTGGGTCTTATTATTGCCGTTATTATTTGTTTCATGGTGTTTTCATTAAGATAATTGAAAGACATCCTGATATTTTCCAATAGTGCTAGTGATTCTCTCACTATCTTATTTACGTGGCTTTCTGGAGACATGTTATCCCTAAATTCTATCCCCAAGTCTTTTTCTTTTTCTGCTTTGGGAATCACTTCATTTCCTAGTTTATAATCTTTTCTAGGTCTGTACTTGCTTTTACCCATTTCTAGAGTCTTACATTTCCCTGCATTGAACTCCATATTCCATTTGATGCTCCATTCATAGATCTTTTGCAAATCTGCTTGGAGCTCAAGGCAATCCTCCTGGGTTCTGATCGTTTTAAGCAGCTTAGCATCGTCCGCAAACATACTCATGTAGCTTGTTAGTCCCTCAGGTAAGTGATTTACAAATATTAGAAACATGATTGGGGCTAGAACAGATCCTTGTGGTACCCCACTCGTAATTTGAGTCCAGTTTGACGATTTCCCCCTTACTGTTATTCTCATCTGTCTTCCGCTAAGGTAGCTCTCCATTCATTTCAGCAGTTTGTCTCCTACTTTTCCCTCATGTTTTAATTTCCACAGCAATCTCTTGTGTGGAACTTTGTCAAATGCCTTTTTAAAGTCTAGGTTGGCACAGTCTACCCATCCTTCCCTCTTGTCCACTGTGTCTATTATACTAGAGTAAAAACTCAACAAGTTGCTTACACATGATCTGCCACCTCTGAATCCAAATTGTCGGTCAGTAATTAATCTTTTGGATTCCAGGTAGTTCACCCATTTGTCCCTTATTAATCCTTCCAGAATCTTCATGAGGATGCTCAATAGTGATACAGGTCTATAGTTCAGTGGTTTATCTCTGCTTCCTCCCTTAAATATAGGAATAATGTTTGCTCTTTTCCATTCTGTAGGTACTATCCCTGTGTCCAATGATTTGGTCATTATGTCATATAACGGTATACTCAGTTCCATAGCATTTTCTTTAATAATCCAGCCTGATACTCCGTCCGGTCCAGCGGCTTTGTTTGGATCCACCTTACTCATTTTGTCTATGAGCTCTGGTCTGTTAAATGTTACTTCCAGCATTTCCTCTGTACCTATCTCATTGGTTTCTGGTGCAATGAATTCTCCTTCTTTTGTAAATACTGATGCAAAATTTCTATTTAGTTCTTCCGCAATCTCTGTATCCTCTTCTATGATTCTGTTTCCACTTTTAATCTTAACGATCGTGGCTTTTATCTTCCTTTTGCCGTTTACAAACTTGAAAAACATTTTTGGATTCTTTTCATAGTTCTCCACTATCCCTTTCTCATGGTTTGCCTCTGACCTCCTCCTCATTTCTGTGTATTTGTTTCTCTCCTCTTTATACTTTTGCCTGTTATCTTCCGAATCCCAGTTTCTCATCTTTTTCCAGGCTTTGTTTTTTGCTTCCTGTGCTTGCCTACATTCGCGGTTAAACCATACTTTGCGATTACTTTTTTTCCTTTTATTAATGTACTTAGGGACAACAATTTTTATACCAGTATCATAGATCTCCATGAATGCCTTGAGTTTTTTGTCTACCTCACTTTCAGATAACACCTGATCCCAATTTTGTGACTTGAAAAAATCCTGTAGTCCTACGAAATCGGTTCTGGAATACATCCAGTGATTTTCCTTGTGCTTTTCCCTTCCCTTGGGTAGATTATACTTCAATAGTAAGTCTATGTCTAGAACTGCATGGTCACTTTTTCCTAGTGGGCATAGGTACTGAATACTTTGAACCTCCTCCTCCCTTCTTGTGAATAGAAGGTCCAATCTAGCTGGTTGATCACTTCCCCTTACTCTTGTTGACTCTTTTACATGTTGGTATATAGAATTTTCCATGGCCATACTTAAAAATTCATAGCTCCAACTTTCCTCCCCTGCTCCGGCTTCAAGATCTTCCCAATTCACTTCCTTGCAGTTAAAGTCCCCACACATGACTATTTCATCCTTTGAAGCCAAGATATTTCCTAGCACACTAATTGTTTCCTTACGCATTAGGCTATGCTCCTCCTTACCCCATGTCTTCGTCTTGGGAGGTACATACGCTACTATCACCACTATTTTTTCGTTTCCACCAATCTCTATTGCTAAAACTTCTGCGGGCGATAGGACGGATCCTTGTGGGACTCCGTTTGGAAAGTTTCTGATTTTAGATGACTGACCGGCAAATGATACGTGTGCACATCTGCCTGCTAGGAAGTTGGCCAGCCACCTTTTTGTGTTGTTGTGCATGTTTGTGTTGTAGATTTTGTTTGTTAGGTTGTGGCGGGGGATGGCATCGAAGGCTTTACTAATGTCGAGTGTGGCTAATAGTGATCTGTGTGGTGGTCTAGCTGAGTTGATGCCGTCGAAAGCTCTTTGTGTAAGGTCTGTGAGAAGTGTGTTTGTGGAGTGCAGTGGCCTAAAGCCATGTTGTGTTGGAGCTAGGGGTAGGTCAGGTGTAATTAGTTGTAATACTAGGCGTTCCATGACTTTGGAGGGGGAGCAAAGGAGTGTGATGGGGCGGTGCGAGGAGGGTAGCGTGGGGTCTTTGTTGGGTTTGGGAATGTGATGATGATACCATGCTTCCAAATGTCTGGTATTGTGTTGTGTGAATAGCTGTACAGTAGTTTGATATGTTAGTGAGTGCTTGCATGCCTTGTGGTCCCAGGTGTCTGAGGTGTATGTTGCTTATGTTGTCTAGGCCACAGGCGGGTGAGTGCTTGAGATTGTTGATGATATGCTTTGTCTGGTGATTGGTGAAGGGTGTATAGTCAGGGTCTGTGGGGAATTGTCTCTTACGTCGGATGACACGTCGGTCGTCTTTGTGAGGTTTTAGGTGGCTGACATGTGAAAAGTGATTGATGAGAGTGTTTGCTTGTTGTTTACATGAAGGAGTAGAGTCTGTTGTTGTGATTGCAGCATGTGATTGTGTTGTGTTGCTGTTGGAAAGTGTGATGCTGTTTAGTGTTTGTAGAGTTTTTTGGGGTTTGTTTTGTGATCAAGTGTTTGTAGGAAGTTATTCCAATTTAGTTTTTGTTGTTCTTGTATTTTGTTGTTAGTTTGGGTGTTGAGTGCTTGAATTTGTTGTGTGATGTCTTGTGTGTGGGGTGCTGGGGAGTGTTCAGTATGTCGCGTTGTCTGATGAGGTTTTTAATTTCTGGTGTGAAGTTGGGGTTGTGTCTTTTTCTGTTACCTCTTGGAATGTGTTTCTTGTCAGCGTTTTGGATAGTTTTATTGAGTATGTGTACAGCATTGTTGATGTTAGTGATGGGTGTACTGTTTAGAGTTGTGAAGTGTTGTTCTGTCTCATTTGTGAATGCTTCCCAGTTAGCTCTTTTATAATTGGTGTATGTGTGTTTGTGGCTAGCTGGGGTGAGTCTGGTTTTGGTGGTGATAATGATCGGGAGGTGGTCAGAGCCTAAGGTTCTTACCACCCTCCAGGATGTTGTGGGGGTGAGTTCTGGGGAGCAAAAGGTGATGTCTGGAGATGATGGGTTATAGAGGGCTTGGTGAGGAATATGGGTATGTTGATGGATGTCGTTAGTGATTGACATTTGTTTCAACCTCCGCAAAAATCGTTTTCCCCTTTATCCAACGATCTTAAGACACGGCGCCCGATAGTGGGGAGGGCTATGAAGATCAGGGAAAATATGAGGTTAGACATAAAAAGGTGATATAGCCTAATGGCTTTTATGATGAAACTTGGCTCAGGTTTTGTTGTTTTTTAACTTGAGAAAACCCCAAAATGAAAAAACCCGAGCCAAGTTTTGGCAAAAGTTGGCTCGGATTTTAAGAATTTTCAGCTGCATAAAAGACAGTAAGTGCAAAAAAGAAGTTGGCTCGGGTTTTCTTGTTTTTCAACTTAAGAAAACCCCAAAATGCTAACCTAACCTAGGCTAACCTAACCTAACCTAACCTAGGCTAACCTAACCTAACCTAACCTAATCTGCTAACCTAACCTAACCTAATCTGCTAACCTAACCTAACGTTGACAATGGCGGGAGGCGGACGCAAGTTTTTGAGGCTCCGGCATATGTTCATGGGAAAGGATAAATAATCACGGAATATCGAGTACATACGGGGCTAGCAAGGAGAGGAAGGACTCGTGATGTGTTTGGAAGATATATTGCTGTGGTGGAGGGGTGATATATAGTGCAATAAGAGTAGAGTAACGGGACAGCGGTAGTGTTGGGAGTTGTTTGAGATTGTAAACAAACATGGCGGAAGCAATTTCGGGATTGACGGAGGCGGAAGAAAGGCTACAACGTTTTAGTGGGTTTAAGAGCCCAGATAATAAGTTAGAAGAGGTTATTAATGTTGTGAAGGATTTGGAAAAGTGGAAGAGTGATACGGAGAAATGGAAGGGGGATATTGGTGAGAAACTTAAGGTACTGTGTGTACTGTGTGGTGTGTCAGGTGGGGAAGGGAATAGGCCTAGCGAAGGAAGTGAATGCAGGCCTATTTCGGAAGTTAATGATAGCCTAGAGATGGTATTGAAAAGGGTAGATGAACTGGGAGCAGAGAATAATGGCATTGAAGGAGCAGCTGAAGGAATACGAAGGACGATTCAAGGAAGTAAAGGAGTCAACTGCATGGACGGTGGTAGATGAACAGAAAGTTAAGGATTTGGAGGATATTATGAAAGAGCAAAAGGAAGAAATGAATATGACCAAAAAAAGTTTTGAGAGTGCAGTTGTAGGGGTCATGAAGAACAAGGAGAGTGTCGTGAGGGAGGCCATGGACAGAGATAGGGGTGTAATCATGCATGGAGATATAGCGGCTCATATGAATGATAATGGAGTGAGAAAAGTGAGGGATATGGAGAAAGTGAAGGAGGTCATGAAAGGTACGGATGTGGATGGGAAGGGCAGGTGGAGGAAGTCAGTAGGATAGGTAGATATAAAAGGGGAGAGATGAGACCTATAAGGGTACAGTTTAAAACCAGGGCAGTGGCAAGAGACAGTGATAAACTTTAGTTGGAGGCTAAACACAAATGAAGAATTGAAACATATAAGACTAAAGAAGGATTTGAGCATAGAATAAAGGAAAAAAATAAAGGAATTACAAGAAAAGGCTGATGAAAATAATGGAAAGTTGGGTGAGGAGGATAAGAGGAATTTTTTCTGGAGAGTGAGGGACGGGAAATTGAAGAAGTGGTTTATACGAATAGAAGGGAGGGGGAGATCAGGGAGGGAAGAGAATGTGATAGGAGTTGTGACGGAGGAGGAGAACAGGAGGTGTCACAGGGAGAGACAGGAGACAAAGTTGCAGACCCAGTAGTGCTAAGGGAGGAGTAGGGTACGGACAGGAGGAGCGGGATGGTGTAGTTGCTGAAGGAATGGTAGATGGATTAAGGATTATGTTTAGTAATGTGGATGTGTTTAGAAGAAAGAAACTATTGTGGGAAAGACAAAAATTGATAAAAAAGAACAGGGGGTCTAGTATAGAAGCTAAAGAAGTGGATCTGGAACGCAGACAAATAAACAATAAAATAAGGTGGGAGACAAAGAGGGGGGTGAAGGAGAGGGAGAGAGAGATTGCTAGAAATGTGAAGAATAATCCAAAAATATTCTGGAAGTATATTCAGGAAAAGTTAACAAGAAGAGTAGGTATCCCAGAACTGATAGGAGACTTGGATGATGGGAATAGAGCAGAAACTGATAAGGAGAAAGCAGAGGTACTGGGGAAATACTTTGGGGAGGTACTAACAGTGGAGTCGGCTGATGCAGTGCCTACTATTCCCATCAAACAGGCACCAGCACTAGAACTAATAGAGTTTTCCCATGCTAGAATAAGGAGGGCTATAAAAAAAATTAACAGAAGTAAGTCCCTGGGACCGGATGGGATACATCCAAGAATCATAAAGGAAGGAGGTGAGATGTTAGTAGAGCCATTAAAAATGTTATTTGAGGTATCTTTTAATACAGGACAAATCCCGACGGACTGGAGAGAGGCGAACATAACAGCTATATTTAAGAAGGGAAAGAGAAATGACCCAGGAAATTATAGACCAGTCAGTTTGACAAGTGTTGTGTGTAAACTAATGGAAACGGTAATTAGAGAAGGAATAATGGAGCATATGAAATCAAACCAACTTCTCAGTGGGAGACAGTTCGGATTCTTGCCGGGGAGGTCGACGGTACTACAGCTAATTAAGGTGGTAGATGATTGGATGCAAACTCTGGAGGATGGTGATGTAATAGACGTGGTATATTGCGATTTTATGAAGGCCTTCGATAAGGTCCCACATAAAAGGTTAATAGAGAAAGTTAGAAGCTATAGTATAGGGGAGAAATGTGTGAAATGGATAGAAGCCTTCCTGAAAGATCGGAGACAGAGGGTAATGGTGAATGGAATAGGCTCGGGGTGGAGGGAAATTACAAGTGGGGTACCTCAGGGATCTGTGTTGGGACCACTACTGTTCGTTATATTTATCAACGACTTACCTGAAGTTATAACCAATGGAAGTGAGATATACCTGTATGCGGATGACACTAAGTTGTATAGAAGAGTGAGGAGTAAGGAAGATGTGGGTTTGCTTCAAGGAGATGTGGAGGGCATGAAGGGATGGTCTGAACATTGGTTAATGCCTTTTCATCCAAAAAAATGCAAGTACATGCGGATTGGGACTAGCAAGATAGAAAAGGTAGGATACAGCATGTATGAAGCGATGGAGGAAGTGAATGCAGAAAAGGATATAGGAGTAGTGATAGACAATAAGTTCAATTTCTCAGAACATTTAGCGGAAAAGATAAACAAAGCCAATAGAATTGTAGGGCTGATAAGGAGGACATTTGTGTCACTTGACGAGGAAATATTCAGGAATCTCTATACAGCGCTGGTTAGGCCGCACCTGGAATATGAGAACCAGGTGTGGCTCCATATATGGTAAAGGATATAGAAGCAGTGGAGAAAGTGCAGAGGAGAGCTAGCAAGCTAGTACCAACGTTGAAGAACGCGGGCTATGAGCAGAGGTTGAGGACACTGGGACTTCCGACACTGGCATATAGGAGAAAGAGAGGGGATATGATAGAGACTTTTAACCCTCCAGCCCCGGCTATGTATTCCGTACCGAAACCCGGGTGTTTTGGCTGAAAAACGTCTATGCCTAGGCTACCGTATCTTTGTTATTCTGACTGCTTCCGCATTCCCGCGCATCCCCAAGCATAGATGTGTTTCGTACCTGTAGAATGGCGTTAAGTAGAGCTCTCTAAGTCAACTGGTTCAGTTGTGATGATGATTTCATTGGAGATAACTTTATGGCAAAAACAGCCACTTTACACTATTTTTCGATACTTAACAATAACATACAGGCACACACGAACAAGCGACGCACTCCTTCTTGTGGCCGGAGATGCGGGGCGTCGGTCCAGCCGGCTGTTGTTTACATGCGTCGGACCGACGCCTCGCACACCAAGCTTACAGGCTTTGAGCTCATGGGTCTTTAAGAGCCCTTCCGGGTAGCTCGGGTGTGTTTTTTATGGCCCTACCGGGTCTGGAGGGTTAAGATAGTGTCAGGAAAGTTTGATGAGGATGTGTGTGAAGGTATCTTCTTGATGCGAGAGGGAACAAGAACGAGAGGACACTCTAAGAAAATTTACAAAGAAAGAAATAGGCTTATAAAGCAAAAATACAGAATAGTAAAAATGTTGCGTCTGCTGCCACCGCCGCCAACACAGTGAACGACCGCAGTAGTGCAAGTACTGGCACTGAGCTGGATACACAGGCCTAGTTTGCCTTTTTCCAGAGGATCTACTGTAAGAAACTAACCTAACCTAAATTAAATTTTAAAAATCTGTGAACATTCTTGGGTTGTTTAGGCTATATAATAGAAGTTACTGTGGGACACGTAATATGTTGAAGGGGGAGCTCTGTCCCCTCTAAACACCCGTCACTTATGTCATCATAATCTGTTGTACTTCATAGGGGGTCCAATTAACCCGGGAACTGCTGGGAGACTCTTAAGAGTTCCCCTGGCGGACTGCTGGGAGACTCTTAAGAGTGAGTGAAAAAAAAAATCAACTTTTGACATCGAAAAAAAAATATTTTGTTTATTTTTATTTTTTTATTTTTTTATTTTTTCTTGGCCCCTGGGCCATTCAAATCTCAGTCCTCTACCTCCCTCCTTCCCCACTTTCCTCCTCTCCTTCAGTTATCACCTATTTTCCCTGTTATTCCCTTATTCTGAGGTATATTTTCGTGCTAACATTAGCGAGTTGCAAGCAGGGTGTTGTCATCACTGATGGCAAGCGAGTGCAAGAGAGAGAGAGAGAGTATCGATCAACTGTGTCTCAGTGGCCTTGGGGGAAATTGGCGGGAAAGCAGCTTGCCTCACCCATACATACAACTCGCGGGCTATATCTCCGATTTTGACCATCCAAACGCTGTTTTCACTCGTTTTATTGTTGTTTCAGGTTAATACCTTTATAATCAACCCATAATAGGCGCATATGGATAAGTATTAATGCTATTAATGGTACAATGAATATTTTAGTGACGGAAACACCTCAAATACGTCAGCACAGGGGGACGTTTCCAATTACCCCCATGCGCACTTGTTAGGTTAAGGAGAAAGTGAATTAACAGACGAAATTAGGCCGCAAATTACAATAACATAGCGGGCCGCCGTTTATGGGACACTTTTTACACATCATTTTCAATGTTAATTTTCTCCCTTAATCGATTTTTCCAAATTATCAAACTTACATAAAAATGAAGTACAGTTTATAGGGATTCCAACATGCATTTCAAAATTGTCATGAAAATTGGTGGGTGGTTTGCTTAATAGGCTAGCCTATATACCCAAGGTTGTTAGGCCTAAGTTAGGCTAGGCCTAATGCCCTTTCAAAGCCAATCAAAGGGGTAGGCTATAGCCTAGTAAACAACTAAACACTGTGACTAGGATAGTCTATACCCGTGTCCCGGTCAGAGGTAAGTCCTGCAGTAGTCTCCTTGAATGCTACCCCGAAACTAGAATTAAACCGGAATTTGCTCAGGCTATAGGCTAGGCTAGGGCCTAACTAAAACCATGAAAACAATAATTTCTCAAAATCTGGAGCAAAAAACATGTAGCCTACATTAACCCTTCCAGCCCGGGTGTCCTGTTAATAGGCAGTAAGCTTGAAAGCCTATTCAGCTTGGTCTGAATGCCGTGCGTCCGACGCATGTAAACAAAGCCGATCGTTGCGTCACCGCACCTCCGAAAACAAGAAGGAGACGTCGGATCAATGTTATTGTTGTGACGTAAGACGAAATTAGTGTCTGAAAAGCTCCGATATTGTCAACATCGCGGAAAAATTCGCTCCACTGAAATCGTCATCACAACTGAACCAGTTGACTTACAGAGCTCTACTCAACGCCAGTCTACAGATTGAAAACCGCACTACATTTATAGATGCGTGGGAAATTTCTAGCAGTTAAAATAAAATAAAATACGGTAGCCTAGGCCTAGACGTTTTTTGGCCAGATCGCCCGGGTAGCCCACACTGTCCTTTGGAGGACCAGCCCGGGCCACGAGGGTTAAGGGTGCAAACTTTGGTCAATATTTACGAGTCGCACCACAGCTGGGATCTCATTTCTAATGGTAGTTTTGGGTTCCTATCATTCTATGCTTCATTGCTATATACTTTTTATCCACCGGAAAATATATTTTTTTTTGGGTTTTTTTTTTTTTTAGCATTAACCTAACCAAACCTAACCTAACCTAATAGCCCCCAAATACATTTAGGTTAGGTTACGGTTAGGTTTTTTGGTTAGGTTAATGCTAAAAAAACCAAAAAAAAAACAAACATCAAGAAAAAAAAAAAATCCGGTGGATAAAAAGTATATAGCAATGAAGCATAGAATGATAGGAACCCAAAACTACCATTAGAAATGAGATCCCAGCTGTGGTGCGACTCGTAAATATTGACCCAAACTTTTTCGGTTCAATGTTATATTAATACCACAATTTTTTTTGATATATTTGAAGATAAATATTGAATCTATATGCTCTAAAGATCATAAGAATATTTGTTTTAACCCTCGGCAAAACCTAATAAAAACGTATGGTACTAAAATGTCTTTTTGGTAACAAGGTTGTCAATACGGTACTTCCAGTTATCGATAGCTCTAAAGATCATATGAAAATGTGTTAAACCCTCGGAAAAAAACCTAATATAAAAGTATGGTACAGTACTAAAATCCCCCAGGACCCCCTGGGGGTTAGGGAATAGAATATGCCCCATGTGCCTTCTGCGTGTCGTATGAGGCGACTAAAGAGGTTGGGTCGGTGGGCTTGCGACCCCCACCCGGAAAAAATATCTAAGGAAAGAAAAACGAACGAACAGCCTCGGATGCGGACGGAACTACGTTGACGAACCACGACTGACTAAGGACATTCCTTCGGACATTCTGAGAATGGCTACGTGGAATGTTAGTGACATGAATGATGGCACAAAAGAGAGAGAGGTTCTGGAAGTGTTAGTGAATGCCAGGCTGGATGTATGTGGAATGACAGAGACCAAATGGAAAGGTTCAGATGTGAGAGAGTGGGAGTGTGGAATGGGTGTGTGTGCTGGAGTGAGTGAAGGAACAGTGAGAGAAGGTGCATGTTTGTTTGTAAGTAGCAAATGGAAGGAATGTGTAAGAGAGTTTGGGTCTGTGGGTTCAAGGATTGTGTGGGTGAGAATGAAAGTAGGAATACAAACGTGGGTGATTGTATGCGTGTATGCCCCGACAGAGGATATACTTGAAAGAAAGAAAGAGGAGTTCTGGATGAATGTGGAGGCGTGCCTGGAGAAGTTTGACAAGAACGAAAGAATATTTCTGATTGGGGATATGAATGGTAAGGTGGGTGATAGGAAAGTTGAGGGAGGGTGGGGGTACCATCAGAGGTGAATGGGAATGGTAGTGCACTTGTGGACGTATGTGTGGGGAGGAGGCTGTGGATAGCCAACACCTTCTTCCGACACAGAATGATCCACAGGTACACGTGGAAACGGATGTTGACGATGAAGGATATGACAGTGGTGGAACGAAAGTCATTGATTGATTATGTATGTGTGGATGAACGAATGAAGAAATCTGTGATGGATGCTAGGGTGTATAGGGGTATTGGGGGGGGGGGGGGTCTGTCTGATCATTATGTAGTGGTAGCTAAGGTTAGGATACAAAAGAAGTGGGTGAGGAGAGCTGGAGGGAGGCGAGAGGAGGGTGGAGAGGTTGCAGGAGGAGGAAGTCAGGGAGGAGTACAGGAGAGCAGTGGAAAGACGACTAGGTGGGTTCGACCTGGAAGTTATGGAGGAAGTGGAGGAGATGAGCAAGGTGTTTAAGGATGAGATCTGTACAGCATGTGAGGAGGTGTGTGGAGTGAGGAGAAGAGGGAGGGAAGTGAAAGGTACAGCATGGTGGACAGAAGAGGTAAGAAAAGCTGTGGAAGAAAAGAAGAAAGCATATAGAGAGTGGTTGGGTAGTAGAGGGAATGAAGATTTCGAGAGACAGAAATGAGCGAGGTACGTGGAGAGTAAGAGGGTGGTGAAGAGAGTAGTGAAGGAAAGTAAGAGAAGAGTAGATGAGGAATTTGGAAGGAATCTGAGTGTAAAATGGAGGGAGAGTAAGAAACTGTTCTGGAAAGAAGTCAAGAAAGTTAGGGAAGGTAGCAGGGGAAGCAGCAAGGGTGTGAAAGATAAGAATGGGAGAATGCTAGCCGAGAAGCAAGAGAGAGTCGAAAGATGGAGGGAGTACTTCAGTGAGTTGCTAAATGTAAGGAATGAAGAGCCAGCAAACATAGCTGGATATGGTATGGGAGGGAGAAGAAGAGAAGTAGTGGAGGAGGAGGTGGGGATCAGGAGGTCAGAAGTGTGGGAAGCCATGAAAAGAGTGAAGTTGGGGAAAGCACCAGGAACAGATGGAGTGTGTGGGGAAATGTTGAGGTATGGTGGTGAGATAGTGATAGAATGGGTATGGAAAATGTGCAAACTAGCATGGGAGAAGGGGAGTGCACCAGATGACTGGAAGACTGGCATAATAGTCCCCCTATATAAGGGCAAAGGGGAAAGAGGAGTGTGTGGTAACCACCGAGGAATATGTCTTCTAAGCGTAGTAGGGAAGGTATGCAGTAGGGTAGTGATTGTGAGAGTGAGAACGGAGAAATGGATAGGCGACGAGCAGGGAGGTTTTAGGAAGGGAAGAGGATGTGTAGATCAGATTTTTACCCTGAATTGTGTTGTGGAGAAATATCTGGAGAAGAAACAAAAGGTGTATGTTGCCTTCATGGACTTGGAGAAGGCCTATGACAGAGTGGATATAGAAGGTTTGTGGAAAGTACTTAGAATATACGGAGTAGAGGACAAGTTGCTGAAAGCAGTGAAGAGCATGTATGAGGGTGAAAAGGCGGCAGTACGTGTGGAGAGTGAGCAGAGCGAGTTCTTTGACCTGAATGTTGGTTTGAAACAGGGGTGTGTGATGTCCCCGTGGTTGTTTACTGTATATATGGATGGAGTCATGAAAGAAATACTATCAAGAGCAGTGGATGTTGGTGTATCGCTGAAAAGGGAGGGAATTGAGTGGAAGCTACCTATACCGCTGTTTGCGGATGATACAGTTCTGATGAGTGATAATGAATGGGAGTTGCAGGGTCTGGTAAATGAGTTTGGAACAGTGTGCGAAAAACGGAATTTGAAGGTAAATGCGGGGAAGAGCAAGGTTATGGTCTTCGAAAGGGGTGAAGTCACAGAGTGTGAGGTGAAGCTGAACGGTCAGGCTATGGAGATCGTCAACTCTTTTAAGTATCTGGGCAGTGTGTTGAGTAAAGATGGGACTATGGATGAAGAAGTTCGGGAGAGGGTACAACAGGGGAAGAGGGTTGTAGGAACGCTAAAAGCAGTAACAAGAAATAGGGTGGTCAGTATGGAAGTGAAGAAGTCCTTGCATGACAGTGTGGTAATCCCGACACTGACTTACGGAAGCGAAGCATGGACGTTGGTTGAGAGACTCAGACCAAGAGTGAGAGCAGTGGAAATGAATTACTTAAGGAGTGCGTGCGGAGTTACATGGAGGGATAGACAGACTAATGAGGAAGTAAGAAGGAGGTGTGGTGTGGAGGTAGATGTGCTGGAAAGTGTGAAAAGGAACAACTTGAGATGGTTCAGCCATATGGAACGTATGGAAAGCGAGAGAATGACTAAGAGGGTGTACGAGAGCGAGGTGGAGGGACAGAGAGGGAGAGGTAGACCGAATGAGAGGTGGAAGGATGGAGTGAGGAAGTACATGAACGAAGGCGGTGCTGGTTGGGGGGAGGGGCGTCGACTGACTGGGGACAGAGGTGCATGGGGCGGTTCGTTCGTGGCCACCCCTTTGGGGATCACGGCGTCAGGCAATAGATAGATAGATGGTACAGTACTAAAATTTAATTTTTGTAACAAGGTTGTCAATACGGTACTTTCCTGTTATCAATGTACAAACAAAGTTGAAGATTGCAGAGTAAACACCGTAGACTTCATCGACTTTTCGGTATATATTAAGCAAACCACCCACCAATTTTCATGACAATTTTGAAATGCATGTTGGAATCCCTATAAACTGTACTTCATTTTAATGTAAGTTTGATAATTTGGAAAAATCGATTAACCCTCCCACCCCGGCTACGCATTACATAAATATTCCCCGAAATCCGGTGTTTTGGCCGAAAAACATCTAGGCTAGGCTACCGTATCATTGTTATGCTGACTGCTTCCCGCATTCCCGCGCATCCCCAAGCGTAGCTGTGTTATTTACCTGTAGAATGGCGTTAAGTAGAGCTCTCTAAGTCAAGTGCTTGATTTGTGATGATGATTTCATTGGAGATAACTTTATGGCCAAAACAACCACTTTACACTACTTTTCGATACTTAACAACAACATACAGGCACACACGAACAAGCGACACTCTCCTTCTTGTGGCCGGAGATGCGGGGTGTCGGTCCAGCCGGCTGTTGTTTACATGCGTCGGACCGACGCCTCGCACACGAAGCTCACAGGCTTTCAAGCAATGGTACAATGTTGTACCACCCGGGTTCCTCGGGGCAAAACTTAATGGTACACACGTGTACCATCCGAGTTTGAAGGGTTAAGGGAGAAATTTAACATTGAAAATTAGGTTATGTGTAAAAAGTCTCCCATAAACGGCGGCCCGCTAGGCCTATGTTATTGTAATTTGCGGCCTAATTTCGTCTGTTAATTCACTTTCTCCTTAATTGGACCCCCTATGAAGTACAACAGATTATGATGACATAAGTGACGGGTGTTTAGAGGGGTCAGAGCTCCCCCTTCAACATATTACGTGTCCCACAGTAACTTCTATTATATAAACAACCCAAGAATTTTCATAGATTTTTAAAATTTCATTTAGGATGTAATATAACCTATACTCCATGTTAAAATAAGTGTCAACCCTCGAAAAATTCTATTAAGGGAGATACAGAACCTAGAACCTGTAACCTGCAACGATATTTGTCCAGGGTTTCCCACAGACGCCACCCCACTAGGTCAGCCATATTGATACTATAATTGAGGAGCGCTTTTATCGTAGATATTCGACTATAACGCCCTCTGCCTTTCTCTATGTGAACTAATGATCAACACTTCACTATGTTTCTGCCATATTATTGGTTATTTTTTTGTATACGTCACCATACGTCACGGTATTGAAGGAGTCACCCAATCATGGATTAATATATGGACAATTACATCATTTTAGTCAGCCAATGAGTGCATTGAACTCCAGCCCACCGGCAGGCAGCATGGTTTTAAATGTCAGTTGCAGGATGGCCAGTGTCTGTAGTGGTTGTGCACTTACCCCTGATACCCCCTGGTGTAAAATCGGACTGGGGATTAGTTAAAAGTGGGGTCTCCCAAGGGTCGGTTTTGGGGCCCCTTCTGTTCATTATCTACATAAATGATCTTGACTCAGGCATAAAGAGTAGGATTAGTAAATTTGCTGATGATACTAAAATAGGTAGGATAATAGAGTCAGCTAGCGACAGGGAATGTCTTCAAAATTATCTCGATCACTTGCACGAGTGGTCCAGATGAGTTTCAATGTAGACAAATGTAAGGTATTAAGGATTGGAAATCGTAATTTAGATGCTAAATACAAACTAGACAATGTAGAATTGGATAACTCAGAGTGTGAGAAGGATCTGGGGGTGCTCGTTAGTAATGATCTGAAACCCAGAAAACAGTGTATAAGTGTTAGGAATAGGGCAAATAAAATTCTAGGATTCATAGCTAGGAGTGTTAGCAACAGGACTGCTGAAGTTTTCTTAAAACTATACTTAGCTCTAGTAAGACCCCATTTAGACTATGCTGTTCAAGTTTGGTGCCCTTATTATAGAATGGATATCGACCCTTTAGAGGCAGTCCAAAGAAGAATGACCAAAAAGATACATAATATTATAAATTTATCGTATGAGGAGAGGTTGAAAGTCTTAGGCCTGCACTCACTAGAGAGACGAAGATGTAGGGGAGACATGATAGAGGTATTTAAATGGATAAAAGGTTTAAATAAGGGCGATATAGATGAGGTATTAAAGCTAAAGAACGGCGACATAACCCGCTCAAATGGTTTCAAGTTAGATAAGTTTAGATTTAGGAAAGATATAGGAAAGCACTGGTTTGGAAATAGAGTTGTTAACATGTGGAATGCACTGCCCATAACAGTAATTAGCTCAGAAACAGTTAAAAGCTTTAAGCATAAGTTGGATTCCCATATGGGTGATATGGGCTGGGTGTGAATGGGAGCTGCTTCATGTGGGCCGCATGGCCATATGTAGTTTCCCGCGATCTTATGACCTTATGTTGTTATGTAATTGGGGTTGGGTGTGACAGGGATCTGCCTTGTGTGGGCTATGGAGATCGTCAACTCTTTTAAGTATCTGGGCAGTGTGTTGAGTAAAGATGGGACTATGGATGAAGAAGTTCGGGAGAGGGTACAACAGGGGAAGAGGGTTGTAGGAACGCTAAAAGCAGTAACAAGAAATAGGGTGGTCAGTATGGAAGTGAAGAAGTCCTTGCATGACAGTGTGGTAATCCCGACACTGACTTACGGAAGCGAAGCATGGACGTTGGTTGAGAGACTCAGACCAAGAGTGAGAGCAGTGGAAATGAATTACTTAAGGAGTGCGTGCGGAGTTACATGGAGGGATAGACAGACTAATGAGGAAGTAAGAAGGAGGTGTGGTGTGGAGGTAGATGTGCTGGAAAGTGTGAAAAGGAACAACTTGAGATGGTTCAGCCATATGGAACGTATGGAAAGCGAGAGAATGACTAAGAGGGTGTACGAGAGCGAGGTGGAGGGACAGAGAGGGAGAGGTAGACCGAATGAGAGGTGGAAGGATGGAGTGAGGAAGTACATGAACGAAGGCGGTGCTGGTTGGGGGGAGGGGCGTCGACTGACTGGGGACAGAGGTGCATGGGGCGGTTCGTTCGTGGCCACCCCTTTGGGGATCACGGCGTCAGGCAATAGATAGATAGATGGTACAGTACTAAAATTTAATTTTTGTAACAAGGTTGTCAATACGGTACTTTCCTGTTATCAATGTACAAACAAAGTTGAAGATTGCAGAGTAAACACCGTAGACTTCATCGACTTTTCGGTATATATTAAGCAAACCACCCACCAATTTTCATGACAATTTTGAAATGCATGTTGGAATCCCTATAAACTGTACTTCATTTTAATGTAAGTTTGATAATTTGGAAAAATCGATTAACCCTCCCACCCCGGCTACGCATTACATAAATATTCCCCGAAATCCGGTGTTTTGGCCGAAAAACATCTAGGCTAGGCTACCGTATCATTGTTATGCTGACTGCTTCTCGCATTCCCGCGCATCCCCAAGCGTAGCTGTGTTATTTACCTGTAGAATGGCGTTAAGTAGAGCTCTCTAAGTCAAGTGCTTGATTTGTGATGATGATTTCATTGGAGATAACTTTATGGCCAAAACAGCCACTTTACACTACTTTTCGATACTTAACAACAACATACAGGCACACACGAACAAGCGACACTCTCCTTCTTGTGGCCGGAGATGCGGGGTGTCGGTCCAGCCGGCTGTTGTTTACATGCGTCGGACCGACGCCTCGCACACGAAGCTCACAGGCTTTCAAGCAATGGTACAATGTTGTACCACCCGGGTTCCTCGGGGCAAAACTTAATGGTACACACGTGTACCATCCGAGTTTGAAGGGTTAAGGGAGAAATTTAACATTGAAAATTAGGTTATGTGTAAAAAGTCTCCCATAAACGGCGGCCCGCTAGGCCTATGTTATTGTGATTTGCGGCCTAATTTCGTCTGTTAATTCACTTTCTCCTTAATTGGACCCCCTATGAAGTACAACAGATTATGATGACATAAGTGACGGGTGTTTAGAGGGGTCAGAGCTCCCCCTTCAACATATTACGTGTCCCACAGTAACTTCTATTATATAAACAACCCAAGAATTTTCATAGATTTTTAAAATTTCATTTAGGATGTAATATAACCTATACTCCATGTTAAAATAAGTGTCAACCCTCGAAAATTCTATTAAGGGAGATACAGAACCTAGAACCTGTAACCTGCAACGATATTTGTCCAGGGTTTCCCACAGACGCCACCCCACTAGGTCAGCCATATTGATACTATAATTGAGGAGCGCTTTTATCGTAGATATTCGACTATAACGCCCTCTGCCTTTCTCTATGTGAACTAATGATCAACACTTCACTATGTTTCTGCCATATTATTGGTTATTTTTTTGTATACGTCACCATACGTCACGGTATTGAAGGAGTCACCCAATCATGGATTAATATATGGACAATTACATCATTTTAGTCAGCCAATGAGTGCATTGAACTCCAGCCCACCGGCAGGCAGCATGGTTTTAAATGTCAGTTGCAGGATGGCCAGTGTCTGTAGTGGTTGTGCACTTACCCCTGATACCCCCTGGTGTAAAATCGGACTGGGGATTAGTTAAAAGTGGGGTCTCCCAAGGGTCGGTTTTGGGGCCCCTTCTGTTCATTATCTACATAAATGATCTTGACTCAGGCATAAAGAGTAGGATTAGTAAATTTGCTGATGATACTAAAATAGGTAGGATAATAGAGTCAGCTAGCGACAGGGAATGTCTTCAAAATTATCTCGATCACTTGCACGAGTGGTCCAGATGAGTTTCAATGTAGACAAATGTAAGGTATTAAGGATTGGAAATCGTAATTTAGATGCTAAATACAAACTAGACAATGTAGAATTGGATAACTCAGAGTGTGAGAAGGATCTGGGGGTGCTCGTTAGTAATGATCTGAAACCCAGAAAACAGTGTATAAGTGTTAGGAATAGGGCAAATAAAATTCTAGGATTCATATCTAGGAGTGTTAGCAACAGGACTGCTGAAGTTTTCTTAAAACTATACTTAGCTCTAGTAAGACCCCATTTAGACTATGCTGTTCAAGTTTGGTGCCCTTATTATAGAATGGATATCGACCCTTTAGAGGCAGTCCAAAGAAGAATGACCAAAAAGATACATAATATTATAAATTTATCGTATGAGGAGAGGTTGAAAGTCTTAGGCCTGCACTCACTAGAGAGACGAAGATGTAGGGGAGACATGATAGAGGTATTTAAATGGATAAAAGGTTTAAATAAGGGCGATATAGATGAGGTATTAAAGCTAAAGAACGGCGACATAACCCGCTCAAATGGTTTCAAGTTAGATAAGTTTAGATTTAGGAAAGATATAGGAAAGCACTGGTTTGGAAATAGAGTTGTTAACATGTGGAATGCACTGCCCATAACAGTAATTAGCTCAGAAACAGTTAAAAGCTTTAAGCATAAGTTGGATTCCCATATGGGTGATATGGGCTGGGTGTGAATGGGAGCTGCTTCATGTGGGCCGCATGGCCATATGTAGTTTCCCGCGATCTTATGACCTTATGTTGTTATGTAATTGGGGTTGGGTGTGACAGGGATCTGCCTTGTGTGGGCCGATCGGCATTTTGCAGACTCCCATTTTCTTATGTTCTTATGATACAATAATTATAGACATTTCTCAAAACAACCAGGCAGCCCTTAAGATACTTACAGACCACGGTATATTGCCTACAAGTGTTGAGTGTCCTAGGTGTGGACATTCTTGCCATTACCGGCCAGATAAAGATCACTGGCGGTGTACACACCATTATTACGAGGAGAAGTCCAGAACACGCCGTGACTGTCCCTTTGTTACATAAGGTAGGTTATTTATTATTATTATAGATATAAAAATATATATAAAGTTTATTTGCACCTACAGGTATAGTGTTTTTTCGGTATTATTCTAGCGTTACTTACACAGCGCACCCGTCAATTTCTATGACTTCATTCCTATACAGTTGGTCCTCCGGTAACGCGAGTTTTAGAAACGTGGATTTGGTGGCACGCGGTACACCCCAAATATCCAAAATGTTACTAACGCGGTCAATACTTACAATGACGCGGGATCAAGCTGGGCAGTTTTCTCTCTCCTTGGCCGGGCGAGGCTGTTCCGTCTCCCTCCCTGGTCCAGTGACGTCACTTGCGGCTCGTCCGGGTATGTTATTCCCTCCCCAGCGTCCTTCCCCAGTTCCACCATTGTTCGCCTCACGTACCGACCCTCCCCCACCGCGTGTGTTGTAACACAGGCCGTGGTTCTCAAAGTGCCTTTTTTTCTGTGACCTAACCTCGCCGCCCAAGAAGCGCCGTATCTTTACGTACGCACAGAAATATGACATCGTGAAGGAGTTAGAGAAGGGGAAGAGACAAGCTGAGTTGGCAAGACGACATGAAGTTAACGAGAGTACAATTCGCACCATTTGGAAGGACAGGGAGAAGATTGCCAACATTATGAAGGGAAACCCTGCAGAGGGTACTCAGGCGTCGATAAAAGTGGGAAATATCATCCTAAAGAAGACAGAGAAGCTAATGGTGCGGTATTTGGCGAGGCAAAACAAGAATCATGTGCCGACAGACGGACGGATGATCAGAGAAAAAGCCAAGAAATATTATGCAGCAGTGGCTCGAATGAACAATGTGCAGAACCCCAAACCCTTTAAGGCATCTGCTGGGTGGTTGATGTCCTTCAATAAACGAAACAAAATGAAAAGTGTTCGGATAACAGGAGAGACAGCAAGCGCCGACAATGCTGCAGCCAACGAATACCCTGCTTTCTTACGTGAGGTTATTGTGGCCGATGGCTACAACTTGGATCAGATTTTTAACTGCGATGAGTCGGGAGTCAACTGGAAGAAAATGCCTAAAAGGTCTTACATTTCTCGCAAGGAGAAGGCAGCAAGGGGCTACAAAATGGCCAAAGAACGTGTAACCATCTTGTTGACTTGCAATGCTTCCGGCACCTGCAAGATGAAGCCTCTAATCATCCATAAGGCAAAGTGGCCAAGGCCTTATCGCAATATGGACATGGCCAAGTTGAATGTGCATTGGATGAGCAACAAGAAGGCCTGGATGTCGTCAGCGTTGATCTTCGAATGGTTCGATAATCATTTTGTGAAGGACTTGGAAACATCTTGTGCCCGCCAAAACATTGCTTTTAAAGCACTGTTATTGCTTGACAACGCACCCGGACATTCCCGATTGTTGGTTGATCGGCACCCTAACGTAAAAGTGATGTTCATGCCCCCGAATACTACGTCTCTCCTACGTCTCTCCTGGACCAGGAGGTGATAGCGTGCTTTAAGGGTGCGTATGCCACTAAGACTTTCCTGATGCTCGACACTGCCACTGACACCCAAGAAGAACTGCTACAGATGTCAGACGATGAATCAGTCCCTGACTCTCTCCCACCACTCGAAGAACTGTCTCCCCCACCACTGAATGAGCAGGCACCAAATGCGCCTCCACCACAACAACAACAACACCAACAGGAACCCGCCGACGGAGCAGCTATGACAGTGCATGCCTTTTGGAAAAGGTTTCATATTAAGAATGCAGTGGATACGATGGTGGAAGCGTGGGCTGATGTGACAAGAGTTACAATCCACCATGCCTGGAAGAATGTTCTAGAGGGGTTACCTGGGCACAAGCTGGATTTACCTGATCAGCCAGTCAGGCTTGAGGCAGTGGTGGAGAGAGCAGTCGAGGTTGCCAGACGTGTGCCTGGGATGGGTGATGTGGGGCCAGAAGATATTCAAAGTTTGATTCAGCCACCACAGGAGCCTGATGCCGAGGACCTAATGCAGGATTTGGAAGAGGAAGAGCAGGCAGAGGAAGAACATCGAGAAGAAGACGAACCCCAGGAAGAGCCGAACACTCCTGGTCTACGGGAATTTGTAGAATTGTCACAACGCCTCAGCCATCACATGAACAACTTTGATCCCAAACATGATCGTTCAGCACAGATAATAGCAAGCTTCACTGCTTCCATCCAGCCGTACTTCGACATGTTTCACGACAGGATAAATGCACGCCAGCAGACACGAATAACAGATTTCTTTCGACAACGAGCACAGCAACAGGAACAAGTGGCGTCGAGTAACTCCGACTCCGACCCTCAGCCACCAGATGATTTACTGTCGGGTGTATCAGATGCCGACTACAGTGGCTTCGAGGACTCTGATGCTGAAGCTGGGGAGGGACCACGCCTTATCAACGAATGGCTGGCGGCGAGAGCTACCAGACCATCAACTTCATCGCAGTGACGGCGATGGATCCGGGGGGGAGGGGACGGGGGGGATGCAACACTTCATTTATTCAGAGGTAAGAGTTGCAATGGGCAAATCAACCCAATGCACAATGTAAAATAACATTTATAATTTAATTTATTATTATAACATAGGCTTCTATGGAGAAAAAGTGGACTTTGTGGAAATCCCCAGAACACCAAGGTAACATGTAATCATATGGTTTCGGTAACGCAGATTTTGCTAACACGGGCGGTAACCAGAACACATTGGCCGCGTTTTTGGAGGACCAACTGTATATGTCAGTAGTGGCAGAAATGCATTAAAGCAATTATAGCTACTGTAACAAAACATATTTACCTCCCCATAGACGGCACACAACACGACTCGGCAGACCTCTTTCTCCCTCCATTTCAGTCTAATTAACACTAGGAATTTACCTTATTTTCTATCCAATGTACAGTACTATCCAACCAGCGGGGGTGTGGGGGCGGCAGCCCCCCCCCATAATACTAGGTTAGGTTAGGTAAGGTTGGTAGGTTAGGCTAAAATCTTTAATGTTACTTAATTGTTGGATAATGGATAATGAGCTTACTGGGTAAGTTCATTTTCTATTCCATGTACCATCCAACCAGCGGGGGTGTGGGGGCGGCAGCACCCACTCATAATACTAGGTTAGGTTAGGTAAGGTTGGCAGGTTAGGATAATATCTTTAATGTAGCTTAATTGTTGGATAATGGATAATTAGCTTACTGGGTTTTTGGAATAAGTTCTTCAATATTTCCCTTTATTTTCATCTTTTACCACACAATTTCCCTGATCTTCATAGCCCTCCCCACTATCGGGCAACATAGATGATGATTTCAATTAATCACGGGAGTGTGGGGGGGCAGAGCTCTCCCACACCCCACCCTGTATCCAATGGCAATTTAAATTAGGCCCCCTGCTGGCAACATAGATGATTTCAATAAACCACAGGGGGGGGGGGGGGGGGGGGCAGGGCCCCCCCACAACCCATCCTGTATCCAATGGCGAAGAGTTGGCTCGCATTTTCTACATTTTCAACTTTTATGAAGCCTAACAATTGTCCAATCCGAGCCAACTTTTTCCAAAACTTGACTCTGTTTTTTTCATTTTGGGGTTTTCTTAAGTTGAAAAACAAGAAAACCTGAGCTAACTTTTTTTGGCCACTTTCTGACTTTTATGAAGCTGAAAAATCTTAAAATCCGAGCCAACTTTTGCCAAAACTTGGCTCGAGTTTTTTAATTTTTGGGGTTTCTTAAGTATAAAACAAGAAAACCCGAGCCAACTTCTTTGTTGCACTTACTGTCTTTTATGCAGCTGAAAAATCTTAAAATCCGAGCCAACTTTTGCCAAAACTTGGCTCGGGTTTTTTCATTTTGGGGTTTTCTCAAGTTGAAAAACAACAAAACCCGAGCCAACTTTCATCATAAAAACCATTATATCTCTTTTTTATGTCTTTAACCCCACATTTTCCCTGATCTTTATAGCCCTCCCCACTAGAGTGAGGAGTAAGGAAGATGTGGGTTTGCTTCAAGGAGATGTGGAGGGCATGAAGGGATGGTCTGAACATTGGTTAATGCCTTTTCATCCAAAAAAATGCAAGTACATGCGGATTGGGACTAGCAAGATAGACAAGGTAGGATACAGCATGTATGAAGCGATGGAGGAAGTGAATGCAGAAAAGGATATAGGAGTAGTGATAGACAATAAGTTCAATTTCTCAGAACATTTAGCGGAAAAGATAAACAAAGCCAATAGAATTGTAGGGCTGATAAGGACATTTGTGTCACTTGATGAAGAAATCTTCAGGAATCTCTATACAGCGCTGGTTAGGCCGCACCTGGAATATGCGAACCAGGTGTGGGCTCCATATATGGTAAAGGATATAGAAGCAGTGGAGAAAGTGCAGAGGAGAGCTAGCAAGCTAGTACCAACGTTGAAGAACGCGGGCTATGCGCAGAGGTTGAGGACACTGGGACTTCCGACACTGGCATATAGGAGAAAGAGAGGGGATATGATAGAGACTTTTAACCCTTCCAGCCCGGGTGTCATTTTAAAATGACACCACGAAAAAAGGGCAGGTGCCCGGGTGTCCTTTTAAAATCCCTGTGCTTGAAAGCGTGCTTAAAAATTCGCGCGGCCAAATTTTTCATTGCAGGAGCGACCGCAGCGCCACCAAGCGTCAACTACTAGTATTATCAGTTCGTACGTGGCCGCCATAGCGAGTTATACTGAAAAAAAAAAATCCGATGTGTCCGAATCGCTGCAACCTCCCGCGGGCCCCACCACTACCCCGCTCGCAACTTCAACGCCTGTTGCAACCGAGAAGAAAGCTCAACGAAAGAAAGTTAAGCGTTTGTTGAGTGATAGCGCTATACAGCGACAACTTTTTTATAGTGAAGAGAGCAGTGGCGAAAGCTTGGTGGACAAAGAACAATTTATAAGTGCAAGCGAAGATGACGATTTAGTTGGCTTTGGAGAAGACGATAATGTCGATTTATTTGAGAGGGGAGACAGTAGTGATGATCCTGATGTGGAACTGTTTCAGGAAGGTGCCATTGAGCTTCCAAGTGTGCTAGAACCTAGGCCTACCCCCTCGCCATCTTTGCTATGTCAGCCTAGGCCTAGCCCTAGCCCAGGACCTTCCCCTTTGCCTGCCCGTACGCCCTTGAAAGTGGGCAAATATTTTTATAAACAATCGTTGGTGAAAAGTGCAGCTAAAAAAGCACGCAGGGCAGCCGCAGAAAAGGATAGGGAAGCTGAAGACAGTGATAATGACGCCGACACTGGTCTAGCAACCACCCGCATTCCATTGTCCCGACGCCTTGACCCGGGACGCCGCGTGGGTCACCCAAAGCCCTCGGCTTCATCTCTCCTTCAGGATGACCAAAGGGCCTCTTCAAGTGGTATTACTAGTGTGCCACAGCCCTCAACACACCGCAGAGCATTATTTGCTGCGGAGAAGCCCTCGGCTCGCCGCAAAAGGAGCCCAACTCCCGAGGCCGAGGCTCCCATTGTTGAAGCTCCCGCAGCCTCCCGCGCCCCACACCGCCGACGCCCGGTCACTTCTTCACCCGTATTGTCTCCTGAAGACGATGCTGACGACCCCAACATTGCCCCAGATGACCTGACGTCACCTGAGGAGGAAGAGGAACAGGAAGAGGAAGTCCCGACAAGATGAGCGAGAGGGCGAGGTCGTGGACGTGGTCAGTCTGCCGACGCCGCTGCCCCTGGGCGTGGGCGTGCAGGGCGTGGGCGTGCAGGGCGTCCGCGTGGCCAAGGGCGTGTGCCTGCTGCACCTGCACGTCCTCGAGCATCAGCATCCGACCTGTTTGTGTGGACAGATGGGGCTAATTTTGAGCCAGATTGTCCTGCCTTTGACGAGGTACAGATGGGTTCCGGGGTGTCACCAACATTTCCCTGTGGCCCAGCTGCTACCCCCAGTGAAATTTTCTGTGGCTTCTATGACAATGAAGTCATGGAATACCTCGTCGAGGAGACCAACAACCATCATGAGATCTGTGCCAACTTTCTTGGGAGGAAGACCAGTGCCAAGATGGTGGCATGGAGAGCTGTCACTGTGGCAGAACTATATGTGTTCTTGGCACTCACAATGCTGATGACACATATCAGGAAGCACGCTCTGGCAGACTACTGGATCACTGGCGACATCATAACGACTCCAGCATTTGGCAAGTACATGTCCAGGGACAGGTACTTCGACATCCTCTCGTATCTCCACCTGACAAACAACATGGCAGTCCACCTTCCCGACTCATTATGGAAGATCAGGAAGCTGTATGACATGATACGTCATCGGTTCACCACCTACCTGATTCCTTTCCAGAAGATGTGCCTCGACGAGTCTCTGGTCCTGTTCCGTGGTAGGCTGCACTTCCGACAGTATATCCCGTCCAAGAGACACCGCTTCGGCATCAAGCTCTTCGTCCTCTGCGACTGTTTGACGGGGTATGTGCTGGACTTTATAGTCTACAGCGGCAAGGGTGGAGAAATTGTGACTGACCCCCTCATTGGTTTTGGTGGCGCTGTAGTGAAGAAGATGATGGAGAGGCACTTCAATAAAACCACATCCTCTACACAGATAATTACTACACGTCGCCTCTCCTGACCAAGTACCTCCATGATCGCAAGACTGGAACTGTCGGCACAGTCAAGGGCAAGAGGAAGGGCATGCCAGGCTACCCAACCAAGACGAAGAAGGTGGACATCTTCCACAAGAAGAGTGGCCCCATCCTCTCCATCCACTGGCATGACCAGCGGAAGGTCAACCTCCTCACCACATGCCACAAGGCCCAGATGGTCGCCACAGGGAAGGTGGACCGAAGAACCAAGAACCCCGTCCAGAAACCAGCTGCTGTCCTGGATTACAACCTCAACATGCGCCTCGTTGACAAGTCCGACATGCAGATGGGCTTCATCGACTGCCTGCGAACATCTTGCAGGTGGTACAAGAAGTTTATCCTGCATACGGTAGATATGTCGGTCCTCAATGCCTACAACATCTACCGTCTGAGGACTCCAGGAGCCAAGAAGTACAAGTCCCTGCGGAAGTTCCACAAGCAGGTGATACTTGAGCTCCTGGCTAAACATGCGGGTACACCAGGGAGGCCACTACAAGGACCAGGCCAGCTGGACAGAACGGGGTGTGCTGAATTTTTCAGGAAGCACCAACTCAACGCCCTTCCTTTCAAAGCACCAGGTAGTAACAGCAGAATCCAGAAGAGGTGCCATATGTGCAGCCACACAACAAGAAGACCCCACAAAACCACAAAAACCACTTGGGAATGCCTCGAGTGTCAAGTTGGACTGTGTGCTGGCATCTGCTTCAACGACTTCCATACTCTAATAAACTTTTGAAGTGGAAGTGACAACAGTGAAAGTGACACTCAAATGTAGGCTAAGAATAATAATATAACTAAGTATAAGTGAAAAGGACACATATAAGTTGTTGTTGTTGTTGTTGTTGTTGTTCCCCAAGCTGCCTGGCAGAACAGCCCCAAGGCCCCGAGCAAGGCCAAGGCCATAACCGAGCGCCCCCACAGAACCCTCCCTGCCGACCACAATAAAGCCTGGGTGACCGAAGCCACTCCATGGCGGGGAGCTGAGGAGGGTGCGGAAATGCCCGGGAAACCAAAGACCCACCCAGGGCCCTGTACCCCTCAGCAATTATGAAGAGAAAGTTGAGGGGCAAAGGAAAAATGTGACGCTTTGGCTTCCAATCTTGGTAGATTGGGAGGTCAATCCACGGAAGAGACGCCGTCACTTGAGATCTAGAAAATATATAAGTAAAAGGAACAGTCAGACTAAGCTATGGGTATGGCAGAGATCGCTCAGTTCTCACTCTGATAGACCAGCCCATCACCACATGACTAGAACCCAATCCTCTCAGCATCAGCTAGGAAAGGCCCTAGAAAGCCACCTTTGGCGGGGGGATAGCTCCCCTATTTCAACCCCTTTCGGGGTTGGGCACCCGCCACACACATATAAGTAATAATAAGTGCCTTCAATAACAATATGAACAAGTGAAAGTGACACTAAAATATATATTTCTAAAAATAAATTAGTGAAAATGACACTCAATAAGCCTAGGCCAGTCAAAGTGACAGTATAATAATAATAAAACTAAGTATAAGTGAAAGAGACACACACAAGTAATAATAAGTGCCTTCATAACAATATGAACAAGTGACAGTGACACTACATATATTATTAGCTTACCTAACAATACATAAAAGGGGAAATGACACTATCAATTATCAAAGTCCAGTGAAAGTGACACTATAATCATAATAATAATAATAAAACGAAGTAATAAGTGACAGAGACACAAATAAGTTCATGTAAATAACTTTATTGAGTGAAAATAACATAATAACTATAATACATTGCATAATAAACAATAAAACACTATCAAATCGCTTCCCGGCATAATTGCGGGTGGAGCGACGAGTGCAACTGGGCGTCGTAGCCGGGGCCGCGGTTGAGTGTTCGGACGCGCCGAGGTAAATACGCGGAAAAACTTACCTCCACTTCCATCACGATCACTCCGGAACCAGTTGAGCTAGAGAGCTCTACTCAACGCCATTCTACGCAGCAAGGTAAGGCGCCCATTTTTATATATGTTTGATTAATGTAGGTAATATATTAAGCGAGATTAACCTTAGTTTACTTTTGTTGATATTCGGCCAGATCGCCCGGATACGAGCTCCGTCCTTTGGAGAGCCGGCCCGGGCCAGGAGGGTTAAGATAGTGTCAGGAAAGTATGATGAGGATGTGTGTGAAGGTATCTTCTTGATGCGGGAGGGAACAAGAACGAGAGGACACTCTAAGAAAATTTACAAAGAAAGAAATAGGTTTGAAAAGGCAAAGAACTCATTTTGTGATAGAGTGGTAAATGAGTGGAACGCGCTGCCCCAGTATGTAGTCGATTCCGAATCAATAAGGAAGTTTGAAAGTAATCTTGATAAAGCATGGGGAAGACAAGATTTGAAGTTTGATTATAAAGCAAAAATACAGAATAGTAAAAATGTTGCGTCTGCTGCCGCCGCCGCCAACACAGTGAACGACCGCAGTAGTGCAAGTACTGGCACTGAGCTGGATACACAGGCCTAGTTTGCCTTTTTCCAGAGGATCTACTGTAAGAAACTGTAAGAAACTGTAAGAAACTGTAAGAAACTGTAAGAAACTATCGGTCTTAAGATCGTTGGATAAAGGGGAAAACGATTTGGGATGGATGTAGAGTTCGGGCGTACGGTCGTCATTGTTTACATAGGGCGATCGCCGCGCTCGCCGCGCTCGCACTTACGTTCCCGTCTATTTCGACGCTATATTTTCTGCTATTTGCCCCCTGTCATTACTACCGGTACATGAATACTAGGTTAGGTTAGGTTAAATTAGACGGGAACATGATGGGAAAGGTCTGACGCCACTACGCGTAATGTTGTTGTTGTTCCCCAAGCTGCCTGGCCGAACAGCCCCAAGGCCCCGAGCATGGTCAAGGCCATAACCGAGCGCCCCCACAGAACCCTCCCTGCCGACCACAATAAAGCCTGGGTGACCGAAGCCACTCCATGGCGGGGAGCTGAGGAGGGTGCAGAAACGCCCGGGAAACCAAAGCCCCACCCAGGGCCCTGTGCCCCTCAGTAATTACAAAGAGAAAGTTGAGGGGCAAAGGAAAAATGTGACACTTTGGCTTCCAATCTTGGTAGATTGGGAGGTCAACCCACGGAAGCGACGCCGTCACTTGAGATCTAGAAAATATATAAGTAAAAGGAACAGTCAGAGTACCGGTAAGCTATGGGTGTGGCAGAGATCGCTCAGTTCTCACTCTGATAGACCAGCCCATTACCACGTGACTAGAACCCAATCCTCTCAGCATCAGGTAGGAAAGGCCCTAGAAAGCCGCCTTTGGCGGGGGGATAGCTCCCCTATTTCAACTCCTTTCGGGGTTGGGCACCCGCCCGCGTAATGTAAACAAAGATGGCGGTACGCCCGGTCACTACATCCTACCCAACGATTTTTGCGGAGGTTGAAACTAATGTCAATCCCTATATAGGCCTATTGATGCAAATAAACTAAAACTATAAAAAAAATAATGAAAATAATTGGTGGGTGGCTTCGTAATTGTTTAATCGAAGGCCTTTTTTTCTAGTTATTAAAAACGTATTCTATGGTGTATTATATGATATATAGAAGCAATAGAACTGTTAAAATTACCTGGGAAGTGTATATTAAACCAAATACTAGTGTGCGGTATTAGAGTAAGTCCACGGATGTGTGTTTACATTTTGGGTATGGAGCGACCTGTTGCCAGCTCCGTTGTATGCGTATTTCCTTAACCCGGGAGCTGCGGGGAGACTCTTAAGAGTTCCCCCGGCGCACTGCGGGGAGACTCTTAAGAGTCAGAGAAAATAAAAATCAACTTTTGACATCGAAAAAAAAAAAAAATTTTATATTTTTTTTTTTATTTTTTTTTTTTTTTTTGGCCCCTGGGCCATGCAAAATCTCAGTCCTCTACCTCCCCTCCTTCCCCACTTTCCTCCTCTCCTTCAGTTATCACCTATTTTCCCTGTTATTCCCTTATTCTGAGGTATATTTTCGTGCTAACATTAGAAATCCGATTGGAGGGTGTGGTCATCACTGATAGCAAGCGAGTGCAAGAGAGAGAGAGAGAGAGTATCGATCGACTGTGTCTCAGTGGCCTTGGGGGAAATTGGCGGGAAAGCAGATTGCCTCACCCATACATTATACAACTCGCGGGCTATATCTCCGATTTTGACCATCCAAACGCTGTTTTCACTCGTTTTATTGTTGTTTCAGGTTAATACCTTTATAATCAACCCATAATAGGCGCAAATGATTAAGTATTAATGCTATTAATGGCACAATGAATATTTTAGTGACGGAAACACCTCAAATACGTCCGCACAGGGGGACGTTTCCAATTACCCCCATGCGCACTTCAGAGGTTAATTGACCGACCGTAATTGTTTAATCAAAGGCCTTTTTCGTAATTGTTTAGTAGAAGGCCTTTTTTTCTAGTTATTAAAAACGTAGGCTATTCTATGTGTATTATATGATATATAGAAGCAATAGAACTGTTACAATGACCTGGGTAGTGTATATTAACCCTCGTGGCCCGGGCTGGTCCTCCAAAGGACAGTGTGGGCTACCCGGGCGATCTGGCCGAAAAACGTCTAGGCCTAGGCTACCGTTTTTTATTTTATTTTAACTGCTAGAAATTTCCCACGCATCTATAAACGTAGTGCGGTTTTCAATCTGTAGACTGGCGTTGAGTAGAGCTCTGTAAGTCAACTGGTTCAGTTGTATTTACCTAATTGTATTTACCTAATTGTAGTTTACAGGAGTTGAGCTAAGCTCGTGTTGTCCCGTCTCTCAGTCTACTTTTTATCCAATTTTTTCTTGAAAATATGGATGTTCCTTGCCCCTACCACCTCCTCCTCCAGCCTATTCCATTTGTCAATACATCTATAGGGGAAGCTAAACTTCCTGATATCGTTCTTGCAGGTAGGTCTTTTTACTTTGTAGCTGTGGCCTCTAGTTATTCCTGTATCCATAATTAATATATCCTCCCTATCCAGCCTCTCCAGCCCCCGGGTACATTTGTACATCATTATCATGTCTCCTCTCTCTCTCCTCTCTTTTAGACTCGGTAGATTTAATTTGTCTAGCCTCCCTTCATATGGCAGTTCTCTGAGACTTGGAACCAATCTAGTGACTGCTCTCTGGATTCTTTCTAACTTGTGAATATGCTTCTTTAGATGCGGGGACCACACCACTGCTGCATACTCCAATCTTGGTCTAATCATACTCTTCATAATTTTCGCTACCATGGTCTCATCCAAGTAGTTCAGAGCAACTTTCATATTCCCGGCCATTGCATACATTCCGCTAAAGAGCTTGTTAATATGTTTCTCTGGCGACAAATTATCTTGTATAAGCAACCCTAAATCTTTTTCTTTTTCGGCCTTGCTAATTATATTATCTCCCATCCTGTACTCCCAATTTGGTCTATTCACACTTCTTCCCATATTTAACACATGGCATTTACTTATATTAAATTTCATTTTCCACTTGGTGCTCCATTCGTATATTTTATCTAAATCCCCTTGCAGCTCCTCACAACTACTTTTATTTGTTATGTCTCATAATTTTTACATCATCTGCAAACATTGACATGTAAGAGTTTATGCCTATCGGCAGGTCATTCACGTACATAAGGAACATGAGAGGTGCCAACACAGATCCCTGCGGCACACCACTCTCAACTTTCCGCCACGATGAGTAAGTTCCTCTAATGTTGGTCCTCATTTCCCTATCTGTTAAATAGCTCTCCATCCATTTCAGCAAACTCCCCCTGACACATCCTAGCGTCTCAAGCTTAGATAACAATCTCTTATGTGGTACCTTATCGAATGCTTTGGAAAGGTCTAAGTAGACGCAGTCTACGATGACGATTTCAGTGGAGCGAATTTTGCCGTGATGTTGACAATAATCGGAGCTTTTCAGACACTAATTTTGTCTTACGTCACAACAATAACATTGATCCGACGTCTCCTTCTTGTTTTCGGAGGTGCGGTGACGCAACGATCGGCTTTGTTTACATGCGTCGGACGCACGGCGTTCAGACCAAGCTGAATAGGCTTTCAAGCTTACTGCCTATTAACAGGACACCCGGGCTCCTGCCTTTCTTTTGTGGTGTCCTTTTAACAGGACACCCGGGCTGGAAGGTTTAAACCAAATACAAAACTTTGAATAATGAGGTAAGAGATATGTTTTTTATCACTTTTCAACCCAAGACCAGCGGTGGTCTGGGGGCGGCAGCCTCAGGATGCCCAGGTTAGCTTAGCTTAGCTTAGGTTAGGTTAGGTTAAGTTATGTTAATGACCAGCTATGTAAATACAGTAGTGTATATTTGGTTTAGTCTGTGCTCAAAAATCCATTTTCTTTAGGAATCTCTCCCCCTCCAAGGCTCCACCCTCCTACTGCTCTTAGTTTTGTATTTGGTTTAATATAGCCTACACTTCCCAGGTCATTTTAGCAGTTCTATTGCTTCTAGGCCTATATATCATATAATACACCATAGAATACGTTTTTAATAACTAGGCTAGAAAAAAAGGCCTTCGATTAAACAATTACCGGTGGTTTCCTTAATATTTTCCGACTTTTCTTTCACCTTCGTAGGCTAGGCTAGGCTATAATCGACAGCCAATTTTTTTTTTTTATTTAGGCCTACTAAGGGATTAGCCTAGGCTAGTACTCAACCAGCGGGGGTGTGGGGGCGGGAGCCCCCACCCATAATACTAGGTTAGTTTTTTACAGTACCCGGTAGATCCTCTGGAAAAAGGCAAACTAGGCCTGTGTATCCAGCTCAGTTAGGTTAGGTAATGTTAGGTTAGGCTAATGTCTTTTCAAATCACTATCGGGGGGCGTGTCGCAACATCGATCGATAGGCCTAGGCCTAATGGGGAAAATAGGTTTTCCCGAGATTTCTAATGAATTACAAACACTAGGGCCTATACAGGCTAGGCCTATTGATGCAAATTAAAAAAAATTGTTTATAAAAAACACTCGGAAAATTTGTGGTAGCCTAGGCCTATTAACCCTCTCAGACATATGACGCAATTTTGAGCCGATTAGGGATACTTTAAAGTCTTTGTTACCATCAGGGGTATTTAGAAACCTTTAGTTTAGTTACTTCAACCTCTGCAGTTGTCTTTGAGTTAGCTGTGGGCAGAAAACTAATTTTGGAGAGGTAATTATAAGAGTGAGAGAACTCTATTTCTTAATGCTAATCTGGCAACCTCTGCGTCATATGAGTCTGAAGGGGTTAAAATAAAAAAAATCCACTTTTTCCCTATAGCCTAATTATTAGGATTAGGCTAGCCTATTATAGAATTTATAGATATTTACGTGCTGTCTTAGCTGTTATGATGTCTGCAGTGCAGCACTAGAGAGTATGAGAGCGACCGGGCACCGACCGCGCTGGTGTAGTGACGTTGCTGGCTTGCTGCGTCTCGGACTAGGCCTATAATCTCTGGTCTCGGACTTCCGCCCGGGATCGCGCCCACGCTCGGCGCATTAAAGATTTTTCACAAGCACTGAGTCGTTACCATCCCTCATGAGCAAGGAGATGGGGTAGTAGTAGCCTACAGGACCCCAATGGAAATACGCCTAATCGGCCTTATTGGGCTATCGTTAGCTAGCTTTAAGAACTATTATTATTTGGGAAGCCAAAGTTGGCCTGCAGTACCAGATAATCGTGCGATCCCTTCGACGAAGGACTCTATGGCACGCGTACCCCTGGCCCCGATCTTTTGCCATATAGGACTCTCACGTAGGATTCTCACGTGAAGGTGATACCGCCAGTTGCTTCCTTGTGCGAATCTCTCGTACGATACCGTCGGACGTATGGTTGGTAAGCCTGTCAAACTCGCCGCGGTGCATTTCTTACGGTTGGTATACCTGAGGAACGTTTTGTTTACAAATTACTGCCTCGGGGCTCGGGCAGCCTCACGGGAGTACAGACGGAATCGAATCGTAATAAAGTAATGGTCACTGGTGTATTATTTACCCAGTTTATTGCATTAATCTTATTATTCTGTATTTAGGACATTCTCATTTGATAAAATTATGGTAGCCTAGGCCCTAGTGATTCCCCAGAGGACCATTGAATTTCTCTAGCCTAATTTCCCTTCAACCACCAATCAATTTTTGAGTTTAGGAATAGCCATGGGGTTGTGGTATGGATTTTCGCTGAATAATTGGGTTGTGCTTGGCTCTCTGGAAAAGTGGGTAAAATTCTAGTTTCACGTACACAGCGACAAAAGGGAGGCGCCGTTGTAAAGGCATAGCTTCCCGACCAACTATGAAGATCAGGGAAATTGCTGAATTTGCTGGGTAAAAGACGTAATATAATGATAATAAACTACATTAACGACATTAGCCTAACCTAACAACCTTAGCTAACCTAACCTAGTATTATGTAATAGCTATGGTGCCGCATATGGGGAGATTTTTTTTTTTTTTTTTTTACAATAGGTATAATTCCTTATAATGCATTTCCGCCGCTTTGGACATATATAGGAATTAAGTATGGTATATGACAACTCTAAAGTAGCCATAGAAATTTATGAGTATGCTGTGAAAGCGAAACTAGAATTAAACCGAAAAGTGGCTTGGTTATAATATCAAGCAAGCTTTTCTGTTATATTCAAGCCTAGCCCTGTTCACCTGTTCCAAGTAGATCTAGGTCTATGGCCATAAATCGTGAAATCTAACCTAGCCTATCTCTAACTCAAAAAGGGCCAGAGCTAGGATAGTGGGCTGTAAATTGCCATAGGCTATCTATCCCCTGGCTGACCCTTCCCAAATGGGAAAGGTAAAGCTTTGAGTCCTCCATTTCATAGTAAGAGATGCTTATATTGGACATGGGCTATGAGCAATTTTGATGAGAATTTAGCCTAGGCCTATATTGTTAAGTAATTATCTTGATAAATTAAAACTACTGAAAACAGGGTAGGCCTAGCCTAACCTTAAGAGGTTACCAGGGTTGGATTTTGGACGATGAGTTAGGCATGAGAGGCTAGTGGATTATTTAGTTTATAATAACCATGGTAACCTAATAAAACTAATCTATTCTAGCTATCCAAGCGAGGTAACCTCTGACTCTCCGAGTTTTTCCAAAAATTTAGCAGGGAAAGTGTTTGGATCACACAATTGTTCTCATCGGCTTTAGACATCTAGGGATAGTCACCTATCCTAGCCTAATTATAGAAAAAGATTTCATGGCTAGGCTAAATAGTATTTTTTAATCTCCATGGGACTTGCATATTTAATCAACATGTAGCCTACTCTTTAAACAATGCAAAAAGTGGTAAAAATTGGAGAGACCTCGGACAGCCTTTTAACTAGGCCTAAGCTAGGCCTATAATTATTTTTGGTAACATTCAAGGAGACTACATCAGGACTCTTCTTCTTCTTACCTCTGACCAGGTATAGGCTATCCTAGTGTTTACTAGCCTATACCCATTTGAAAGGACATTAACCTAACCTAACAACCTTACCTAACCTATCCTAGTATTATGGGTGGGGGCTGCCGCCCCCACAGCCCGGCTATTTGACATCTTTGACAGATTTTTGGTGTATTTTTTCTGTGAAATCGGGTTTTTTCAAGTGTCGATAACGAAATTCCTCCATGCGGACTATAATGAGAAAAATATGGCGAGTCAATTGGTCCCTATTTTCTGTTTAATGTTATTTTAATACCACAAATTTTGTTGATATAGCCTATTTGAAGATTAATAATGAATCTATATGCTCTAAAGAGTATAAGAAAATTTGTTTTAACCCTCGGCGAAACCTAATAAAAAAGTATGGTATTAAAATGTCTTTGGCAAGAATGTTAAGTGTGGGCGTACCGCCAGCCTTATTTACACTACGCGTAGTGGCGTCGGACCTTTCCCATCATGTTCCCGTCTATTTTGACTGCCTTTGGATATAAAAATACATTAGCCTAACCAAACAACCTAACCTAACCTAACCTAGTATTCATGTAGTAATGACAGGGGGCAAATAGCAGAAAATATAGCGTCTAAATAGACGGGAACGTAACTGCGAGCGCACAACATGACGACCGTACGCCCGATCACTACATCCATCCCGTCTTTTTCGTAACAAGGTTGTCAATACGGCACTTCCAGTTATCGATAGCTCTAAAGATCATATGAAAATGTGTTAAACCCTCGGAAAAACCTAATATTTATTATGTTCCTTCCAACAACCAACTATACTCCTAAAATAGATTAATGAAATTATAAAAGTATGGTAGCCTACTAAAATTTAATTTTCGTAGCCTAACAAGGTTGTCAATACGGTACTTTCCCATTATCAATGTACAATCAAAGCTGAAGATTGCAGAGTAAACACCGTACACTTCATCGACTTTTCTTGCACCATTGTATAATCGACAGCCAATTTTTTTTTTTTATTTACTAAGGGATTAGTACTCAACCAGCGGGGGTGTGGGGGGCTGGGGGCAGCAGCCCCCACCCATAATACTAGGTTAGGTTAGGTAAGGTTGTTAGGTTAGGCTAATCTAATGTCTTTTCAAATCACTATCGGGGAGCGAGCGTGTCTCAACATCGATCGATAGGCCTAATGGGGAAAATAGGTTTTCCCGAGATTTCTAATTAATTACAAACACTAGGCTATATAGGCCTATTGATGCAAATTACCAAATTTGTTTATAAACAACACTCGGAAAATTTGTGGTAGGCTAGGCCTATTAAAATAAAAAAATTCCCTAATAGGCCTAGGGTAGGCCTAAATTGTTTCTAATAAGGCGGATGTAGCCTAGCCTAGTGTCCTTGAACATTATCTTATTTTTTGTTAGGTTAGGTAAAAAGACTTAAGGCTGTCCGACTCCACACTCCACAGTCCAAGGTCTCTTCAATTTTCACCACTTTTTCTTTCAATATCTGGGACTTGTTAACCTAGGTACCCTATTGTTGGCTATTTTAACATAGGCTAGGCCTAGGCCTATTGAATTAAAAAATATAGGCCTAGCCTACCCTACAAAAGTAGGCTAGCCTATAGCCTAAATAGGGACTAACATGTTCTCCCTGATTGGGCTAGGCCTACTTTAAATACTTCCATAAATGAACATAGCCTATATAACTAGTCTGCAGAGCTGACAGGCCCACACACGGCAGATCCCAGTCACACCCATCCTCGTCAATTGCAACTTATTTCAGGAAATAGGGCCTATGCCTCAAACAGATAGATAATAATAGTCACCAAATGAGGATTCCAAGCCAAAAATACAAGCAAGTATAATGGAATGTCGTGAATTTCCTTACCTGGGTTACTGGGTAGTAATTGGGCGAATAAAATCTGATAAAGCGATCTACAAGTTGTCAAGGTAGCTGGCCGACATTATCGACATAGGCCTCAGGTGAATGTGCCTGTACAACGGCTCCTGTCAAGTTCAACATCGTCATTGAAGATATATCGAAAGTCTTTGGAAATGTGCTAATTGTAAGTTTGTAACCCATATTAATATATATTAATAGTTTCGTACATTATGCAATTGATTTGCATTAAAGAATGTCTTCTGTAACCTTTAATTTACGAATTGAAACAATAATACAAATAATAAAATTCAATTAAGGCCGCGTCTCACACAGTACGGCCACCGCTCGACAGCTGCCGACATAGGACGAATTGCACTTTTTCGCCGATTGTAATTGAATCACTGGATCACTGCACGATCCTCGCTGGCACACGATTGCTATACAACAAGCCCTCGACAGTCCCTAAACACTCACACGTCACACAAGTCTGCAACACGACCCTTGTAGAATAAATCGCTGACCAGAGACGCTACTCATTCGACCAGCACACGTTCGTCATACGTTTAAAGCACGTTAAAAGCACGATAATGCCGCTTCTGGTCGTTAACCATACGTTTAAAGTACAACAAACGCACGTACGTTGTACGACAAATACGCCCATCGTACGTCTCCCACGATACTGATACGTCAAGGCAGCCCACTTATATAATGGGGTGTGGCCCCGGCACATTTTAGTCTACCACCGAAGCTCCTACTGTCAACATGGAGGCGCACATGGACGTACTAAACCTCCTTGGGACCACCATGACAGACGACGAAGCGTACATGGCCATAATACACTACAACCAAGCTAATATAAACAACCTCAGATTGCAGCTGTTGTACACCATCGCCCTGAGAAAGTTACGGAGCAAACCAAAAAAAAGCAAGAAACGTAGCTGTCATGTCCGGGCTTGGATCTTGGAAAGACCCATGTACAGCCACTATTATCAACTGATGCAGACTCTACTACAGAACACCGACAAGGCAACGTACAAGTACTACCTCAGGATGGACGAGGACCTCTTCAAAGAGATAGTCCAGCGGCTAACTCCACGCATCGCCAAGCAGGACACCAACTGGAGGAAGGCCCTGGAACCCGGTCTACGCCTGGCCATGACACTCCGCTTCCTTGCCACAGGGGAGGCATACAAGAGCCTGTGTCTTAACTTCAGAGTGGCCCCCAACACCTACTCCATTGTCGTCCGCGAAACCTGTGAGGCCATCATCCAGGAGTACATAGAAGAGGTCATCGTGTGCCCCACAACACCACAGGGGTGGAAGGAGGTCGCCGCAGGATTCGATGAAACCTGGGGTTTTAAACACACCGTAGGGGGCAATCGACGGCAAGCACATCGCCATGCAGCCCCCTGGCAACATGATGGGGTCCTACTACTACTGTAATGCCCTCGAAAATATCCCGCAACCCCAATAATGTACTACCAGAGTTGACGTCAGGTATAGTGTAAAATAGTCGTTGATGGGAAGTCCAATAAACTCATCACGTGAATCACCACGAGACTATCACCTGGTTCTTACAAATCGGACTAAGGTTACTATACTTTTGTACGTCCGTGGTAGTACAGTGGGTTAGCGCGCGGGCCTGGTTGACCTATGATGGTCATGGTCACTAACCAGGGTTCGAACCCCACCCAAGGCATCTCAAAACCTGTGGGTTTTTAGGAGGGTTAAACTCCCTTCAGAGGTTCGAGCCCCGTGCCAGGCACCAGGAAAGGTTGACCCAAAGTGTGCCTGGGGAGTTTGCAGGACAGAAAAATTCCCTTCACACCCAGCATTTCATTGGTGGCAGTCACGGAACGTGATCTGGTAGCTACATAGAGCACCCATCACGCGGACCCTAACAATATTGAGTGTAATGCCCTCGAAAATATCCCGCAACCCCAATAATGTACTACCCGAGTTGACATCAGGTATAGTGTAAAATAGTCGTTGATGGGAAGTCCAATAAACTCATCACGTGAAACACCACGAGACTATCACCTGGTTCTTACAAATCGGACTAAGGTTACTATACTTTTGTACGTCCGTGGTAGTACAGTGGGTTAGCGCGCGGGCGCGGGTTTAGTGTTCAATTGTTTCGTTATGTTACATCTTTGATTTATTATGTTAACATATGTTCATTATTAATTTTTTCCCAAGTTGATTTTTTCTCATAATGATAATGGTTTTATCTTTCATCGTTTTTTTTATTTTTAAGGTTCATTTTATATATATTTGTACTTATATTGCTTTTATTTGCATAGGTCTTTCCATTATTACAGAACATAGAGTATATAAAATATAGTATAACATAATTTATTCGTAGGAAATATCAGACAACATTAAAAGTACAATACATTTATTTATAAAAATACAAAATAAATTTCATATGTTTGTGTGGGTGTCCTGGTGTCAGTATAATGCGTGTATGTGTACATGTGAAAACTTATTATAGAAAATTGTTGGAGCCCGAATCCAGGAACCTCTCAAAGGAAGTCAGGTCGCCCATTCTTTGGTTTGAGTGTGTTGAATCAAGGTTGACAGGGGTTGCCTCAGGACGCCCGTAGTTTGGGGTATTCGATTTCCAGCTGCTCCTAGGGGTACTAGTCTATGAGTAGCGAGGTTGAATCCAGATGGCCCTGCCACGTTAACGACTCGTATGTTGGCTGTGGTGGTGCTGGTGGGTGAATGGGCGCCTGCTGCGGTGGACACACCTCAGAAATGGTGAACCTGGGCAATCCTCCTAGGCCTCGGCTGTAGGCCTTCATCGCCTGGACCAGCTTCATCGCCTCGGTCATGTAGTGTTCAATGAGGCGATGATCCATGTTCCCGATCCCTGTGGTCATGAACTGGTGGAACTGCTTTAGCTCCTGGAGATGACGATTCTCTGGCCGCTGTGCCGCCTTCCACTCCTCGGCGAACAGGGCATTGCGCTGCTCTGCCTCACGCAGCTGTGTGTAGAAATGTTGTTATTAGACATATGACCAAAATACATTCAAATAACACCTTACAGTACATAAAACAGAAATGCCGGTTCTCCACCTCTCCAAGCTCTGAAAATGGTGTGGTTACATGAATAGAAACAATACATGCATTCATACTCCAATACACCTACACAAGGTAATTTTTCATGTGTCTGTATGTATCTATGTATGTGTAATTGTGTGTGTGTGTGTGCGTGTACGTGTGCGTGTGTGTGTCTGCATTGTGGCCGGGTGTGAATAAATCTTGTGTTTTGTTCAAAGTTATAAAAAATTGTTATAATAATTTACCTTCTCCATCAACTCCTTTTCAGCCTGGGTTCTCAACGAATCTTCCAGGGCCTTCGCCCACTTGATTGGCATCTGCTTGGGGGCCACAGCTGACACCTCTTGCGGGTTGTCAGGGTCATCCAAGACCTCAGCCACCACATCCACCACCTCAACCACCTCGCTGTTGACATCCGGCGAGGTGACCTGGGATGCCGCACGGTACAGCTGTTGGGGAACCATATATTATTAGGTTTAGTCTGTGGTCAAAAATCCATTTTCTTTGGGAGGGGGCCATACTCTAAAACAATTACCCACAACTCTCCCAAATATACCTGGCGAGGGTACCTCGCTATGAACCTGTCGTACTTTATAATTTACAAACAAGTATGTATCACAATTTAAAAATAATGTGTCAATCCCAGTAGTAACATGTATGCCTTTGAATATGCCTAAATACTCATAGTGAAACGTTTACGACCCTTCTATCATTTATAACCGGCATTTATTATTATTTGTTAATGTACTGAATTTGCTTATAGCATTGATTGGAAATGTTAAAATAATAAAGTGGTTAATATTAGTTGTGCGGGTGATCAAACAGTATGCCTACATATTATGAGTATTATAGACTATATCAATAAATGTTTTTATTTGGAACATACCTTGCTTTTATGGCTGGGGATCTCACGATGTGTGGACGGAGGAAACTGAAGGCTTCTTTGATCCACATCTCCCTCTCCGTCAGCTCTTTCGCCCCCTGGCCAGACTTGAGCTGGATGAGTTTGGCGAAACGTGTCCGCATGCTCTCCAGCCACTTGTGAAGAGACTTGACTGGAAATAATCGAATAATAATTTATCAACATGTACCATTCACCTTATTTGTTAAACTGTATTAAACAATGTCACAACTCACACTCTGATTACAAAATTGGTCATATTTAATGTGACAGGATTACTGGTGTACACATTGTTCATTGGTATGTCGTAAGACTACTAAACGATGGGAAAATAATAATTAACAAGGTTGTTGTTCGTATTTCATTTGACCCGTGGGCCGTGGCCCCATCGCAGGTACCCTGCTGATATTACCATGCCAAACACAATTAACTCATCTATGTCATTATTGATACATCTGCCTTTCTACCATTCCTAAAAAACATTATCAAAGGCTTGGTCAGTACATTGTTTATATATAATAACACTCAAATAATAAAGGCACTTTAACTCACCAGTTATGTTGATCTTAGCTGCAATCTCCCGGTGCACTCTGTCCTTCTTCTCTCTGTCATGGTAGGCCTTCAGCTTCTTGTTATACAGGAGCTCATGCTCCCTGTACCATTCTGCCACAATCATCTTATCTTCAGAGAGGATGGAGTAGACCCGCTTCCTCTTGGCACTTGGCTTGCCCTTGTCATTGCTGGTTTGTTGGCTGCCGTTTGTGGGTGATGGCGTGATTGATTCTTGGTCGTCATCGGATCCCTCCCCTGTGGGCTTTCAGGCGTGGTGATGGGGAAAGCTCGCGACTGGGGCCTGGTGGGGTGGTCAATGGTTGCCCACACTCTTGTAAATCATTGTCCTCCTCTTCTGTCGATGATTCTTCCTGTGCAGGGGCGTCGCCTTCATCATCTTCGGGCGCAAACAGGTCTTCTGATTGCTGAGGGGGGGCAATTAACTTCATATTCTTTAGTCCTCTGCCCACCATGCTTGTTGTCTAGGCTGGAGTAGGTATTGGGCTTCCGTGGGGCTGTAGAGAGAACTGACTGTTCGTCCTCCAGTCACGTCAGTTTTATGGCCGGGCACAGCCGCGCTGCCACGACGTATGATGAACGTGGGAGGCGTGGAAAATTCCTGGGCAGAGCGTGTGTTGGGCCGCACCCTGTCCACACAGCCACGATGCGCCACACACGTTCAACACGATTTAACTGACAATGGTCCTGTGCCTGTCGTACATTTGACGTGTATTTAATGTGTCGATCCTGCGCTGTACGTGTCGGATATACGATTTATTGTGTTGTGATCGTACTCTAATGAAATGGAACGTTATTATATCATACGATAAACACGATTTATTGTAGGGTGGTTGTGTAAATATCGTGCATTTGTCGAATTATGGCCGTACTAATCGTCTGTCAAAAAAATTGGCCGACCAGAGGACGTCAATGAAGACATGCACAGGATACACGTACGATCGTTGCAAGTCAGTTGCACGTACGTTGCACGTAAATTTTTAACGGTTTTTCCTGCCGACAATCGGCCCCAAAATAGTGCAGCCACTATTTTTTGGCCGATCACCGCCGACCATTTCCGCGCCACTCGACCACCCCTCGCCTACCACGATACGAGGCGATTTTTTACACGATCACAGACGATGTCAGAGGATCAAGGAAAAATTCAAATATTTTGAAAAAATCGGCTGTGGTCGGTGGCTAACGTACTGTGTGAGACACGGCCTTTAGCAAACGAAGGGATCCGACGACCATCGAAGAGGGGAGGCGATGTACGTAGCTCTAAAACATGACGTCACTCACCATCTGCGCATGTGTGAGAATCTATGGTGAGTGATGTCATGTTTTAGAGCTACGTACATCGCCTCCCCTTAGGTATGGTAACACACACAGATCGAGTTGCCAACTAACACCAGACTTTTGCCTTGCTCGAATATATATACAGTATATACGTTAATTCTCGGTAATTTCGTGACATATTCCATTAAGACTTCGTTCACAGATGCACTCTGATGTTGTGTAAGCGCCAATTACTATTATGTGTAAATAAAGCGGTAAATTAGGAAGAATACTTCGTATTGAAGGTATTGCCTTGCCTCTAAAACTGCTGTGGAACAAGTCCCTCCAAACTGGATATGTACCACAATCCCTAAAAGAAGGTACCATCACACCAATCCACAAAGGGGGTAGTAAAGGCATAGCCAAAAATTACAGACCAGTGGTGCTGACGTCACATCTTATTAAAATCATAGAAAGAACAATACGAGTTAAGATGGTCAGCTACCTGGAAGATAACGAGGCATTCAACAAGGGTCAACATGGCTTTAGACAAGGCCGCTCCTGCCTTTCACAACTACTATCACACTACGACAAAATCCTACAGGATATTCAAGACGGAGAAAATGTAGACGTCATATATCTAGATTTCGCCAAAGCTTTTGACAAGGTGGACCATGGGATCCTTCTACATAAACTCAAATCACTGGGAATAGGGGGAGACCTTGGAAGATGGCTCCACAGTTTCATTACCAACAGAAAACAAAGAGTCACGGTTCAAGGAAGCCTATCAGAAGCAGGTGGGGTCATCAGCGGTGTCCCACAAGGATCAGTACTGGGGCCTCTCCTATTCCTCATCATGATAGGAGACATCGACAGGGACCTGGAACACTCTACAGCCTCATCGTTTGCAGACGACACCAGACTCATGAAGAAAATCACCTCACAACATGATGCACAGCTACTACAACAAGACTTGGACAAAATCATGAAGTGGTCAGAAGAAAACAACATGGCCCTAAACGGAGACAAGTTCGAGCTTCTAAGGTACGGGAACAAGAGAGCACTACAAAACGCCACCAACAACAAAAGTGGACAGCAAGAAATTACCGCCAAGGACACAGTGAAGGACTTGGGAGTAAATATGAGCAGTGACGCCATTTTTTCCCAGCATATTACCAAAGCCACAACAACAGCAAAACAAATAGCAGGCTGGATCCTGAGAACCTTCCACACAAGAAATGAGAGGTGTATGTTAACTGTGGAAGTCACTGGTCCTACCACGACTGGAGTACTGCTCTCAGCTCTGGTCTCCCCAAAAAGTAGGAGAAATAACAGAAATTGAAGCCACCCAGAGGACATTCACCAGTAAAATCCATGGGTTTCAACACTTTAACTACTGGGAGAGACTCAAGGAGCTGCAGCTGTACTCACTTCAAAGACGTAGGGAGAGATACATCATCATCTACGTCTGGAAGATTTTGGAAAAAAAAGTACCAAATCCAAACATCCAAGAGACTCAACACCAAAGGCGAGGGAGGCTGTGCTATGTGAGGACTACGCCGGGATCAACGCAAAAAATCAAATCCCTGATCCATCACAGCTTTGCATACAATGGAACCAGACTGTTCAACTGTATACCAGCCCCTCTCAGGAACATGTCCGGGGTGTCTCCAGACACCTTCAAGAAACACTTGGACATGTGGCTGGCCAAAATACCGGACCGGCCACCAACACCAGGATACCCCAGCGCCAACTCCAACCGACTTCTGGAATGGAGAGTGGAAGAAAGGGAGCTGCCTGGTTGCAGTGGAGCCCCAGCTCAACTGTGTCACTAACGGACGGAATACAACAAAGTGTAACAAAGTGTAAAGTGTATTGAGGGATACGTCTTTACTCAATATTTTTTTACACGAGTTTCCGATCACTAATAAAGAAAACGGTTGTTGGCGATATTATGGAATACGTTTTCTTCTTTTAAATGTCCTAGTAAAAATAATAGATGCAATTAGACAGATAGGTGATATAAAAAGGTAATCTAATTGTATTAGTGGTATAACCTTATTAACCCGGGAACTACGGGGAGACTCTTAAGAGTTCCCCCGGCGGACTGCGGGAAGACTCTTAACCTCTGAAGTGCGCATGGGGGTAATTGGAAACGTCCCCCTGTGCTGACGTATTTGAGGTGTTTCCGTCACTAAAATATTCATTGTGCCATTAATAGCATTAATATTTATCCATATGCGCCTATTATGGGTTGATTATAAAGGTATTAACCTGAAACAACAATAAAACGAGTGAAAACAGCGTTTGGATGGTCAAAATCGGAGATATAGCCCGCGAGTTGTATAATGTATGGGTGAGGCAATCTGCTTTCCCGCCAATTTCCCCCAAGGCCACTGAGACACAGTCGATCGATACTCTCTCTCTCTCTCTTGCACTCGCTTGCTATCAGTGATGACCACACCCTCCAATCGGATTTCTAATGTTAGCACGAAAATATACCTCAGAATAAGGGAATAACAGGGAAAATAGGTGATAACTGAAGGAGAGGAGGAAAGTGGGGAAGGAGGGGAGGTAGAGGACTGAGATTTTGCATGGCCCAGGGGCCAAAAAAAATAAAAAAAAAAAAAAAAAAATATAAAAAAATATATTTTTTTCGATGTCAAAAGTTGATTTTTATTTTCTCTGACTCTTAAGAGTCTTCCCGCAGTGCGCCGGGGGAACTCTTAAGAGTCTCCCCGCAGCTCCCGGGTTAAGAGTAAGGGAAAACAAAAATCCATTTAAAACACCCCCAAAAAAAAAAAAAAAAAAAATATTTTTTTATTTTTTTTTTGCCCCTGGGCCATGCCAAATATCACTCCTCCACCTCCCCTCCTTCCCCACTTTCCTCCCCTTCTTCAGTTATCACCTATTTTCCCTGTTATTCCCTTATTCTGTGGTTTATTTTCGTGCTAACATTAGCGAGTTGGTAGCAGGGCGTTGTCATCACTGTTACCAAGCGTGGGAAAGAGCGAGAGAGAGACTATTGTGGAACAGTGTCTCTCCAGACAAGGGGAGGGGTGGAGGGCAGGGAGGTTGCCTCAGCCATACATTATGTAACTCCCGGTCTGTATCGCCGATTTTGACCATCCAAACACTGTTTCCACTTGTTTTATTGTTGTAACAGGTTAATACCTTTATAATCAACCTATAATAGGCGCATATGGATAAGTATTAATGCTATTTATGGTAAAATAACGATGTTAGTGATGGGAACAGCTCAAATACGTCAGCACAGGAGTGTGGTGTCTCATACCCCCCATGCGCACTTCTTAGGTTAAGGAACTGTACCTACAAGCAAAAACGTATTATGATATAAATACGAATGTCGTTCTACTGTGGAGTCAAAATGGCATCTTTGTGGTAACCTGTGTCTAGGACTCTACAATATACCCTTACCATTTTTATAGCTCACAAAGGGCTATTCGTGTGACCATACAGTAGTGCCAATTTAGCATACTTATTGCTAGATCTAGATGTATTTATTTCCATATAGTAGCATTTTCTTGCATCTAGTGATATGAATTGTAGTTATATCTTAGGAATATTATTGATAATAATCGACATTAGAGAGATCGTGGTATTATACTAGCGATTGTTGCCATTGTATTATCTAGCGACTTTCTAGCAGCTTTTGAGAACGAATGTAGCGCTATTTTGTTTTTCGTTTTGGTAACGAACCGGTTATTTTCTTCTCTTGCATATTTATTATCAACTGTCAAAGGCTGTACTGTAGGTGGGTACAATGACAAGGGTGGAGGTAAATCTGAAGCCATACATAGAATATAAGCTAATTTAGCAAGGATTGGAGCTGGAATGAGTGTAGCATTAGTAACTGTTAAACAAATCCAGGCTAACTTGTGGACTACTGTGAACTGATCTTAATTTCGGCTGTGTTTTCAAAGGTGGCCCTTCACACCCCCTCAAAATAGAAATATCTAATGTAAATTTGTTTTCTATGTTAGGGTAAAAATTATAAAAAAGCAAAGCGCATGTGCATTATATGTCAAATTAACATGCTTTGAAGAGTGACAAAAACAGGATGAGATTTTTGGCGAGCTATGCCCTTTAACCCGGCAAGTGCTGGAAGACTCTTAAGAGTTTCCCCGGGCGACTGCGGGAAGACTCTTAAGAGTCTGGGAAAAAAGAAATCCATTTAAAACACCCAAAAAAAAAAAATAAATAAAAATGTTGGGCCATGCCAAATATCACTCCTCCACCTCCCCTCCTTCCCCACTTTCCTCACCTCCTTCAGTTATCACCTATTTTCCCTGTTATTCCCTTATTCTGTGGTCTATTTTCATGCTAACATTAGCGAGTTGCAAGGGAGCGTCTGTACTCAGCCGGATACCTTACCCTCTACGCATGTGCGAAAATGTAAGCCTCCCTTGGCCCCGCCCCCCGTTCCCTGCGTTTAAATAAACCCTTCCAACCGTTCCTGCCAGCTCGCTCTGTAGTACAGTCACTAGAGTTCCTGCCTGGCATTCAGATATCCAGTGTTTGATCCCACTCGAAGTTTAGTATATTTTTATATTTTTATATTTTTATTTTGTTATTTGTGTTATGTTATATTATATATTATATTAGGGTTAGGTTAGGTTAAGTTAGGTTAATCTAATCTAATATAATATTTGTACATTTTCGGCTCGAAGTTTAGTAGGCCTATATTTTTATATTTTTATTTTGTTATTTGTGTTATGTTATAATATTTAATATTATTGTTATGCCCTGATTTTCTACAGGTTTAACTGAGTGTAGGTGGGTTCGGCAGGACTGGGCTATGGGGCTTCATGCACAGGACACAAATGAAAGCAATAGAGGGCATAAATAATAGCTGAGTAAATGGTTTATAATGCAGCTTTATTCTCCGAAAAATCACTGGTAGAATATTGGTTATATGTGAATTCGAAACAATGGCAAATTTGATAAGTCCGTGTGTACTTCTGGACTTTTATAATCTCTTAGCACTGTTCGCGGATTTGGATAGAGTTCGTTCGCCTCCCACTTCCAACGTTCAGGAATAATTCTTCTGATCACCTGTCCTCAACGATACGTAGGCTATGGAAATCCTTAGTTATCTTGAGCTGGTGTGTCGGGGGTTAACAGCGACTCCGTGGCCGTCCAAGTTGTCCGGTAGTGTAGAGAAGGTTTACAGTTGGGCTAATTTGTCTAGTCGTTGATGACACGTCGTTATGGGGACTCCTACTGAAAGCCTTAAATATTTAGCCTCTGTCATCGGCGTAGCCAGAGAAAACAGTGGATCGAAATAACGTAAGACAATCGGGAGAACGACTTTTCTTACTAATTCTGGCCTTATGAGGAGGTTCAGACGTGCAAACGGCTTCTCGCCTTTCGGTCAAACAGACAATTGTTTGCCCAGGAATCTTCTCGTCGAGTCTTCTCCTAAACTCGCGTAATCCCTTCTAACATAACCAGATCTTTCTACCTGGGACCGGTTATGAGTTATGATTGCTCTTAAGCCCAAAGTAGTGGCGAGCCGGCTGACAATACGCTTATGAGACAATCAAAAATAATTTATGAATCGGTTGTTGAAAGATATAATCTTGCCCCTGGTTTCTCAGTTGCAACAATATATTTGTCAAGGATTGATTCATTCCCTCACTGAGGCACTTGGATCGCGAACACCGCAAATCACTGTATATCCTGAGAGCGAAGCTGGGTAATATATCCACGACTGCGGCACTTCCGTGACGTAGCTTATATCATCTCTAACTGGCTTGTTTTTGGCGCGGAACTATATATATGGAGGGGGGGTTCCTTTGTCTAACTTTTGGATGTCGGAGGGGAATTGGTTGAAGAGGGTAGCATTAACCCGGGAGCTGCGGGGAGACTCTTAAGAGTTCCCCCGGCGCACTGCGGGAAGACTCTTAAGAGTCAGAGAAAATAAAAATCAACTTTTGACATCGAAAAAAAAAAAAAATTTTATATTTTTTTTTTTTTATTTTTTATTTTTTTGGGCCCCTGGCCATGCAAAATCTCAGTCCTCTACCTCCCCTCCTTCCCCACTTTCCTCCTCTCCTTGAGTTATCACCTATTTTCCCTGTTATTCCCTTATTCTGAGTATATTTTCGTGCTAACATTAGAAATCCGATTGGAGGGTGTGGTCATCACTGATAGCAAGCGAGTGCAAGAGAGAGAGAGAGTATCGATCGACTGTGTCTCAGTGGCCTTGGGGGAAATTGGCGGGAAAGCAGATTGCCTCACCCATACATTATACAACTCGCGGGCTATATCTCCGATTTTGACCATCCAAACGCTGTTTTCACTCGTTTTATTGTTGTTTCAGGTTAATACCTTTATAATCAACCCATAATAGGCGCATATGGATAAATATTAATGCTATTAATGGCACAATGAATATTTTAGTGACGGAAACACCTCAAATACGTCAGCACAAGGGGACGTTTCCAATTACCCCCATGCGCACTTCAGAGGTTAAAGGTCTATTATAAAGTTAGCATGTAGGCTGCAATAGGAATTACCTTTTTCTGACATTTACTCTAAGACAAATTATTAATATGAGTTGAGAGGAGGATGTGGGGGAAACAAAAAACTAGTTTGCCCAGCGCCTTTGGACTCAAGCGGTAAGGCAGCCTACGTTAATATTATCTCTAGGATCCTCCTCTGAGTTAGCTGAAATGCTATTAGGAGTCTACGACGGGTTAAGGGGGACTTGGGGGTTAGATAGGAACGGGATAGGAATAGGATTTAGGCTGGAATCGAAAACGTGGAGGTTGGTATGGGTTGTAAATAACCGGAGTTTCTAGCAATAATTTGGCGGGCATGAGGAGGTAGGTAGTCCTACGCGAGGGGGAGATGCTGGGTCTCCTTGAGGGGAGGAAAAAGGGGGGGTTAGCCTCGCGCGCATTAATTAACTGCCCCAGGTTGTAGGGGTGGTTAGTTATGTTAGGCGATAGTTAAAGGAGGTACAAAATAGGTTTGTACTCTCTGTTTACGGAAGCTTGAGAAAATGACTTGCTCGGCACAATTTAACATCCTAATGGCATCTTTTAGAGAGGGAGTTATTAAGCTCAGGTTAGTATGGAAAAACGACAGGGTGGAAAAAAAGGTTACCTGAGCATGCTTGTTACTATGCAAAGTATTGGCGGATTAATGAGAGTTAACTTAGGAAGAAATGACATGCATGAATTGGACGGTATTTTTGCCGTCGTTAATATAAAAGTATAGGACCTGGTTGAATAACTCAAGTTCAATTGTATAACTACTTAGGTGCTAGAACGAATCCCGGAGCATGGGGTAATATACGTTTATCTTCTTAATGGAGAGAAAAACTAGGTGGCTTCCCTAGAGCTCTCTGAGAGGATTGTATTTAGATTTGTTAATTAATCTTATATAAAACAACAGAGATATGAAAACCAGAGTAGTGTGGACTGTGGACTAGAAGGGATGACTGATTAAATGTATAATAGGTGTGGAAAGAGACGGAAAAGGAGGAACACAAGGACGAAGGAAAAAGAAATACTTAACTTACGAAAACGAAATGCGGGTATAAAATGACGGTATTAGTCGTTAATATAAAGCGAATGAACCCTGGTTGAAATGCACGGAATACGATTCGACATGGGCAGTGCCTCTGTGTCAGATCATATCGATCGGGCAATTTTTGGTTCATATAATATCCTAGGCACTAAAACGAAACAGCTGAGCTTGGGGTCGGTGGATGTGACATTTTTATGGCCTATACCCTCTTTCAAGGGGGTGGGAGGGGGGGCATAGCTTCACGCGTTCTACCCCTACAGTTCAGGTAGGGAGTGTGGTTTACTTAGGTTAGAGGATCGTGAAAGAGATACTAGAATAGGTTTGCACTCTCGGTACACTGGGGTTCGAGTCGGAACTGTTACTGGGTTGTGGGTCGGGAGGTTGGTGGGGGACATTCCTTTTGGTGGTATTTTAATTATATTAGGGTTAGGTTAGGTTAGGTTAGGCTAATCTAATCTAATATAATATAATATTTGTACATTTTCGGCTCGGAGTTTAGTAAGCCTATATTTTTATATTTTTATTTTGTTATTTGTGTTATGTTATAATATTTAATATTATATTAGGGTTAGGTGAGGTTAGGTTAATCTAATCTAATATAATATAATATTTGTACATTTTCGGCAGTGGGCGGGGCCAAGGGAGGCTTACATTTTCGCGCATGCGTAGAGGGTAAGGTATCCGGCTGAGTACAGACCCTCCCGAGTTGCAAGCAGGGCATTGTCATCACTGTTACCAAGCGAGTGCAAGAGAGAGAGAGAGAGTATCGATCGACAGTCTCTCTCCAGACGTGGGGAAAAGTGGAGGGGAGGGAGGTTGCCTCAGCCATACATTATGTAACTCCCGGCCTATATCGCCGATTTTGACCATCCAAACGCTGTTTCCACTTGTTTTATTGTTGTAACAGGTTAATTCCTTTATAATCAACCTATAATAGGCACATATGGATAAGTATTAATGCTATTTATGGTAAAATAACGATGTTAGTGATGGGAACAGCTCAAATACATGTGCACAGGAGTGTGGTGTCTCATACCCCCATGCGCACGTCTTAGGTTAACCTCTGAAGTGCGCATGGGGGTAATTGGAAACGTCCCCCTGTGCTGACGTATTTGAGGTGTTTCCGTCACTAAAATATTCATTGTGCCATTAATAGCATTAATACTTATCCATATGCGCCTATTATGGGTTGATTATAAAGGTATTAACCTGAAACAACAATAAAACGAGTGAAAACAGCGTTTGGATGGTCAAAATCGGAGATATAGCCCGCGAGTTGTATAATGTATGGGTGAGGCAATCTGCTTTCCCGCCAATTTCCCCCAAGGCCACTGAGACACAGTCGATCGATACTCTCTCTCTCTCTCTTGCACTCGCTTGCTATCAGTGATGACCACACCCTCCAATCGGATTTCTAATGTTAGCACGAAAATATACCTCAGAATAAGGGAATAACAGGGAAAATAGGTGATAACTGAAGGAGAGGAGGAAAGTGGGGAAGGAGGGGAGGTAGAGGACTGAGATTTTGCATGGCCCAGGGGCCAAAAAAAAAAAATAAAAAATAAAAAAAAAAAATATAATTTTTTTTTTTTTTTTCGATGTCAAAAGTTGATTTTTGTTTTCTCTGACTCTTAAGAGTCTCCCCGCAGTGCGCCGGGGGAACTCTTAAGAGTCTCCCCGCAGCTCCCGGGTTAAGTAGAGCTCTCTAGGTCAACTGGTTCAGTTGTGATGACGATTTCCGTAGAGAGAGATTCGATGCGATATTAGCAATATCAGACAATAGCAAAGTCTTGTTCTTGTTCTCCAAAACAATAACAACAAAAGTCGGACTTCTCCTTCTTGTTTTGGAAGGTGCGCGTCGCTCCGACCGGCTTGTTTACATACGGTTCGACGAACGGCTTTCAAACCACGCTTAATAGGCTTTCAAGCTTACGGATTTTAAAATGACACCCGGGCTCCTGCCCTTCTGCTGCGGTGTAATTTTAAAATGACAACCATCAGGAGGGGTTAAACCTAACGCATGCTTGATACTATTATTCATCGATCTAGGGTCGTTATTATTGAGTCGAAAGTGTTTTTTAGGGATATACAGTAATTACCTTGGGCATCACTAATGATCTTATTAGATATTGCTGAACGTAAAACAATGTCCTGGGCGGCCAGATTTGCGCCTAAATCGTAAATTTGACTACCTATTATCCTTAAGTCTTTGCACATAGATTGGAACATGTCACGTTAGCACTTCTCGAATGAATTTAAGCATGGAATGGCACATAAAATACAAGATAATATATCCCAATTAATTTAATCCTATTAAATGTATTAAGTGTACAAGTGTTAAGTTAAGTATTAGTACACGGCTCCCGACTCTACGAGAAATTACGATTAAAATAAAAATAAGCCAAAATTCATCACTATCGACTCTGCCAAAATTTCGATAAGAGCGAAATAAACTAGAGTCCACAATTCTCGATTTTTAAGTTTTAACAACATACACCAGTGGGCAAGGTGATTAAAGTGTAGGACATCTTACCCTGTTAACTCTATATATATCCTCGTCTGAAATAACTACTTAATCTGATTGAAATATTAAGTGACCTTTAAGCATTCGACTCTTTTCAATATTATCTTTTCCTTTAACGATATAACTATTAGATTACTGTGAAATGAATAGTTACTAAATAGCTTGAATATACCTGACTCCTTCTAGATCCGCGATTGTGCTGGAAGAATAATAAGAGGTTGTATTACTATAATTCTCATGTTTAGCACATTCTTATTCTATATAATAATATGTATCGGTATTTAGAGTGTAAACGAAATAAACTGTTACATAAACTATCTTTTGGTGTTATATGTATCCTCTATTGTATTCTTTGCATGTAACCGATACTATTCCTTCTCCCTTCTAACCTAGGAGTTTGGAGAACAACCAAAATATGGTTTTAAGCCAGCAGGCTGATTGCTTGATTCTACTCTGTTCAGCGCGCATAGTGACTCTGTTTTTGTCGACGTTTTAGTTGCCCGGTTTCGGGGCAAGAGGGGCATGTGTGACACTCTGGCTTTGTGTTCTTTCAGGGAACCAGTCGCACTAGGGGTTATTTGCACTTGGGAATTATGTTGGGGTGATTCATGCATGGATTTAACTTTGGTATTTGGCTTGTTCTGAATCTGAAGGATATTTGCATAGGGCATGTGAGGCTGTTCTGTTATTTCTGGCCTGTTAAGTTCTTCATTATATGCACTGTGATGGTATGTTAACACTGGTTTTAGATATTTATTTTGTATCTCGGTGTACACTTTACTATGTATTTGATAGTCTATTTAAAATGCCCCAGAACGAGAAGCCCACCACGGAAGCCACGAGCGAACACCACCAGGAAACGGGAACAGAAACACCCGAAGGAAAGGCCCACAGAACGAAAGGACCAGGTGACCAAGCCAACCAGTTAAGACAGGCCGAAGCCCGCAGGGCTGAGCAGCTCCAAACCACACCTGCCTATCCCTTCTAACCACTGACCTTTCCCCCACCTCGCGTATACACTACCCCTCGTGTCCTACACCTCTACCTACATGATGATGAACAGGAATACACCTTAATTTAATACACCCATGCCCTGTCCCTAGGTTGAGCCAATGCCAACCAGTTCAGACAGGCCTAAATCTATGTATGTTTTTCCATCCAAGAAGTAATATGTTAACCCCCTGTCTTACCAGACTAAGTTTCTGAAGACCAACCGCCCCCATAAATCTATGTATGTTCTTCCATCCGAGAAGTAATATGTTAACCCCCTAAAATACCTTGTTTTGCCAGACTAAGTTTCTGAAGACCAACCGCCCCCATAAATCTATGTACGTTCTTCCATCCGAGAAGTAATATGTTAAAACCCCATGTCCTAATTGATAAGAAACTATGATACCCACGGGTACACCAGTGTATATATAACCATTATTCCTGTAAGACCTAGACAGAAATGACTGAAGATGTTAGCCACCATGCAGTAACTCTAATTCTTACCCCAACCAGAGATTGTATACACAACCCTCTTTTACCATTGTCTTGACGCATTTCCACCACGAAACAATACCGAAGCTACCCCTACGAACTGCCGCTTTCTTTGGTGTATATGTCATAGAAAACGCAGTTCCCAGGAACAACTAGGTCAGCAAGAAATAGTGTCAGATTAACAGTGTCCATAACCATCGTATTGACGAGTAATAATACACCATGTTTTTCTCTACTTTTATCCACAGTCAAGCACACACCTACAGTTAACCTCCTTTTCCCCACAGCCCCACATCCACATGATTCTATCCTTTCCAGACTCATATACCACCCCATATTGCTCATCCCCCGGTAGCGTTTGGCTAACATACCTTCCCTGTCATTAACCCCCAGGCTACGATACCAACTGTAGTCTAATGCCACCCCTACACCCAGAGACCTTAGGGTCAAACTCCCACGTAACCCCCCTTAACCCTCTCCCTCTCGTTAACCCCCTCACGCTCCTCAACTCCCTTCCGACCTAGCCTCTCCAGCATACCCCCTGAATATCCTTAACTTTTCCGTTACTAACATTTTCAAACCTTTTGTATATATACTCCTATCCAGCCTACCTTCCCCCAGTAGAAAGGAACACCATTAGAACTTTACTAACCTTTTGCATGCCATCTATTCCCTCACTACCCATTCATAACCCTGTACCAAATGATCGTCCGTGCGAGGCTAGCCGCCTCACCAGTGACTAACTTCTATTGCCATACTTCCAGATCAATGTGGCAGAGTTAGCACCAGTCTCCACCACATCCAACCACCCATGCAATTAACAACCTAACCAAGTAAACCAGCTGATCAAGGCACCTTCGGTTTTGGTATTACGAACACCCACATCTGTCTCATAAACAGAGGGTTATTACAAACCCTTGTGATATGGCTAGCCCACAGCCACAGCCGCCCCGACGACCATCACAGAGAAGGGACGCGCCCCTACCCCTTTCACCCACCCGAGGAGGGAGACCCCGACCCCTGCGGAGGTATACCTGACCCCTGTTTTGACTTCCGGGTCATTGCCAGGTAGCACAGGAATTCTTCCTATCAATGAACTAACCATGTATGAGTAACACCTTTACTAACCTCTATTAACCCCCAATAACCTATTAACCTTTCTTGCATACTCCGATAACCAAATTAGCACCTCAGCTATACCATAGAATGAAGACTGAACAATCTAAGAGAGACGCTCCTATCACAGCTGTCCCAATCCTCCTCGCAAAGTAGATCCAGTCTCTCTCCCCTAAATACTTCCAGTATAGCCAAAATAGTACCTCTTACTAAGGCTCAGTTATATCACATTATGAAGGCTCCATATAGCCATGTGCCACAACAGTAATCACCACCTTACCTAGTTCCCGTATCCATTGAGAGCTCAAATAAATCCATAAAAACTCGAGATCCCTATGGCCTACTACTAATAATAATAATAATAATAATATTTATTCAGTTAGCAATTTACAGAGTTGGTACCACATAGTATGTTATAAATATGACATGTACCAGCCTTGCATAATTCCAACTAAGGATAGCCCAATAAGGCCGTTAGGCGTATTTCCATTGGGGTCCTTGTGGGATTAGGTTAGCTGGGGAAATGGGGAGGATAAAGAAATAGATACTTTAGAGAAAGTATTTCTAGGGGGTTATTTTAAGATACCTTACATCCTATAGTAAATATCAGTAATCCATAATCAGTAATCATTTCAGTTTGGTTTGTCTATCTTTTATGTCGTATTTAGTAGTAGACATAAGCTTGGTGCTCCCTTCTCGCAGCTGTCCGGTTCAGGTGTTCCTTCAGGCTACGTCTGAAGGAATACAGTGTTCTCTTTTCACGGACTGACTGGGGTAAGTCGTTCCAGTCTTTGATGGCAGGGTCCAACCGAGCCTATAAACCAAGCTCCAGCCCCCAGTGAAATCAGTTGAAAGATAGACACCAACCAGTGGCTGGCCCCCTTAAGTTGACCTCTAGCTCTGCCCTTGTGTTGTTCCTGAGAATTGAGTTCCAGAGCCGGCAGACTCCGTGGCAGATTGATATAGAAGCATCTGTCCACGTAAAAGACATCTACGTGCACCTTATAACCTTCACATAAACCAGTGGGTATATAAGAGTGTAGCCAGCAACGATCGCCAAGAGATCTGTCTTGAGAACTTCTACATATGGACCATCTGGACGGCCGCGGAACCAGTCGCTAGCCCCCAACCTCACGGACGCAAGATAACCAGGACCAGACCAATCAAATATGATCCAAGATTCACTCTATCAGTACTACAGTGTTACAGTGCTATGTAGAGATTCACTTATTAATATTTCTACGAAGTGGCTATATCTTTGTCCCAGTGTAATTCATATATTTCATAACTTTGTTTAACTCTGTTGGGCACCAAGGAAATACCATTGCTGCTACAACAGAGTGTAACAAAGAAGAAAAATATGACACAATTAAAGTTACAAGTGAAAAAATCAAGGCTGCAATAAGTAGGCTAGATGCTAACAAATCCTGTGGTTTTGATGGTATATATGCTGAACATTTGAAGTACTCCTCCACTCTCCTCTTGGAGAAACTCAGCAGTTGCTTTACCAGCTTTCTAATCCATGGTTTCCTACCAGAATCTATGATGTCCGTTACCTTGATACCAGTAATTAAAGACAAGGCTGGCAAAATTACATCAAAAGACAACTATAGACCTATTGCCCTTGCCAGTATTGTAAGTAAGATACTAGAGTTAATCATTTTAGACAGAATCTCAGTGTATATCTCAACTAATAGTAATCAATTTGGTTTTAAAAAGAATCATGGTACGGACCAGTGCATCTACACTCTGAAGGAGCTAGTGGATGGGTACATCAAAATGAACAGCTCTATTTTTGCATGCTTTCTTGATGCTAGTAAGGCATTTGACAGAGTCTGCCACAATATCCTGTTTGATAAATTAGCAACAAGGGGAGTGCCATCCTATATACTGAGAATCTTGAAGTACTGGTACGCCAATCAAACATTTAATGTAAGATGGGGTAACATTATTTCGGATTCCTTTACAGTAACCAATGGAGTGAGACAGGGTAGTATTCTCTCACCTTACTTATTCAATGTATATATGGATGAATTAAGTGATAAATTGAATAAAGAGCAGATTGGATGTTATGGTGGGAATAAAATCATCAACCATCTCATGTATGCTGATGATCTGGTCATTATTGCACCGTCTTCTGCGGGTCTGAGCAAACTTCTTGATATATGTGAATCTTTTGGTAGTAAACATTGTGTTAAATTCAACCCACTGAAAAGTGCTGTTCTTATATTTAGATCAAAATTACTGTATAAAAGTAAACTGCCAAATTTCTCACTCAATAATCAAATTATTCAAGAAGTAAACAAAATAAAATACCTGGGACACATTATCTCAAACGATTGCTCAGATGATGCAGATATCGGCCGTCAGCGCAGACAGCTATATTTACGTGGTAACACCATCTTGAGAAAATTCCACATGTGTAATTGGGAAACTAAAGTCACTTTGTTCCGGACATATTGTTCCTCTATGTACACGGCCCATTTGTGGTGGAAGTATAAGAGAGCCACCATAAATGGTCTGTGTACATCCTATCATAATATACTCAAGATGTTCATTGGTCTCTCTAAATATGAAAGCACTAGTATGGTGTGCACACTGTTGGATGTGCAGTGCTGTCGGGCTGTCATCAGGAGACTGGTGTACAGCTTTTCGCAGCGACTGCAATCCTCCAGTAACACGCTGATTGTAGCTCTTTGGTCTAGTGATCATATCTATGAATCCCGTATTATATCTCACTGGCAGAAGCTGCTGCACACATAGTATGTACTGTAATGTAATATATAGGTCTAATTGAACTATGAGCAATGATCTGTGCAATAGGTGTTAACCAACATTGAGCAATAGCCTTAGTTAGCCTATCTGTGTTATATTGTGACAAAATGTGATATGTGCTCTATTCTGTAAATAGTCCTACTGTATTTTTTATTTTATTGTGTCTTTATTAATATATCTTTGTGTATAATTATTATCTGTGCTCTGACGAGAAGTGTATGTGATATGGACCATTAGGTCGTACTGTATTTATACTGTATCTATCTTATGTGTCTGGAATAAAGAATTATTATTATTATATGACCATTCCATTAGGAAGTGCTAAGCGTATCAGTGTTTATTAATTAACAGGCGATATTAACTCTCGTAATTACTCATATATCCAGATATTAATACATAACCGTGAAACCCTAGTGATATCTGATGTTCGCCCACTGATTTTGCGTTCTGTGTTTCTGATACAAGAATATAAAACTTAGATCAGTACCCCCTCAGGTTACTAGAATTCCTGTGCTCTAAAATACGCGTGTCTAATCTAGTCTATGAATTACTCCTTGTGCACCAGAGCTACTAGTGATAAATCTAACATTGAATATGAATCTATAAGTAATATTTATGGTCTCCAATATATAAACTTGTGAATAAAGCCAGTGATCAGAAGATTAATACCTGAACGTTGGAAGAGGGAGACTAGGCTCCATCCAGATCCACTTAATGCTAGTTTGTTTAACTTCTATAAATTGTCTTGTACAAATATTCATATCTTCTTATGTGTCAGATTAATCATCATCCAACAACATATAGAAGTGTGTCCCTAAATAAAAGTGATCGTGTGTCGTGTTACCGTGTGTTTATTTTGTGTTCTCTATTCCTCATACCTTGTTTTGTGCATGCAGCCTTCTATACCCAGTCAGTTAGAACTCACATTACCCAAGTTAATCCTGTAGAAAAACAGGGCATAACATTGGCGGCAGCGGTGGTTCTTGATTCGGATAAAAGGTTGCATTGCATTGCAAGTTTGGAACAGCCAGAACACGATAACATCATGGCGCACCGTTCTCACATCCCCATCCCACATTATGATGGGGAAACTTACGAGATCGAAACGTTCATGGACATAGTGAAACCCGTACTTGACCTAGTTTATACCACGGACGTAGAAAAGATAGCCGTGACATTAACGCACCTGGGAAAAGCCGTTTCCCTGGTTGCCTACCAAGTGCACCCTGCTCTCACATGGGACGAATTTCGCCCAATAGTGATAGAAGCCATTAAGCCTTCGTTGGGCGTTTTCGTGGCCCACACCCGTATCCAAGACACTAAATTCGAAGGCGATCTAGATGCCACAGTGAATAAGATCGCCCAACATATAAAAGTGTCTTTCCCCACATTGACCAGAATCCAGCAAGAGCAGCAGATTCTGGTCAACCTTGTATCAATATTGCCCTCAGCAGTAAAAGATCATTTCCGTGTGCACGATTTCGTCGGATATCAAAAAGATCTCATCACGATCCGACGTATTTTGGCTGTGCGCACAGAAACACCCACCCAAATCGCTGTAATAAAGAGGTTTCCCACGCACCCGCAGCACCTCGACCACCAAAACCCCAAGGCCCAAACCTTCAACTCCAAGAATGCCTACCCATCCTCATCCTTCCACAACAGACCGACCTACCCTTCCGGCAAGCCCCAACCCAGTAGGCCCCGGTTCCAACCTACCCAGCCACGCAGAATCTTCAACCGGAACAAAACCTACAACACCTACCAAAGTAAAAACCCTACATTAGTAATTATCAACCCCTATGATTTCCCTGCCTGTAGCGCTCAGTGTGCCCTCCATCAAATTCGTGACTCTGCCAAACCATGCCCCTTTACTCCTCGCATTTCTGTAAATGAAGAGGAGTTGGGACAAGAGGAAGAAATGGAGGAAATGCACACCGGAGAAATAGCCCCTATCATGACCTCAGACGATACCGAGGAAACCCTGGAGGAGGTAGATACCGACTCCCAGGATTTTTAAAGTACCCCCCGCCCACGATGGCCTCGGCGGGGGACGCCATAACTGACCGCACTGCCCCCATTTACTACATGGCCAAAATCAAGGACATTCCTGTCTGCTTGTTAATCGACACGGGAGCTGCCAAGTCATGTTTGTTCAAGTCTTATTATGATCAACACCACCGACTATTTGGCCCCTTGTTACCTACCAAATCAGAACTAATCTCAGCTGCTGATACCTACTTAAATCTCCTAGGAGACACTTTGCCCCTGTCAGTAACTACTCCTGCCCCCCATGCTCGTTGTTATCACCCGTTCACCGTAGTTTCCTCCCACTGTAAACATTACGATGGTTTCCTTGGACTTGACCTCCTTCAAAAACTCCAGGCCCAGGTTGACTGCGGCCAGAGGCTGATCTCATTCAAAAACAAATTCCAACCCAAAGCCTCTGACAAACCAATCATGCAGAAACCTATTCACAAAAAGAAAAAACACCTCCCCCCTCAACAAACTCTGAGTCAGGATTACCAAGTTGCAGCTAGCACTAAGGTAACTCCTAACCCCTCCCCTTGCCCCGAGTTCTCTCAAAATATCACTCATTTCGTTGAAAAAATGCCTCAACAAACGAAAGAAGACAAGTCCAAGCAACTCCCTCTCGGTAATCACCCCATTTCTCCTAACTCTGTCCAGGATCAATCCTCCCATGTTTCCAGGGCAGACTCTGATGTATGTAAAAACCATTCTACCAAATATTAATGTACACGTGTTTCCAGGGAAAATGCCGACCTATGTACCCAACAATGTTTTCCCCATGCCCCCAGAAATGCTCAGCTATTCCACAACCAACAAAATTCCTCTTGTGACAGTTTTCCGTCAGTAGCTCCCTTCCACCCCCACACAATTCACACCCCTAGAAAACTTCAAAACCCCACACTTGACTCGCCCTCTCATGACAGACAAACCCACCAATCCCATATAACCTCTAAACAAACCGTGACTGCCACCGACAAAACTCCCCAAATTCTTCCTGTTAACAACCACAAATCAGTACATCAGTCCTCCACCAATAACCCATGTTCTATACCTCACTCTTCCCCCACCAACCCTCCGCAGTCCCACCAACAAATTCCGTTTTCTAAATAACTCACACCTCACCACGCTGATCCTCCCACACGCGCCATTAATCCCCCCCTCACGCGTGACCCCCACCAAAGTGATTCCCCCCCCCCCCCCCCCTTATGCGTACCGAGCACCTGCTCACCAGTCGATCCCCCACCATCATTAGCCCAGCTGTAGTTCAAGATAAATGTCAAATTCCCCCCCCGCCATCAAAAATGGGTTAACCTTCGACCCATACCCCAAACTCACATGATATTTTCCCCCACTACCACGTCCACCAACCCCAATCGTTGCCTCTTACAACCCGCCATCATTTCCGCTCGCATCAACCACATTCTCGTGGCAAATATCTCTGAAGAATCCCTGACATTACCAAAAGGCCTCATCATAGGAGACCTCGAAACTTTTGATGACCTCCCCATAGATTCCAATGACACCCCTACCAGCCTCAAATTGCCCCCTCTCCCTGACACATTATCCGACCACCAAAAACACAGCATGTACGAACTATTACTAGAGTTCAGTGACGTGTTTGCCCAACAACCCACTGAAATCGGACAGACCGATGTGGAACAACACATCATTAACACCACCGACTCCCCCCATAAGACAACCATCCCGTAGAAAAAATCCCATACAATGCCAGGAAGAGGAACGCCAAGTCCAAGAGATGTTAGAGGCCGGAATCGCTACCCCGTCCATCAGCCCCTGGTCTTCCCCTGTTGTCCTAGTAAAAAAGAAAGATGGGTCAACCCGTTTTTGCGTCGATTACAGGAGATTGAATGACGTAACCATTAAGGACGCTACGCCATTACCCAGGATAGACGATTCCCTTGACTCCCTATACGGATCCAGATGGTTCACTACCCTCGACGTGCAAGCAGGGTATTGGCAAGTGCCTATCAAGGCAGAGGACCAAGAAAAAACAGCATTTTCCACTAGTGGTGGCCACCACTACGAATTTAACGTCCTACCTTTTGGCCTCTGTAACGGACCCGCCACTTTCTCCCGTTTGATGGAAGCGGTATTACATGGCCTGACCTGGGAAACCTGCCTAGCGTATCTAGACGATATTATTGTGTACTCACAAACCTGGGAAGAACACCTCCTCAGGTTGAGACAAGTTCTTCAAAGAATCCGAGCCGCCGGGTTGAAATTAAAACCCTCAAAGTGCGAGATTGCACGAAATAAGGTAGATTTCCTCGGCCACGTAATATCTGAACATGGTATTGCACCAGACCCAAAGAAACTTCAAGCCATACAAAACCAACCCCCACCCACCACCGTTAAAGGAGTACGTTCTTTTCTAGGTTTAGCCACATACTACAGACGTTTCGTCCCACACTTTGCCGCAATAGCCACCAACTCACCCACAAGGACACCACATTCACCTAGACACCTGAAAGAGACCTCGCTTTTAACACTTTGAAACAAAAGCTAATCCAAGCCCCTATTGTCGCTTTCCCTGATTACCATAAACCTTTCCGTCTTTATACCGACGTATGTCTGTACGCCATTGGTGCAGTTTTAGCTCAAGTAAGAGACGGAGAGGAACATGTGATAGCGTATGCCAGCTCCACACTCAACCAAGCCCAACAGAATTATGCAGCCACCAAGAGAGAGTGCTTAGGGATCATTTGGGCACTCAACCACTTCAGGTCATTTGTGTTAGGCGCAAAACTCGATGTAATAACCGACCATCAATCTTTGCAATGGTTGCGTAAGTGCGAAACTAACTCAGCCATCTTGGTACGCTGGAGGGAGACACTAGAGGACTACGATTTTACAATACAGTATCGTCCAGGTAAACTTCACACCAATGCAGACGCCCTGTCACGTTTGCCAGTACCGAAAGACCCCCCCACCAACCTAGCCGCCTTACAAAACACTGAGCTCTTATCTACCCCCATCCACCAACATAATTTCCCCCCAGCACCCTCACTAATTCAATCTTGGGAAACAAGAATCAGACCACCCTGGATACCGTTAAATGTCTTCAGGAAACTGACTCGCTGGGGAGATCAACTTGCCACAGACTCCGGTCACATAGTCCTAGACCCCACCATTGCCCACGACTACATGATTGCCATCCACGAGGGAAACGGCATACACCTTGGACAAAAGAAGATGTTAAAAATCTTCGCGGATCAGTACTGGACCCCCAACCCCTCCAAGATTGCACAACGCGTGACAGAATCCTGCAAACCTTGTTTATTGGGGAAGGATAGATCACACACCCCGGGCCCAGCTGGTACCATTTCTGCCAACAAACCGTTTCAAGTCCTATCCCTCGACATCATGGGCCCGTTTCCTTCTTACGCTGGCAACCGCTATATCGTCACATTTGTTGACGTATATTCAACATTTTTAATAGCCTGCCCAGTTAAAGACCACACAGCCACCACCGTCGCCATACTGCTTGCCACAGAAGTGCTCCCTATATTCGGCCTTCCCCTTGCTCTTCTATCCGACAATGCCCCCGAATTTAGTGGACACGTTTGGCACCAGTTCACCCAACAATGCGGTATTAAGATCAAACACTCATCCCCGTACTGGCCTCAAGGAAATGCTATATGCGAATGCAGCCATCGCACCATCAACAACCAGTTACGTACCAAAATGATTGCTCTTAACACCTCAGACTGGCCATCACAGATAAAGATGATACAATGGGGCATGAACACCTGTCCCCGAGAAGACGGTATTTCCCCTCATGAACGTGTTTACGGCGTACCCCCCCTGTTACTGCCGTTCCACCATCACGCTCACCTCCATTCCAACACCTCCACAATTGACCCATTGCAACATCTGCAAAACACCCTCCATACCGCCCAAATCTGTCAAGACACCAAAACTGATAACCCCGATGATAAAAACCCTTTCGCCATCCATGACACCGTAATGGTAGCCAACCTCCCTGTCACCAACAAATTAGGCCCTCGCTATGTCGGCCCCTACACCATCATACAAGTCCCAAATGCCTATCAAGTCACCATTGATTATCACGGCGTGACTCGCACGTTCCGAACTAGATTCGTCCGAGCTTTTAAACCTCTAAAACCACAAGACATTACCCCACCCCACACGTCCGACCCTGAATTGAACACCCCTACTACCCCTCCCACTCAGGCTATGAATGTTCCCCTACAAACCCCTAAGGGCCTAAACCCTCCAGCACCGAACCGGCCGATCATTCCTCAACATACCCCCCAAACTAACCTCCACAAACCCCAAGCCCCCACTATCACACCTTCCTCCACCATGACCCATTCCTTCACTTCTGATAGTCAAGTACCTCCCCAACTTATCCAAGTACGAAAACCTCCACCCACAACGGAAACCCTCCCGTCTAGCCCTGACGTACCTCCACCAGGCTCCACAGTAAGAAAACCACCACCCCCACCTAAAACCATGTACACACCCAACCGCACCACACAATCTACCTCAGTAACCTCACGCTACAACTTACGCCCACGACTAAAACCTTTTAAAACCTCCAGAAAACACACCCTGCTAACCAAGTTCCGTAGGGCTGCCAGACCACTATCCTCCTCCTCCTCTTCTTCTTCGTCGAATTCTCCTCCACAAAGGGAAAGAAGACGAATAATCACAAGTAAACACCATAACCCCTCTAACTATATTCCAAAAATAACCACCCCCACCCTCCCACGAAAGAACATACCTTCCCCTTCAACCTCATCCCCTCTCAACCCCCACCTCATCACCCCGAATGACCTGCTAGATCTAACCCCCCACCAAACTCCCACAAAACTGCCTATTTCCACCACCATCAAATCACCAACCCCACCAAAGAACACACCCAACACATTTTCCTACCCCCAACCCTCCCAATTAAACCTCCACTCCCTACCCACCCGTCTAGCCCCCCCCCCCGCATCCACCCCTTTCCCCTCCACTATCCCTGCGACCCCACCCACGCATCAACCAACCTCATCAAACCCCCAACCAACCAACCCCTAAAAAGTACCCTATGCCAACGACCAACCACTCCTCACACACCACGTCTAACACACAACTAACTCCTAACCAAAGCCCCTCCAAACTGACGTACCCAACCTCCACTTGAATCCCCCCACAAAGTCGCCCCTGAGAGAACCCCCATACATACCCCCACCCAATCCTCTCCCATTCTGCCTACCACCCTCACTCGACAAAAACCTCCACACGCATCTACCTCTCAAATAACCCCCTACCTCACCCCCACTAAATGCCCTCCACCTGTAAAGCGTTCTTCCCCTCAATATAAAACATCATCGAGCGACTCAAGTCCCACTACAAACATCTACCTTCCCACCAGAACCTCCAAAGGTAGAATCATCAACAGACCCATCAGATTTGAAGACAGTTATGTAAAAACAACACCCCGTTCTTACACTAAAGACCCAAGCCACACAACACACACACCCCCTCTTTCTCACACACCTCCATCACGCACCTTACCTAAACCAATATTGCACATTGCCTCCATATATTTTCCCAGCCTGTAACACCACCCAAGAAAACCCCAAAAATTCCAGACTCATATTCCCCCTTCACCCCCAGCTCCGTTTTCACGCGTTAGTCCCTCCCCTTCAGTTATTAACCCCTTCAACACACTGAAGAGGCCTCCTGTCAGTCCCACACACCTCACTTGATACATGACCTCCACCATGAACAAATCCACACCATTCGTCACCCCCGTCCCTACCCCCACGGAGGAAGAATACACACCGTTCATAAGAAAGGTTAAAGTAAAAACGTCCACAGGACGCTTAGCCCGTCTACAGCGCCCACATCAAGCCCGGGCAACCGCCCTCCACAACACCGAGGACACATTCCTACAGGTCTACATAGACCTGCAAAAGAAACCTGACCCTCGCTCTCTTGCTTGGTGGGACCTTCTAAATACCCTCAAAATGACCCACCATGACTATGCTTCTTTCTACTTCACCCTTGAGGCTCGAGGACGAGCCTACAATGAAGGAGAGGGAAGTAAAATGCCCCAGAACGACAAGCCCACCACGGAAGCCACGAGCGAACACCATCAGGAAACGGGAACAGAAACACATGAAGGAAAGGCCCACAGAACGAAAGGACCAGGTGACCAAGCCAACCAGTTAAGACAGGCCGAAGCCCGCAGGGCTAAGCAGCTCCAAACCACACCTGCCTATCCCTTCTAACCACTGACCTTTCCCCCACCTCGCGTATACACTACCCCTCGTGTCCTACACCTCTACCTACATGATGATGAACAGGAATACACCTTAATTTAATACACCCATGCCCTGTCCCTAGGTTGAGCCAATGCCAACCAGTTCAGACAGGCCTAAATCTATGTATGTTTTTTCATCCAAGAAGTAATTTGTTAACCCCCTGTCTTGCCAGACTAAGTTTCTGAAGACCAACCGCCCCCATAAATCTATGTATGTTCTTCCATCCGAGAAGTAATATGTTAACCCCCTAAAATACCTTGTTTTGCCAGACTAAGTTTCTGAAGACCAACCGCCCCCATAAATCTATGTACGTTCTTCCATCCGAGAAGTAATATGTTAAAACCCCATGTCCTAATTGATAAAAAACTATGATACCCACGGGTACACCAGTGTATATATAACCATTATTCCTGTAAGACCTAGACAGAAATGACTGAAGATGTTAGCCACCATGCAGTAACTCTAATTCTTACCCCAACCAGAGATTGTATACACAACCCTCTTTTACCATTGTCTCGACGCATTTCCACCACGAAACAATACCGAAGCTACCCCTACGAACTGCCGCTTTCTTTGGTGTATATGTCATAGAAAACGCAGTTCCCAGGAACAACTAGGTCAGCAAGAAATAGTGTCAGATTAACAGTGTCCATAACCATCGTATTGACGAGTAATAATACACCATGTTTTTCTCTACTTTTATCCACAGTCAAGCACACACCTACAGTTAACCTCCTCTTTCCCACAGCCCCACAGTCCACATGATTCTATCCTTTCCAGACTCATATACCACCCCATATTGCTCATCCCCCGGTAGCGTTTGGCTAACATACCTTCCCCGTCATTAACCCCCAGGCTACGATACCAACTGTAGTCTAATGCCACCCCTACGCCCAGAGACCTTAGGGTCAAACTCCCACGTAACCGCCCTTAACCCTCTCCCTCTCGTTAACCCCCCCACGCTCCTCAACTCCCTTCCGACCTAGCCTCTCCAGCATACCCCCTGAATATCCTTAACTTTTCTGTTACTAACATTCTCAAACCTTTTGTATATATACTCCTATCCAGCCTACCTTCCCCCAGTAGAAAGGAACACCATTAGAACTTTACTAACCCTTTGCATGCCATCTATTCCCTCACAACCCATTCAAAACCCTGTACCAAATGATCGTCCGTGCGAGGCTAGCCGCCTCACCAGTGACTAACTTCTATTACCATACTTCCAGATCAATGTGGCAGAGTTAGCACCAGTCTCCACCACATCCAACCACCCATGCAATTAACAATCTAACCAAGTAAACCAGCTGATCAAGGCACCTTCGGTTTTGGTATTACGAACACCCACATCTGTCTCATAAACAGAGGGTTATTACAAACCCTTGTGATATGGCAAGCCCCCCAGCCACAGCCGCCCCGACGACCATCACAGAGAAGGGACGCGCCCCTACCCCTTTCACCCACCCGAGGAGGGAGACCCCGACCCCTGCGGAGGTATACCTGACCCCTGTTTTGACTTCCGGGTCATTGCCAGGTAGCACAGGAATTCTTCCTATCAATGAACTAACCATGTATGAGTAACACCTTTACTAACCTCTATTAACCCCCAATAACCCATTAACCTTTCTTGCATACTCCGATAACCAAATTAGCACCTCAGCTATACCATAGAATGAAGACTGAACAATCTAAGAGAGACGCTCCTATCACAGCTGTCCCAATCCTCCTCGCAAAGTAGATCCAGTCTCTCTCCCCTAAATACTTCCAGTATAGTCAAAATAGTACCTCTTACTAAGGCTCAGTTACATCACATTATGAAGGCTCCATATAGCCATGTGCCACAACAGTAATCACCACCTTACCTAGTTCCCGTATCCATTGAGAGCTCAAATAAATCCAGAAAAACTCGAGATCCCTATGGCCTACAGGGTCCAAAACCGAGCCTATAAACCAAGCTCCAGCCCCCAGTGAAATCAGTTGAAAGATAGACACCAACCAGTGGCTGGCCCCCTTAAGTTGACCTCTAGCTCTGCCCTTGTGTTGTTCCTGAGAATTGAGTTCCAGAGCCAGCAGACTCTGTGGCAGATTGATATAGAAGCATCTGTCCACGTAAAAGACATCTACGTGCACCTTATAACCTTCACATAAACCAGTGGGTATGTAAGAGTGTAGCCAGCAACGATCGCCAAGAGATCTGTCTTGAGAACTTCTACATATGGACCATCTGGACGGCCGCGGAACCAGTCGCTAGCCCCCAACCTCACGGACGCAAGATAACCAGGACCAGACCAATCAAATACGACCCAAGATTCACTCTATCAGTACTACAGTGTTACAGTGCTATGTAGAGATTCACTTATTAATATTTCTACGAAGTGGCTATATCTTTGTCCCAGTGTAATTCATATATGACCATTCCATTAGGAAGTGCTAAGCGTATCAGTGTTTATTAATTAACAGGCGATATTAACTCTCGTAATTACTCATATATCCAGATATTAATACATAACCGTGAAACCCTAGTGATATCTGATGTTCGCCCACTGATTTTGTGTTCTATGTGTTTCTGATACAAGAATATAAAACTTAGATCAGTACGCCCTCAGGTTACTAGAATTCCCGTGCTCTAAAATACGCGTGTCTAATCTAGTCTATGAATTACTCCTTGTGCACCAGAGCTACTAGTGATAAATCTAACATTGAATATGAATCTATAAGTAATATTTATGGTCTCCAATATATAAACTTGTGAATAAAGCCAGTGATCAGAAGATTAATACCTGAACGTTGGAAGAGGGAGACTAGGCTCCATCCAGATCCACTTAATGCTAGTTTGTTTAACTTCTATAAATTGTCTTGTACAAATATTCATATCTTCTTATGCGTCAGATTAATCATCATCCAACAACATAATAGAAGTGTGTCCCTAAATAAAAGTGATCGTGTGTCGTGTTACCGTGTGTTTATTTTGTGTTCTCTATTCCTCATACCTTGTTTTGTGCATGCAGCCTTCTATACCCAGTCAGTTAGAACTCACATTACCCAAGTTAATCCTGTAGAAAAACAGGGCATAACACTATTGATGCACCTTGTTGCGGTTGATGGTTAATTTGCATAGTGTTGTTGGAACCGTGTGTGTAGAGTGCGGCCACGTGGTGATCCTAAAGGCTATCATAGTTTCCCCTGTCGATCGCATTCTCTCTGGTGTCTTCTCTATTTTGATTTTCTTTGGATCGGCTTCTGTTGTTGTTGCACGTTCCTAGTCTTGCAATCCGGGTTGGTTGGTCTTTCAAGCTGGTTATCGATGGTAATGGGTTGGTGTTCGGGTCTGGAATTACTTTATCCTCCGGCATCTCACAAAACATGACAAGACAGGGAAGAGACAGACAGACCAAGACTCAATAGAGAGGCAGGCAAGACAGAAGATATATAGACAGGCTAGCCAAGACAGACAGCATTATAGGGTCTTTACTATCGCTTTCTAATCGTCCATGGGTTCTATTTAGACGTTTTGAGACTTGAGTCAATTATCATATTTATGTTTCCTTCTTTTCTGTGTTCTGGCTATTATTAGACCATTTTATGCAGATTAGGAAGAGTGTATGGAAGTCCGACGGTTAATTAAGATAGTCTTTACCCTTATAATTCCCACAGAGCTTTCCTAAGCTGTATAAAATCGTCTAATGATAACCAGAATAAACGGCTATAATGCGCGTCGTATCCTCAAGCGGTTAACTTTTTCACGGTGGCGTTCTTATTGTTCATGTTTAAGGGGGAGGTAGTTGCTTGTTCTCCCTCATGTTGTCCCGGTAGCTTTGAGGTTTTATGACGTTCGGTCCATTAGTTTGGCGAATTTAAGACTTTTCACACCATTTCTTTGTCAATATATAAACCTTTCGTGCCATTTAGGTGTCGATTTTTTCCTGGCGAGCAATAGCGAGCCTGTAATTCTCGAAGGAACCGGCTTTCGAAATTTTTCTACCGAAAAATGTACAAATTTATCATGAAGTGGTGTATAGGGGGTATTTTTGTTTAAGCTTATGGAGGTCTAGCGAGGAAACTAATAAATAAATAAATAAATAAATAAATAGAGCAAACAATAACCACTACCCCCTTAATCCCTCCAGTATACGATGGCGCGTTTTTATTTTGTACTGGCTATTATTGGACGATTTTATTCAGCCTAGGAAGGACATTTTGGATGTTTAAAGGGATATCTGAGATAGTACTAGCTCTGATATTCTTGTCGATCGTTCCTAAGCTGCATACACTCGTCTATTGATAGTACTAGCCCTTATAGATTCTTGTCGATCCTTCCTAAGCTGCATAAAATCATCTAATGATAGCCAGAATTTAAGGGGGTAGTACTCGCTTTTTCTGGACCCCCTTCTCCCTCATGTTTAGTATAGTAATTTTGAGGTTTTAAGACGTTCGTTCCGTTAGTTTGGCGATTTTGAGACCTTTCGCCTCATTTATTGGTCAATATTAAGACCTTTTGTGCCCTTTAGCTTTTAGGTGTCGATTTTTTCCTGGCGAGCGAAAAATTTACAAATTTATCTTGAAAAGGGGTGTAGGGGGTGTTTGTCCAAGCTTGATGGAGGTCTAGCGAGGAAACTAAAAAATAAATAAAATATATAAATGTATAGACCAAAAACCAAGCACTACCCCCGTAATGAAGAAACCACAGTAAAAGCAGTCTAAATAATGCGAGTAATAGTACCTCCTCTTATGCCTCCAAAATTCCGGAGTTTAGAAAATGGAAACAGAGAAAACGGGGCCAAAGCAAAGTCATTCATGATCTACAGTTGGTTCCAATACTCAAGATTCCACCTATGTTTTCGAAGATTGGGTTGTTCTTTAATCTTGCCCTCGATTTATTACGAGATTAGAATGGTGTAGTAATATATTGATTCAACTACTCTATTGGAAACTAGGCCAATTTTCCGAATATCCTTTCTTTTTAGTAAATTTCGTGTCACGTAAAGATCTTTGGTTATCAACATCGTCTGCCAGTTGAATACGCGTATATTTTCGTCTCCACTTTCCCCATGTCCCAGCCTCCATAAATGTTGATACGCGGTTGTGTAAAGAACCCGGATAGCTCGTTAATCGCGGGTGAAGTGTATACCCCCGAGATGAACTATCGGAAGGCGCCCTTATAGCAGCCCTGTCTGCCTACTGCCTAATTACAGGTCTCTGAGGAAGGTGAGTGTAGGCTGAGTGGGGTGGGGAGGCTGCAGGTTCTGGAAACTGGGTGGCACTGTGTTGTTGGTGTTATGGTTTAGATGATTGTGTTCTGGGTGTGGTGTCCCGAGTTTGAATCCCGGGAGGACCATATGCTTTCATTAATTCATTCAAGTACATTGGAGTTTGTAATGGAGGATTAATGTTAAGAACGGAGTGTTCCTTAAATTCTTAAACCATTATTTCCTTTCGCATCGTCAAGGAAGGACGAAATAACCTGAACAAATTACGTTATTTTTAGAAATGGGCATACTATAATCCGTGTGTAATCTCTGTAAACAACACTCATTCCCACAGTATTAGTTCGGTATCAGGCGCTGCGAAGGGAAAGGCATGTTTAAGGGGAGATGGGTCGTTTTTCTGGCCCCTTTTCTCCCTCGTTTTTAGCCCCAATTAGTTTCCAGATTTTAAGACGTTCAGCCCATTAGTTTGGCGATTTTAACACCTTTCGCCCGATTTCGTTGTCAATATTAAGACCTTTCATACTATTTAGGTGTCGTTTTTTCCCTGGCGAACGATAGTGAGCTTGTAATATTGGTCTAGGGAGCCAAGTAAAAAACCTTCCCTTAACCCCTTCTGTACCGAGACGTTTTATTTTATTTTTTCTAGCTATACTTAGACGATTTTGTGCAGTTTAAGAAGGATCTGTGGTAGTAAAAAGGGTTAAGTGAGATATTTCGAAGCCTGTGGATTGCTGGAGGCCCTTTCTAAACTGCATAAAATCTTCTATGAGTAGCCAACATGAAGTTAAAAAGACGTCACCGGTACATAAGAGGTTAAAATAAGCTCTGGATATGAAGTTAATAAGGTAAACAGCCAAATCCCCCACACCTATTGATCCTAGCTACCCTTGTCCCAGCAACAGGTCCACTACCACCACCAGAGAGTCTCAGGGGGTGGGGGGGGGGCTGGACCAAATCAATAGCTGTGTGATGAGAGAGAGAGACAGTCACCCATGGAGAGAGAGAGAGAGAGAGAGAGAGATGCTGAGTGTGATTTATTTATTCATTTTTGTTTTCTTAGTTTCCTCGCTAGACCTCCCTCGAGATTTAAAAAAAGCACCCCCTAGATCCCCTTTCAAGTTAAATTTTGTAATTTTTTCGGTAAAATTACAAGCTCACTAGCGCTCGCCAGGAAAATATCGACACCTAAATGACACGAAAAGTATTAATATTGACAAAGAAATGGGATGAAAGGTCTCAAAATCGCCAAACTAATGGGCCGACCGTCATAAAATCTTATAGCTAATGGCACTAAACATGAGGGAGAAGGGAGTCCCAAAAAAGCAACTACCTTCCCCTTAAGGGGCCAGTGGTTATATTTTGGGGTCTATTTATTTATATATTCATATACTTTGTAGTTTCCTCGCTAGACCTTCATCAAGCTTAAAAAGAACACTCCCTAGACCCCCCTTCAATTTGTACATTTTTCGATAGAATAATGTTCCAGCCGAAGGCCGGTTTCTCTAAAAATTACAGGCTCGTTATCGCTCGCCAGAAAACAAAATTGACACCTAAATGGCCCGAAAGGCCTTGATATTGATATAGAAATGGGACGAAAGGTTTTAAAATCGACAAACTAATGGGCCGAACGTCTTAAAATCGACAAACTAATGGAACTAAAGAAGAGGGACCAGATAAACGACCCACCTCCCCTTAATAATTATGGTTTGTAACTGTACTATACCCTGTTCCAAGTAAGGCAGCCAAAAACCCTTGAACATAAACCCCGGTAACTCACAAACCACGGCAGTAATCGAGCTAATATGTTTGCCATTTGGGGGAGGGTCAGCCAGGGAAAAGGAGTGGGAAATTACAGCCCATTTGCTCTAGCCCTTTTTGAGTTACAAAAGTTAGGGTTCACGATTCCTGGACTATTAATTTGGAACAGGGTATAGTGAGCTGCAGGTTAATGTGTGTCAGAACATCACAATAATATATACAGTACGTTCTATATACTGTGTATATATATAATATATATATATATATATATATATATATATATATATATATATATATATATATATATATATATATATATATATATATATATATATATGCCGTCGAGTCCAGCCTAATTTTAATACTGTATTTGAATAATTTGCGTTCTTACAAAATAACCAAGTTAATATGAGTAGCTATACCCTGTTCTAAATAGGTAGGCCAGAAATCCTGATGCCCTAACCTCTCTAATTCAAAAAGAGTTAGTGCAAATGGGCTGTCGATTTCCACACCCATTCCCTGGCTGACCCTTCCCGAATGGTAGACATATATTAGCCCAGCACGAGTATTCTAGTCGTTTGTAAGTTATAGAGGTAAAGGGAAGATGGGCCGGGTTTTTTTTGGTCTATTAATTCATTTATTCCTCCGTTTCTTAGTTTCTTCGCTAGACCTCCATCAAGTGTAGAAAAACACCCCCTAGAACCCCCTTCAAGATAAATTTGTACATTTTTCGGTAGAAAAATGTCCTGTCCGAAGTCCGTTTACTCAAAAAATTACAGGCTCGCTATCGCTCGCCAGGAATACATCGACACCTAAATGGCACGAAAGATCTTAAAATTGACAACGAAATGGGGTGAAAGGTGTTAAAATCTCCAAACGAATGGGCCAAACGTCTTATCATCTCAAAAATAATAGGGCTAAACACGAGGGAGAAAAAGAGACCAGAAAAACGGCCCATCTCCCCTTAACCCCTTCTGTACCGGGACGTCTTTTATATTTGACATCATTTGACATTTACAGACGATTTTGTGAAGCTTAGGCAAGATATATGGAAGCTAAAAGGATTAATCGAGATAATCTGTATAGCCTTTTATTAACGGTTAGACGTCCATCTTAAGGGGAGATTTCCACCTGGAGGGATATTTTCTGAACCCCTTTCTCTCTCATGTTTAGCCCCATTGCTTTTGAGATTTTAAGACAGTCGCCCCATTAGTTTGGCGATTTTAAGAACTTTCGCTCCATTTCCGTCAATTTTAAGACCTTTCGTGCAATTTAGGTGTCGATTTTATCCTGGCGAGCGATAGCGAGCCTGTAATTTAAGAGGAACCGGCTTTCAGCCGGGACATTTTCTACCGAAAAATGTACAAATTTATCTTGAAAGGGGCTCAAGGGGGTGTAATCTTAAGCTTGATGGATATCTAGAGACCAAACTAAAAACCTCCCCTTAAGCTGAACAAAATGGCTTAATAGTTGCCAGAATGTAATGAAAGGTACATCACCGGTAAAGAAGGGGTTAATGGCCACGAGTGTTGGCCTACTTACTTGGAACAGGGTATGATCTCGATAATATTAACCCTTTCGGTACCGCCGACGTCTTTTAGATTTTATTCTAGCTATATTTAGACGATTTTGTGCAGCTTAAGAAGGATCTGTGGTAGTATAAAGGGCTAATTGGCATCGATCTAAGCCTGTTCATTGATCGAGGCCTTTTTGAAACTGAATTGAATCGTCTTATAGTGCCCAGCATAACATAACAAGGACGGCACTGGTACTGAACAGGTTAAGGGGGTAGTGCTTGCTTTTCTGGACCCCTTTCTCCCTCGTGTTTAGCCCCATTAGTTTTGAGATTTTAAGACGGTTGGCCCATTATTTTGGTGATTTTAACACCTTTCGCCCCATTTCGTTGTCAATTTCAAGAGACTTTTTGTGCAATATACTGTAGGTGTCGATTTTTTCCTGGCGAGCGATAGCGAGCCTGTAATTCTAAGAGGAATCGGCCTTCGGCCGGAACATTTTTCTACCGAAAAATGTACTAATTTATCTAATGTCTAGGCCCTAGGGAGTGTTTTTCTAAGCTTGATGGAGGTCTAGCGAGGAAACTAAAAAATAAATGAATACATGAATTAATAGACCAATAAACCAGCCACTATCCCCTTATTAGACTATTACTGAAGAACTGTGACTGATAGAGAACGGTGAGAGGTTTAAGGGGGGATGGTCGTATTTGTTGCTGGTCCCCTTCTCCCTCATGTTTAGTCCCATTAGTTTTAAAAAAAATTGAAGTTCGACCCATTAGTTTGGCGATTTTAAGACTGTTCACCCCATTTCTTTGTCAATATAAGGACCTTTCATGCCATTTTAGGTGTCGATTTTTTCCTGGCGAACCTGTAATTGTAGGAGCAATCGACCTTTGGTCGGGAAATTTTTCTACCGAAAAATGTACAAATATATATCTAAGGGGGTCGAGGGGATGGAGGTCTGGGGAGGAAACTAAAAAGAATAAAAATATATATAAATTAGTAAATAAATAGTGCATCCTCCCCCGGGCTTAACCCTAATAAAACGGGAGTCTGCAGAGAGCCGATTGGCCCACGCAAGGCAGATCTCTTTCAAACTCAACCCATCTCGTCCATATGCATATCTAATTTTATCTTGAAGCTCTCTATCATTCTTAATCCTACCATATCACTCGGTAGCCTATTCCACATATTTACAACTCTGTTACCAAACCAATACTTGCCTATATCTTTTCTGAAACAAAATTTAACTAACTTGAAACCATTTGTTCGAGTTATTTCGCTATCACTGAGTTTCAGTACATCTTTCATATCCCCTTAACTCTTTCATTGCGGGACCTGTTCAGGAATGTTCTGGCAATTTAAAGCAATTTACAGCCCCTTAACCCATAAAAGGTGAGCTGTGTGTATTGAACACCACTGTTCTGGGCGACGTTATTAGGCTCCATTCATGCCTATAATCGTCATTTTACGATAAATATCGTTATTACTTATTCATATGCACCTATTTTACCTTCACTATGAAGATAGTAACCTGTAACAACAATAAAACAAGTGGGAATAATGTTTTTATGGTCAAAATCGCAAATAAACATGGAGCAGCCCATTCATGAATTGTGGAGCAAAGTGAGGCAGCCCCTCCCTTCGTGAGGCCTCAAGCTTGACTGACTCATTCACCCATACCCTACCTCTGCAATCACACTCGCTAGGCACATATCCACAGCCTGCAGCCAGTTTGCTAATGTTAGCACGAAAATATACCAACGAATTAGAGAATAACAGGGAAAATAGGTGATAATTGAAGGGGGAAGGAGAGGATGTGGAGGAGTGATATGAAGTATAGAGGAAAACAAAAAATAATAAAAAATAAGTGCTACTAGGGCCTTTTAAAATGTGTTTTTTAGGCCTTCCCTCTTAAGAGCTTTGCTGCCGTTGCCCAGTAAAACTTCTTAAGAGCTTTCTCGCCGTTGCCGGGTTAAAGCCTCTTAACACCTTACGAGCGGGCTAGGCGGTATATTTGACCGTGCCGCCCAGCGTTTTTTTTTACCATAAATGGGGTTGTTTCCGTGCTCTTTTTCATGCATAAACAAGACCCAGAGCGTAATACAAGTATGTATCGCTGAAAGGGCGTAAATTGAGCTTTCCAATGACACCCGAACCATCCTTCTACGATCACTGGTTGTCTTGCAATAATCGTGCAACCGAAGGGCAAAAACGGTAAAATACGGCAATTTCTTTATATAATTACGTATGTAGCGAGGGAGTGAGGGTGGATGTAAGTGGAGTAAATCTCAGTAGGTCCACGGCAGCCGTGGCGAGCGGTCAGGAGGTAATCTACGCTCCTCGCACCGCTCCGCTCTCTCTCAGAGCACATTATGTGCTCAAAATTGCACTCGACAATAGCCGTGACCTGCCACATAGGCCACATTTATTTAACTCGACAATAGCCGGGTGCCGCCAGTTAAGGGTTAAAGCCTGTGGAGACGAATGCAAGTGAGCGGGAGCGCGGCAGGCCCCCGTCCGCTCTCCAGCACGGCGGCTGGGGCACTGAGGGGCGACGCTATATCTCGCGAGATCTATGCAGCGTTGCCAAAGGCAAATGTAGCGCGACATAATGCTCATTATTAGCGAATATTTGCTGATGTCTATGGTAGCGCTGCGGCTGAACCCCGCGCGCTATGAAGCTTGTTCTGGTGTAATTTTGAAGTTATTTTCTTCTAGTTTTTGGCTGAATACATTTAATTTCATTCAGACACTTGCTTAATTATTCAGGAGTGCCTGAATGAGCCCTAATATAGCGGAAATATGCCCGCAGCGTAAGTGTTAATTAATCCCACTTACCCACTTGAACACGTCTATCATATCCCTTCAAACTCTCCATCTTTCTAACGAATGTAATCCCTTGTGGCAGTACTTTACCTTTTAGCATAAGATAGGTTAGAAATTTGTACATTATCAGCCTAATTAGCTGTCGGCTCCAAATAAATAGATTAAAATATTATTTTTATACATAACTATAACTCAATATTACGTTTATTTAAGCAGGATGCCAGGTGAGGAGAGCCCCGGGGCTAGATCTGGGGCAGGACAGCTCCAGAAGATGCCGTCCAGAGCCTCCATAGCCAGCACCCCACCCACCTCCACACCTTGCTGCTCTTCTAGCTCATCAGTCTCTTCAGTGGGAGCCGGGGTGGAAGGCCAGACACCTCAGGGGGAAACATTCACTTCAGGAGCGTCAAGATCTCAAACAATTCATCATCCCGCAGTTACTAACTCGAATGCCTCGCCGCAGGGGAGCATCTCTTCCTCAGGAGGTTCAAGGTCTCGGGTAATACATCGTCCTGCGGTTCCTACCTCAGAGGCCTTGCGCATCACTTCACCTCAAGTTGGTAGAGCCTCTTTGGAAAATGCTTATCCGAATGCAGATGCTCTTTCTCAGTCTTCCCAGGCAGTCTGGTTTCTCCATAATCTGAACACTCGGATACCAAACTTAAACGCAGATATTTTCCTCACTGGTTTGTTGCCTTCAAGCCCTGAATCTACTCCGACTACAAGTTCACGGTGTAGCTCATCAGTGTCTTCAGGAAGATCGGGTGTCAATTCTATGTCAAGTGTGTCTTTCTCCTCTCCGTTGGCTACCACCTCCCTTGTGTCATCGGCTTGCAGCACTGTGCCATCCACAGCATCACACCATCAAATGCACCATACTGTCTGCAGTACTGTAACATCTCCAACACCGCACCATCAACATAATCGACCTATTAGCAGTACTGTCTCTTCTGTACCTCTACACCATCAACCAAATCGTGCTATTAGCAGTGCTGTAACGTCTGTAACACCACACAATCAACATATTGTTGGTGTTACGATCACCACTGCAGCACCACACCACCAAGAGAGCCGTACAGTTTGTAGCAGCTCACCATCAGCAGCACCATGCCATCATCAGCCCCGTAATGTGTGTAGCAGTGTAGGGTCCCCTTCACTGGTAGGGTCCCGCTCCCCCAGCAGACACCTGAGGCCTACCCCACCACCCACCAGAGGTCTCAGCCCACGCACCCTCCGTACATCACCACACCTATCAGAACATTCAAGGTTCGTACAACTATATAGTTATAATTATGATGTGTTATGTTCTTTGCATATTATATTTATTACTATTATATTATGATATAATAATACCTGTAGGCAAATTACACTATATTGTATATAATGTATACTGTAATCTCAAATACAATTATTAATATGACTGTGTAATGTCTATACAGTCGGAGGCTGGAGAGATCAGGAGGCAGCAACAGTAGTAACAGCAGTAGCAGCAGCAGTTACAGCCAAACCCTGGAACAGAGGAGAGCTGCTCACATATCTCACCTGGCTCTCACATACCTCAACTCACTAGACTCCGTCCTCCCACCCTGCCTCCACTCACCGCCTCCATCTTATGACCAGGTCGCTCTCTTCAACCTTTGCACCTCTCGCGATAATTTATGTGCTGAAAATACGTAATGACAGATAATAAAAGCCACTGACATAAATTTTGAACAGGAGTATGTGTTTTCGATAATTTAAAAAGGACTATTATCACCTTAACCCTTCTTGCCCAGGCTCGCCTTCCAAAGGACAGCACTCAGATCCGGGCGATCTGGCCAAAAAACGTTGTAATAGGCCTAGCCCTATCTTTGTTGTTGTTGTTGTTGCTGTACTCCAGGCTGTCTGGCCGAGCAGCCCCAAGGTCCCGAGCAAGGCCAAGGCCACAACTGAGCATCCCCACAGAACCTTCCCTGCTTACCACTAATAAAGCCCAGGTGACCGAAGCCACTCAAAGGCTGAGGAGGGTGCGGAAACGCCCGGAAAACCAAAGCCCCACCCTGTGGGGCCCTGTGCCCCTCAGCAATTATGAAGGGAAAGTTGAGAGGCATAGGAAAAATGTGACGCTTTGGCTCCCAATCTGCCATCCTCTAGGTTGGTAGTAGGGAGGTCAATCCACGGAAAAGACGCCGTCACTTGAGATCTAGAAAATATATAAGTAAAAGGAACAGTCAGAGTAAGCTATGGGTATGGCAGAGATCGCTCAGTTCTCGCTCTGATAGACCAGCCCATCACCAGCCCTATTCTTGTTATATAACTGCTAGAAAATTCACACACATCTCGAAACGTAGCCCTGTTTTGTATCTGTAGACTGGCATTGAGTTGAGCTCTCTAGGTCAACTGGTTCAGTTGTGATGACGATTTCCGTGGAGAGAGTTTTGATGCGGTTTTAGCAATATCGGACACTTACAGACACTAATTCTAGTTCTAGCAGACAATAACAACAAACCTCCGGCTTCTTCTTGTTTTTGAAGCTGCGCCGACCGGCTTTGTTTACAAACGTTTTGGCGCACGGCTTTCAAACCACGCTTAATAGGCTTTCAAGCTTACTGATTTTAAAAGGACACCCGGGCTCCTGCCCTTCGCAAGGGGTGTCATTTTAAAATGACACCCGGGCAGGAAGGGTTAAGCAGGTATACAGTATTCCTTAATTCTTTACCATTATAATGACAGATGATTATAAAGCATTAATATTACTTTGAACAGTATATTGATATGAAAATAGCACTGATATTTGTATTCTCCACCTCATCAGCTGTGCAACCCGAACGCGCTGCCGAGCTACCACGAGGCAACCCGTAGTGGTGGCAGCGGCGGGAGTAGTAAACAACAGAGGAGGGCCGGGGAGCACCAGTGGCGACCCATATACTACCTCCCTTCCTCCGCTGCTGAACAGCCACCACCCACGTCAGATCCTCTCCTGCAGGTTGGTTACTCATATTCACTGTCAATTTTGGCTATTGTAATCTAACAACTGCCTTTTTAGAGGTACCGTAATTTGATCATTGGTTTAGGTAGCTTATTGACTAGCCGGATAACTTGAAGAATTATGAACTTATTTGGATGAAATTTGATGAATACTGTTGTTGTTGTCGTTCCCTAGGTTGCCTGGCCGAACAGCCCCGAATGAATACTGTACTTGCAAATGGTTCTAACCTCTCCCATCCTCCCTTCTTTCTTTACTGAGGTTTCTAATAAAAATGAATAATGTCAATTCTATTGAATCCGTTGACATGGAGAGCTGGCCCTAATAACAGAAGAAAATAGAAGCTTTATTATTATTACTACTTAAATCAAGCAATGCCACTCGAGAAAAATCCCACACAACCTTCCTGGTAGCACATTTGACTATTGGTAAATTTGTCCAGCTTTCAATCTCAGGCGGTTGCGTTGGATTATTTTTATCGCATTATTTTATATATTACGTATATTTAATATTTATTTATTATTACTATATCATATTTAGGAGGGCGATCGTGGTCAGCGAGCAGGGGCTACTAGCATCTCCTCACTAGCTGGGGAACCAAGTGACTCCGAGGGTGGGTTCTCTACTATCATGGATGCCATCCCCCACGAGCACCCCCGCGACCCCCGAGCTGCCCCCGTCCCCGTCACCTTCCTTAGTGCCTGGCCCTTTCGTCGCCTGCGCCCCCCCAACAGCCCCCCTCCTTCACTGCGATCCCCGTGCCTCGCTTCGGTCTGCAACAAGGCACTCGTCAGAAAGGTGAAGCTTAGGCTCATATTTTCAAACATTTACCTTAACTGTATCTAAACTGACGATGAGTTTTTTTTCTTCTTATCTCACCTGTCTTACCCCACTAGCTCAGCAATATATATATATATATATATATATAAAATTTATACTCTTATATACCAGGAACTGAACCGGAGATGGCCGTTCATTTCTGGTGCCAAGGAGGATGCCGACTGTCCTGGTTTGCTGCAGGTCCAGTGTTCCGCCCACCTTACTGTCGCCCACCTCCCAGACATCACCAGACCTCCTGACGTAGAGGGTATTACCGGAGACCTAGAGGACCTACCTAGAGAAGCTGTTGCCACCCTCAGCCTCAACGACCTCCCCGCTAACGGCTCCCCCTCCAACAACGCCGTGGACTTGGAATCGGGAGCGGTGACGACCCGTGTGGTGTTCTATCTGTGTGGGAAGTGTGTGGGGTATGACTCCTTTGATATGGACAGTGTGAGGGCCCATATTGAGTTTGACTGTCCGGGGCCTCGACAACACCACGCTGAACTCTACCTGGTGTTGAGGGCGGTGTTGTTTGTAGCGGTGGTGATTGGGATCTTCCTCTGGCTGCCGTACCTGAGGCTCTAGCACCTCTTCCATTCTTAATTAGCCTTACTATAATGCCCCTGCCCCATCCCTCCCTTCATCTTCTTTTCTACACTTACTATTACTGTTTTAAGTTGCTGATCACTTTATAAATTCAGTAGACCTCTGCTGTCATATTCTAATGTATCTAGAAATTTAACACTTGCCGTATACCTTCATATTTACCAATTTTGCATTATGTTTCCTATGTGTATGAAGGAGACAAAAGGCAGGTTGGCTGTAACGAGTGTCTTCCCCAAAGCCAAAAGAGTGACAGAACCTAATTCAAGGAACGTTTTGGTCAAAATGCCTGTATACACAAAGTTTAAAGCAGTTTAAGTCATAGGATGAAGGAAAGATCGACCGAGAGAGAAAGTTCCAGAGTTCACTTGTTGAGTTGAAGAAAGACAGAAAATTTGCCAATTCTTGGGATGGAGAACTGGACAGAGTAGGAGTGGGACTGTGTTGAAAGGTGGGTGTCTCACACTCTATACAAGGGAGGACATAATGCTCTGAGAGAGTTCTGAAGAACACTGATTATTGTAATAGCGATAGAAGAGTGAAAGAGATGCAACATTGTGGCGTGTAGAGAGAGATTGTAAGGAACTAGTAAGAGGAAGTGAGTTGATGAGACGAAATACTTTTGACTCTACTCTTTCGAGAAGTGCGGTATGGATGGTGCATCCCCACACATGCGAACAATACTCAATACTGGGGTGCACTGTGCCCCGATACAGAGCAAGAAGCTGTGCGGGGGTGAAGAACCCACAGAGACAGTTGAGCACACCTACCTTTTGGGAAGCTGTTTTAGCAAGAGTGGTAATATGATCTTTCCAAGGTCAGCTGAAAAAGATACACCTAGAATATTTAGATAAGATGAAGGGTAGATTTGTGTATTGTTGAAGAATAATTGATAGTCTTGCAGAAGCTTGCGATGGAGGGATAGAGGGAGAAATTGGGTTTTGGAGGCATTGAAAGTAACAAGATTTTCTCTGCCCCAATCAGAAATAATTGATAGATCAGAAGATAGGCGTGCCATGGCCCTGTTACGTGAGTTTTGGAGTGATTGCATTCTGGGTTGATGTGAAAAACTAGTTAAATTGTGTAAGGTAGAGTCATCAGCATATGAGTGGATAGGACTAGAGGTACAGTTGTGAAGATCATAAATAAATATTAGAAAGAGAACTGGAGACAGGACAGAACCCTGAGGAACACCCGAGTTGATAGGTTGAGGAAGTGAGCGATGGCCGTCCACATGGGTAAAGGTATCAAATTATCAACATCTAATCGCTTTTAAGGGGAGATGGGTCGCTTATATTGCCCCCCTTCTTCCTCATGTTTAGCCCCATTAGTTTTCAGATTATAAGACGTTCGGCCCATTAGTTTGGAGATTATAAATAATTTCGCCCATTTCTTTGTCAATATTAAGACTGTTTGTGTCATTTAGGTTTTGATTTTATCCTGGCGAGCGCTAGCGAGCCTGCAATTTAAGAGGAAACGGCCTTTGGCCGGGACATTTTTTTATCGAAAAATGTACAAACTTATCTTAAAGGAGGGTCTTGAGCGGATGTATCTTTAAGCTTGATGGAGGTCTAGGGAGGAAACTAAAAAATATAATATAAAGATACATAAATGAGCAAAAAATAAGCCCATCCCCCCTTAATATGCATTCATCTTCACCTTCAGTTATTATCACCTATGGCTATGCTGTTACTGTATATACGTAATAGATATAAGAGTACCTGTAGATGCATCCCTTTTCTAATGTCCCCCCTCTCGCCGATTTGTTTACGTTTTCTATTTTCCTGTTAATATTTGTCAGCCTTGTTTATTCTTTTCCCATCTTAATATCCTTCTCTCTCTCTCTCTCTAATTAATTTCACCTCATTAACATCCAGCCGCTTCTCAGTTTCATATCTAATTTCACCTAATTTTTCTCCAAATGTTGTATCATTAATTTCCAAAAAAATTCTCATATCTAAACTCACCTCATTTCTATCCTAGTTTTGTTTCATATCTAAACTCACCTCACTTCTATCCTAGTTTTATCTCATATGCAATTTCACCTCATTTCCTGCCTAAGTTTTGTCTCATATTTAATCTCACCTCATTAACTTCCAGCCGCTTCTCAGTTTCATATCCTAGTTTTGTTTCGTATCTAAACTCACCTCATTTCTCTCCTAGTTTTATCTCATATTTAATCTCGCCTCATATCCTGCCCAAGTTTTGTCTCATATTATATCTCACGTCATTTTTCTCCTAGTTTTGTCTCATATCTAATCTTTTCTCAGTTTCATATCTAATTTCACCTCATTCCCTTCCCAAGTATCGCCTCATATCTCTCCTCTCCTCTCAGCTTGCTATACGAGTAACCTAAAGACGATATCACACGAGAGCATTTATAGTCAACATGCGATGATTAACATTTTTCTGGCAACATTTCTGGAATATTTTGCACTGGTATCGGAAATTATACTGTTGCTAGATGAATTTAGATGACCGAAATATTCTAAATGTTGACCTTATAAGCTGCCAGACCAGTGTTGAGGATAAATGTTGAGTGAAAAAGCGCTCGTGTGATACTGCCTTAACCTGTACTGCTGGCCAAATATATATTGTATATAATAATTATATATGTATAACCTGTAACGGAACGCACAGTGCTACGCTTATCCAGGGGGAGTCGAACCGGTATATTTTGGGGGGTTTTAAGGGGAGATGGAACGTTTTTCGGGTCCCCCTTCTTCCACTAGCCCCACTAGCCCCACTAGTTATCTGATGTTAAGATGTTCGCCCCATTAGTTTGTCGATATTAAAACCTTTCGTCCCATTTCTATATTAAGATAAATCGGCCTTCGGCCGTGACATTTTTCTATCGAAAAATGTACAAATTTATCTTGAAGGTGGGGTCTAGGGAGTGTTTTATAGTTTGATGGAGGTCTAGGGAGGAAACTAAAAATGTAATAGATAGCTGAACAAATTTGACTAAATATGATCCATCCCCCCTTAACCCCTTCTGTACTGGCGACGTCTTATAAATTTAGTCTGGCTACTCTTAGACGATTTTATTAAGTTTAAAAAGGGCCTCCAGCGATCAACAGGCTTGGAACTCCCTCACTGAACCCATTCCACTACCGCAGATCCTTCTTAAGCTGTACAAAATCGTCTAAATATAGCAAGGATTTAATCACAGTACCGGTGACGTCTCTTCTGTTTGATTTCAGCTTCATTTATACGATTTTACGGAGGTTAGGAAGGATATACGGTAGCTAAGAGTATTAAGGGGGGATGGACCGCTTTTACGGAGGTTAGGAAGGATATACGGTAGCTAAGAGTATTAAGGGGGGATGGACCGCTTTTACGGAGGTTAGGAAGGATATATGGTAGCTAAGAGTATTAAGGGGGGATGGACCGCTTTTACGGAGGTTAGGAAGGATATACGGTAGCTAAGAGTATTAAGGGGGGATGGACCGCTTTTACGGAGGTTAGGAAGGATATATGGTAGCTAAGAGTATTAAGGGGAGATGGACCGCTTTTACGGAGGTTAGGAAGGATATATGGTAGCTAAGAGTATTAAGGGGGGATGGACCGCTTTTACGGAGGTTAGGAAGGATATATGGTAGCTAAGAGTATTAAGGGGGGATGGACCGCTTTTACGGAGGTTAGGAAGGATATATGGTAGCTAAGAGTATTAAGGGGGGGATGGACCGCTTTTACGGAGGTTAGGAAGGATATATGGTAGCTAAGAGTATTAAGGGGGGATGGACCGCTTTTACGGAGGTTAGGAAGGATATACGGTAGCTAAGAGTATTAAGGGGGGATGGACCGCTTTTACGGAGGTTAGGAAGGATATATGGTAGCTAAGAGTATTAAGGGGGATGGACCGCTTTTACGGAGGTTAGGAAGGAATATGGTAGCTAAGAGTATTAAGGGGGGATGGACCGCTTTTACGGAGGTTAGGAAGGATATATGGTAGCTAAGAGTATTAAGGGGGGATGGACCGCTTTTACGGAGGTTAGGAAGGATATATGGTAGCTAAGAGTATTAAGGGGGGATGGACCGCTTTTACGGAGGTTAGGAAGGATATATGGTAGCTAAGAGTATTAAGGGGGGATGGACCGCTTTTACGGAGGTTAGGAAGGATATATGGTAGCTAAGAGTATTAAGGGGGGATGGACCGCTTTTACGGAGGTTAGGAAGGATATATGGTAGCTAAGAGTATTAAGGGGGGATGGGCCGCTTTTACGGAGGTTAGGAAGGATATATGGTAGCTAAGAGTATTAAGGGGGGATGGGCCGCTTTTACGGAGGTTAGGAAGGATATATGGTAGCTAAGAGTATTAAGGGGGGATGGACCGCTTTTACGGAGGTTAGGAAGGATATATGGTAGCTAAGAGTATTAAGGGGGGATGGGCCGCTTTTACGGAGGTTAGGAAGGATATATGGTAGCTAAGAGTATTAAGGGGGGATGGACCGCTTTTACGGAGGTTAGGAAGGATATATGGTAGCTAAGAGTATTAAGGGGGGATGGACCGCTTTTACGGAGGTTAGGAAGGATATATGGTAGCTAAGAGTATTAAGGGGGGATGGACCGCTTTTACGGAGGTTAGGAAGGATATATGGTAGCTAAGAGTATTAAGGGGGGATGGACCGCTTTTACGGAGGTTAGGAAGGATATATGGTAGCTAAGAGTATTAAGGGGGGATGGGCCGCTTTTACGGAGGTTAGGAAGGATATATGGTAGCTAAGAGTATTAAGGGGGGATGGGCCGCTTTTACGGAGGTTAGGAAGGATATATGGTAGCTAAGAGTATTAAGGGGGGATGGACCGCTTTTACGGAGGTTAGGAAGGATATATGGTAGCTAAGAGTATTAAGGGGGGATGGACCGCTTTTACGGAGGTTAGGAAGGATATATGGTAGCTAAGAGTATTAAGGGGGGATGGACCGCTTTTACGGAGGTTAGGAAGGATATATGGTAGCTAAGAGTATTAAGGGGGGATGGACCGCTTTTACGGAGGTTAGGAAGGATATATGGTAGCTAAGAGTATTAAGTGGGAATGGACCGCTTTTACGGAGGTTAGGAAGGATATATGGTAGCTAAGAGTATTAAGGGGGGATGGACCGCTTTTACGGAGGTTAGGAAGGATATATGGTAGCTAAGAGTATTAAGGGGGGATGGACCGCTTTTACGGAGGTTAGGAAGGATATATGGTAGCTAAGAGTATTAAGGGGGATGGACCGCTTTTACGGAGGTTAGGAAGGATATATGGTAGCTAAGAGTATTAAGGGGGATGGACCGCTTTTACGGAGGTTAGGAAGGATATATGGTAGCTAAGAGTATTAAGGGGGGATGGACCGCTTTTACGGAGGTTAGGAAGGATATATGGTAGCTAAGAGTATTAAGGGGGGATGGACCGCTTTTACGGAGGTTAGGAAGGATATATGGTAGCTAAGAGTATTAAGGGGGGATGGACCGCTTTTACGGAGGTTAGGAAGGATATATGGTAGCTAAGAGTATTAAGGGGGGATGGACCGCTTTTACGGAGGTTAGGAAGGATATATGGTAGCTAAGAGTATTAAGGGGGGATGGACCGCTTTTACGGAGGTTAGGAAGGATATATGGTAGCTAAGAGTATTAAGGGGGGATGGACCGCTTTTACGGAGGTTAGGAAGGATATATGGTAGCTAAGAGTATTAAGGGGGGATGGACCGCTTTTACGGAGGTTAGGAAGGATATATGGTAGCTAAGAGTATTAAGGGGGGATGGACCGCTTTTACGGAGGTTAGGAAGGATATATGGTAGCTAAGAGTATTAAGGGGGGATGGACCGCTTTTACGGAGGTTAGGAAGGATATATGGTAGCTAAGAGTATTAAGGGGGGATGGACCGCTTTTACGGAGGTTAGGAAGGATATATGGTAGCTAAGAGTATTAAGGGGGGATGGACCGCTTTTACGGAGGTTAGGAAGGATATATGGTAGCTAAGAGTATTAAGGGGGGATGGGCCGCTTTTCTGGACCACTTTCTCCCTCATGTTCAGCCCCATTAGTTTTCAGATGTTAAGATGTTTGCCCCATTAGTCGATTTTAAGACCTTTCGCCCTATTTCTTCGTCAATATTTAGACCTTTCGTGCTATTTAGGTGTCGATTTTTTCCCTGGCGAACGATAGTGAGCCTGTAATGTTGGAAGAACCGGCCTTCGGCCGGGACATTTTGCTACCGAAAAATGTATAAATTAATCTAGAAGGGGGATCTAATGGATGTTTTTTTTTTTTTTAATTTAATGGATGTCTAGGGAGGAAACTAGAAAACAAATGAATACATGCAAAAATTGCCCAAAAGGTGAACCATCCCCCCCTTAATCGAGTATCAGTGCCAAGGTTCCACTACCGGGGGGGGGGGGGGGGGATGATGTCTGGTGTTGTGTTTCGGCTGTATATCAGACAGATTCATGCAGCTTAGGAAGGATATAATAGGGTAGCTACAAGGATTAAGGGGGAGAGAGAGTCGCTTTTTCTCTCTCAATTTTTACATCTATTTTTGAGATTTTAAGACGTTTGTTTCGTTAGTTTGGCGATTTTGAGATCTTTCGCCCCATTTCTTTGTCAATATCAAGACCTTTTGTGTTATTCAGGTGTTGTTTTTCCTGGCGAGCGATAGCGAGCCTGTAATTTTAGAAGAAATCGGCCTTCGGCCGGGACATTTTTCTATCGAAAAATTTACAAATTTGTCTTGAAAGGGGGTCTAGGGGGTCTAGGGGGTGTTTTTTTGTTAAAGCTTGATGGAGGTCTAGCGAGGAAACTAAGAAATCAAGGAATACATGAATTAATAGACCAACAAACGGCCCATCTCCCCTTAATCGAGTATCATTGACAAGCTTCCACTACCGGGGGGGGGGGGGGGATGTCTGGTGTGTTGTTTCACCTGTATATTAGAGAGATTCCTGCAGCTTAGGAAGGATCAGTGGTAGTTAACCCCTTCCCTTGCTCTGGCTAAAACTAGACGATTGTATCAAGTTTAAGAAGGACCTGTATTATTCAGAGGGATTATTGAGATCGTATTTACCCCTTTGAGTCCTAGAGGTAGATTATCAGCTTACGAAAATCATCTAATGGTAACCAGAATAGGATGAACATTACGTCATCGTGCTGAAGGGGTTAAGAGGGTTAATTGAGATAGCCTGTAGCCTTTTAACCCCTTCTGTACCCCATTGCTTTTGAGATTTTAAGATGCTCACCCCATTAGTTTGGCGATTTTAAGAACGTTCGCCCGATTTCTGTCAATTTTAAGACCTTTCGTACCATTTAGGTGGCGATGTTTTCCTGGCGAGCGATAGCGAGCCTGTAATTTAAGGGGAACCGGCCTTCGGCCGGGACATTTTTCTACCGAAAAATGTACAAATTTATCTTGAAAGGGGGTCAAGGGGGTTTAATTTTAAGCTTGATGGAGGTCTAGGGAATAAACTAGATACCTCCCCTTAAAAGGGTTAAGTGAAATAGTCTGTAGTCTTTTTAATGAGTAGACGTCCTTCCTAAGTTGAATATGGTGGTCTAATAGTTTCCAGAATATAATAAAAAGGATGTCACCGGTACGATATGGGTTAACATGGGATTAGCTCTGCCCTCGTAGGTGACCCAAGCCCCACCCACAAATCGTCTTGATAAATATCTCGCTCTTAAGGGGAGATGGGTAGTTTTTCTGGTCCCCCTTCTTCCTCATGTTTAGGCCCCTTAGTTTACAGATTATATGACGTTCGGTCCAGTAGTTTGGCGATTTTATCACCTTTAGCTCCATTTCGTTGTCAATTTTAAGACCTATCGTGCCATTTAGGTGTCGAACTTTTTCCTAACGAGCGATAGCGAGCTTGTAATTATATGAGGAATCGGCCTTCGGCCGGGACATTTTTCTACCGAAAAAAATTACAAATTTATCTTGAGGGGGAGTGTAGGGGGCGTTTATCTAAGTTTGAGTGAGGTTTAGCGAGGAAACTAAGAGAAAATTAATTATTAAGATATAATTATATAAATGAGGAAGTAAATAGACCCATCCTCCCTTAATTCCCAAAATTGACCACTGGCGAGTTTTAAGGTATAAGGAAGTTGGAGCTGTAGGCATTGATATTAAGAAGAATTACCAGCTAAAATACGGTCGTAGTACATTTATATATACATGTGTGTTTGTATATATGTATGTATGTATATACTCAGGCACATACTCCATAGCTGGGGGTGGCCGACTCGAGACAGAGCCAGAACAAAAACCACATTTATGGTTCCAATTCTTAGGGTCCGGGACCACTTTCGCGTTCCCTCGCCCTTTACCTGTCTCGTCCAGTAGGTGAATGAAACCAAATTAATCACACTTTCCATCCATAAGAAATCTACATTATTTATGCATGAATGTTCTGTATCGATGTTTACGGCTCCAACTTCCTTATAGCCTGAAACTCGCAAGTGGATAAATAACTGCATTTATAAACAAACAAATAGCTTCCCTTTATAATGTGCCACCCTTAACCCCTTCTGTACCGGTCACGTCTTTTTTTATTTCATTTGACCTATATTTAGACGATTTTGTGCAGTTTAAGAAGGATCTGTGGTACAGAAAGGGTTAATTATTTGTCTATAGACTTGGTAGATTAGCAACAAGCAGCCCCTTATCAATATATCAGTTGTTGCTTGTTTTCCTTTTGTACTCCTTTGTAGCGCAATGCTCGAAACGTAATGCATGCCTCAATATACTGTCAGTTCGAGTATCTTGCAATTATAATGTAAAACTTGCAAAATTATAATGTAAAACTTGCAAAATAAACAAACCAAAACAGGGACGACACAAGATAAAGACAAAAGAACTTATCCAAATAACTATGTGGAAATGACGATTTAGTATAATATAATTTTGAAATCAAAGAACACAATCCACCACATAGGGTGTACATGAACAAGTGAATCTGTTTCCCAAGCACATCAAGGGGAGGTTTCTAGTTTGTTCCGTAGACCTCCATCAAGCTTAAAATTACACCCTCTCGACCCTCTTAAGCTAAATTTGTACATTTTTCGGTAGAAAAATTTCCCGGCCGAAGGCCGGTTCCTCTTAAATTACAGGCTCACTATCGCTCGCCAGGAAAAAATTTACCCCTAAATGACATGAAAGATCTTAAAATTGACAGAAATGGTCTTTAAATCTCAAAATCAATGGGGCTAAACCTGAATGAGAAAGGAGTCCAGACAAAAAATCCCTCAAGTGGATATCTCCCCTTAATCGCACATAAATGATATCCAAATAAAACCATCCCTCGCTTTATCCAGTATTTGCCCCTTGAGGATCATGACGCGTGCTGAACAGTTTATTCTGGCTATCATTAGACGATATTATACAGTTTATTATACAGTTTATTCTGGCTATCATTAGACGATATTATACTGTTTATTATACAGTTTATTCTGGCTATCATTAGACGATATTATACAGTTTATTATACAGTTTATTCTGGCTATCATTAGACGATATTATACTGTTTATTATACAGTTTATTCTGGCTATCATTAGACGATATTATACAGTTTATTATACAGTTTATTCTGGCTATCATTAGACGATATTATACTGTTTATTATACAGTTTATTCTGGCTATCATTAAACAATATTATACAGTTTATTATACAGTTTATTCTGGCTATCATTAGACGATATTATACAGTTTATTATACAGTTTATTCTGGCTATCATTAAACAATATTATACAGTTTAGGAAGGATCTGTGGGGGATTCAAAGAGTAAAGACTGTCTCGGTCAACCCCGGTGACTTCCATAATATGCCCTTCCAAATTCAGTTTATAAAAGGGCCGCCAGCAATGAACAGGCTTCGAACTCTCTCACTTAACCCTCTTTACCACCACACGTCCTTCCTAAACTGCACACAATCGTCTAAATATAGCCAGAGTAAAATATAAAGGACGTCACCGGTACGGAAGGGGTTAGATATAGGCTACAGTCTAAGGGAGGTAGTATTAAGGGGAGATGTGCCGTTTTGCTGGTACCACTTTCTCCCTCGTGTTAAGCCCCATTTGTTTTGAGATTATAAGACGTTCGGTCTATTAATCTGGAGATTTTAACACATTTTGTCCCATTTCCATATCAATATCAAGACCTTTCGTGCCATTTGGGTGTCGATTTCTTCCTGGGGAGCGATAGCGAGCCTGTAATTTTAAGAGAAATCGGCCTTCGGCCGGGAATTTTTTCTACCGAAAGAAGTACAAATTTATCTTGAGTGGGGGTCTAGGGAGTGTTTTTCTAAGTTTGAGGGAGGTATAGCGAGGAAACTAAACAAACATATAAAATGATCCATAAATGAACAAATAAATACGCCCCATCTCCCCTTAAGAATGCCACCCTATATACGTTAAGTTACAATTATCCAGTGTGTGTATGACCAATAATTATGATGCATTTATTTGTCTCGAATAACTGACATAGAAGAAATAAGAACATTTAATAATACACGTGCAATGGTTAGTATTATCATTAAACCCTTCACCACCATGACGCCTTTTTACCCCTTGATTCTGACCTTTGATTCTGGCTAAAATTAGATGATTGTATGCAGTTTAAGAAGGACCTATGTTACTAAGAGGGTTTATTGAGATAGTATTTACCCATTTGAGTCGTATAGGTAGAATACAAACTAAACAAAATCGTCTAGTGGTAATCAGAATGGGATGAAAATTACGTAATGGTGGTGAAGGGGTTAAGGGGGGATAGGCGCATTAACCCTTTCACGCTTTTATGATGCAGAGGTTGCCAGATTAGCAATAAGAAATAGAGTTCTCTCACTCTTATAATTACCTCTCCAAAATTAGTTTTCTGCCCACAGCTAACTCAAAGACAACTGCAGGGGGTTGAAGTAATTAAACTAAAGGTTTCTAAATACCCCTGATGGTAACAACGGATTTAAAGTATCCCCAATAGGCTCAAAATTGCGTCATATGTCGGAGAGGGTTAATTTGCTTCTTGTTTTACTTTTTTTTTTATTTTTTTAGTTTCCTCCCTAGACCTCCATCAAGCTGTAGAAAACACCCCCTTGAGTGTAGACCCCCCCCCCCCCCTTCAAGATTCATTTGTACATTTTTGGGTAGAACAAAAATATTCACACACATACCAAACTGATACAAATATAAAGAACATTGATGTAAATATACTTTCTAAACTGTCATTAATTTGGCATTGATTACAGAACACGGAGATATTGTATGTATGTATCTATGTATATACTCCATAGCTGGGAGTGGCCGACGCAAGTCAGAGCCCGAACAGAAACAAAATTTAAAGTTCCAATTCTTAGGCTCTGGGGCTACTTTCGCGTTCCCTCGCTTCTTAAGCCGGTATCACACGAGCTTTTTCACTCAACATTTATCCTCAACACTGGTCTGGCAGCTTATGAGGTAGACATTTAAAATACTTCGGTTACCTAAATTCATCTACCACCAGTCTAAATTCCGATACCAGTGCAAAATAGTCTAGAAATGTTGCCCAAAAAAATTTAATCATCGAATGTTGAGTATAAAATATGCTCTCGTGTGATACCGGCTAGTAGGTGAATTTTACAAGGGGAAGAGGATTCCTACCTTCCCGCCTCCAAAGATAGATATTCAAATATATATTAAGATTCATAAATGTGTTCCATAACCCGGGGAAACAAAAATACGCCAAACTAGTATTCCACATTCATTTGGCATGCTTTTTTTTTGTACTGTTTATTATTATTATTATTATTATTATTATTTTTTTATTTTTGTTTAGTCTAGAGTATAAAATTATGTGTTATATTTTGGACTCATGATTATTGCAGTGTATATGAGGAAATATTTATGGCTGTGAGTTGAATTTCAGAGGTTCGGATAAAGGCTGACGCCTTGTTCACCATTGTCCAGCTATATTGAGACGTTTTTATTTGGCTTAGGAATGACGGGGAGGTTTTTAGTTGATTCCCTAGACTTCCATCAAGCTTAAAAATTACTCGCCCCTAGACCCCCTTTCAAGATAAATTTGTAAATTTTTCGGTAGAAAAATGTCCCGGCTGAAAGCCGGTTCCTCTTATATTACAGGCTCGCTATCGCTCGCCAGGATAAAATCGACACCTACATGGCACGAAAGGTCTTAAAATTGACATAAATGGGTCAAAAGTTCTTAAAATCGTCAAAATAATGGGGCGAACGTCTTAAAATTAGAAAAGCAATGGGGCTAAACATGAGGGAGAAAGGAGTCAAGAAAAAATCCCTCAAGTGGATATCTCCCCTTAAGAAGGCTACCGACGATCTCAATAATTCATCCTTTTAGTTGCGCCATCTATCCTTCTCAAGCTTCATAAACTCGTCTTAACCCCTTGAAGCTCTGACGCGTTTTAGCAGTTTATTTTGGCTATCATTAGACGATTGTATGCAGCTTAGGAAGGATCTGTGGGTATTAAAAGGGTAAATACTATCTCGATCAACCCTCTGACTTCCGTATACCGTTACTAATCTGCATAACATCGTCTAATAGTAGCCAGAAAACAGAACAGAAACGCGTATTGGAGCTTGAAAGGGTTAACATATCTGAAATCCTATTAAAAAGACGTGTTAAGAGAGCCCACCTCGCCTTTTTTTTCTCTTTCTCTCCCTCTCTCTTTGGCTTGTATCCATTCGGCCCCATTCAGCCTACTATTTTAAGTTAAGACGTTTACCCCCATCCAGGTGTCAATATTTTCCTGGCGAGCGGTAGCGAGCTATCATATATATTTTTTTTGTTTGACAGCAAGCTAAATTTGTACATTTTTCGATAGAAAAATGTCTCCGGCGAAGCCGGATTTCTCCATACAATGCTGGCTCGCTATCGCTCGCCAGGAAGAAATCAACACCTGGATGGGGATAAACGTCTTAAAACAGTTGGCTGAATGGGGCCGAATGGATACAAGCCAGGGAAAGAGAGAAAAGGAGAGAAAGAACAAAAAAACGGTGACCCCCCTTAATACCGTATGTTAGCAACGTATTGTGTTCAGCATGAAGCTTTAATTGATATACTGTATAATTATATATATATATATACGGTACATACAGTATATAATGTCAATGGAATATATGAGGGAGAAGGCGGACCACAAAAACGGCCCATCTCCCCTTAGTGACTGATATAGAGTACTGTATATAGATTTAGATGATATAGAGTACTGTATTATAGAGCTAGATGATATAGAGTACTGTATTATAGAGCTAGATGATATAGAGTACTGTATATAGATGCTTTAGATGATATACAGTACTGTAATATAGATTTAGATGATATAGAGTACTGTATATAGATTTAGATAATATAGAGTACTGTATTATATATTTAGATGATATAGAGTACTGTATATAGATTTAGATAATATAGAGTACTGTATTATATATTTAGATGATATAGAGTACTGTATATAGATTTAGATAATATAGAGTACTGTATTATAGATTTAGATGATATAGAGTACTGTATTATAGATTTAGATGATATAGAGTACTGTATTATAGATTTAGATAATATAGAGTACTGTATATAGATTTAGATGATATAGAGTACTGTATATAGATTTAGATGATATAGAGTACTGTATATAGATTTAGATGATATAGAGTACTGTATTATAGATTTAGATGATATAGAGTACTGTATATAGATTTAGATGATATAGAGTACTGTATTATAGATTTAGATGATATAGAGTACTTTATATAGATTTAGATGATATAGAGTACTGTATTATAGATTTAGATGATATAGAGTACTGTATATAGATTTAGATGATATAGAGTACTGTATTATAGATTTAGATGATATAGAGTACTGTATATAGATTTAGATGATATAGAGTACTGTATTATAGATTTAGATGATATAGAGTACTGTATATAGATTTAGATGATATAGAGTACTGTATTATAGATTTAGATGATATAGAGTACTGTATTATAGATTTAGATGATATAGAGTACTGTATATAGATTTAGATGATATAGAGTACTGTATTATAGATTTAGATGATATAGAGTACTGTATTATAGATTTAGATGATATAGAATACTTTATATAGATTTAGATGATATAGAGTACTGTATTATAGATTTAGATGATATAGAGTACTGTATTATAGATTTAGATGATATAGAGTACTGTATATAGATTTAGATGATATAGAGTACTGTATTATAGATTTAGATGATATAGAGTACTGTATTATAGATTTAGATGATATAGAGTACTGTATATAGATTTAGATGATATAGAGTACTGTATTATAGATTTAGATGATATAGAGTACTGTATTATAGATTTAGATGATATAGAGTACTGTATATAGATTTAGATGATATAGAGTACTGTATTATAGATTTAGATGATATAGAGTACTGTATTATAGATTTAGATGATATAGAGTACTGTATTATAGATTTAGATGATATAGAGTACTGTATATAGATTTAGATGATATAGAGTACTGTATTATAGATTTAGATGATATAGAGTACTGTATATAGATTTAGATGATATAGAGTACTGTATATAGATTTAGATGATATAGAGTACTGTATATAGATTTAGATGATATAGAGTACTGTATATAGATTTAGATGATATAGAGTACTGTATATAGATTTAGATGATATAGAGTACTGTATATAGATTTAGATGATAGAGTACTGTATATAGATTTAGATGATATAGAGTACTGTATATAGATTAGATGATGATATAGAGTACTGTATATAGATTTAGATGATATAGAGTACTGTATATAGATTTAGATGATATAGAGTACTGTATATAGATTTAGATGATATAGAGTACTGCATATAGATTTAGATGATATAGAGTACTGTATATAGATTTAGATGATATAGAGTACTGTATTATAGATTTAGATGATAGAGTACTGTATATAGATTTAGATGATATAGAGTACTGCATATAGATTTAGATGATATAGAGTACTGTATATAGATTTAGATGATATAGAGTACTGTATATAGATTTAGATGATATAGAGTACTGTATTATAGATTTAGATGATATAGAGTACTGTATATAGATTTAGATGATATAGAGTACTGCATATAGATTTAGATGATATAGAGTACTGTATATAGATTTAGATGATATAGAGTACTGTATATAGATTTAGATGATATAGAGTACTGTATATAGATTTAGATGATATAGAGTACTGTATATAGAATTAGATATTTGTTATGTTGAAGAGCTCCGAGATTATTTTATGGAACAGAAGGGACCGAATAATTTAGAGTTTATGATAGTATTTGGTTTTGTTAAGGGGGGGTCACCGGCTTTTTTATCTTTCTCTTCTTTTCTCCCTTTCTCTGGCTTGTATCCATTCAGCCCCACTCAGCCTACTGTTTTAAGACGTTTACCCCCATCCAGGTGTCAATATTTTCCTGGCGAGCTGTAGCGAGTTAACATTTATATATTTTTGTTTTGACAGCAACCTAAATTTGTAAATTTTTCGATAGAAAAATTTCTCCGGCGAAGCCGGATTTCTCCATATAATGCTGGCTCGCTATCGCTCGCCAGGAATAAATCGACACCTGGATGGGGATAAACGTCTTAAAATAGTTGGCTGAATGGGGCCGAATGAATACAAGCCAGGAAAAGAGAGAAAAGGAGAGAAAGATATAACAAAAGCCGGTGACCCCCCTTAATACCTGGAGAGTTTAGCTTTATATCTAGGTATGAATTTAGTACTAGGCAGTCATTGATGGTGATGATAGTGATAATGATGATACTATTAGTGATGATAGTGATAATGATGATACTATTAGTGGTGATAGTGTTATTTATGATGGTGATGATAGTAATAATGGTGGTTCTAGTAGTGATGATAGTGGTGATAGTGATAATGATGATACTATTAATGATGATAGTGGTGATAGTGATGCTATTAATGATGATAGTGATAATGGTGGTACTGTATTATTAATGATGATAGGTAGTGGTAGTGATTATGATGATAGTGGCGGAGATGATGATATTAATGATAGTGACAAGGATGATACAATTAAAAAAACATTAATCTTTATTATCTCCGGGTTAAGGGAGCCCACCTCGCTTTTTTTTCTCTTTCTTTCCCTCTCTCTTTGGCTTGTATCCATTCGGGACCATTCAGCCTACTGTTTTAAGACGTTTACCCCCATCCAGGTGTTAATATTTTCCTGGCGAGCGGTAGCGAGCCAGCATATACAGCATATATTTTTGTTTTGACAGCAAGCTAAATTTGTAAATTTTTCGATAGAAAAATTTCTCCGGCGAAGCCGGATTTCTCCATACAATGCTGTCTCGCTATCGCTCGCCAGGAAGAAATCGACACCTGGATGGGGATAAAACAGTTGGCTGAATGGGACCGAATGGATAAAAGCCAAAGAGAGAGAGGGAGAGAAAGATAAAAACAAGCGAGGTGGGGTCCCTTAAGTAACGTTAGCTTGGTGGTCTGCTTCCTATAACCATCTATTACAGGTTGAACCATGGTGTACAGTCGCGCTAATAAGTCATGGCCCAGCTGGCATTACGTTTGGCTTGCTCTGTGCTGTATTAATGGCTGTCAGATGTTGTATAGGGTGGGTAAGTGTAGGAACATGGTTGTATATCTCACTCAAAAAGATGAAATGAAGCTTAGATAATGCTGATACCAATTATTGATCAAAATATACTTGGTGCCGAAACATGACTTATTAGCGCGACTGTACATATAGGATCATTCCAACACTACACTATACCCTGTTTCTTTTACACTGGCGGTAAATTGCAAAGTTCCCATTAACATTTATCAGTTGTTCGTATACGTTTTGGTTTGTTTATTTTGCAAGTTTTACATTATAATTGTTAAGATTGTGTAGTGAAATAGGGTGGTCATTATATAAACTGGTTTTAATATGGTGTAGAGACGTAGTAGTTTCATGTTTTTGTCAATGAGGGGAGGTTTTTAGTTATTTCGCTAGACCTCCATCAAGCTTAACATTACAGCCCCTAGACCCCCTTTCAAGATAAATTTGTAAATTTTTCGGTAGAAAAATTTCCCGGCCGAAGGCCGGTCCCTCTTAAATTACAGGCTCGCTATCGCTCGCCAGGAAAAATCGACACCTAAATGGCACGAAAAGTCTTAAAATTGACAGAAATGGGGCGGAAGTTCTTAAAATCGCCAAACTAATGGGGCGAACGTCTTATAATATCAAAAGCAATGGGGCTATCTATGAGGGAGAAAGGGGTCAAGAAAAAAATCCCTCAAGTGGAAATTTCCCCTAAGTATCGATAAATTAGCTGCTAAGGGATTCAATTTATCGTCAGCTGAAAAGAACCCGAGTCTAATAGTCTATAGTCTAATCTAACATAACCTGCTCTGTATCAAAATTTAAGGGGAGATGGGCCGGTTTTCTGGACCACTTTCTTCCTCATGTTTACCCCCATTAGTTTTCAGATGTTAAGATGTTTGCCCCATTAGTTAGTCGATTTTAAGACTATTCGCCCCATTTCTTCGTCAATATTTAGACCTTTCGTGCTATTTAGGTGTTGATTTTTTCCCTGGCAAACGATAGTGAGCCTGTAATGTTGGAAGAACCGGCCTTCGGCCGGGAAATTTTTCTACCGAAAAATTTACAAATCAATCTAATGAATGTTTTTTTAAATTTGATGTACTGTAGGTCTAGGAAGGAAACTAGAAAAATTAATACATGCAAAAATCGCCCAAAAAGTGAACCATCTCCCCTTAATGTCAAAACTGCAGCTGCATGGTGTATATACTGTATAGTGTGTGTGTGTGTGTGTGTGTGTGTGTGTGTGTGTGTATTTACCTATTTGTAGTATACAGGAGTTGAGCTTTTTAGGCTCGTATTGTCCCGCTTCCTGAGTTACAATGATCTAACTTTGCCTTAAAAATGTGTGTGTGTGTGGAATCCATGAGAAAAGCGATGATATTACTACCAGTAGACAATATCTGCCCAAGTTCCCTAGAAATAACAAGAAAGTCCATTCCTTAACCCATGCATTGTTAAGGGGACATGGGCCGTTTTGCTGATCCCCTTTCTCTCTCATGTTTTGCCCCATTAGTTTTCAGATGTTAATATGTTTGCCCCATTAGTTAGTCGATTTTAAGACCTTTCGCCCCATTTCTTCGTCAATATTTAGAGCTTTCTTGCTATTTAGGTGTCGATTTTTGCTCTGGCGAACGATATTGAGCCTGTAATGTTGGAAGAACCGGCCTTTGGCCGGTATTTTTTTTTTACCGAAAAATGAACAAATTAATCTAGGAGGATCTAATGGATGTTTTTTTTTTTTTTAATTTTATGGAGGTCTAGGGAGGAATGTAGAAAAATAATGAATACATGCAAAAATCGCCCAAAAAGTGAACCATCTCACCATAAATAATTCAAATAATACAAGGTGATTTATATAAATTTGATAATTTATCTAAATCCCTAGATCATCTAGCAAAAAATAATAATACAAAATATAATAGATAATATATAGGTGAACCGGACGACATTCCTCTGTAAAGATATTCAGTCGTCTTATCAAGTTTGGTATCAAAGTGAATTTAGTACCATGAAACTTGAAGTGAAATGTCTGCAAAGTGCTTATAATCAATCTAAAATCAAAATGATGCTCTTAGATATTGCCAGAACACTTCCACCTCCTCAGGACCCCAAACCTGCAAGCCAGGCATCACGAACACCACAAACAACAAACGCCAACGAACTTGACAATAATCTGGACCCCTTAACTTCTTATAACTCAAAATGAATGAAAGCAATCGGGCTGACATTGCTATCATATGGGAAGAGTCCACCAGGAAATAGTTGTGGACATTTACAGCCAGTTTGCTCTAGGTCCTTTTGAGTAACGAAGAGGTCAGGGGTCGAGATAATTGTCAAGTTCGTTGGCGCTACCTATAGTTCCCAGCCGACGGTCATTTGAATCCCATAACACCTGATTCGTCGATACTTGATGACAAAATACGAATCTACCATGTCGCTGCATCATGTACAGTTCCCCACATAAGTTCTGTTCCTCGTCGTGATCTTTTGTATGGAATTATATGGTAAAACTTGCAATATAAACAAACCAAGACAGGGACGACACAATAATAAAGGCAAACTAACTTAACGTATCAAAATCGCTATGTGGAAATAATGTTTTAGCCAAATAATATGTAGAAAGTAATATAGTATGGATGAATTGTGAGTGTGGTTTCATTTAGTTATCAGTTGACTAATCGGATGAGTTAAGGGGGGGGGGGGGGGATTTCCACTTGAGGGATATTTTTGTGGACACCTTTCTCCCTCATGTTTAGCCCCATTGGGTTTGAGATATTAAGACGTTCGCCCCATTAGTTTGGCGATTTTAAGAACTTCCACCCCATTTCTGTCAATTTTAAGAACTTTCGTGCCAATTAGGTGTCGATTTTTTCCTGGCGAGCGATAGCGAGCCTGTGATTAAGGAGGAGCCGGCCTTCGGCCGGGACTTTTTTCGACCGAAAAATGTACAAATTTATCTTGAAAGGGAGTCGAGTGGGTGTAATTTTAAGCTTGATAGAGGTCTAGGGGACAAACTCAAAACCTCCCCTTAACCACTGCATAAGAAACTACACTCGTAATTCAATCATGCGTATTATATTCATATTTGTTCACCAACCAACTCTACTTCTTCTAAACTCAATTAATGAAATCAACAAATACATGTGGCACTCCAAGGACTCGAACCTAGGATACTCACACCGAAATTCCGCGCATTTATGCATTACGCTATCAAGACAGTAAATATTAATGCACAAGCCTACGATTTATTATGCAGTTTCGAATCCTGCATATTAATCTGAGCATGTACAATCGGGGGTATTAAGTGTTGTCATAGATTCCAGTGGTTTTCGCTCAACAAGTGTTATTGGTATCTTTATATAGTTACTGGGAAAAGTGCTTATCCCTCAGAGTATTAGTCAGTGTCCGAAACTTTGTGAAATATCTGACAACACTTATCAACCTCGACTGTACATGCTTAGATTAATATGCAGTATTCGAGAATGCATAATATATCGTAGGCTTGTGCATTAACCTTTAACTGTCTTGATAGCGTAATGCTTAGTGTGCGGAATTTCGGTGTGAGTATCCTAGGTTCGAGTCCTTGGAGTACCACATGATTCATTACTGTCATTGATTTCATTAGTTAGGTTTATTTGTAAATTAATTGGTGGGTTGGTGAAAACAAAAATGAAATGATTATTATAGTAGGTTATATTCCAACTGGTGATATATTGAGTCCCTTAGCCACTCATGTATTGAGTTCCTTAGCCACTCATGTATTGAGTCCCTTAGCCACTCATGTATTGAGTCCCTTAGCCACTCATGTATTGAGTCCCTTAGCCACTCATGTATTGAGTCCCTTAGCCACTCATGTATTGAGTCCCTTAGCCACTCATGTATTGAGTCCCTTAGCCACTCATGTATTGAGTCCCTTAGCCACTCATGTATTGAGTCCCTTAGCCACTCATGTATTGAGTCCCTTAGCCACTCATGTATTGAGTTCCTTAGCCACTCATGTATTGAGTCCCTTAGCCACTCATGTATTGAGTCCCTTAGCCACTCATGTATTGAGTCCCTTAGCCACTCATGTATCGATACTTAGTGGACAGAATGTGAATCTATGTGTCTGCGTCGTATTAAGGGGGGTGACCTGCTTGTGTTTATTTCTCTCCTTTTTCTCTGTTTCTCTGGCTTGAATCCATTCTGCCCCACTCAGCCAACTATTTTAAGACTTTTATCCCCATCTAAGTGTCGATTTCTTCCTGGCGAGCGATAGCGAGCCAGCATTATAATTATGAAGAAATCCGGCTTCGCCGGAGAAATTTTTCTATCGAAAAATGTACAAATTTAGCCTGCTGTCGAAAACATTTAAAAAATATGCTGGCTCGCTACCGCTCACCAGTAAAAAATTGACACCTGGATGGGGATAAACGTCTTAAAACAGTAGGCTGAAGGGGCCAAATGGATACAAGCCAAAGAAAGCGAGAAAAGGAAATAACAAAAAGCAGGTCACCCCCCTATTTATTTCCTCATTTATATAGATTTTTATCCTTTTGTTTAGTTTCCTCCCTAGACCTCCATCAAGCTTTAAAAAAAAATAATAATAATACCCCTCAACACCCCCCTTCAAAATAAATTTTTACATATTTCGATAGAAAAATATCCCGACCGAATGCCAGTTCCTCTTAATACAGGCTCGCTATCGCCGCCAGGAAAAAATCGACACCTAAATGACACGAAAAGTCTTAACATTGACAAAGAAATGAGGCGAATGGTCTAAAAATAGCCAAACTAATGGGCCAAACCTCTTAAAATCTAAAAACTAATGGGGCTAAACATGAGGAAAGGGGACCAGAAAAACGGACCCATCTCCCCTTAATACCAAGTGTTCATAATAATTGACCCCTTCTGTCCCGGTGACGTTTTTTTTTTTTTTTTTTTTTTTTAATTCTAGCTATCCAGTATTTAGACGATTTTTGCGGATTAAGAAGGATCTATGGTAGTAAATAGGGTTATGTGAGATAGTTCGAAGCCTGTTAATTGGGTTATGTGAGATAGTTCGACGCCTGTTAATTGGGTTATGTGAGATAGTTCGAAGCCTGTTAATTGGGTTATGTGAGATAGTTCGAAGCCTGTTAATTGGGTTATGTGAGATAGTTCGACGCCTGTTAATTGGGTTATGTGAGATAGTTCGACGCCTGTTAATTGGGTTATGTGAGATAGTTCAAAGCCTGTTAATTGGGTTATGTGAGATAGTTCGACGCCTGTTAATTGGGTTATGTGAGATAGTTCGAAGCCTGTTAATAGGGTTATGTGAGATAGTTCGAAGCCTGTTAATTGGGTTATGTGAGATAGTTCGAAGCCTGTTAATAGGGTTATGTGAGATAGTTCGAAGCCTGTTAATTGGGTTATGTGAGATAGTTCGAAGCCTGTTAATAGGGTTATGTGAGATAGTTCGAAGCCTGTTAATTGGGTTATGTGAGATAGTTCGAAGCCTGTTAATAGGGTTATGTGAGATAGTTCGAAGCCTGTTAATTGGGTTATGTGAGATAGTTCGAAGCCTGTTAATAGGGTTATGTGAGATAGTTCGAAGCCTGTTAATTGCTGGAGGGCCTTTTTAAGCTGAGTAAAATCGTCTAATAGTTGGCAGAATGTAATGAAGAGGACGTCAACGGTACTGAATGGGTTAAGGGAGTCCACCTCGCTTTTTTGCTTTCTCTCCCTCTCTCTTTGGTTTGTATCCATTCAGCCTACTGTTTTAAGACGTTTACTCCCATCCACGTGTCAATATTTTCCTGACGAGCGGTAGCGAGCCAGCATATATATATTTTTGTTTTAACAGCAAGCTAAATTTGTACATTTTTCGATAGAAAAATATCTCCGGCGAAGCCTGATTTCTCCATACAATGCTGGCTCGTGATTTCTTCGACACCTGGATGGGGATAAACGTCTTAAAACAGTTGGCTGAATGGGGCCGAATGGATACAAGCCAGGGAAAGAGAGAAAAGGAGAGAAAGATAAAAAAAAAAAACGATGACCCCCCCTTAAAATAACGATGTATCCGCCAAGACCCACGAACGAGCTTGTATGTGTATGTGTGCTGCCGCTGTTGTTGTTGTTGTTGTTGTTGTTGTTAATATAGAGAGCTGCCACCACCACCACCGCCACCACCACCCGTGTGTCCATATACAGTATATAATAAAACAAGTGAGATGCTATGGCTGTTATTGTCCTACTGTGTGTGGTTGTTTCTTAAGGGGAAGAAGGGGTCTGCCTCGTATGGGCCAATAGGTCTTCTGCAGATTTCCATTTGTCTTATGTTCTTATGTTCTTATAGTATCTATATTTATCTATCTATCTATCTATTGCCTGACGCCGTGATCCCCGAAGGGGTGACCACGAACGAACCGCCCCCATGCACCTCTGTCCCCAGTCAGTCGACGCCCCTCCCCCCAACCAGCACCGCCTTCGTTCATGTACTTCCTCACTCATAATATAATTATTATTATTATATATATACAGTATATATTTTGTTTTATTTATTTATTTATTTATTTTTTATTCCCGGCACATATATTAGTTTTCGTTTGCTCCCTAGACCTCTATCAAACTTTAAAACAAATACCCCCTTCGAGATATTTGTACCTTTTTCGGTAGAAAAATTACCCGGACAAAGGCCGGTTCCTCCTAAATTACAGACTCGCTATCGCTCGCCAGGAAAAAAATCGACAACTAAATAGCTCAAAAGGTCTTAATACAGTATTGACAAAGAAATGGGACGAATGTCTTAAAATCTCATAACTAATTGGGCTAAACATGAAGGAGAAGGGGTCCAGCCATGGGTCCAGCAAAAAAAAAAAAAAAAAAAAAAACATGCTTCCCCTTAACTCTTTCTACCATGTATGCAGTTGCAGCCATTAACCCGTTGAGTACCAGCCACGTGTCATCTAGTTTGTCCTAGCTATATTTAGACGATTTTATGCAGCTTAGAAAGGATCTGTGGTAGTTGAAAGGGTTGGTCGAGAGATATTCTGCAGTCTTTTATTTATAATATTTATTTTATTTAAGTGTTGTTTCCACATAGCGATTTTGAATAGTTATTTTGTCTTTTTACTGTGTTCGTATACGTTTTGGTTTGTTTATTTTGCAAGTTTTACATTATAATTTTATTGCTACCCATCTTTCTTAAACTAAAGAAAATCGTCTATCAGTAGCCAGAACACCGGTACTGGACCGGTTAAGAATAGTCACCCCATGTATCACTATTGGTTCTTGGTCCACGCTTTATTTTCTATTATTAAGGGGGTGACAGGCTTTTTTCTCTTTCTTTCTCCGGCTTGTATCCATTCGGCCCCATTCAGCCTACTGTTTTAAGACGTTTACCCCAACCCAGGTGTCAATATTTTCGTGACGAGCGGTAGCGAGCCAGCATATATATATTTTTGGTTTGACAGCAAGCTAAATTTGTAAATTTTTCGATAGAAAAATTTCTCCGGCGAAGCCGGATTTTTCCATACAATGCTGGCTCGCTATCGCTCGCCAGGCAGAAATCGACACCTGGATGGGGATAAACGTCTTAAAACAGTTGGCTGAATGGGGCCGAATGGATACAAACCAGAGAAAGAGAGAAAAGGAGAAAAAGATAAAAACAAGTCTGTGATCCCCTTTAAGTTAATATAGAAGTACAAAGGAGTACAAAGGAAATCAAGCAACAACAGAACTAGTGACCCTTCTAGGCTGCTTGTCCTCCAAAACACTGAGGATCAAGTGTCCAAACAGTGGTTTAGAGTGGGCAAGGGAACATTGGAAAGGGAACCACTGCCCTAGAACTAATGTCCGTGGCAGGATTAGGAAGTTAGTAGGGGACAGATGGGTTAGTAACTGAGGGGGGGATAAAATAAAGTTATTCATTTACAAACGCAGTCAGTCGCGGGTTTGATGCGAGATATTTGTCTAAGCGGAGTTTAAATGAATCAACGGTGCTGCAGTCTATAACGTCTCGGGGAAGCCCATTCCACAAGTTGACAACTCGATTGAAGAAGAAATTCTTAGATTCGTGTGAGTTAAAAGATTTACCAATAATTTTGCAACCGTTTCCCAGCGTGTAATTAGATTGGTCGATAGTGAAGTACTTACTACAGTTCATATTGTGATGCCTTTGATGATTTTGAACACTTGAATTAAGTCACCTCTTAATCTGCGCTGGGTTAAAGGAAATAGATTTAATTCTCTAAAACGCTCTTCGTATGGTTTGTTCTTTAGGCTAGGTATAATTTTGGTAACTCTACGTTGAACTCGTTCTAGCTTGTTTATATCTTTTTGGTAATAAGGGCACCAGGATTGAACGCAGTATTCCAGAAGAGGGCGGACTAAGGAATTGTAAAGGGTTAGGATAACTTCTTTGGATTTATGCTCAAATGACCTGCCTATAAAGCCAATTATTTTGTTTGCCTTCTTAACAACTTCTGAACATTGTTGACTCGGTTTTAGGTTACTCGATATTGTTACTACCAGATCGGTTTCTCTGTTTACATTCTTAAGCTGAGTGCCATTCATCGAATAGTTTGCTTTCTCATTTAGGTATCCGATATGTAGTACTTTACATTTATCTGCATTGAAACTCATTTGCCAAATTTGGGCCCAACATGACAATTTATCTAGATTGTGTTGCATATCGTCAACTTGTTCTTTTGAGAGTACGCTATTTGCAATTTTTGTATCGTCAGCAAATTTTGAGATTGTACAGGTGAGACCCTCATCTATGTCGTTGATGTAAATTAGAAAGAGAATTGGTCCTAGTACCGATCCCTGGGGTACCCCGCTACTTACATTGGTCCATTTAGATGCCTTACTGTTTATGACTACTCTTTGCTTTCTGTTGCTGAGCCAATTTTCTATCCATTTCAACACACCGTCTTGTATTCCATGTGCTTTTAGTTTTAGCAGTAAACGTTTGTGGGGAACTTTGTCAAAGGCCTTTTGAAAATCAAGGTATATAATATCTACAGCTTTACTCTCATCGTAGAGGTTGAGGATATCGTGGAAGAAGTCTAAGAGGTTTGTTAAACAGGAACTTTTTTTACGAAAGCCGTGTTGAGTATCTTTAAGTAAGTTATTTGCCTCTAAGTGATTTACGAGTCTGTCTCTTATGACCGTTTCTAGCATTTTACATACAATTGAGGTTAAGCTAATTGGACGATAGTTACTGGGTAGGGATTTGCTGCCTTTTTTGAATATTTGAATATTTGAATATTTGAATATTTTGAATAGAAGGGGGAGAGAGAGAGAGAGAAGGCAGGGGGGGGGGGTAGGGGTATGTTTGTAAGAGAGTATGTGAGTGAGAGTGAGAGATAGAGTATTATATGTATGTGAGAGAGAGTCTGTGTGCATGTGTGTGTGTGTGTGTGTGTATGAGAGAGATAAAGGTGTGTATGTATGTTTGTGAGGGAGAGTATGTATGTGTGTGAGAGAGAGCAGGTGTATCTGTATGTGTGTGAGAAAGTGTATATACTGTATATGTGTGTGTGTGAGAGAGAGAGAGAGAGATAATATGTGTGTGAGAGTCTTAAACAATGACACACACACACCCACCCACACATGATACACAGACACACACCCAACCCACACACTGACATACACCCAAACACACACTGACACTCACACAGACACACATACACATACACATAGACACACAGACCCCCCCCCCCCCCTCACACACACACACACACAGTAAGGACAGGTTATATAGCGTTTGTCATACCGGGCAGGACGTTGACTCCTATATTCCAGTTTCTTCACAATTATGCACTACGAACACTCATTCTTTATTTATAATTTATTTATTCATTTTATTCTGGACCCACGGTATCTTTTATTCTGGACCCACGGTATCTTTTATTCTGGACCCACGCTATCTTTTATTCTGGACCCACGGTATCTTTTATTCTGGACCCACGGTATCTTTTATTCTGGACCCACGGTATCTTTTATTCTGGACCCACGGTATCTTTTATTCTGGACCCACGGTATCTTTTATTCTGGACCCACGGTATCTTTTATTCAGGACCCACGGTATCTTTTATTCTGGACCCACGGTATCTTTTATTCGGGACCCCCGGTATCTTTTATTCTGGACCCACGGTATCTTTTATTCGGGACCCACGGTATCTTTTATTCTGGACCCACGGTATCTTTTATTCTGGACCCACGGTATCTTTTATTCGGGACCCACGGTATCTTTTATTCTGGACCCACGGTATCTTTTATTCTGGACCCACGGTATCTTTTATTCTGGACCCCCGGTATATTTTATTCTGGACCCACGGTATCTTTTATTCTGGACCCACGGTGTCTTTTATTCTGGACCCACGGTATCTTTTATTCTGGACCCACGGTATCTTTTATTCTGGACCCACGGTATCTTTTATTCTGGACCCACGGTATCTTTTATTCTGGACCCACGGTATCTTTTATTCTGGACCCATGGTATCTTTTATTCTGGACCCACAGTATCTTTTATTCTGGACCCACAGTATCTTTTATTCTGGACCCACGGTATCTTTTATTCTGGACCCACGGTATCTTTTATTCTGGACCCACGGTATCTTTTGTTCTGGACCCACGGTATCTTTTATTCTGGACCCACGGTATCTTTTATTCTGGACCCACGGTATCTTTTATTCTGGACCCACGGTATCGGTATCTTTTATTCTGGACCCACGGTATCTTTTATTCTGGACCCACGGTATCTTTTATTCTGGACCCACGGTATCTTTTATTCTGGACCCACGGTATCTTTTATTCTGGACCCCGGTATCTTTTATTCTGGACCCCGGTATCTTTCATTCTGGACCCCCGGTATCTTTTATTCTGGACCCACAGTATCTTTTATTCTGGACCCACGGTATCTTTTATTCTGGACCCACGGTATCTTTTATTCTGGACCCACGGTATCCTTTATTCTGGACCCACGGTATCTTTTATTCTGGACCCCCGGTATCTTTTATTCTGGACCAACGGTATCTTTTATTCTGGACCCACGGTATCTTTTATTCTGGACCCACGGTATCTTTTATTCTGGACCCACGGTATCTTTTATTCTGGACCCACGGTATCTTTTATTCTGGACCCACGGTATCTTTTATTCTGGACCCACAGTATCTTTTATTCTGGACCCACGGTATCTTTTATTCTGGACCCACGGTATCTTTTATTTTGGACCCCCGGTATCTTTTATTCTGGACCCACGGTATCTTTTATTCTGGACCCACGGTATCTTTTATTCTGGACCCATGGTATCTTTTATTCTGGACCCCCAGTATCTTTTATTCTGGACCCACGGTATCTTTTATTCTGGACCCCGGTATATTTTATTCTGGACCCACGGTATCTTTTATTCTGGACCCACGGTATCTTTTATTCGGGACCCACGGTATCTTTTATTCTGGACCCACGGTATCTTTTATTCTGGACCCACGGTATCTTTTATTCTGGACCCACGGTATCTTTTATTCTGGACCCACGGTATCTTTTATTCTGGACCCATGGTATCTTTTATTCTGGACCCACAGTATCTTTTATTCTGGACCCACAGTATCTTTTATTCTGGACCCACGGTATCTTTTATTCTGGACCCACGGTATCTTTTATTCTGGACCCACGGTATCTTTTGTTCTGGACCCACGGTATCTTTTATTCTGGACCCACGGTATCTTTTATTCTGGACCCATGGTATCTTTTATTCTGGACCCACGGTATCTTTTATTCTGGACCCACGGTATCTTTTATTCTGGACCCACGGTATCTTTTATTCTGGACCCACGGTATCTTTTATTCTGGACCCCCGGTATCTTTTATTCTGGACCCCGGTATCTTTCATTCTGGACCCCCGGTATCTTTTATTCTGGACCCACAGTATCTTTTATTCTGGACCCACGGTATCTTTTATTCTGGACCCACGGTATCTTTTATTCTGGACCCACGGTATCCTTTATTCTGGACCCACGGTATCTTTTATTCTGGACCCCCGGTATCTTTTATTCTGGACCCCCGGTATCTTTTATTCTGGACCCACGGTATCTTTTATTCTGGACCCACAGTATCTTTTATTCTGGACCCACGGTATCTTTTATTCTGGAGCCACGGTATTTTTTATTCTGGACCCACGGTATCTTTTATTCTGGACCCACGGTATCTTTTATTCTGGACCCACGGTATCTTTTCTTCTGGACCCACGGTATCTTTTATTTTGGACCCCCGGTATCTTTTATTCTGGACCCCCGGTATCTTTTATTCTGGACCCACGGTATCTTTTATTCTGGACCCACGGTATCTTTTATTCTGGACCCCCAGTATATTTTATTCTGGACCCACGGTATCTTTTATTCTGGACCCCGGTATATTTTATTCTGGACCCACGGTATCTTTTATTCTGGACCCACGGTATCTTTTATTCTGGACCCACGGTATCTTTTATTCTGGACCCACGGTATCTTTTATTCTGGACCCACGGTGTCTTTTATTCTGGACCCACGGTATCTTTTATTCTGGACCCCCGGTATCTTTTATTCTGGACCCCCGGTATCTTTTATTCTGGACCCACGGTATCTTTTATTCTGGACCCACGGTATCTTTTATTCTGGACCCACGGTATCTTTTATTCTGGACCCACGGTATATTTTATTCTGGACCCATGGTATCTTTTATTCTGGACCCACGGTATCTTTTATTCTGGACCCACGGTATCTTTTATTCTGGACCCACGGTATCTTTTATTCTGGACCCACGGTATCTTTTATTCTGGACCCACGGTATCTTTTATTCTGGACCCACGGTATCTTTTATTCTGGACCAACGGTATCTTTTATTCTGGACCCACGGTATCTTTTATTCTGGACCCACGGTATCTTTTATTCTGGACCCCCGGTATCTTTTATTCTGGACCCAAGGTATCTTTTATTCTGGTATCTTTTATTCTGGACCCACGGTATCTTTTATTCTGGACCTACGGTATCTTTTATTCTGGACCCTCGGTATCTTTTATTCTGGACCCACGGTATCTTTTATTCTGGACCCACGGTATCTTTTATTCTGGACCCACGGTATCTTTTATTCTGGACCCACGGTATCTTTTATTCTGGACCCTCGGTATCTTTTATTCTGGACCCACGGTATCTATTATTCTGGACCCACGGTATCTTTTATTCTGGACCCACGGTATCTTTTATTCTGGACCCACGGTATCTTTTATTCTGGACCCCGGTATCTTTTATTCTGGACCCACGGTATCTTTTATTCTGGACACCCGGTATCTTTTATTCTGGACCCACGGTATCTTTTATTCTGGACCCCCGGTATCTTTTATTCTGGACCCCGGTATCTTTTATTCTGGACCCACGGTATCTTTTATTCTGGACCCACGGTATCTTTTTTATCTTTACATATTATTTGTCCTGGCCGAAAGCTGGTTCCTCCAAAATTACAGGCTCGCTCTCGCTTGCCAGGAAAATATCGACACCTAATTTTTTTTTTTTTTTTTTTTTTTTAAAGAGACAATGAACGGAGGAAGGAAAAACACAGATAAAACAAAAAGGTCCATGTGCCTAGAGGCATCCTCCATTCATAAATAATTTGTAACAACTGGATTTAAACATTTGTAGATTGTAAGTTTGTGGAAAGCAATTCGAGGGAAGTGAATTCCAAAGAGTAGTAGCTCTGGGGATAAATGAATTCTGATAAGCAGAAGTTCTGCATTGTGGAGGAGAACGTGTAAATTCATGGGCGCTCTCAGCTGCCCTAGTTCTACGGGGAAAGATGTGGAGAGGCGGCACAATTGAAGCAAGTTCCTCGGAACAATTGCTGTGAAAATATCTGTAGAATAATGCAAGGGATGCAACGTTTCTTCGTATGGATTATGTAGGAAGGTCCTGTGTGATTGCAGGGTTATTGATTAATCTAATAGCTTTATTTTGAATTTTGTCCAACTGCCTCAATGCAACCACGCCACTTCCACCCCACAGAGGTGAACAGTAATCCATCTGAGAACGCACATGACTTTTATATATTACGGCCAACTGCTCGTCAGTGAAGAATTCTCGAACTCTGTACAGGAGTCCCAGTTTTTTAGAGGCATTCTTAGCAATGCTTCTAACATAATGTGTCCAGCTCAAGTTAGTAGTTAATGTTACACCGAGAATGTCAATACTAGGGGAAGTGGGAATATTTACATCATTAAAAAGTATATGGGAGTCAGTGAGATTCTGTCGGTTAGAAAATTGAATGTACTTGGTTTTCTGTGCATTAAAGGAAACTAGATTCTCTTGTCCCCATTCATTAATTCTAGAAAGGTCCTGGTTCAGAGAAATTGCAGTGTTTATTTTTGAATTTATAAGATCGGGTTGGGTGAAAGAATTGGTAAATGTGAAGGAACTGTGGAGTGTTGAGTCATCTGCGTAGGAATGTATTGGATTATGAGTGGTAGATATGAAATCATTGATATGAATAAGGAACAGAGTTGGGGCCAAAACTGATCCCTGGGGAACACCAGCATTTATTGAGTGAAATTGAGAATAAAGGCCATCTACCATTACACTTATTTTTCTGTTATGAAGATAAGAAGAAATTAGTGGAACTAATGATGCAAGGCCGTAGTGTGACATCTTCGACAATAAGGATTGATGCCAGACTCTATCAAATGCCTTTGATATATCCAGTGCTATTGTATGTGTTTCACCATGTTGGTCTGTAGATTGGTTGATTTGATGGGTAAGAAGGCAAAGAATGTTTGCAGTTGATCGACATCGTCTAAAACCATATTGCCTATCACTGATTAATTTATTATTCTCCAGATGCTTAATTATGTGATTATTTAATATAATTTCAAAGACTTTGCCAAGAGTGGAAGTTATAGCTATTGGTCTGTAGTTTGATGGATCTGAAGAGGCACCTTTTTTAGGAACTGGATGGATGTTTGCTTCTTTCCAGGGTACTGGGAAGCATGAGGTATGAGTACACAGACGGAAATTTTTTGCCAATACAGGAGCGAGCACCAAGGAGCACTTCTTAAGTACTATTGGAGGAATTTCATCTGGACCAGGAGCCTTATCTACTGAGAGATTCTGCAAAATAGTTTTGACATGTCTGGTGTGGATCTTAAGTGAGGGAATTTCAGGCGAATGAAAATTAAGTACAGGGACATCTTGATTTATTTCATCTAAGGTCGAGTTGGTGGAGAAAATATCCGCAAGAAGGTTAGCTTTACCTCGTGGATCACTTACAAGATTGCCAGTCGGAGATTTGGCACAAAAGGTCTTGATATTGATAAAACAATGGGACGAAGGATCTTAAATACAAATCGACAAACTAATGGGGCGAACTTTAAAAAAATCAAAATTAATTGGGCTAAACAGGAGGGAAAAGGGGTTCCAGGAAAAGCAACTATACCTCCCGTGGTAAGATGACAAGTGACAAGCGGTACCAAGACCAATACTACAATACGTTCTACTTCATCTACGGCACTGGTGGAAGGGGGCGGGGCTTACAAATATATCTCGACCGGATAGACCGTAGCGCGATCGAATAGAAAAACATAAATAAATAAATACAAATAAATAGAAGGTCCCACCCCTTTCCCATACTTAATTAATTAAGCCATTTTAGATTTACAGAAGGAAGGAGGCTGATAGTAAGATAAGAAAGTAGATCATCAGTAGATCAGCCCTTAAGGGGAGATATCCACTAGAGGGACATTTTTCTTGACCCCTTTCTCCCTCATATCTAGCCCCATTCCTTTTAAGATTTTAAGACGTTTGCCCCATTAGTTTGGTGATTTTAAGAATTTCCGCCCCATTCTGTTAATTTTAAGACCTTTCGTGCCATTTAGGTGTCGATTTTATCCTGGCGAGCGATAGCGAGCCTGTAATTTAAGAGTAACCGGCCTTTGGCCGGGAAATTTTTCTACCGAAAAATGTACAAATTTATCCTGAAACTATTCTAAATTTATATTTCTTAAGCAAATAATTGTCTTCCCATAATCTACTTTCATATCGCCAGTATGGGTTCCTTAAGGGGAGGTTTTTAGTTTGTTTCCTACTCCTCCAGCAATCTTTAAATTTTACCCCTTTGACCCCCTGTCAAAGGGGTAAAATTTTAAGATTGCTGGAGGAGTAGGAAACAAACTAAAAACCTCCCCTTAAGGAACCCATACTGGCGATATGAAAGTAGATTATGGGAAGACAATTATTTGCTTAAGAAATATAAATTTAGAATAGTTTCACGCACTTTAGAGATGCAAGAGATGAGAGCAATTGGACGATAGTTTGAGAGTTGAGAGTGGTCACCCATCTTTGGGACAGGTTGAATGAGAGCAAACTTCCAGCAAGAAGGAAAGTCGTTAGATGAAATTATTAAAAAGATTGCCTAGGCAAGGAGCCAACACGCAAGATTTTTTGTTTAGTACTACAGGTGGAACACCATCCGGTCCGGTCCTTCTTAATATTAGGCCCAGAGAGGGTAGAAAGTACATCCTTAGAAGAGACTAGGATATTAGGGATAAGTAAGGGAGCTGGGTTGGAGAGGGAGGAATAGCACAGGAATTATCCTAGGTGGAGTTTTTAGCGAAAGTTTGAGCGAAGAGTTCAGCTTTGTCAGAGGAAGAAGTGATGGTTGTGCCATCAGAGTGGAAAAAGGGAGGGAAAGACGAGGAAGTAAAATTGTTGAAGAGGTTTTTGGCTAGATGCCAGAAAATTTGGGAAGAGCTAGAGTTGGAAAGTTCAAAATTTGTATTATGGATGAAAGATATTTTTAGCGGGTAGGGTCGAAGAACAGATTTGGCTTGATTCCGGACAGAAACATATAGAGTACAAGATTCTTGAGTTTGAAGACGACGGTACCGTTTGGATGCTTCCTCCTTATTGTGGACAGCAGTGGATCAGGCATCAGTAAACCAAGATTGTTTTGCATTAGACTGAGAGAAGGAAAATGGAATGTATATGGAATGGAATTCATATATTAAGTATATCTCACAAATACATTTGAGCTAATAAATGTTAAGTATTGTTTATCATGCAGTGGTAGAAGTGGTTAAAGCATGGACACTCGTCCTGACTGTCGGTCATATATATATTGTTACGACTGAGGTTTAAATATATCAGGGTTCTTATTCATTGGACTAGTAATGGCATAAATGCTACAACGGAAAGTGCTAGATCCAACCTCTGATGTATATTCCCAGTGAACAAAGAACACAAATACTCTCCAGAGGTCTATTATGCAATAATAGGTTATCAAACTCTCAATAAATGTGCGTCTACTCTAGGCTTAATGTTATGTGAAAACAGCCTATTACTACCTATAACCGAAGGTGCTTGGTTATGGTATGCAAAGTAAGGTGGTAAGAGAAGTTACAGCTTACGTTACTTTAATCAATAAATGTCAGGCACTCCTGCATGAAAGAAAGTGCACTAAAGTCCTTCAACACCAACAAAGAATCTTCTTTAAATGTTAGATGCTATCAAGATGCTCGAATCGGAAATGGAACCCCAAAAAGGCTGGCAGCGGAACAATGCTCGAGCAGGCTATGCTCACAAAAAGGCAGGAGATATAATGCAGTCGGAGCCAAGAATATCCTAAACACCACAACAATAATAATAATCGCCACGACAATGCAGTATTCCTATCAACAAAAAGAGCCTAAGTCGTTTGTGTCTCAATACATCAAACTAGGCTGCGAAATGCTTGTGTAATTATAAACGGGTATGCAAAAAAAGAGTAATTGGTTTAATATACTTAATGTCTACTATGACTGATAAAGTCTAGCTAGAGTCAATGATACGAGATACTGGTGCGCATGGCATGCCGCATAGCCTAGTGCAAATCTCAAGTCTGTGCGTCAAGTATTACGTTAGAGTGAAGGGTAGCTCTCTTGAGAAACCTTAATACCGAAGTAGTAAGCGTTCTCCTGGCGTACCTCAAAGACAAACAACGAGCTTAGAACAGTGCAGAATGGTATAGGCAAAAAGCCCTCATTCGTGCATGCTCTACTCTCAATGGCACACAGACTAGAATTTACCCAATCAACTCCAGTTCTCAGGTATGTCGTGCAGCTTTTAACTAAAGCCAGCACCCATCGGAAACAATACCTTATAGTATCAGACTCCTAGTCTAGCATTATCTAATCCAGCAGAACACTAATAATTATAGGAAGCAGTACTGAACAATATGAATGCCAACCAATGCTTCGTGATCAACTTATCTTAACAACTAAAATACATGGGTTATATAAGACCTTAATGCACAATACAACTGGCCAGCATGAAGCTGATTATGCAGAGTTAACCAGAGGGGGTATAATATTAATAAAAGGTGGTGAAAGATATGGAAAATGAGAGAGATAGGCAGAGGAAAAGGTTCTCAGGTGCCGCGAGGGGGACAGATATCAAAGGGATAAGAGGGATGCGTTCTAGAAACCAGATCTGAGGGAGAGAGCTATATATATACTAGCACTAGCTCGCACCGCGTAGACAAAGCGGTAACAATTCCTTCACCCAATGACAAAGAAGCCAGCCAAACATGACGTCACCAAGCATGGTAAAAAACTCCTCCAACCAATCCCAGGCCAGCCAGCCGTGACGTCATCAAGCATGGCAAAAAACACTGCGCGCCTCCTCTCACTCTGTTCTACTCTCTCTCTCTCTCTTTCAAATCCTATCATTACTACTTAATGATAAAACATATACTTTGCAATTAAATATATAAAGCCTTGACATGGGCGAAAACAAAGAGCCTTTCTGGACTGCCCATAACACGAGCTTTCATATGAAATAAAGCACACAATAATACATCAACTGTAGCCACATCCACTGCCCTGGCGATCCTAGCGAGTCACTGTAGGACAAGCCATGCGGTTCTAACGGAGTGGTTAACGTCACACCCCCCCCAAGATTTTTCTCAGAGGCCCAAAGCTCAAAAAAAATCTGATGGTTAGAACCCATGCTATATCTCTACTTCCCATCACCCAGCGGCAGTAAAATATCTGGCACAGTTCTTCAAAAAAACATTTTACAAAATTATAACCCTCCCCAACACAATAGGTTAAATCATATGTAGTTATGCTCCTCAAGAGCGAGCTTCTCTAGCCCAGCATTCTGAGAGGAGTACAACTCAGAATTACTGCTATAACATACTGAAAAATTCAACTATCAAAGAAAGAGTTTTTATTTGATTTTTATGTTTTTAATTTGTTTATTTCGGCTGCACTATAGGGGCAAGCCTAGTGTTTTCTTCTATACCAAACGCTCAACTCCTGCTTTACGACCCAATACGCTGGGCTACAACCGCGAGCCAACAAGCACCAAGCGCAAAATACTATTCAAACTAAAGCAGGAGGCTACCCGTGTGTCAATCTACCAAGGATCATCTACCCTCGAAAGACAATCTGCAATCACGTTGTCACAACCGGCAATATGGCGTATGTCCAGGTTATATACCAATAACCTTAGTGACCACCTGGTCAGCCTCATATTCCGATTGTGAAACTGGTCCAAGAACTTGAGAGGGTGATGATCTGTGTAAACTACAACGACCGGACCATAGGCTGGAACATAGACCTCGAAATGCCCCGGTGCAAGCACAACTGCCAGCAGCTCCTTCTCGACAACAGAGCAGCTCCCCTGGGCTGAATTGAACTTCTCCAAGCAGAAACTAACAGGATGCTCCAGCCCATCATCGTCCTTCTTCACAAGGACGGCACCAGCCCCCACACCACTAGCATCCGTTGCTAGTTGGAAAGGTAGGCTAAAGTCAGGGGCCCTGAGGATCGGGTGAGTGCACAACAGGTGTTTTACTACTCTAAACGCCTTCTCACACTCAGGCGCCCATTTGACTTTCTTATCCTTCCAGTTATCCTCCACCTGAGCTTGACTGTCCCGTTCTCCTTCTCCACCTTGACTGCTAAACGTCATCACAGGCACAGTGAGAGGCTCAGGGGGGTGCCTCACATACTCCTTCATGAGATTAACGTGACATAACTGATTGCGCTTACGTCTGTCTGGAGCGGCCACCAAGCAATCCAGGTCCGATAGCCTCTCAACCACCCTATAAGGACCAGAGTACTTCGCGGATAAGGGATGACCTACAAGGGGCAGTAGAATCAACACCCACGTGAAACTCCCTGAGTTTAACCTTGAGGTCGTACCTGTCCTTCATGAGGGCCTGAGAGCTAGTCAAATTACGGCCAGCCAACTCCAGACTGCGCAACATCCGTTCTCGACTGTCGAGGACATACTTGAGCATAGAACAAGGTTTTTCTGCGCCCTCCCATATTTATTTAACCATATGGAGAGGCCCTCTGACACGGTGTCCAAAGACGAGCTCATTAGGGCTGAATCCCAAACTTTCCCCAGGTACCTCCCGTGCAGCAAATGAAACATATGGCAGGCCAAGATCCCAACCCTTCCCACTCTCAAAGCAACAACAACGAAGCACAGATTTTAAGGCTGAGTGCCATCGCTCTAACACACCCTGGCTCTCCGGATGATACGCAGATGACACAACCGTAACAATCCCATGCTGCTGCACTGCTTGAACAAAGAGGTTAGAAGTGAAGTTAGATCCTTGGCCTGACTGAATCCCCTGCGGGTAACCATACCGGGAAAAATACACTAGCAAGTTTCGGACCACCGTCTTCGCTGACCCATTTCTCATAGGGTACGCGTCAGGGTACCTTGTTGCTACATCTCCCGACTGTGCATCACTGTCCTCCTCCAACTCGACAGCACCGGTACCACATTCAAGAACCTCCGGGTCTTCTAATTGCAATTTACGAATGTCCGAAGGAGCAAGCTTATCTAAGTGTTTGCGAAACAACTCATGCCCCCTCCTACATTGAATTTAGCCTCCCGTTGCTCTCTCTCTGTGTATCGTTGCTGTCTCTTCGTCTTTTTAAGCCCATCCTCTGCCTTCTTAGTAACAGTTAATGGGTCTTCTCCAGACTCGAAAATCGGTCCTAATAATGAGTCCCCGAGAATGTGCGTTGATACTAAACTCTCAACCGCATCAACTTTCAACCCCTTCTCGGTACCTTTCCTCCGCTTGTCTAAAGACTGTTGACCAGAATGCGACTCCCTGGATGCAAGAGATCTGGTGACAACACATGCCATAGGTTGCACCTGACACTTCTCAACCCACTCCTGCTCCTCCCTACTCACGTCGGCCGGCTTCTCGGCAACGACCAAGGGTGGAGCCTCAGAAGTAGGCCCCGCAAAGTCGTTGCCGAGAAGGAGGTCGACGCCCCCAACAGGCAACTTCTCCACAATTCCTACATCCAGGTCACGAGTCACACCATCAACTTCCATATTCATTCTTACAAGCGGGTATGACCTTGTTGCATTAACTCCCTGAACCACAACCACCCGCGCTGTATTTACAGGTTTACCAGTGAAATTCCTCAACAATGTTTGCGATGCCCCAGTGTCACGCAAAATCCTCACCTCATGTCTTCTACCCCCCCACTCCACACAACCGAGTCCCCTGTGGTCACTAAAGGCATCACGGACAGGGAATAAGCCTTCCGGATCCTTCTGCACTGGCAGTGTATTTACCTCGGAAGAATTGCCTCTAACAAACTCCGATGTCCTCTTGAACACTCCAATGCCGTGAGCAAAAACACGGCTGCCGGAGGAGGTCGACTAGGGCACTCATTTGCCTTATGACCCTCCTGGTGGCACTTAAAACACATAAATTTCGGTTTCGGCTTATACTGTGATGTAAAGAGCCCCTGACTTTTCTCATACGGCGTGGTGTTAGGTTTGGATTCAGTTTTAGTTTCATTGCTCTTTTGTTTAAATGTGTCATTGCTACGGGGAGGGGGAGGATAACGGTCCCTAGCACTTGCATCGTACTTCTGTGAGGACCCGCAACCCCGAATCAACGACAGCCGTCGATCAGCCATTTCTGCTGCTTCGACTAGAGTTCTTGGGTTTTTTTCCATTAAGTTCAAAGTTAGATCACCGCCCGTGCTCTTAAAGAACTGCTCCAACATCATTAACTGCTTAATTCCATCAAATGTTGTTACCTTCTCAGATCGGAGCGAGTTCCCCATAGCATCGGACAAGTCCCGGGCGTGTTCCAAAAAGGTGCTATCTCTTCCCTTAGTTACACCCCGGAACTTCAAACGGTACGTTTCTGGTTGTAGTTCGTAAGCCCTCAGGACAGCCTCCTTGAGATCCTCATACACAATACATGACTCCAAAGGTAACGCATCGTAGGCTTTAAGACCCTTGCCTATTAATCTAGAGGATACAAGTGCTGCCCATTTATTCTCTGGCCACTGGTGTTCCTGGCACTTCTTCTCAAAGCGTGCGAAAAATTCTGTTACACCACTCTCATCAAACACCGGAACCAGTTTCAATAAGTGCGAGAGAGATTGATCATGAGCACGGTTACCAGCCCCAAGTCGCTGTCCCGTTGTCTCTACTCGCGACTTCTCTACGTCCATGTCGGCACAGTACCTAGTCGACTCTAAATCAGCTTGGATTTTTGCTAGCTCTATGTGTTGCTGACTGATAGTTTTTCTCTCTTCTATCTTGGCTAATTCTATTTGCTGCTGATGCTGAAGCTCACATGCCCTTTGTTGCTGTTGAATCTGAAGCTCACATGCCCTTTGTTACTGTTGAATCTTAGCTAATTCGAGCTGATACAATAATTCTGGAGTTAACCCTGGAGGAGGTGAAGGTGCTACAATGTTTGAAATTACCGGTGGTCCCCCCAGGGGCAACCCACCCTGCCAGTCACCACCCAACTGTGGAAGCGTACCCGGGGTCGGCAAACCACTGGGATGGCTGGGAGTCGAGTGTAGGGGAAGCATGGCCGAAGGGCTCTGAGCACTCAACCCATCTCGCTCACCAGTCACCCTGCCCAGTACACACGTTATCAAGTTATCCCTGGTCATGCTGCTAGTACCCGCATGACCAATAGCTGTGGCCAGGCATTGGAGACCGTACCGATCCATACCCTCCAACCGCTCGGCAGTAACAGGCCATTGCAAAAATATCCTAGCATCCTCCTCACAGTTCACCTGATTAACCATTTCATCATGCTGCTGTTCCTCAGTTTCGACATTACGTACTGTGTCTCCATTCTCCTCTGATCCGGTATAAGACATGATGCTCACAAACATTTTCCACCTCAATATTCAGAAAAGAAGCACCCCAAACTCTTATACCTCAATATACACACAAAAATTCTCGGAAATACTCCAGGGCTATACTATGTTGCAAAAAAAAAATATTCTTGCTGATCCCCGCAAAATATTCCCCAAAACAACAAATGTTCCCTGCTAATAAATGTAGGTTCACCAAATCCTAGGTAAGGTCGCCATTTGTTACGACTGAGGTTTAAATATATCAGGGTTCTTATTCATTGGACTAGTAATGGCATAAATGCTACAACGGAAAGTGCTAGATCCAACCTCTGATGTATATTCCCAGTGAACAAAGAACACAAATACTCTCCAGAGTTCTATATGCAATAATAGGTTATCAAACTCTCAATAAATGTGCGTCTACTCTAGGCTTAATGTTATGTGAAAACAGCCTATTACTACCTATAACCGAAGGTGCTTGGTTATGGTATGCAAAGTAAGGTGGTAAGAGAAGTTACAGCTTACGTTACTTTAATCAATAAATGTCAGGCACTCCTGCATGAAAGAAAGTGCACTAAAGTCCTTCAACACCAACAAGGAATCTTCTTTAAATGTTAGATGCTATCAAGATGCTCGAATCGGAAATGGAACCCAAAAAGGCTGGCAGCGGAACAATGCTCGAGCAGGCTATGCTCACAAAAAGGCAGGAGATATAAATGCAGTCGGAGCCAAGAATATCCTAAACGCCACAACAATAATAATAATCGCCACGACAATGCAGTATTCCTATCAACAAAAAGAGCCTAAGTCGTTTGTGTCTCAATACATCAAACTAGGCTGCGAAATGCTTGTGTAATTATAAACGGGTATGCAAAAAAAGAGTAATTGGTTTAATATACTTAATGTCTACTATGACTGATAAAGTCTAGCTAGAGTCAATGATACGAGATACTGGTGCGCATGGCATGCCGCATAGCCTAGTGCAAATCTCAAGTCTGTGCATCAAGTATTACGTTAGAGTGAAGGGTAGCTCTCTTGAGAAACCTTAATACCGAAGTAGTAAGCGTTCTCCTGGCGTACCTCAAAGACAAACAACGAGCTTAGAACAGTGCAGAATGGTATAGGCAAAAAGCCCTCATTCGTGCATGCTCTACTCTCAATGGCACACAGACTAGAATTTACCCAATCAACTCCAGTTCTCAGGTATGCCGTGCAGCTTTTAACTAAAGCCAGCACCCATCGGAAACAATACCTTATAGTATCAGACTCCTAGTCTAGCATTATCTAATCCAGCAGAACACTAATAATTATAGGAAGCAGTACTGAACAATATGAATGCCAACCAATGCTTCGTGATCAACTTATCTTAACAACTAAAATACATGGGTTATATAAGACCTTAACGCACAATACAACTGGCCAGCATGAAGCTGATTATGCAGAGTTAACCAGAGGGGGTATAATATTAATAAAAGGTGGTGAAAGATATGCAAAATGAGAGAGATAGGCAGAGGAAAAGATTCTCAGGTGCGGCGAGGGGGACAGATATAAGAGGGATGCGTTCTAGAAACCAGATCTGAGGGAGAGAGTGGCGAGAGAGCTGTATATATACTAGCACTAGCTCGCACCGTGTAGACAAAGCGGTAACAATTCCTTCAGCCAATGACAAAGAAGCCAGCCAAACATGACGTCACCAAGCATGGTAAAAAAACTCCTCCAACCAATCCCAGGCCAGCCAGCCGTGACGTCATCAAGCATGGCAAAAAACACTGCGTGCCTCCTCTCACTCTGTTCTACTCTCTCTCTCAAATCCTATCATTACTACTTAATGATAAAAATATACTTTGCAATTAAATATATAAAGCCTTGACATGGGCGAAAACAAAGAGCCTTTCTGGACTGCCCATGACACGAGCTTTCATATGAAATAAAGCACACAATAATACATCAACTGTAGCCACATCCACTGCCCTGGCGATCCTAGCGAGTCACTGTAGGACAAGCCATGCGGTTCTAACGGAGTGGTTAACGTCACAATATATATACAGTATATACTGTATATATATATATACAGTATATATATATATATATATATATATATATATATATATATATATACTCGCACACACACACTCACTCTCTCACACACACACATACACACTATTACACTCACCATATCCACTCCATTTTCTATTCTACAAACTCGTTCCCACCACTTTCATTCATTCTTATTCACTCTCAGCCTCTCTTTGTTGTAGGTCTGTACTGTGTGTGTCTGTGTCTGTGTGTCTTTGGAGAGAGAGATAGAGAATGTGTATGTGTGTAGAATATGTGTGTATGTAGGTGCGTGTGTATGTACAGTATATGAATATTGTGTGTGTATGTGACAAATGTGCATGTGTATGTGTGTAGATGCGTGTGTAGGTGTATATAATTATGTGTGCGTGTGTGTGTATATAAAATGTGTGTTTGTGTGTGTGTATACCTCCCACCACTATCACTCACACCATCAATTTTACTCATGTCTCTCTCTCGCTATAATGCCTATAATATTGTCTTCGTCAATACCATTTATCTTATATTGCACTCGAAAAAGAATTCTTGATAATCTAGTCTAGCCATTTCATTTTCATTGCTTTCTTTCTTTCCTCTTAACCCTATTCTCACCTCCTTTTGCCCCCCTTCTCTCTCTCTCTCTTTCTCTCTCTCTTCACCATCTTTGTACACCTTGACTTTCCCCACTTTTGTCTTATTCTCCCGTCCCCTATCTCTATCCTCCCCTTCCTTTTGTCAATTTTTCCCTTTTCCTGAACCAAAGACCAGCGGCGATGGGGAGTCTAGTGACGGGAACAGGAACAGGATGGTTCTGGGAGTTTCTAGCTCGACCCCTGCACGTTGGCGACACAGGGCTATTTATGGTCGCCGATGGCTGGGACTGGAGTGGCAGTCGTCTTCGGCAGACCCATGTGTGTCTGAGCAGTCCTTTTCAGGATCCGTGCTGCTCACCCTGAATAGGGAAAGGCCTACAAAAGGTGGCCTAAAAATCACCCGCTCCACACAAGCTGAGTAGGACACCACACCTACTGAGCCATCCCATATGCGGTCGTAACAATAGAAAGAAACAAATTCCACTTAAACTCGGAACGTGGAATGTGAGAACCCTACTGGACAGAAACACCCAACCTGACACGCCCCAGCGTAGAACAGCCCTAGTTGCAGCAGAGCTTCAACGGTATAAGATTGATATTGCTGCTCTCAGTGAAACCCGTTTCCTGGGAGAAGGATCGCTGTGTGAAACGGGATGTGGATACACCTTTTACTGGAGAGGCTACCCTCAAGGAGGCCAACACATGCATGGTGTGGGTATTGCCATCAACAAAGACATCTTAAGACAAATCCCAGAAGCACCAGTTGGAATCAGTGAAAGACTGATGACACTCAGAATACCCCTTGTTAAAAACAGATATGCCACCATCATCAGTGCATATGCCCCTACCCTAGCTGCTACAGAGGACGACAAAAATAAATTCTATCAGGCACTAGACGAGGCCCTCAGCAGAATCCATAGGCATGATGCAATACTACTTTTAGGTGCCTTCAATGCAAGAGTTGGAAGAAAATATGAGATATGGGAAGGTATAATTGGTAAACATGGAATAGGACACATGAACTCCAATGGCCTTCGGCTCCTCACATTGTGTGCTCAACATAACCTTACTATTACCAACACCCTTTTCCAACAGAAAGACAAGTATAAAACATCTTGGATGCACCCACACTCAAAACATTGGCACCTGTTAGACTATATAATTGTAAGAAGAAGTGATGTAAGTGGTGTCCTTCACACACGAGCAATGAAAGGAGCGGAGTGCTGGACAGATCACAGATTAGTAAGATCTATCCTTAAACTGACAATACGACCACCTGTACCACGTCTAAATACAAATAAGAAAAGAATAAACGTTGCTAAACTTAAAAACCATGAATTTTGTAACAGCTTCCGCAGAGTTTTATCTGAGAAGCTAAGTGATGAAGATCCCATTAGCAACTTGACAATTCCACTAGATGAAATCTGGGCTTCACATAGTGAATTAATTTATGAAGCAGTAAAGGATTCAATTGGTATAAAATAAAAAAATCATCAAGACTGGTTTGATGAAAATTTGGGCAACATCTCCATTCTTTTAGACAGGATGCACAGAGCTCATAGAGCAACTCTTAGCAACCCAACCTCTGAAACCTTAAAAATGAACTGGCAAGAATTACGATCCGATGTACAAAAAACCTTACGAAAAATGCAAAATGATTGGTGGACAAATAAGGGACAAAAAATACAAGGGTATGCCGATGCACATGACATGCACAACTTTTATAATGCTGTAAAACAAGTGTATGGACCTACAAGCTGTCCACTTACACCATTAAGGAGTGCAGACGGAACTACTCTTATAAAAGATCAAAAGGCAATTGTTGAGAGATGGGGGGAGCACTTCAAGGACTTGCTGAACCAAGACAATCATGTAGATCCAACTTGCCAACAAGAGTTTGAAGAGCAACCCATTATTCAAGATCTTGATATACCACCAACCTTTAATGAAGTGACTAGAGCAGTTAAGACCCTGAAAGATAACAAATCTCCTGGTCCAGATGGTATACCAGCAGAGCTAATTAAATATGGAGGTTACCTACTGCTTCGAGATATTCACTCATTCATTTTGGAGGTTTGGGACAAGGAGTACATACCTCAGACATAGAAAGATGCAAATATTATCACAATTTACAAATACAAGGGTGATAAATCTAATTATGGCAACAGCAGAGGCATTTCTCTTTTAGCTGTGGCAGGGAAGGTGCTGTCAGAAATCATACTTCAAAGACTGTTGACCAAAATTACTGAGGAAATACTGCCAGAGTCACAATGCGGTTTCCGTAAAGATCGAGGAACTATTGACATGATTTTTACTATACGTCAATTGCAAGAAAAATGCAGGGAACAAAATAAAGACATTTTTATAGCCTTCATTGATCTGTCAAAAGCCTTTGATACCGTAAATCGAGAAACATTGTAGAATATTCTCCGTATCTTTGGCTGTCCACCAAAATTTGTGGCACTTTTAAGGCAGTTTCATGATGGCATGACAGCGAGAGTCACTGCAGGAGGCCATGCATCAGAACCATTTGCTGTTAATGCCGGAGTCAGCAAGGGTGTGTACTGGCACCAGTCCTTTTCAAAAAATTTAATATGCGTTATAATACTTCTTCATAGGACTATAGCAAACAGAAGTGGAATCAACATAGACTATAGACTAGATGGCAACCTCTTCAACATTCGTAGATTTCAAGCAAGAACAAAAGTCTCTATGGAAAATATCCTGGAACTTCAGTATGCAGATGATTGTGCTCTTGTAGCTCACTCGCCAGAGGAACTAGAAGTCGCGCTTGAAGCTGCAGCAAGTGCTTACTCCAGAATGGGCCTCTCAGTTAACATCCAGAAAACACAAATAATTTCTCAGTGGTCAGCTCAGATACCACCTGTGCAGCCAGTGTTCAGATTAGCAGGAGAGGAGATAGCACAAGTTCCTTCCTTCAAATATCTGGGAAGCTTTCTGTCTGAAATGGCCAGTATTGACGATGAGGTACAACACCGACTGAGACAAGCTGCAGCATCTTTTGGCCGCCTACAAGAGAGAGTTTTCCAAAATAATCACCTGACTCTTTGTACCAAAGTGGCTGTATATAATGCTGTGTGTTTAACCACTTTTCTCTATGGTTGTGAGACATGGACGACATAATATAGACGCCATATACGACCCCTGGAGGCTTTCCACATCAGATGCCTCCGAAAGATTATGGGTATAACCTGGCAGGACCGTGTTCCTCATATAACAATACTTGAAAGAGCCAACAACACCAGTATTGAGACCCTTATCATCAAACAACAACTCAGATGGGTTGGGCATGTCATCCGTATGCCAGAGGAGAGACTACCTCATAAAATACTATATGGACAGCTGCATGAAGGCCGCAGAGCAGCTGGAGGACCAAAATTAAGATACAAAGACAGTATAAAGAAAATACTAAAAAGGTGCAATATACAACCAACTGCACTTAAAAACTTAGCATCAGATAGACCACTATGGCGCTCACACTGCCAGCAAGGAGCGAAGGAACTGGAACGTCAGAGGAAACACCACCAGCAGGAGAAGAGGGCCTGGAGACATGCGCGCCGGGAACAACCAGCACCTCCTAACCCGGACTACCAGTGCCCAGACTGTGGCAGGATATGTGCATGACGGATAGGACTCTACAGTCATCGTAGAACTCACAACAGATGAATGCAGGAAGGGAACGTCATCATCATCGGACTACGATGGACTACCATAAGCATAAGCAAGCACCTCCCACCACTATCACTCACACCATCAATTTTACTCACGTCTCTCTCTCGCTATAATGCCTATAATATTGTCTTCGTCAATACCATTTATCTTATATTGCACTCGAAAAAGAATTCTTGATAATCTAATCTAGCCATTTCATTTTCATTGCTTTCTTTCTTTCCTCTTAATCCTATTCTCACCTCCTTTTGCCTCCCTTCTCTTTCTCTCTCTCTCTTCACCATCTTTGTACACCTTGCCTTTCCCCACTTTTGTCTTATTCTCCCGTCCCCTATCTCTATCCTCCCCTTCCCCTCTCCTCACTTTACTCTTTCTCTTTACCCCCTCTCCGTTCCCCCCTCTCCTCCCCTCTCCTCACTCATTCTCTTTACCCCCTCTCCGTTCTCCCCCTGCCGCCCTCCCCTCTCCTCACCTTACTCATTCTCTTACCCCTCCCCCTCTCCTCATCCCTCCCTCCGGTCTCCTCCACAGCCATTTGTTCCTCCATTTCCCTCCAACCCCCTTCTCTCTACTTTCCCCTTCTACTGGCCTTCCCCATCTTCCCCCCTATTTCTCTCCAACCCCTTTCTCTCTTCTCCCCCCTCTTCTTCCAACTTCTCTCCCTATCTGCCTCTTCCCCTCACCTCTCCCCCCCCATTTCTCTCCAACCCCTTCTCTCTTCCTCTCCCCTCTCAACTGACCCCCCTCCCCCCCTCTTCTTCCCACTACTCTCCCTATTTCCCCTCTCCCTACCTTACCCCTTTCCCATCTCTCTCTCTCCCTCCCTCCCTCCCCTCCCCCCACCCCCACTGGAACCGGTCCACGTGTGTCCTTGGAGGGTCACACCCCCTCCACTCCCACCCCCACCCCACACACCTCCAATATATACTTGCAGGTATAATATATCCCGTGCGGGGTTCATAGTACTGGTGGTCAGTGCCCCCCTCCTCCCTCTTGGATACAACCATAATAATTATAGACAATTGTGTTTAGTTTAAGAAGGGCCTCCAGCAATGAACAGGCTTCAAATGATCTCACTTAACATTTTTGCTACCACACTTCTTTCTTGTTGCACAAAATCGTTTGCATATAGCTTAAATTATAGAATTAAAAAAAAAACGAAAAACGTCGCCGGTACAGAAGGGGTTAATATTATTCAATTCAATTAAAAACACTTATTTTCATAAACAAATTTACAATAGTTATTATTATAACACATGTACTGTTATATAAATGTATGTAATGTAAATTTGTTAAATATACAATTATTAGCTATCTTATCTTTCTTCTCCCCCCTATCTATATCCCTTGTTATCACTGTTTATCTCTCCTCTCTCTTTCCCCTTGTTTCTCCCCTCTGTTCTATATCCCTTGTTATCACTGTTTATCTCTCCTCTCTCTTTCCCCTTGTTTTTCTCCCCTCTGTTCTATATCCCTTGTTATCACTGTTTCTCTCTTCTTCCTTTCCCCTTGTTTCTTCCCTCTTTCTATGTCCCTTTTATCACTGTTTATCTCCTCTTCCCTTTTTATCACTGTTTATCTCTCTTCTTCCTTTCCCCTTGTTTCTCCCCTCTGTTCTATATCCCTTGTTATCACTGTTTCTCTCTTCTTCCTTTTTATCACTGTTTCTCTCTCTTCTCCCTTTCCCCTTGTTTCTCCCCTCTGTTCTATATCCCTTGTTATCACTGTTTATCTCTCCTCTCTCTTTCCCCTTGTTTCTCCCCTCTGTTCTATATCCCTTGTTATCACTGTTTCTCTCTTCTTCCTTTCCCCTTGTTTCTTCCCTCTTTCTATGTCCCTTTTATCACTGTTTCTCTCTCTTCTTCCTTTCCCTTGTTTCCCCTCCTGTATATATCCCTTTTTATCACTGTTTCTCTCTCTCCTCTCTCTTTCCCCTTGTTTCTCCCCACTGTCTACATCCCTTTTTATCACTGTTTCTCTCTCTTCTTCCTTTCCCCTTGTTTCTCCCCACTGTCTACATCCCTTTTATCACTGTTTCTCTCTCTTCTTCCTTTCCCCTTGTTTCTCCCCACTGTCTACATCCCTTTTATCACTGTTTATCTCTCTTCTTCCTTTCCCCTTGTTTCTCCCCACTGTCTACATCCCTTCTATCACTGTTTATCTCTCTTCTTCCTTTCTCCTTGTTTCTTCCCTCTGTCTATGTCCCTTGTTATCAGTGTTTCTCTCTCTCCTCTCCCTTTCCCCTTGTTTCTGTACCCTGTATATATCCCTTTTATCACATTTCTCTCTCTTCTCCCTTTCCCCTTGTCCCTGTCACCTTCCCCCTCCATTATTCCTCTTCTCCGTTCCTCCAGTCACTCATTATTCCTCTAGTCTCTTTCTCTCTACTCTCTCTCTCTCTCTCTCTCTCTCTCTCTCTGGAAAAACTGGAAATACTGGAAAAAATAATCGCCAATCAACTCATTCAATACTTAGAATCAAGAAACCTCTTATCAGTCAGCATGACTTTAGGCCAGGGGTGGGGAACGTCCGGCCCGGGGGGGATCATTTGATCAGGCCCGCAAGGCAATATATAGGTGTGCTGAAATGTGCTAATTTGCTTGCTATTTAATATGTATTAATACCAAAGTTAGTCTTTGTGTTTGTTTAAATTGAAAATTACAGACTCTTTGAATTTATAGTCACAATATCATAGAATTTATACAAATTATTATGTTCTATCCAACAACCAACTCTACTCCTAAAATCGATTAATGAAATATTACAAACACATGTGGCAAGATAATTAAGATATAAGATAATTACAAAAGTAATTATCAACCCCTTGACGGTTATGATGCACTTTAATTGGCAGTTTATTCTGGCTATCATGATTAGACAATTGTGTTGAGCTTTTGAAGGATCTGTGGGTAACGACTATCTCATTTAACCTTTTGACTTTCATACACCCTTCCTAATCTGAATAAATCGTCCAACAATAACCAGAATAAAAATGGTTAATTGCTTTGTTAAGAAAAAGATGAAGCGCCTCAATCTTAATCCAAGTGATTTAATGGTATGCTACTGCATCATACACCAAGAACATTTATGTGCGCAGTCATTGCGGCTCAACAATGTTATGGCGATCTTGTCTAGCATTGTGAAGTGCGATGGCTGAGTCGTGGGAACATGCTCATGCAGTGTTACAAACTGCGGGATGAAGTAAAGCAATTCATCATCCAGATGAAGAGAAAACCTGTCATGGAACTCAATTATAGCAAGTGGCTGTGTGATCTAGCATTCTTGTGTTACATTACCAAGTAGCCTATCTCTCAGAACTGAACGTTAAGTTGCAAGGCCTCAACCAGATTCTTAGCTAACTGCTTTCAAATATGAAATCCCTTGAAGCTAAAATATAGCTGTGGAAAATGCAACTCGAAAGGTACACTATGCACTTTCCCACTGCTAGCAGAAAAGCTTTCTACAACATCTGATTATGATGGTGAATATGCGAAACTAATCAAGGCATTTAGTGAAAGGGCGTGAAAAATACCAAGCAGGAGTTGACCATCTTTGACGATGAGCTAAAAGCTAGGTACAATGATCTCACATTGCTCGAGTTCTATAGACGTTACATACACGCTCATGATTTTCCATTTTGAGGATGTATGCCCTGAAATATGTATGTGTAGAAACACTTACTGCTGCGAGCAGAAATTGTCAAAACTTACCCTCGCAGAGAGTCGATTGCGCTCCAGACTGACTGATGCAAACCTGTAAAACCAGCTACGAGTAGCAACAGTATCAATACCAGCAGACACCACACGCCTCACTAAAGAGATAGGAGTTCCAACCATTACATTAGAGGTATATGTTTGACCAGCAAAAGTAGCCTGATTTTTAAGTAAATCACTTTGTATGGCCCCCGAATGATGTCATGAATATCCAAATGGCCCTTGATAGTAAAAAGGTTCCCCATCCCTGCTTTAGGCCTAGATTGTCCACTTGAGACTGCTCTCACTGTCATTACGGATGACATTTACAACAGTATGGACCATAAGAAAATATATCTACTTACTCAATGCGAGCCTATCAAAAGCCTTCGATAGTGTCAACCATAACATTCTTCTAAGTAAATGTCTCAAGCTCAAAGTTGATCCATTCCGGTTTGACAGTTACTTATGTAATCGAACTCAGTCTGTCCGAATACACATAATATACTTCTAATAAAGAAGATTTTGCATATGGAGTCCCTCATGTCCCCCCTATGTCTCCTATCCCCTCTCCCCTTCCATTCACCCACCCTTCCACCCTCCTTTCCCATACCCCAGACCTATCCCTCTGTGTCTTGGGATGGTGACGTAATTAACCCTTTGAGTACCCACGACGTGTGTTATATTTAAACGATATTATGCAGCTTGAGAAGGATCTGTGGCGGGCGGAGATAGTTTGAAGCCTTATTATTGCTAGAGGTCCTTCCTAAGCTGAATAAAATCGTCTAATCATTACAATAATCTAATCAAAGGTTGACACTGGTGCTGAAAGGGTTAACCTCCGAACAGTGTCTCTCTCTCTCTCTAGTTTTTTTTTTTTTTTTTTTTTTTTTTTACCCAAGGTGGGTCTAAGAGGGGAAGGAAGAAGTTTGGGGAGGAAGAGGGCAAAAGGAAGAAATATGAAAGAAAGTAGTAGATTAAAAGTAGGCGGGCAAACCACCTTGCTTTGTTAGGGTTGAGTAAGTTTTTATTTATTTAAGAGTTGGTGATAAGGATGTTATTTTATTTGTCTATCATGTTGTGATGTTAGGGCAATTTACATGGATGCTGAGGGCCTAACTAAAGAACATTATTTTCTTAGAGTTTGCTTTACTTAAAATTCTTGATCTAAAAATTCTATGTCTGCTTAAGTGAGTTGGTATTTACTAGTTTTACAGGCTAACTAATTTGTGAGATTTACTGAAGAAAAGTTTCAGGGTATTTTTGCTTCATCTGAGCAGTTGTTAAATTTGTGTGGTGGTGGTGGCGGTGGTCAGAGAATAAAGTAGTTGGTCTCTAGTCTCCTTCTATATCCATGTATGATGTACTGTACTCCCTCAATAGACCCTACCGGAAATTCCTGGAGTTGCCGCGCCTGACACGTTGTTTTGTACTGTAAGCGACCTGGGCTCTTTAAGGGGGGTGACCTGCTTTTTGTTATTTCTGTCCTTTTCTCTCTTTCTCTGGCTTGTATCCATTCGGCCCCATTCAGCCAACTATTTTAAGACGTTTATCCCCATCTAGGTGTCGATTTCTTCCTGGCGAGCGATAGCGAGCCAGCATGAAGAAATCCGGCTTCGCCGGAGACATTTTTCTATCGAAAAATGTACAAATTTAGCCTGCTGTCAAACAAAAATAAAAAATATGCTGGCTCGCTACCGCTCACCAGTAAAAAATGGACACCTGGATGGGGATAAACGTCTTAAAACAGTAGGCTGAATGGGGCCAAATGGATACAAGCCAGAGAAAGATAGAAAAGGACAGAACAAAAACAGGTCACCCCCGTTAATGGCGATATCCCGCAGTTCTCCACCCTCCCTCTCCATGAATAATTCTTAATTATAAGCTACATGTCGCACTTTGTTTAGCTGACACATAGTACAGTCATTGCATATTGATGCTCATTATAATGTATTTTAAAGTAACCCATAATATTAAATAACATATTTATATCTACTGTAGGCCTACTCTATAATTATGGAAGAAGGTATTTTTGTGCTTTTTTGCTATGATAGTTAATCATCCTTATAATTTTGCTTTAGTCATTTCTAGTTACATATGGAAATTCCCACGAGTACCATATTATATAAGCACTTAGTCTAGTCATCTAGTGTATAGTAAAAACATGTATAATCGTAAAAAATCATTATAAAATTTGTATATCCTAGGTGTTGAGTATTGTTGATGTCGACAGTCATAGCTCTGGCGCTACTTCATCCCCTTTATCCCTCTCCTTCTCCCTGTCTCTCTCCTCAATAGCCCCACCACTTTCCCCTCTAACTCTCTCCTCCTCATCCCCCCTCTCTCTCTCTCTCTCCTTCTCTTCCTCCCCCAGCTACGTGCCCCAGCTGTCTCTCTCCACAATAGCCTCATCACTTTCCCCTCTCACTCTCTCCTTCTCTTCCTCTCCCCTTTCACTCTCTCCTCTCCTTCTTTCACCCCCTCTTCCTCCCCCTGTATCTCTCCTCAATAGCCCTACCACTTTCCCCTCTCACAATTTCCTCCCCTTCCTTCATCCCCTCTCTCTCTCCTTCTCCTCTTCCTCCCCCTGTCTCTCTCCTCAATAGCCCCACCACTTTCCCCTTCACTCTCTCCTTCCCTTTCCTCCCCCCCCCCCTCTCTCTCTCTCTCCCTCCTTCGCCTCTTCCTTTTGTTCCACCCCAGACCTGTCCTAGGAGGGTTAATAGTCCTAGTGGTCAGTGCCCCCCCCGCCCCGCCCTCTCTATCCCTTCCCTATTTATCCCCTTGCTATAACTGTTTCTCTCTCCTCTCCTTTTCCCCTTGCCCCTCCTCCCTCCCTCCCTCCCTCCTCTCTCTCTCTCCCGTCTACAGTATATCCCTTGTTATGTCTGTCTCTCTCCTCTCCTTTTCCACTTGCCCCTCCTCCCTCCCTCCCTTCTCTCTCTCTCTCTCTCTCGTCTACAGTATATCCCTTGTTATGTCTGTCTCTCTCTCCTCTCCTTTTCCCCTTGCCCCTCCTCTCTCTCCCTTTCCCATTCCCCTTGTTTCTTCCCTGTCTGTATCCCTTTTATCACCGTTTCTCTCTCCTCTCCCTTTCGCCCCTCCTCCCTCTCTATTTCCCTTTTTATCACTGTTCCTCTCCTCCTCTCCCTTTCCTTTACCCTCTCTGGCTCATCCCTATCTATATCCCTTGTTATCACTGTCTCTCTCTCCTCCCCATTTTTCCTTCCCCCACCTCCCTGTTTATCCCTCCCTGCCTATATCCCCTTGTTATCACTGTTTCTCTCTCCTCTCCCTTCCCCTCGTCCCAATCACCTTCCCTCTCCATTATTCATCTCCTCTTGTTATCACTGTTTCTCTCTCCTCTCCCTTTCCCCTCGTCCCAATCACCTTCCCTCTCCATTATTCATCTCCTCTTGTTATCACTGTTTCTCTCTCCTCTCCCTTTCCCCTCGTCCCAATCACCTTCCCTCTCCATTATTCATCTTCTCTTCCGTCCAGGGTAATGTTTGGACGTACAGATAGTGGAGTTTCATATTTGTCCATTAACCCATTCAGTACCGGCGACGTCCTTTTAACTTTATCCTGGCTACTATTAGACGATTTTATTCTTTTTGAGAAATGGCCTCCAGCAATTAACAGGCTTCGAACTATCTCACTCAACCTCTTTTACTACCACAGATCCTTCTTAAGCTGTGCAAAATCCTCTAAATATAGCTAGAATAAAAAAAAAAAAAAATCGCCGGTACAGTAGGGGGTTCAGTATCGATAAATAAGTTACTAAGGGATTCAGTTTACCATCAGCTGGCATAATATAACCGATTATAGTATATAGGACTATAAGTAGAAACATTTCGGTACATATAAAGGTCTTATGATACACGTTGAGAACAATATACAGGTAGGGAATCTTTATACAACGTGGATCTATGATACAACTGGTCATACAGATACAGTTGATATATTAAACTGTAGGTAAGATGTCTATAATATACAGGTTAAGGGGGGTCACCGGCTTATTTGATCTTTCTCTCCTTTTCTCTCTTTTCTTGGCTTGTATCCATTCGGCCCCATTCAGCCAACTGTTTTAAGACGTTTATCCCCATCCAGGTGTCGATTTCTTCCTGGCGAGCGATAGCGAGCCAGCATTGTATAGAGAAATCCGGCTTCGTATAAATTTAGCTTACTGTCAAAACAAAAATTTATATATATAAGCTGGCTCGCTTCCGCTCGCCAGGAAAATATTGACGTCTGGATGGGGGTAAACGTCTTAAAACAGTAGGCTGAATGGGGCCAAATAGATAGCCTACAAGCCAAAGAGAGAGGGAGAGAAAGAAAAAAAAGCGAAGTAGTCTTCATAATACTTATATCCTGTTTATTTTCAACTGACGGTAAATTGCAAAGTTCCCATCGAGATTTCTCAGATATTTTAAAGATTTTGTAGTGAAAAATGGTGTCAATTATATAAACGTGGTCTTAATATGATGCAGAGACATAGTAGTTTCATAATTGTTGCATTAAGTATCGATAAATTAGCTGCTAAGGGGTTCAATTTATCGTCAGCTGAAATGAAACAGAGCATAGACATAGTGTTTTATAATACAGCTTGAGTCTGTGTTGTACGGTGGCGCTAATAAGTCATGGCTCAGCTGTCATTACATTTACCTCTCTCTGTGCTGTATTAATGTCTGTCAGATGTTCAATAGGGTGGGTAAGTGTAGGAATATGCTTTTATATCTCACTCGAAACGAATAAATCAAGTTTTAGACATTGCTGATACCAATTATTGATCGAAATATACTTGGTGCCGAGACATGACTTATAAGCCCGACTGTACAACTAGGTGTTTTTATAATATAGAAAGAGATTTAACCCCTTCTGTACCGGGACCGTCCTTTTAACTTTATTCTGGCTACTATTAGACGATTTTAGTCACTTTATTAAGGGCCTCCAGCAATGATCAGACTTTGAACTATCTCACTTAACCCTTTTAACTACCACAGATCCGTCCTAAACTGCACAAAATCGTCTAAATATAGCTAGAATAAAATGAAAAAAGACGTCGCCGGTACAGAAGGGGTTACATTGTAGGTAAACTGTCTTTAATAATATAATCATAGGGTCAGTATCATCCTATAGTCCGTTCATTCTAGGTTGGGCACAAATCGTATCTTCTAACCTCTGTAACTCGAAAAGGACTAGAGTAATCGAGCTAATTTGTCTACCAAATAGGAAGACTTGGCTAGGAAATAGGTGTGGACATTGACAGCTCATTTGCTCCAGCCCTTTTTGAGTTACAGAGGTTAGAGGTTGGGATTCCGGCCCAAGCTAGAATGAACGGACTATAGTAATCTTCACTTCCGCCATCATAATCATTATAAATACACTGATGATAAACACAAAGTACCTGGATGCCCTTACTCTATATTTATTTATTCGTTTTTGCCGCTTTTCAATGTCAAACGGAGAAAATAATCTTAATTTCACGGCGACTGACTACGCGGTGAAGTTCAATGGTAGGAAAAAAATAAATAGTATTATCTTCCTTCTCACAATTATAATATTTGGGACATTTAACCCCTTCAGCACGATGGCGTAATTTTCACCCTAATCTGGTTACCATGAGACGATTTCCTTGGTTTTTATGATCTACCTTTGGGATTAATAGGGGTAAATACCATCTCATCAAACCCTCATAATAACATAGGTCTTTCTTAACCCTTTGAGTACTAGCGACGTCTTTTCGATTTTATTCTAACTATATCCAGACGATTTTATGCAGTTTAAGAAGGGTCTGTGGTAGTTAGATGGGTTGGTTGAGACAGTCTGAAGTCTTACTATGGCTTGATGTCCTTCCTAAGCTGAATAAAATAGTCTAATAGTGTCCAGAATATGACGAAAAGGACGTCCTGCATAAAATCGTCTAGATTTAACCAGAATCCAAGGTTAAAAAGGCGTCATCGTGCGAAAAAGGTTAAAGGGCTATAACACGAGCATTTTTTTCGTCGATTTTTTATGGTCAATGTTTTCTGGTAACATTTTGGGTGAGGGCTGGTCCTATCCAGAGTGAGGTTTGGCATCCTCTACCCAACCGTAGCCGTTTATGTCTGTCCCCTTTATTGTCCTACTTTTCCTTCTAGGGGCAGGGGTCTAGGAATCCTTTTCCCCTTGTAAAATTCATCTACTAAACGAGACAGAGTAAAGGGCGAGGGAACGCAAAAGTGGCCCTGGACTATAAGAATTGGAACTTTAAATGTTGTTTCTGTTTGGGCTCTGTCTCAAGTCGGCCACCCCTAGCTATGGGGTATGTGCCTGAGTATATGCATACATACATACATACATCATACATACTTACATACTGAATATATATATATATATATATATATATATATATAATGAATTAATATATAACAACTAAAATCCCCTCCCCCCCTTAATTATTCTAAAGCTCAATGTCACGGTGGCCTAATTTCCTTAATTCTGAACACTTTCCCTTTTATTGACTACTTAACCCTTTCTGTACCGGTGCCGTTCTTTTATCATTATTCTGGCTACTATTAGACGATTTTATTCAATTGCCTCCAGCAATCAACAGGCTTTGGACTATCTCACTTAACCCTTCATACTAAGTCAGATCCTTCTTAAACTGCACGGAATCTTCTAAATATAGCAAGAATATAATTATATAAAAGTCGCCGGTACAAAAGGGGTTAAGGTAACTATATAAGATAATTTTGTATGTAAATCCTTCAACACGATGAGGTAATTGTCCTCATATTCTGGGTACCATTAGACGATTATCTTTAGCTTATAATCTATCTCTAGGACTCAAAGGGCCCTATACGATCTCGCTAAACCCTCTGAATAATATAGGTCCTTCCATAGACTACAGTAGATCTGGACTGGACACGAAAATGGAACTTTGCAGTAAGGGACCCAAAATCGGAGAACGAACCCCCAAGTTCAAACCTTCAAACATCGAAATTTGATATTTTCGCGGTTTTGAGGTTCGAACTTGGGGGTTCGTTTTCCGATTTTGGGTCCCTTGCTGCCACACCCAGCTATGGAGTATGTGCCTGAGTATATACATACATACATAGGCTACATACACACATACATAGGCTACATACATACATACCCCCCCTGGGGGTAAGGGGACCTCCATTTTATGGTGGAGGAAAAAAAGAATATGCCCCACGCGCCCTACTGCGTGTCGTACAAGGCGACTAATATGGGGAATGGGGGTAGATTGTAGGCGCCAATCGAACAGGGCTATACCCAGGAGAGGCTGTGGGCATTTGATAAGGAATCGCTGGAACTCCTATTTCATTTGCTTGGCCTCTCTTACTGATTCCCTTTCTGCCTCACTTACACTGAGAATAGTCCAGCATGCTCTCACAAACACCTCCTCCTCCTATCTACTTCACTATACTTACATGCACACCACACTTCCTCCTTCATAAATATTAAAAATTATGTACAAAGGCGCAGCCTCGGAGTCCCCTGGGGGGGGGGGGGTTTACCATAAATGCCCTCACACATGCCCGACCTTCCCCTGATGACCCATTTTAGCTCGAACGTCCCTTGATTTCGGCCCTGTCACTCTTTGAAATCTGGGGGAGGCACTCGCTGCAGGCAGTTATGCCTTTTGTCTCCCTCATTCACATAGAAAACAAAAATACATATAAAGAGTAGGCCAGCATGCTTAAAATTTGGTTAAAGTCGATGATATGTAAGTGTATCGTGTGTAATTGTAATCTGAGTCAATTACATGTGGATCTTACTAAATTAAATACCCTGTACAGGTATAGATACATATGTGATTTATTATATTTATTCCACCAACCAACTTCACTTCTAAATCAATTAATGAAATCAACAAATACATGTGGCACTCCAAGGACTCGAACCTAGGATACTCACATCGAAATTCCGCGCACTTATGCATTACGCTATCAAGACAGTTAAAGAAATATGCACAAGCCTACGATTTATTATGCAGTTTCGAATCCTGCATATTAATCTGAGCTTGTACATATATTCCAACTGCGCTATGGTAGCCTAATGTATAGACGAATGGAAGGAGTAATTAATGGGGCATGTATATTATACTTATTGTTCATGGTATTATGCAACAAATAAAATACAATTAAAATAAAAAACAATATATAAACAAACACGATAAACCTCTTTTCCTTTTTTAAAGATACATAAATGAGCAAATATATACGCCCATCCCCCCTTAATTTAAAGTTAGAAATAAATTCATAATGGGTCTACATTATGTTAACTACAATATAAGACCTAATAACAGTGATCGAAAAAATACCCACTGAGGTGACGTCAGTAGGCTATTGTTTTACCCCATAGTTTTTCATGATCGGGAATGAAGTTCTCTCATTCAGAGAGAGAGAGAGAGAGAGGAACCTGTTATAGCCGTTCACTACACACTCAGGTCAGGTAGATACATACTGAGACTACTGTTATTTACAATATACTTTGTTGACAGGCACCAAAACATTTGTTTTTCGGAATTGTCAAACAAGTTTTCAAAGTATCTGTTGTAAATCTTTTAGGGGGTTATTTATTGGTCGATTTAGTTTTATATTTATTTTATATTTTTCAGTTTCCTTTTTAGACCTCCATCAAGCTTTAAAAAAAACATCCTCAAGATCCCACTTCTAGATAACTTTGTTCATTTTTCGGTAGACAATAATGTTCGGCGATTTTAGGACCTCTCATCCCACTTCTTTGTCAATACTAAGATCTTTCGTACAATTTAGTTGTCGATTTTTTTTTCCTGGCGAGCGATAGCAAGCCTGTAATGTAGTGGTAACCGGTTAATGAGATTCCAGTAAACATTATGTGATGAACGTTATATATATATATGCATATAATATTTGTTTTCTCTCAACCTCGGGACTGTAGGCTGTAACTCTTGGGAAAGCCCCAACATTACTGAGTGAAGCTTCGAAGTTTTGGGTGTTTCACATGGTTGCTTCCTTTCTGCCACACCAGATGACGACACCTTACTTTTACACGTCACTTGATTTGAAGAGCAGCTATACCACGGTATAAAGACAATAGTGAGTAACTATACCGTGAGCTATACGGTCATAGCTCGTGGTCGTTCACAGCATCTTCGAATATGGTTGTCGGGCATGTACAGCACTTCGGTACGAGTTGGTGACTATATAAGGGGCATTTTCGGTCAATATACAGGAGGCGCTACAATATAGGTAGCAAAATTCTAATGGTAGTTTTGGGTTCCTATCATCATATGCTTCATTTCTATATACTTTTTATCCCCGGGAAAAAAGAAAAAAAATCTTGGGATTTTTCATTTATTTTCTTGGGATTTTTTGTTTTGGTCATTAACCTAACCAAAAAACCTAACCTAACCTAACCTAATAGCCCCCAAATACATTTAGGTTAGGTTAGGTTAGGTTTTTTGGTTAGGTTAATAAACAAAATAAAAACAAAATCCAAGAAAAAAATAAAAAACCCAAGATTTTTTGTTTTTTTCCCGGGGATAAAAAGTATATAGAAATGAAGCATATGATGATAGGAACCCAAAACTACCATTAGAATTTTGCTACCTATATTGTAGCGCCTCCTGTATATTGACCGCATTTTCTTGACGTGACGGTGTAGCCAGGATATTTGTAGGACAGCGGGAACGATCAGATCACCTTGGAAAATCCCCTGACGTTAGGCGTGGACTCGATCTGAGGTCCATTTGATCCGCAGTCCACCATGCTATCCACTGGTAAGGTAATGTGTCAATATTTACAAGAATATTTTGCATGTTGAAAAGAGGTAATTAAACTTCAATTTCAGCTGATTTATGAGGTAGACGTTTGATTAAAAGCGGCTGAAACTATAGATGCTATTCCATTATAGAGAATCATTTATTGGATACCCAGTACAGTAGATATTTTCAGGGTCGTTTTTGCCATCCGCAGTTATTTTGTTATGATTCTATCTTAATTATCTCTCCCAAACTCCTGCCCTTCATACTGCCCAAGGATTGCTCACTGCGAATCGCGGAGCCCAAGATATTGGCTGGTTACCAAATCAAGGTAAATAAATGCCGAAAATCGCTAGAATAATGGCGCAATCTCTACAATATCGGTCTAAAATGGCTCAAATCTACAGAATATTGTTAGAATTAAAGTCGCTAAATGTAAAACTTTGCTTCTAGATCGAAGTAAATACCTCTAGATCTACAGTAGCGGGAAATTAGTTAGTCGCTCATGCTTCAATAAACTGACCATAATTTATTAGGCAGACGCTTGTCATTGTTTGAACTTCAAAACAAAGGAAGTGTCATATTATCTTATGTATTTGTGTCCTAACAAATGTTTTTAGGAAGCATTAACCCAATTTAGACCATTGTTATTAGGCGGCCCCCAGCCTGTCATAATTATTATCCCGACAAACAGTTCCTAATGAAAGGGTGTGTTGCGGTACGATAACGTGGGCCACCTGTTGTTTGTGTGTTGACCACCCCTGCCAGGCCCATCACCTTCACTCTCCCGTCTGGCATCATGGAGGGAAGGTGTCTCAGGTGAGCCACTTCAGGTTTTTTTTTTATTTCGGGGACCTTCTCTGTTCACATTATCCTTATTTTGTTAGTTTCCTATCTGCGTGATATTTTTTCTGATATCTGATGAAGAGGACAGTCGTGGTTCAAGCTCGCGATAATAATATTATGAATGGTGTATCGAGTACCGGTATTTACTATATAGGATGCATCACATCCATGATATAGCCTATTATGCCTGTGCACTTTTTCGATGATGTGCCAAATTAGAATAAGTTAATTAGGGTCAGGGCAGACTATGAGAGGCCTTTGTTTAGTTGTTTTTACTCCACTGACATTTATTACGCGTGTATTCTTCTGTGGCTTTGTCAAACTAAAACAGTTAATTTACCATGAAAAATTAGGCTATAGACTAGTTAGAATATGCAGCTACCTTTTAACTCTTATGATTAGCATTAACTGCCCACTTCGATATTTTGTCTTTTTAACTCGGTAAGAATTGTTTAGTCTTTATAGATAGGCTACAACAATTATCACAACGTTATCCTAAAACTGGTCAGTCTCAATAACACTCAAGGCGTCATATATATATATATATATATATATATATATATATATATATATATATATATATATATATATATTATTTTTTTTTTTTTTTTTTTTTTACATCACAAGAAATGGGAGTCTGCAAAAAGCCGATCGGCCCATACAAGGCAGATCCCTGTCACACCCAACCCCAATTACAAGGCCCAATTATAGACTCATCTCACTAATACCTTGAGTACTGACCCCACCAAAACGGTCTGAGATTAACACAAGATTACAGGGGTCGGTAAAATTCTAGTTTCACGTACACAGCGACAAAAGGAAGGGCCGTTGTAAAGGCATAGCTTCCCGACCAACTATGAAGATCAGGGAAATTGCTGGGTAAAAGACGTAATATAATGATAATAAACTACATTAACGACATTAGCCTAACCTAACAACCTAACCTAACCTAACCTAGTATTATGTAATAGCTATGGTGCCGCATATGGGGAGAAAATATATTTTTTTTTTACAGTAGGTATAATTCCTTATAATGCATTTCCGCCGCTTTGGACATATTATATAGGAATTAAGTATGGTATAATTATGACAACTCTAAAGTAGCCATAGAAATTTATGAGTATGCTGTGAAAGCGAAACTAGAATTAAACCCAGGGGTCTGCTGAGCGCCGATTGGCCCACACCTGGTAGATCCCCCTCACACCCAACTCATCTCGTCCATATGCCTATCTAATTTTATCTTAAAGCTCCCTATCGTTCTTGATCCCACTATATCACTTGGTAGCCTATTCCACCCATCTACAACTCTGTTACCAAACCAATATTTGCCTATATCTTTTCTGAAACTAAATTTATCTAATTTGAAACTATTTGTAAGAGTTATTTCGCTATCACTGAGCTTTAGTACATTTTTCATGTCTCCTTTATTAATTCCACTAACCCACTTGAATACCTCTATCATGTCACCTCTAACTCTGCGTCTCTCTAACGAATGTAAACCTAATTTCTTCAACCTTTCTTCATACGGAAGATTTCTAATATTATGGATCATTTTTGTCATTCTACGTTGTACTCTCTCCAATGAATCTATGTCCATTCTGTAATAAGGACACTAAAATTTAACAGCATAATCCATATGGGGTCTCACTAATGACAAGTAAAGTTTTAAGATAACATCAGCAGTTGTTCCTCACACTCCTAGATATGAACCCGATAATCCTGTTTGCCTTGTTACGAACGCTTATACATTGTTTTCTAGGCTTCAAATCATTGCTAACAAACGCCTACAGTAGATCTTTCTCACAGTCTGAGTTTTCTAATTCCATATTAGCTAGTTTATATTTAAAAATTGTATGCATCTTCCCTATCTTTAATACCTTGCATTTGTCAATGTTAAACTTCATCTGCCATTTTACTGACCATTCGTGTAAGGTATCTAGATCCCTTTGCAGACACTCTATATCTCTAACTGAATAAATTGTTCTCCCCATTTTGGTATCGTCTGCAAATTTACTTATCCTACTAGTTATACCTAAATCAAGGTCATTTATGTATATAATAAACAACAGAGGACCTAATACAGATCCCTGGGGGACACCACTCTTGACTAATCCCCATTCTGATTTAGTACCATTTATGCTGACTCTCTGCTTCCTACCTATTAGCCATGACCTAATCCATCCTAACAACGCCCCACCTATTCCATGTGCCTCAACCTTTCTCATCAATCTCTCATGAGGGACTCTGTCGAAAGCTTTACTGAAATCTAAATATATAATATCGTATGCCTTGTCATTATCTACTGCTTCATATACCTCTGAGAAAAAACTAAGCAAATTAGTAAGCCAAGAACGTGGCCGGACGGATTGCCGACGGACATTTGGCCGAACGGTTAGGTTAGGTTAGGTTAAATTAGGTTAGGGTAGGGTCTGTCGGCCAAATGTCCGTCGGCAATCCGTCCGGGAGCCGGCAAGAACGTCTCTGAGTGAATCCATGCTGAGAAGAATTGATTAAGTTAAATGTTTCTAAGTGGTTTCTCATTTTCCTAGCAATAATTGACTCTAGTAGCTTTCCTATGATTGAAGTGAGACTAATGGGACGGTAATTGGATGCTATTGATTTATCACCTTTTTTGAAAATCGGAACTACATTTGCAAGCTTCCAAGCTTCTGGAACTATACCTGTTTCTAATGAATTGTTAAAAATAAATGTTAATGGGTAACTTAACTCATCTCTGCATTCTTTTAATACTCTAGCATATACCTCATCGGGACCAGGCGATTTCTGAGGTTTCAGTCTGTCAATTTCCTTAAGCACATAATTTCTACTTATAGTAACCGTACTTAACCTATTTTCTATACTATCGCTATATACCTTACGGACTTCTGGAATCTGTGCCAAATTTTCATTAGTGAAAACGGATAGAAACGGACTATTTAATGTACTGCACATTTCTAAATCATTTTCTGTCATTTCTCCTATCGAAGTTTTAAGGGGGCATATTTTATCTCTAACTTTAGATTTATATAGCTGGTAAAAAGCCTTAGGGTTATTTTTTGAGTCATTGGCTATCCTGATTTCATAATTTTTTTTGTCTGTCCTTATACCTTTTTTAACCTCTCGATAGATTCTGATAGTAAGCAAGTAGGTGAAAATTCACCTTTCTTAATTTTTCGATATATTCCTCTTTTTTTCCTAGAAGGTCTAATAGTCATCCATTTGGGTTGGTTCTGTGTTGATCTAAATTTTCTTTTGGGGATATATTTATTTTGCGCATTGTGGAGTGAAGAAATAAAATGATTATATGTAGCTGTCAAATTATCCTGAGTTAAGACCAGTATCTGAGAGAGAGTATGTTCATTAGCGCACCTGGGTCCACTTAATAGTTTAACCATAGGATCGACTCTTAAGGCTCTTCTTAATCCACCATAATTGGCTTTTCTGAAATCTGGGATAAGTGTCGTATTCTCTTTAGCCTTTCCTGTCCATTGTATGTTAAAATAAATTGATTTATGATCACTATTTCCTAGTTGGTCTCCTATCTCTACATTATTTATAGTTTGTTCATTATTACTGAGAACTAAATCGAGGATATTATTACCTAGTAGGCGAGTCTATGAATTGAAATAAAAAACTATCCTGTACCGCCTCAATAAACTCTTGAATCTGAGTCGCCGATTTGATGCTGCCAATCAATATTCGGAAAATTAAAATCTCCCATAATACACACATTGCTAAACCTTGATGCTATTTTCACTTCCTGTCATAAAGCTGTACCTTCGTTTCTACTCATATTTGGTGGTCTATAAATAACTCCAATTATTATGGTCAAAACTCCAATAATTATGGTCTATAATATATTTGTCAACTCCAACAAGTAATAAATTGAAGTGCAGGGTCGTAGGCTTCAGGTTTGTCTCATTGCCCTTTGGAGTGTACAAGGGCTACTGCATTTTTCTGGGTTACAAATTAACTTACTCATGTCTACACCTTTTGTGGTGGATTGTTCTTTTATTGTATTTTTTATATTTTGTTTATTAAGCGTTATATTTTTCACAGCGATTTTTATAAGTTCTTTAGTCTGTTTGTGTCTTCCCATTTATTTTTATTTTTTTATAATTTAATTACCACCGTTTACTTCCCTAGAGGGCACGTCATGATTGTCCATTAAGGGGGAAGGATATAATTTTTGGTAGATTATTTCATATATTTATTATATTTTTTTAGTTTCATCCCTAGACCTCCATCTAACCTTTACAAACAATCCGTTAGATCCCCCTTCTAGATAAATTTGTACACTTTTCGGTAGACAAATGTTCCGGCCAAAGGCCGGTTCTTACAAAATTACAGGCTCACTATCGTTCGCCAGGAACACAAATAGACACCTAAATAGCATGAAAGGTCTTAATATTGACTAAAAACTGGGGCGAAAGGTTTTAAAATCGACAAATTAATAGGGCAAACATCTTAAAATCTGGAAACTTTTTTGGCAACCACATTCATACTATGATTGTTTTAGAAGCCTTAGTTGTAACTCAAAATTCATAATATGATCCATTTAAACCATCCCCTTACTATTTAGCCTGGGGTCACTGTGTAGCATTGTTGTGGAGCTATATACGGCTGGTTAGTTTTTGTTGACCATATTCACATTTGCACTATTATGATAATGTTCCGTGGCATGTCTTAACTGAATATATATATATATATAACCGTCTTGGTGGTGTAATGGTTAAGGTGTCTAAATATCTGTGTGTGATAACCCGGGTTCGAATCCTGGTAGATCTCGTATATGCTTTCATTAATTTCGTTGGAGGTGTTTGGTGTTTTAGTGAAATTAATAACAAATAGGGTAAATTTCTATAATTGCACCTATACGAGCTAAACAAAATATTATTATATTTAACAGGAAGGTACGACGAGGTAAGTGATGAGGTATAGGTGGCAATATGCGGAAATGGATTATAAAGGCATTCCGCCCCCTCTGACAAGTCTATCAATCTAGAGTGACACGGATTTTACAACGTTTCAGAGAGACATTAGCCTAACCTAACAACCTAACCTATCCTAACTTAACCTATCCTAGTATTATGGGTGGGGGCTGCCGCCCCCACACCCCCTCTGGTTGAGTAAAACGGTAGATATCCAGTTGTGGTGGAGTGAGAAACCGTAGATTTTCGTAAGGGGGTTATAGGGGGCGGAATGCCCTTATATTCCATTTCCGCATATTGCCACCTATACCACATCACTTGCCTCGTCGTACCTTCCTGTTAAATACAATAATAATTTGTTTAGCTCGTATAGGTGCAATTATAGAAAAAATCCAAAAATATAATATACAGTATATATAGCATCCATATACGGGTGGTTATTTGTGTTGTTGATTCTCACATTCGCAGTAGGCTATAAAGTGTTTTGTGGCATTTAGTAGTTTTGTTTTATGTTGATAGCGAAACAAAGGTGATGGTGACCTCAGGCGTGTAGGTACCCACACTATTAGTACCGGTATTTGTTTTTCTCTGCCTTCCGTGGCTCTGTGATTACAATAACAAGCATTTTTTTTATTGGCCTTATTGCTTGCTGTCGGAAGTGTGACCTTTTAGAGCATAGTATCCAATCCATGGGTGACCTTTTTGGACACGGTTTTGGTTCATTTGTTTAGCGAGTTTACGACTTTCGCCCCATTATGGGAAGAGTTTAACTTGAGGGAATCTGGGGAGGCATTTTCTTTGTTTAGGGGATAGTTAGTCTTTATTATTGTAGATGTAAAGATAACATTTTGGTATTTAGTTCAAATTATGCCTTGGGAAGTGATAACATGGCCAAAACTATGCCATTTAATTTTAATTGTCTTGCATTTCTTCTCATGTGCACTAAAGTCTTCAAACTAAATTCGTCCCGTTTGACCCCCCCCCCCACCTCTCTTCCCAAAACGTCGGAAGTATGACCTTTAGAGACAAACCAATCAACTGCTGTGATACATACTGAAACACATCTATTGTAAGAGTAGTTAGTAAGGAGTTGACCCTTTGACTTATATCAAAGGTTCGCCCTCTAAGAAGTGTTCCGGTGGTAGCTTGAAATATTATTGCCCAAGACGTATTATAGCTTAAGGGGAGGATATACCTTGTGGGGCTAATCCCAGCTATATACCCAGTATTGTGTAAATGTTTATAGTATTTGATCCCAGTGTTCTAAGGAATATCTGGTGCAATTTTCATCACTTTATGTGTGCGCGCAGCATCAGCAGCGAAATCCTTTGTATACCAATATAAAATACAAGGATCCTATATTTACCAATAGAAATTGTGGAAGTGTGGGAAGGCGGTTTTGTCTTTGAAGACAAACTGAAATTTATTGGTCGAAAACGGCAAAAGCAAGCAAAATCCTCAGTCATAGTTAATTAAACAAAATATAACTCACAAGACGTCGGATCAGATAGGTACTGTGGTTGAGAATACTTTCCTTTAGGCGTGTAGGAAGATCACCTCAATTTAGTCTGTTCTTCCTATACGCCTCGATTACTGGAGTTGTTTGTGAGTTATAGAAGTTATCATTCAAGAGTTTTGGCCTACGTACAGTACTTGGAACAGGGTATACTGTAGTACGCAATAATCTGGTAAAATGGAGATATTACACTTTGCAAGAAACGCTCCACTTGCTGCATTTGGCAGAAAGTGTGTATATATAGATATATATATAATATGTGGGTAAATTCACTACTAAATTGGGGGTTCAGTAGGTTCAGCCTGTCAGAATCGTTCAATATATATATACTGTATATACCGGGTATATATATATATATATATATATATATATATATATATATATATATATATATATATTATTAACATTTGTATGAAGGAGACAAAAGGCGATGCTGCATGTAACAAGTATCTGATGTCAAGCAAATGAGTATACCCATATGGAATATGACACCTACAGCAATGGATGTATTGAATGACTGTGCTTGGCTCTTTCCGGTTTACCAATGACGCGACATATTTTATTCTGGCTAGCGTTACACGATTTTATTAAGCGTACAAGGGGTCTATAAATGTTAAAACGGATAATTGGGGGTCGATTTTACCACGTTAATTGCTAGAGGTCCTTCCAAAGCTGCATACAATTGTCTCGAGTTAACAGGAATAGTAGGGCTAGTAGCATGAACAATATCCCCTATTCCAAAACGGGTAACCTTGAACTGTACCTTTTATGGGGAGGTGGAGGGTGGGATGACCTCACTGTCTCCTTGTATGGAGACTCCTACAGAAGATCCATACAGGGTCAGGAGGGTGTAAATACATGTAAATTTGGCCACATAAATTTTGTACCCACTCAGTTATATTATGTATGGAAAGAAATACAGTATGGTTGACTTACAAGAATAATTGGCTCGATTGAACACTCCGATACTCGATGAATATACTTTGTTAATCTGTGTGAATGTGTCTGCGTAAGAGAGCTAAATTAATGTGAATTATATATATGAGAGAGAGAGAGAGATAGAGATAAGAGATGTGAAACAGGGTGAATGTTGAAAGTAAGGCGATTTGTTGTAGTGATTTAGGGTGTAAAATAATAATAGTCTAATGAAAGATAAGTTAGTATCTATTGGTGTGTTTGAGTAGGGAGAAAAGTCTAGTTATCTTCAGTGCCCGATTTGTGCTATAATAATTCTTTACTGAATGTCGTGTTTCTTGGTTAATTTGGTTATTGTACACTCGACCAACAACAATCTTTACACTGGTGAGCTGTAAATAATCTAGTGTGAACGGAATGAATCGGGTGAAACTAACGTCTGTGAGGTATTATCATAAGATTTCGACCCACTTCCAGAATGTTTAGAGCGTTAGTGTAAACATTGTTTTTTTGGGTCGAGTGTACGCCATTGCCAGACTGTACTAATGTGAAATAGCAGCTTCAATAGGAATTAAACCCTACTGTACCAGTGCTGCCTATTTAACTTTATTCTGGCTACTATTAGACGATTTTATTCAGTTATCAAAAGGCCCTCCAGCAATTAAAAGGCTTCGAACTATCTCACTTAACCGTTTTTACTACCGCAAATGCGTCTTATACTGCACTAAATCGTCTAAATATAGCAAGGATAAAATGAAAAAGACGTCGCCGTTACAGAAGGGGTTAATAATGCTTATGTACCGCCAAATATCCGCACTAATTTGACATCCCTAATAGTTTGACCTTGGATACCAGTAGTCCGTTGTCTATGCACTGAAATGTATGAGTAATAATGTTTTGCAAGGTTGTCTGGATAGTGGCCAACATATCATACGGGAGAAAGGGGAGTAATAGGTTCATTGTCATCTGGAGTAACAATCCGGGCATTTCCACTTAAACAGGTGCATTGTGTGGAAGGTAGGGGACCTCATGTTGTTTCAGTGTTGCTTTAAAGACAGGGGCTGTATGTTCCAATTGTTCCTTGGCCTAGTGTCACATCAAGGCTACAGCTTATATATAGAACTCTTATATCCTATTACAAGTAACTTGGTAAGTAGGCCAAAACTCTTGTGTACAATCGTCTATCGATAGCCAGAATAAACGGTCAAAATGCGTCATGATCCTCATAGGGTTGATTTAGTCACCGAGAGAAACTTAATATTAGAGTACACTCGACCAAGAAACCATCTTTACAATGGTGAGCTGTAAATAATCTAGTGTGAACGGAATGAATCGGATGAAACTTAAGTCTGTGAGGTATTATCATAAGATTTCGACCCACTTCCAGAATGTTAAGGGCCCCCCTTTTCTCTCTCTTGTTTAACCTCATTAGTGTTGAGATTTTAAGATGGTCGGCCCTTTAGTTTGGCGGTTTTAAGACTGCGACCCATTTTTTTTGTCATTATCAAGACCTTTCGTGCCATTTAGGTGTCTATTTTTTCCTAGCGAGCGAGCGATAGCAAGCCTGTAATTTAGGAGGAACCTGTCTTCGGCCCGGAAATTTTTCTACCGATTTGTTTTCAAATTTATCCAAAAGGGGGATCTTGGAGAGTTTCTTTTTCTTTAAACTTGGAGGTCTAGGGAGGAAACTAAACCAATAATAAATCAATACACCAATAAACACACCATCCCCCCTTACGTCGCATTTGTTTAGTTAATTAAGGGGGGGGGTTACATTTTGTTTTGTATGATTCTCTCCTTTTCTCTTTCCCTGGCTTGTATCCATTCGGCCCCATTCAGATAACTGTTTTAAGACGTTTATCCCCATCCAGGTGTCGATTTCTTCCTGGCGAGCGATAGCGAGCCCGTTGTATGGAGAAATCCGGCTTCGCCGGAGAAATTTTTCTATTTATAAATGTACAAATTTAGCTTGCCGTCAAAACAAAAATATATATGCTGGCTCGCTACCTCTCGCCAGGAAAATATTGACACTTGGATAGGGGTAAACTTCTTAATACAGTAGGCTGAATGGGGACGAATGGATAAAAGCCAACGATAGAGGGAGAGAAAGAGAAAACAAGCGAGGTGGGCTCCCTTAAATACTGGCCTGGAATGCGTGTTCAGTACTAGAGTATATTCCCTGTAAGTAGGCGAGAAATCATGACTTCTATATCCTCTGTAACTCAAAAAGGGCTAGAGCAAATGGGTTGTAAATTCCCACATCTATTCCTAGACTGATGCTTTCCAAATGGTAGAAATATTCGCTCGATTACTTTTAGAGTCTAGTCGTTTTTGAGTTACAGAGGTTAGAGGTCATGTCTCGCCTACTTACAGCGAATAAACTACTGAGAAGGTGACGGCCATCTAAATATGTTTGGAAGGGGAAAAAATGCATACCTAACCCTACACACCCACGGCTTATTGGTTGAAGTGGTGGGTTTATTTTATGTACAGTTCCCCGCACAAGTTTCGTTCATCTCGGAGATTATGTTTATGAAAATACAAATAGGCCTAGTATAATTTAATTCAACCCTTGCAGTACCGGTGCCATCAAAGGTAAAAAGGCGCCATGGTGATGAAGGGGTTAAGGGGGGGATGGTTTACTTTTTGGGCTATTTTTCCCTGTATTCATTATTTTGCTAGACTTCCATCAAATTAAAAAAAAAAAAAATCCATTAAATCCCCCTTCTAGATTAATTTGTAAATTTTTCGGTAGAAAAAATTTCCGGCCGAAGGCCGGTTCTTCCAACATTACAGGCTCACTATCGTTCGTCAGGGAATAAATTGACACCTAAATGGCACGATAGGTCTTAAAATTGACAACGAAATGGGGCGAAAGGTGTTAAAATCGCCAAACTAATGGACTAAACGTCTCATAATCTCAAAACTAATGGGGATAAACATGAGGAAGAAAGTGGTCCAGACAAACGCCCCATCTCCCCATAAGGGGCCTCTTGTAATAGCCAAACACCGGATCAGATTCCCTTTCTTCTCTTCAGTGCCATTCGTAGGGAGAATTCAGTTATATTTTTTACACTGGTGCCCACTTTGTTTACATCGGTGCCACCAATGTTTGTATCAATTCCACCAATGTTAAGCCGCTGTCATACGAGCGCTTTTTCCGTTAATTTTCTATGAGCAAGTTTGTTCTTGTATTATGTCGGGACTTTTTCGCACGGGTATCGGTAACTAGACTGAAGGTAGATTATGTTAGGTGGCTGAATTCTGATAAAGTGTAATTTTTGAAGCTTCCAGACCATAATTGCCCGTAAAAATTGCTCGAAAAATGGCTCGTGACACCAGCTGTATATAGGTGCCATATTTGTCCATATATGTGCCACCTTAGTTTACATTAGGGCTACCTTAATTTACTAAGCTTACATATCTAAGATGCCACCATTGTTTACATAAGCTTTATTGTTATTACAAGAAATTGCCTTCATATTTACTGATAAGCTACCGGTATTGCTTTATCTAACAGTTCACTTTCAAGTTTCCGGATCTAAAATAATGTAAGCTTCACCTCGTCCCATTTATCAACATAATTCAGTTTTATTTTAAAATTAACTTTAAATTCTCCTGATCTAAAATACATGTTACCATGTTGACCAGGTCGTATTGTCATCACACACACACACCTACAGTATATATATATATATACCGGTATATATTTGCATAGATTTACATATATAAACTGATGCCACATACCTTACGTTGTAGAGATAGCTAACCCGTGAGTAAGGGAAAGTGGAAGGAAAGAATAGCAAAGAAAGAGAGAGAGAGAGAAAAAAACAGTTCAAAACATTTAAACCATAACAAAGCAAGGTTTATATATATATATATATATATATATATATATATATATATATATATATATATATATATATATATATATATATATATATATATCTCTTTCAGCAACATGACTCAAACCGGATGCCCCTACTACACTATATAGTCACAACCCCCACACACCCTCCGACACACAGACGCCACCAACACCATAACTATAATGTTAATAATGTGGTTCCTGCTGCCTCCAGTCCACCACCACACCCTAACCATACGCATCCTTGCCTTCACATTCAGGGGGATGGTTGGTTACATATTATGTGATAGATTTTATAATTTAAGTATTATTTTTTTTAGTTTCCTCCCTAGACCTCCATCAAACTTAAAATAACCACCCCAGGATCCCCCTTCTAGATATATTTGTACATTTTTCGGTAGAAAGATGTTCCAGCCGAAGGCCGATTCCTCCTAAATTACAGGCTCGCTATCGCTCGCCAGGAAATAATAAACTCCTAATGACACGGAAGTCTTAATATTGGCACAGCAAAGGGGTGAAAGGTCTTAAAATCGCCAAACTAATGGGCCGAACGTCTTAAAATCTGAACACTAATGAGGCTAAGCATGAGCGAGAAGAGGGGCTAGCAAAACAGACCACCTCCCCTTAACCCTATTAGTATGTGACGACGCAACTCTTTCATTCTATTGGGACCATCGTTAACCCTTTCTGTAGCGGAGACGTCATTTTTGTTATTTGATTTCAGCTGCATTTAGACGATTTTATGAAGCTTTGGATGGATATATAGTAGCTATAAGGATGAATGGAGAGGACATGTAGCCTTTGGATGGATATATGGTAGCTATAAGGATGAATGGAGAGGGTATGTAGCCTTTGGATGGATATATGGTAGCTATAAGGATGAATGGAGAGGACATGTAGCCTTTGGATGGATATATGGTAGCTATAAGGATGAAGGGAGAGGGTATGTAGCCTTTGGATGGATATATGGTAGCTATAAGGATGAATGGAGAGGGCATGTAGCCTTTGGATGGATATATGGTAGCTATAAGGATGAATGGAGAGGGTATATAGCCTTTGGATGGATATATGGTAGCTATAAGGATGAATGGAGAGGGTATGTAGCCTTTGGATGGATATATGGTAGCTATAAGGATGACTGGAGAGGGTATGTAGCCTTTGGATGGATATATGGTAGCTATAAGGATGAATGGAGAGGGTATGTAGCCTTTGGATGGATATATGGTAGCTATAAGGATGAATGGAGAGGGTATGTAGCCTTTGGATGGATATATGGTAGCTATAAGGATGAATGGAGAGGGCATGTAGCCTTTGGATGGATATATGGTAGCTATAAGGATGAATGGAGAGGGCATGTAGCCTTTGGATGGATATATGGTAGCTATAAGGATGAATGGAGAGGGATAGCCTTTGGATGGATATATGGTAGCTATAAAGATGAATGGAGAGGGTATGTAGCCTTTTAATTGATAGACTTCCTTCCTCAGCTGAACATACTCTTCTAATTGTTGCCAGAATAAAATATATTTGACTTAAAATCGCTGCACTTGGCCTTGGCGCATCCCTACCTTGACCACACCTTAACCCTTGCAATCACACACACACCTATACATACATACACATGCATACATACACACACACACACACACACATATCCATACTCACATATACATACACACATATACATACACACACACACCTACATACATACATATACACACACCTACATACATACATACACACATATACATACACACACACAGATACATTTTAAACACTAGATCATGTCCCTCAGCTTTGGCCTGATATCTAGGAATCAAATGCTAAAATACTATCCCAATTAACCTTTTTAGGACTTTTTTTATGGACCCATTTCACCTCATGTTTAGTCAGTATTGAGATTTTAAGACGTTCAACCGATTAGTTGGCTAGTTGAGACATTTAGCCCCATTGTGTTTGTCAAGTTAGTCTTTTCCTGCAATTTTGGAGGAAACGGTTCTACCGAAAAATTCACCAATTTACCTAGAATGATGATCTTATGGGGTATTTTTTAAACTTGGAAGTATTTGGAAAGTTTGGAGGGAAAACAAATTCTCCTTAACCCAAGAGATGATTCATAAGTTAAGACAAATCGTCTGGGGGTAACTGTATACAATTTGAAAAGCGTCGTTTGAATGAAAGGGTAAAGGCGGAGTTTTATAGAAGCCGGTTTTAAGGATATTTTATTTATCTTTTTGGGGTTAACTTGTCTTCTGGCAGCTGCTGCATATATATATATATATAATTTTTAATTCATTATGCAATATACTGTATATATATATTTTTATAGTCGCTGGATGATTATAAACTGTTTGAATACGGTGACGCCCTCTGCATTATATTCTGGTAATTAATAGATTATTTTCTACAGATTAGGAAGGACCTCTAGCAATAATGAGGCTTCATATTATCTCGAGCAATCCTTTGAGCTACCGCACATCCTAAGCTGACTAAAAGCGTCTATTAATTGCCAGACTACGATGAACATTACTAGAGTCTTACACTAAAGTTTAATTATTGCTATATCATAATACATCAATAACATATACATTAAACCCTTCCATACCGGTGACATCTGTGTACATGTATTCTGGCTACTATTAGAAGATTTAATCAGGCTAAAATCAGGCTCCAGCAATTACTAGGCTTCGTACTACCTCACTTAACCATTTTTACTACCACGGATCTTCCTTAAACTGCACAGAATCGTCTAAATATAGGTAGAATATAGTTAAGACGACGTCGCCGGTACAGAAGGGGATAACACTCGAGTAATGCTCATCTAAATTATGATAACGTAATTTAGAGTAATGATACAGGTAAGATACTATAATATATATATATTTTTTTTTAGAGTTAAATTTTATGATCTTTAACGGTCATGATTTTTAAAGGGCATAACTCATGCAATATATCGTCCATTTTATCACTGTCTAAAGCATGTTAAAGAATGATTGATACTGTACAGTTGTCTTGGTTTACTATAAATGTTGATCTAAAATAGTAAACAAAGCCATGTAAGATATATTAAACTTAGAAGTTGATGGCAGCCCCTGTTGCCTGTCTCTCGTGGTCGTGGTAGACCGGGAAATTCGAATATGTTTTGATCTTGCCCTGATCTACCTTACCCTGCTATATTTCATACGTGAAGTAATGTGAAGGCAGTATTTTATATTTATAACACATGAGTGTAAAATTTATCTATCAATACAATTATTCATAGTTTGGTTTCGTTAATCATAAATAAATACGTATTGGCAGCTCTATCCATATGGCAACACTCACACTCTTAATGATAGCGGTCCCAAAGGTACACAGGTACTCTAGCACAAGAGCGTTCGTCCAACTATCAAAATATTCCAACTTTATTTTCATTTTCACAGTGCATTATTCGATATCTTGCCATTATTTCTACATTTCATTATTAAGCTTATGCTGCTCATACAATTTATTATACCCTTCTATTAAATATCTGTATCTCTGTAACTGCTTTCACAGCATGGAGTACTGAGAATCAAATGGTGGCCATTGACCTGACTCCTGAAACTCTTTGACCGATTGTGTTATTCTATGGGTACCCTAATGCCCTTTTAAAAGTCACGAAAGCTCGGAAATGCCTCTCGCCAACACTGTCCAAAACCGTAATTTATTTATATTTACATTTATAAGAAACTCGGACTACTATTATTGCACACAAGAGGTATACTGTACACTAACATTTATGATAATGAGGATAGCTGACCACATGCCCTTTAACTTCAAATGTCCGTATGATTTTAACTGAACCCTTTCAGTAGCTTTCGATCACAAACAAGTTGGACCACATGTAGCCAGTTCCACCACCACCACAGACCTTTCAAACATACAGTACATCATAACAAGTGTGCCCTTAACCCCTTCTGTACCGGCGACGCCTTCCGTATTTTATTCTAGCTATATTTATGCGATTTTGTGTAGTTTAGGACAAATCTGGGGTGGTAAAAGGGTCAAGTGCGATAGTTCGAAGCTTGGTCGTTGCTGGAGACCCTTTTTAATACTGAACCATCGTACAATAGTAGCCAGAATAAAGTTAAATGGACGACACCGGTACTGAAGGGGTTAATTGGGATCATGCATTATTAATACTGAATGATAAATACTAATTATGATAATGTCAAGAACGAGATAGGGTTATCAACAGTTGCAGGAAAAAAAATGGATAAGATTGAAGCTCTCCAACTAATTAAGGGGAAGGTAGTCGCAGGTAGTCCCGGCCTTTGGCCTAATTCCGGCCTTCGGCCGGAAATTTTTTCTACCGAAAAATTTACAAATTAATCTTGAAGGGGGATCTAATGTATGTTTTTTCCAGTTTGATAGAGGACTAGGGAGGAAACTAAAGAAATTATAAAACTGATATATAAATGAGCAAATAAATAAGGCCATCCCCCCCCCCCCTTAAGAGGTTTCTGTGGGTGATAGGGTCCGACTGTACGACGTTGGTGGGGAGGTTAGAATCTCTGGCTGTATATTTTGTCTAAGGCGAGTGGCCCATTGACTGGCACTTTGGCTCCCTCATGCCATGTCTATATAGCTATCTATCTAACTCTATCTATCTATATATCTATTTACCTATCTATCTATATATCTGTCTATCTCTATCTCTATCTAGCTATTAATCTATCTATCTACCTATTTATCTATCTGTCTATCTATCTATCCCATTTGTCCTTTCCCTGGTGCAAGGTGATGGACATACATACACACACTGACACACATAAATTATGCTCACTGACACACATCTGCAATATACATACTAACACATAATATACAGTATGCGCGTACACTATGACCAGCATACGCACATACGATGACACACATATACTGTACATACGGGCACACACTGACAATTACACACACAATAACGCATACATCAATTGACACACAAACTTATATTGACGCGCACATACACGCACAACCGACACATGCATAAACTGGCACATACACACACACTGACACACACATCCCCCCACACTAATTAATTGATAGCGCGTCTGGCTCACAACCAGAAGGTCCCGGGTTCGAGACCCGGGCGGGGAAGAGACATTTGGGCAAGTCTCCTAACGGTGTAGCCTCTGTTCACCTAGCAGTATAAATAGGAACCTGGTATAAGTGGATGAAGTTGTGACGTCCCATCTGGGGTTGGTGATCGGTTACAAGGTGAAATGGGTATCGTACTGGTCAACCTAAGCCTTCGGGTGAGACTGGTACCGTAGTGAGAATGGTACCGTACAGGTTAACCCTAAGTCTTCGTATCCAGATGTCGCCAATTGGCTAAAATACAGACTACACACACATCCACAGCCATTCCAACGATACATAAACACCTAACCTGCATTTCACGCAATACATTCCCAGTTAAGGAGGCGCGATAATAATGAGCTTAGCTCGCATTGCGTGGATTCCCCTTGACGAACAAGTAACTGAGTAACACTCCAAGGCAGATGTAATAATGATGCAAACCTAGACAGTGAAACTATGAGTTATTACCCAAGTCCATCCACCCCCTCCCATCCCATCCCCTCTTCTTCCCTTCCCTTCTGCTCTTCTTCCCTTCCCTTCTGCTCTACTTCCATCGCCTCCCTTCCCTCCTCCCCATCACATCCCTTCCCCCTTCTCTCCCTCCCCTCCTCTTACTTCCCATTTCCTTCTTATCCCCTCCCCCTCCCTTTACTTCACCTTCCCTCCCCTCCCTTCCCCTCTCCTCCGCTTCCCTCCCTCCCCCTCCACTCCCCTTCCCTACACCGCTATGGCCGCTAATTACGCTACCTCTATATAATCACCAGTAGCTGTGCTTACATCTTTATTTTAATGGTATAATCACTATAATGGGTGGTAGTTTGTAGTATTTTAACACCAGCGTCGTTTCTTATTCTGCATGAGTTCGTATTTGTATTAAGGGGAGATGGACTGTTTTTCTTGTCCCTCTTCTTCCTCATATTTAGCCCCCATTAGTTTTCAGATTTTAACAATATCGGTCCATTAATTTGGCGATTTTAACACCTTTTGCCCCATTTTGTTGTCAAATTTATGTCCTTTCGTGCCATTTAGGTGTCTGTTTTCCTGGCGATCTATAGCGAGCCTGTAATTTAAGAGGAACCGGCCTTTGGTCGGGAAATGTTTCTATCGATTTTTTTTCTTCAAATATACCTTGAAGGAGGGTCTTGGAGGGGGGGGGGGTAATAATGTTGATGGATGTGTAGAGAGGAAACTAAAAGAAAACAAATTTTAAAAACATACATAAATGGGCAAATAAATACGCCTATCCCCCCATAATGGATGGTAGTTTGTAGTATTTTAACCAGCTTCTTATCTTGGCTGCATGAGTTAGTATTTGCATTATTGTCTTCGTACTACAGTAGAAAGGATAGTATTTAGTCAGATTTTCAGCAGATTTTGATCTTCGTATTATCCTTAATCCTTCAGCACCATGACGCCTTTTTACCTTTGATTCTGGCTAAGATTAGACAACTTTATGCAGTTTAAGAAGGACCTATGTTATTGAGATCGTAGTTACCCATTTGAGTTTTCTAGGTAGATTATACATTAAAGATAATTATCTAATGGTAACCAGAATAAGATTACAATTACGTGATGGTGTTGATGGGGTTACCTCTTTGTATTTGTAATTTAATGGGTAGCCTACTCTTATCTACTAGGTGTGGAAATGTAAAGCCCATTTGCTCAGGCCCTTAATGAGTTAGAGAGTTTAGGGTTAATTATTTCTGGCCTACCCCTTTGGAACGGTTTATTCTCGTAATATTAGTAAAACGATACAGTGAGACAGTACGAAGCCTGTTAATTGCTGGAGGCCCTTGATAAGCTGAAGAAAATCGTCTAATGGTAGCCAGCATAAAGTGAAAAAGACGTCACCGGTACAGAAGAGGTTAATAGGAAAAGTAAATTAATTTGAGACTCGTAATCTTGTTAATCTGAAGAGTAAACGACATGAGAACTCGTAATGTTAGACCTCTTTTCTTGCCCACCCTTTCCTCACCCTGCAGAGTGGGGGGGGGGGGTTATGTATGTATGTATGTATGTATGTATGTATGTGTTTAGCCTGAGACTTCATATCCGGGAGGTGGTGAAAAAAGAAAAGAAATACAAATTAAGTGTTGCACACATTACCCCTGCACAGATTTGCTTCCTCGCTTTTACTTTTACTTGGTGGACCGTTTGTACTTGTCTTTATACACGAAACATTTTAGGGATTTTATTTTGTTTGGTTCGGGTTTTTGAGTATTTTCTTTTTTTCTTTTTCATATTTTGCTTGTTCCGTTTCTTTTTTCTTTTTCATATTTGTCTTCTGTTTCTTTTTCTTGTTGTTTATTCTTTGGTTTTGGTAGAGTTTAATCGAGCGTATTATATTGTTTCCTTGGACCATAATTCCATGTTGATTTCCCCTATGTCGGTTTCAATGTTATCTCTATTTGTATTCTATTTTAGCTCTTAACCCTTTCACGCTTATGACGCAATTTTGAGCCTATTAGGGATACTTTAAAACCTTTGTTACTATCAGGGGTATTTAGAAACCTTTAGTTTAGTTACTTCAACCTCTGCAGTTGTCTTTGAGTTAGCTGTGGGCAGAAAACTAATTTTGGAGAGGTAATTATAAGAGTGAGAGAACTCTATTTCGTATTGCTAATCTGGCAACCTCTGCGTCATAAAAACGTGAAATGTTTAAGGGGGTAGGTGTTATATATTTGTTCATTGCTTCCATAACAGCCCCCCCCTCTCCCTCTTATGTAGCCCCAACTTTGTTTACCCCCTTCTCCCCAGACCAGTGCCTCAAAGTAGGGTGGTAAGAGGGGATGGGTCGTATTGATTTGCTTTTTTGTATAATGTTATTTGTTTCTTAGTTTCCTCCCTAGACCTCCATCAAGCTTAAAACAATTACTCTCCCAAGACCCTCCTTCAAGATAAATTTGTACATTTTTCGATGGAAAAAATTTCCGACTGAAGGCCGGTTCCCCTTAAATAACAGGCTCGCTATCGTTTGCCATGAAAAAATAGACACCTAAATGACACGAAAGGTCTTAATATTGGTATAGAAGTGGGGCGAAAGGTCTTAAAATCGCCAAACTAATGAGCCGAACATCATAAAATTTGAAAATTAATATAGCTAAACACGAGGAAAAAGGGGGACGAGAAAACGACCAGATCTCTCATTAATTTCTTTCATAACAGCCTCCCCCCGCCCTCTTCTGTAGCCCCAACTTCACCCCCTTCTCCCCAGACCAGTGCCTTAAACTTGCAGGGTGTCTAACCGGAGTCATTTTGTTTGAAGACTTGAATGAATATGAGAAGGAATAGAGAAAATTAACGTAGAATAAAATAGCATTGCGTTGGCCATTTGATTACTTCCAAAGACATTATTTGAACTATAAACCACAATTTTTAATCTTGGCAAAGACAATAATCTAGATCTATTTATCTCTATGTAGCCATCTATATATGTATATCGATGTATATACTCAGGCACATACCCCATTTATTTTATTGTATTTATATTTGTATTATTATGGTTTTATTTATTATTTTATTATTATAGTTTTATTTAATTATTATTATGGTTTTATTTATTATTTTATTATTATGGTTTTATTTTATTATTGTTATTGTTTTATTTATTATTTTATTATTATGGTTTTATTTAATTATTATTATGGTTTTATTTATTTATTATTTGTTTATTATTATTTAGCTGGGGGTGTCCGACTCTAGACAGAAAATAAAAGACTGAAACAAGAAATGATTCGGCTGTGGTTCGCCAGCCTTATAAAGATCAAGCCCAGTCAGTGTACGGAACCAGTTTTTAGAGCCTCCCCACCTTCTAATAATCGCAGGTCTACTTTCAGTCTCCTGCGTTGGTTAGACTATACTCGGTTTATTTTCAGTTGAGGGTAAACTGCAGTGTTCTCTCTTTGTTTAATCCAGAGTTCGAATCCCGGGAGGGCCATATGCTTTCATTAGTTTATTCAAGTACATTGGGGTTTGTATTTGATATTAATGTTAAAGAACGGGGTGTTACTTATTTTTACTAGGGTATTACGGATTTTTTATTTTGTTTAAAAAGAGAATGAACGGAGGAAGGAAAAACACAGATAAAACGAAAAGGTCCATGTGCCTAAAGGCATCTTCCATTCATAAAATGTTTGTAACAACTGCATTTAAACATTTGTAGATTGTAAGTTTGTGGAAAGCAATTTGAGGAAAGTGAATTCCAAAGAGTAGTAGCTCTGGGGATAAATGAATTCTGATAAGCAGAAGTTCTGCATTGTGGAGGAGAAAGTGTAAAGAAAGTGTGGGGAAATATGATGGCAATTATGAGAACTTGGTATTTTTAGGATACAGATACATACATAATACCGTAGTGTTACATGTATCCTGTAACTATCGAGAAATGTGCAACAAAGCGATTCAATTTACCCTCCGCTGGAAATAAAACAGACTATAGCTTTAAGGGTGTAGTGCTTGGTGTGTGGTCTATATTTGTATTTATTTATCAATGTTTGAGTTTCCTCGCTAGACCTCTCAAACATAAAAAATCACCCCCTAGACCTCCTTCAAGACAAATTTGTACATTTTTCGGTAGAAAAATGTACTGGCCGGAGGCCGGTCACTTCTAAAATTACAGGCTAGCATCGCTCTCCAGGAAAAAATCGACACCTAAATGGCACGAAAGGTTCTAATATCTACAAAGAAATGAGGTGAAAGGTCTCAAAATCGCCAAACTAACTGAGCAAACGTCTTAAAATTTCAAAACCAATATGCTAAACATGAGGGAGAACGGGTCCAGAAAAAGCGACTATCTCCCCCCTGAACTCCCTCTGTACCGGCGACGTCTTTGGAAATTTCCGTTAGCTATATTTAGACAATGTTGTGTAGTTTATGAAGGATCTGTGCTAGCAAGTTCGAAGCCTGTTAATTGCTGGAGGCCCTTTTTAAACTGAATAACATGGTCCAATATTATCCAAAATAATGATATAATGACGGCACCTGTAGAGAAAGGGTTAATCCTTAGACCACTATGATACTATCAAGCTTAAGCAAAACCTTCAATACCCCCCTTCGAGATAAATATGTAAATTTTTCGGTAAAAAAAAATCCCTACCGAAAAATGTCTTTATTGAGATAGTTTACCCATTCAACTTTGGGGAAGACACTTGTCACAGGCAGCTTTGCCTGTTGTATCCCTCATACACATAAACTACTATTTCCCCAGTAGACTATCTCAACCAGTAAACTATTTCCCCAGTAGACTATTTCCCCAGTAGACTATTTCCCCAGTAGACTATTTCCCCAGTAGACTATTTCCCCAGTAGACTATTTCCCCAGTAGACTATTTCCCCAGTAGACTATTTCCCCAGTAGACTATTTCCCCAGTAGACTATTTCCCCAGTAGACTATTTCCCCAGTAGACTATTTCCCCAGTAGACTATTTCCCCAGTAGACTATTTCCCCAGTAGACTATTTCCCCAGTAGACTATTTCCCCAGTAGACTATTTCCCCAGTAGACTATTTCCCCAGTAGACTATTTCCCCAGTAGACTATTTCCCCAGTAGACTATTTCCCCAGTAGACTATTTCCCCAGTAGACTATTTCCCCAGTAGACTATTTCCCCAGTAGACTATTTCCCCAGTAGACTATTTCCCCAGTAGACTATTTCCCCAGTAGACTATTTCCCCAGTAGACTATTTCCCCAGTAGACTATTTCCCCAGTAGACTATTTCCCCAGTAGACTATTTCCCCAGTAGACTATTTCCCCAGTAGACTATTTCCCCAGTAGACTATTTCCCCAGTAGACTATTTCCCCAGTAGACTATTTCCCCAGTAGACTATTTCCCCAGTAGACTATTTCCCCAGTAGACTATTTCCCCAGTAGACTATTTCCCCAGTAGACTATTTCCCCAGTAGACTATTTCCCCAGTAGACTATTTCCCCAGTAGACTATTTCCCCAGTAGACTATTTCCCCAGTAGACTATTTCCCCAGTAGACTATTTCCCCAGTAGACTATTTCCCCAGTAGACTATTTCCCCAGTAGACTATTTCCCCAGTAGACTATTTCCCGGTAGACTATTTCCCGGTAGACTATTTCCCAGTAGACTATTTCTCAGTAGACTATTTCCCGGTAGACTATTTCCCAGTAGACTATTTCCCAGTAGACTATTTCCCAGTAGACTATTTTCCCCAGTAGACTATTTTCCCCAGTAGACTATTTTCCCCAGTAGACTATTTTCCCCAGTAGACTATTTCCCCAGTAGACTATTTTCCCCAGTAGACTATTTCCCCAGTAGACTATTTCCCCAGTAGACTATTTCCCCAGTAGACTATTTCCCCAGTAGACTATTTCCCCAGTAGACTTTTTCCCCAGTAGACTATTTCCCCAGTAGACTATTTCCCCAGTAGACTATTTTCCCCAGTAGACTATTTTCCCCAGTAGACTATTTCCCCAGTAGACTATTTCCCCAGTAGACTATTTCCCCAGTAGACTATTTCCCCAGTAGACTATTTCCCCAGTAGACTATTTTCCCAGTAGACTATTTTCCCAGTAGACTATTTTCCCAGTAGACTATTTTCCCCAGTAGACTATTTTCCCCAGTAGACTATTTTCCCCAGTAGACTATTTTCCCCAGTAGACTATTTTCCCCAGTAGACTATTTTCCCCAGTAGACTATTTTCCCCAGTAGACTATTTTCCCCAGTAACTATTTCCCCAGTAGACTATTTTCCCCAGTAGACTATTTTCCCCAGTAGACTATTTTCCCCAGTAGACTATTTTCCCCAGTAGACTATTTTCCCAGTAGACTATTTCCGGGTAGACTATTTCCGGGTAGACTATTTCCCGGTAGACTATTTCCCCGTAGACTATTTCCCGGTAGACTATTTTCCCCAGTAGACTATTTTCCCAGTAGACTATTTTCCCAGTAGACTATTTTCCCAGTAGACTATTTTCCCAGTAGACTATTTTCCCAGTAGACTATTTTCCCAGTAGACTATTTTCCCAGTAGACTATTTTCCCAGTAGACTATTTCCCAGTAGACTATTTCCCAGTAGACTATTTCCCGGTAGAGTATTTCCCAGTAGACTATTCCCGGTAGACTATTTCCCAGTAGACTATTTTCCCAGTAGACTATTTTCCCAGTAGACTATTTTCCCAGTAGACTATTTTCCCAGTAGACTATTTTCCCAGTAGACTATTTTCCCCAGTAGACTATTTTCCCCAGTAGACTATTTTCCCCAGTAGACTATTTTCCCCAGTAGACTATTTTCCCAGTAGACTATTTTCCCAGTAGACTATTTTCCCAGTAGACTATTTTCCCAGTAGACTATTTTCCCAGTAGACTATTTTCCCAGTAGACTATTTCCCAGTAGACTATTTCCCAGTAGACTATTTTCCCAGTAGACTATTTTCCCAGTAGACTATTTTCCCAGTAGACTATTTTCCCAGTAGACTATTTTCCCAGTAGACTATTTCCCCAGTAGACTATTTCCCCAGTAGACTATTTCCCCAGTAGACTATTTCCCCAGTAGACTATTTCCCCAGTAGACTATTTCCCCAGTAGACTATTTCCCCAGTAGACTATTTCCCCAGTAGACTATCTCAACCAGTAAATCCCAGCCAAGAAGTGTGTACGCCTATGATTTTTAGAGGTCCTTTTGAAATTTAAGTCCCGAGTTCGAATCCCGGGAGGACCATATTCTTTCATTAGTTTATTCAAGTACATTGGGATGTAATGGGTGATTAATGTTGAGAACGGGGCGTTCCTTACTTAAACAAAGAAACTATTAAAAACACAAAAAGTGAGTCCTAATACCGTGAACATAATTGTATGGTTGGTGCCGTGAAGTGGTAGTGTGTCCTAGCGAGAGGTTGTACCCAGCACCTGTTGTTGCTTGTTTTCCTTTGTACCTATTGACTAAAGGTGCCTGGGGGTCGTGTTCTCAATGGCCTCTGTAAGTCTCCACTTAATGTCATTATATAATTATATATTTATATATTTACTAGCCGAGGTACTCTCACCTTGTGCGGGTTGAGGGGGGGGAGGGTTTATTTATTGGCAGATATTTTTTTTTTTTTTAGTTTCCTCCCAAGACTTCTATCACACTTTGAAAATATCCCCCAAGACCTTACATTTGTCGGAAATCAAATGTTCCGTTCAAAAGCTGGTTCCTCCTAAATTACAGGCTCGCTATCAGTCACTTAAGTGGCAGGAAAGAACTTAATATTGACAAAGAAGTGGGGCGAAAAGTCTTAAATCGCCTAACTAATGGGCCGAACGCCTTAAAATCTGAAAACTAATGGGGCTAAGCATGAGGGAGAGTGGGGGAAAGGAAAATGAACCATCTCCCCTTAAAGAGTATAGTCCCATGATCCCGAGAGGGCTGCACTATGATAATAAACTGTACGGGGATCACAAACCTCTGCAACGCCAATGATTTTAAGGGAGCCCATCTTGCTTTTTTTTTTCTCTCTTTGGTTTGTATCCATTCGGCCCCATTCTGCCTACTGTTTCAAGACGTTTACCCCCATCCAGGTGTCAATATTTTCCTGGCGAGCTGTAGCGAGCCAGCATATAATATATTTTTGTATCGACAGCAAGCTAAATTAGTAAATTTTTCGATAGAAACATTTCTCCGGCGAAGCCGGAATTCTCCATACAATGATGGCTCGCTATCGCTCGCCAGGAATTTGTTTACACCTGGATGGGGATAAACGTCGTAAAACAGTTGGCTAAATGGGGCCGAATGGATACAAGCCCGGGAAAGAGAGAAAATTAAAGATAAAAAAAAAACGATGACCCCCCCCCCTTCCCCTTCACCACCACTACGTAATTGTCATCATATTCTGGTTGCCATTAGATTATTTGTTTTAGTATATATTCTACCTCTGCGACTCAAATGGGTAAATACGATCTCAATAAAGTTTCCTAATCACACAGGTCCTTCTTTAACTGCATAACATCGTCTGATATTAGCCAGACTCAAAGGTAAAAAGACGTCATGGTGCTGAAGGGGTTAATTAAAAACAAAATTAATAATAATAATAACCCTTACCTTAGTCAACTATACCCTGTTCCAAATAAGTAGCCCAAAACTAAATGAACATTAACCTCTATAACTCACAAGCGACTACAGTAAACCCAAAGTATATACACTACAGTAAACCCAAAGTATATACACTACAGTAAACCCAAAGTATATACACTACAGTAAACCCAAAGTATGTACACTACAGTAAACCCAAAGTATATACACTACAGTAAACCCAAAGTATATACACTACAGTAAACCCAAAGTATATACACTACAGTAAACCCAAAGTATATACACTACAGTAAACCCAAAAGTATATACACTACAGTAAAACCCAAAGTATATACACTACAGTAAACCCAAAGTATATACACTACAGTAAACCCAAAGTATATACACTACAGTAAACCCAAAGTATGTACACTACAGTAAACCCAAAGTATATACACTACAGTAAACCCAAAGTATATACACTACAGTAAACCCAAAGTATATACACTACAGTAAACCCAAAGTATGTACACTACAGTAAACCCAAAGTATGTACACTACAGTAAACCCAAAGTATATACACTACAGTAAACCCAAAGTATGTACACTACAGAAACCCAAGTATATACACTACAGTAAACTCAAAGTATATACACTACAGTAAACCCAAAGTATATACACTACAGTAAACCCAAAGTATATACACTACAGTAAACCCAAAGTATATACACTACAGTAGACCCAAAGTATGTACACTACAGTAAACCCAAAGTATATACACTACAGTAAACCCAAAGTATGTACACTACAGTAAACCCAAAGTATATACACTACAGTAAACCCAAAGTATGTACACTACAGTAAACCCAAAGTATATACACTACAGTAAACCCAAAGTATATACACTACAGTAAACCCAAAGTATATACACTACAGTAAACCCAAAGTATATACACTACAGTAAACCCAAAGTATATACACTACAGTAAACCCAAAGTTATACACTACAGTAAACCCAAAGTGTATGCACAATAGTAAACCCAAAGTAAGTACACTACAGTAAAGCCAAAGTATATACAACTACAGTAAACCCAAAGTATGTACACTACAGTAAAACCCAAAGTATATACACTACAGTAAACCCCAAAGTATATACACTACAGTAAACCCAAAGTATATACACTAAACTAAACCCAAAGTATGTACACTACATAAACCCAAAGTATATACACTACAGTAACCCAAAGTATATACACTACAGTAAACCCAAAGTATGTACACTACAGTACACCCAAAGTATGTACACTACAGTAAACCCAAAGTATAGACGCTACAGTAAACTCCAAGTATATACACTACAGTAAACCCAAAGTATATACACTACAGTAAACCCAAAGTATATACACTACAGTAAACCCAAAGTATGTACACTACAGTAAACCCAAAGTATATACACTACAGTAAACCCAAAGTATATACACTACAGTAAACCCAAAGTATATACACTACAGTAAACCCAAAGTATATACACTACAGTAAACCCAAAGTATATACACTACAGTAAACCCAAAGTATGTACACTACAGTAAACCCAAAGTATGTACACTACAGTAAACCCAAAGTATATACACTACAGTAAACCCAAAGTATATTCACTCCAGTCACCTCAAACTATATACCCTCCAGTAACCCCCAAGTATATACACTACAGTAACCCAAAGTATATACACTACAGTAAACCCACGTATGTACACTACAGTAAACCCAAGTATATACACTACAGTAAACCCAAAGTATATACACTACAGTAAACCCAAAGTATATACACTACAGTAAACCCAAAGTATATACACTACAGTAAACCCAAAGTATGTACCTACAGTAAACCCAAGTATATACACTACAGTAACCCAAAGTATATACACTACAGTAAACCCAAAGTATATACACTACAGTAAACCCAAAGTATGTACACTACAGTAAACCCAAAGTATGTACACTACAGTAAACCCAAAGTATATACACTACAGTAAACCCAAAGTATATACACTACAGTAAACCCAAAGTATATACACTACAGTAAACCCAAAGTATATACACTACAGTAACCCAAAGTATGTACACTACAGTAACCCAAAGTATATACACTACAGTAAACCCAAAGTATATACACTACAGTAAACCCAAAGTATATACACTACAGTAAACCCAAAGTATATACACTACAGTAAACCCAAAGTATATACACTCTTAAGTTAGAGTATACCAGGTATTTATACTTTGAGTAAACCAGCTAATATTACTACCATTTGGGAAAGGTCAGCCAGGGAATAGGTGAGGAGATTTATAGCCTATTTGCTCTGGCCGTTAATGAGTTACAGAGGTTAGGGCTCACGAGTTTTGACCTACTTACTTGGAACAGGGTATAGTGTATATTCTACAACGTCCTATCATGCAGTTACTCCGAAGCTCGCATGGTGAGGTCATAGCACGCCTATCATCTGATCTATCTACGATTTCCGATTGGGGCAGATAAAATCTTGTTACTTTCAAAACCCAATTTCTCCATTATCTACCCGTCACCATCTTCCATTGCGTAATGCATAAGTGCGCGGAATTTCGATGTGAGTAACCTAGGTTCGAGTTCTTGGAGTGCCACATGTGTTTGTTGATTTTATTAATTGAGTTTAGAGGTGAAGTTGGTTGGTGGAAAAAACATAATAATCCACAAGACTATCCCTTTCTCCTCAACAACACACAAATCAACCCTTCGTCTTCTCTCAATATTCTTGGTCTCTTTTTCTTCTGACCTTTCCTAGAAAGCCCATATTACCACTACTGCAAAAACAGCTTCCCAGAAGTTGAAGGATTTATAAGAAAATAAATTTAAAGTGGTTTATTTTGTTGTTGTTCCCCAAGCTGCCTGGCCGAACAGCCCCAAGGCCCCGAGCAATTCCAAGGCCATAACCGAGTGCCCCCACAGACGACGTCACTTGAGATCTAGAATGTATTTTGTTGTTGTGATGCTTAGTACCGTAATTAGGGCATGGAATTTTGAAGTATGTTAATTAGAGTTAAGTAGTATAACGAATGACAAACCGGACTATGTAACAATCGGGCGTGTTTTGTAACCCCGTATAAGTCAAGTAATCAGACGGTGACCGAGGCTGCGTATGGAACAAAAGCACCAATTATATCTTGCTGTAGGCGCCAGGTCCGTCTGTCGAGGTTTGCGTAACATGGTGGGCGTAGTGAGAGGGAGGAGGTGGTAGACTGGCTGGTCTAGTGGTCAGCCTAACCCTATCCAGTTTGCCGGTGGTCTATTTAAACACTCCTTATTATTAAAAACTTGTTAAGATATGGCCAAGGCATGTTACAATACCCAACGAACGAGTTACAGATCAGTGTCTCAAAAACTACGGCTACAAATCAATTGCAGTATGTCTCATCCACAGCCCATCTCTGGAAAACAAAAACATCGGTAGAATAACGTTCCTTGGTTCCTCCTAAATCACAGAATATAATAAAAAGGACGTCGCCGGTAATGAAAGGGTTACTGTTTCGAGCATCTGGGCCATGGACACTTACAAAAAAGTGTTATCCATAATTTTCATTTATATATTGATTATATGCCTCATTTACACGAGTATAGTCATGCTACAAGAGTGTGGGCGTACCAGAACCCCCACGCCCAGATATTGCGTACACTGTTAAATAATATGGGTTTTATGGGGGGTAGGGTTTATTGATTAGTTTTTATATTGATGTATTTACTATTGTTTATTTCCTTCCAAGATCCCCCTTCGAGATAAATTTGTAAATTTTTCGGTAGAAAGGTGCTCTTGCCGAAGGCCGGTTCCTCCAAAATGTCGGTCTCGCTATAGCTCGCAAGTAAAAAATCGACACTTACATGGCACTAAAGGTCTTGATAGTGATACAGAAATGGAACAAAAGGTCTTGGAATCGACAAACTAATGGGACAAACTTGTTAAAATGTGAAAACTAATGGGGCTAAACATGAGGGAGGAGGTGGCCCAGAAATATCCACCAACCTAGAGGCCCTACAGCAGTAGCAGATATCGGTCCACCTCCGCCATATTGGTGCCACTGGTGTCATTAAGGGGGGTGACCTGCTTGTTTCTCTTTCTTAGTTGTATCCAATCGGCCCCATTCAGTCTACTGTTTAATACATAATTATATCCCCATCCAGGTGTCGATTTTTTCCTGGCGAGCGATAGCAAGCCAGCATTTATGGAGAAATCCGGCTTCGCCGTAGACATTTTTCTATCGAAAAATTTACAAATTTAGCCAGCTGTCTAACTCATTATCGAAGATATGGTGGCTCGCTATCGCTCGCCAGGTATAAATTGGATGGAGCTAAAAGTCTTAAAACAGTTGGCTGAATGGGCCCGAATGGATACAATCCATAGAGAGAAAAAAAGCAAGTCACCCCCCGTAACCCCTTCTGTACCGGCGACATCTTTTAAATTTTATTCTATTTCGATGATGTTGTGCAGTTTAACCCTTAAAGAGCGGCGCTCGACTTAAGTCATGCAACAATTTGCAGCAAGTTAGGAGTATTATTAAGGCTTTTAAAGGGTTAAAATCGAGTGCAAATGGCCGTGAGCGCAGCAGGCCACACGTCCGACACCCAGGGCTTACCGCCACCCACTGACTCATGCTCCCTGTGTTCTCGAGAGGCCGGCAGTGTAGCCAGTAGTGAGCATAGCTGGGAAAAATATACCGCTACACGCTAAACTCCCATGTTGGTGGCACCACTGCATGAGAACCACGAGTGCTACGTAGCTCGTTCTGGTCTCATTTTGAAGCTTTTAGCGCCTAGTTTTTTGCTGAATAAATTTCTTTTCATGCAGATACTTGATTGATCATTCAGGAGGGCCTGAATATGCCCAAAACACCCCGCTAGACAAGGGTTTAAGAAAGGTCTGTGGTAGTAAAAAGGGTTAAGTGAGATAGTTCGAAACCTGTTAATGGCTATATTTAGACTATTTTGTGCAGTTTAAGAAGGATTTGTGGTAGTGAACAGGGTTAAGTGAGATCGCTCGAAGCCTGTTAATTGCTGGAGGCCCTTTTTAAACTAACTAAAATTGTCTAATAGCATCCAGAGTAAAGCTAAAAGGACGACACCGGTACTGAAGGGGTTAACCTATCTTTACTCATATAAATTCATATTTGTCTAATTTCCAAACTATCCTTCGGTTTCTGTCCTTCTACCTGTGCCTTTGTCTCTAATTTGCTTACAGACAGTTCTATAGCTGCAGTTGTGGGTGGCCATCGTTCACTTCCTCAGCCTATCAACTCCGGTGTTCCTCATGGTTCTGTCCTGTCTCCAGTTCTCTTTTTGATATTCATTAATTATCTTCTCAATTGTACCTCTAGTCCTATCCACTCATATGCTGATGATTCTACCTTACACTATTCAACTAGTTTTCACAACAACCCAGTATGCAATCACTCCCAAAACTCACGTGACGAGGCCATGGAATGCCTATCTTCTGATCTATCAAATATTTATGATTGGGGCAGAGAACATCTTATTATTTTCAATGTCTCAAAGACCCAATTTCTTCTATCTATCCTCCGTAATCCTCCACAAGATTATCCTTTACTCTTCAACAATCCACAATTCAACCTCGAATCTTCCCTCAATATTCTTGGTGTATCTTTTTCATCCGACCTTTCTTGGAAAGATCATATTACCACATTTGCTAAAACAGCTTATCAGAAGTTAGGTGTAATAAACATTCAGCGATACTAAAGCCGGTATCACACGAGCGCTTTTTCACTCAACATTTATCCTTAACACTGGTCTGGCAGCTTATGAGGTAACCATTTAGATTATTTCGGTTACCTAAATTCATCTACCATCAGTCTAGCTTCCGATACCAGGACAAAATATTCCAGAAATGTTGCCAGAAAAATTTTGATCATCGTATGTTGACTATAAAAGCTTTCGTGTGATACTGGCTTAATACAGGATATAAAGTTTGGTATTCGGATTCTAAGGTTCACATGAGCCAAACTAAAACATCATCCTGGTATTTAGGGCGGCCCAAATTTTTGTTTTTTATTTCTCTTATTGAAAGGTGTCTAGCTTAACCTGACGAGAAATTATAATTACTTATTTTGATTACAGTGACGATTTTGATAATTGATTATATCCTCAATTATGAAGAGAAAAAAACCAGTAGTAGTTTCCTGTTATGCAATTAGGTGTCAGAAAATAAGACTAATATGGGATAAAGTAATGCAATGTAATTTAAATATGAACAATAACCTGACTTCTTCGTAACTCAAAGGGGACTAGAGCAAACTGGCTGTAAATATCCACACCTTTTTCCTGATGGACTCCTTCCAAATGATAGAAATGTCAGCCCGATTGCTTTTATTAATTTCGAGTTATAAGACGTTAAGGGGTCAACATTATTGTCAAGTTCGCTGACGCAACCTTTAGTGAATAAGTGCCCCCTTTTGACTACAGGGGCTCTTGGTTCTGCACTATGATGCCGTCTAGGCCGGACCTTTACCTACTCGGTCATTATTGTCTTAAGAGGGGATGGGCCGGTTTTCTGGACTTCTTTCTCCCTCATGTTTAGCCCCATTAGTTTTCAGATGTTAAGATGTTTGCTCCATTAGTTAGTCGATTTTAAGACCTTTCGCCCCATTTCTTCGTCAATATTTAGACCTTTCGTGCTATTTAGGTGTCGATTTTTTCCCTGCCGAACGATAGTGAGCCTGTAATGTTGGAAGAACCGGCCGAAAGTTTTTCTACCGAAAAATTTACAAATTAATCTAGAAGGGGGATCTAATGGATGTTTTTTCGTTTTAATTTGATGGAGATCTAGGGAGGAAACTAGAATAATAATGAATACATGCAAAAATCGCCCAAAAAGTGAACCACCTCCCCTTATAGTGAGAGAGAAAGTTGTGCTTGGGGCCCCTGCAGTCTCTCCTGTCTCTCGGATCATCTCGCTTTTTGCCGACCCCTAACACGACAACTACTCTGAGACTTGTACGTTATGTGGATGATGATAGCAATGTTAGTTAGTTTAGGGGGAGGTAGTCGTTCTTTTATGGACCAGCTTCTCCCTCATGTTTAGCCCCATTAGTTTTCAGATTTTATGACGTTCGTTCAAGTAGTTTGGCGATTTGAGACCTTTCGCCCCCATTTCTTTGTCAATATTAAGACCTTTCGTGGTTTTTAGGTGTCTATTTTGTTCTTGACGAACGATAGTGAGCCTGTAATTATGAAAGAACCGGCCTTTGGCCGGGACATCTCTCGACCGAAAAATTAATGAATCTGGAAGGGGGATCTAATGGATGGTTTTTTATAAGTTTGAGGAGGTCTAGGGAGGAAACTAATATATATATATATATATATAAAACTATATATAAAGGAGCAAATATATACGACACAGCCCCCCTTAAAATAGGACTTTAGAGGCTATCATCTCTTCTGGATTATTAAGCCAGCGCACTGTAAGTCAAGAATAACGTCCAGACTGGATCCCCTTTTCGATAACTCCAGTCCCTTGAGGAATATTGTTTTGGGAAAGACGATTATATTTTATTGTAGCTCTATTTGTTGACATACTAAGCTGAAACTTGGCAAGAATACTAGCTATAGAAGGTAACCCAGCAATATGTTTAGTGGTTTACTTTTAGAATAATAGCTATAGAAGGTAACTCAGCAATATGTTTAGTGGTTTACTTTTAGAATAATATCTATAGAAGGTAACCCAGCAATATGTTTAGTAGTTTACTTTTATAATAATAGCTATAGAAGGTAGCCCAGCAATATGTTTAGTAGTTTACTTTTATAATAATAGCTATAGAAGGTAACCCAGCAATATGTTTAGTAGTTTACTTTTATAATAATATCTATAGAAGGTAACCCAGCAATATGTTTAGTAGTTTACTTTTATAATAATATCTATAGAAGGTAACCCAGCAATATGTTTAGTAGTTTACTTTTATAATAATATCTATAGAAGGTAACCCAGCAATATGTTTAGTGGTTTACTTTTAGAATAATAGCTATAGAAGGTAGCCCAGCAATATGTTTAGTAGTTTACTTTTATAATAATATCTATAGAAGGTAACCCAGCAATATGTTTAGTAGTTTACTTTTATAATAATATCTATAGAAGGTAACCCAGCAATATGTTTAGTGGTTTACTTTTATAATATCTATAGAAGGTAACCCAGCAATATGTTTAGTAGTTTACTTTTATAATAATATCTATAGAAGGTAACCCAGCAATATGTTTAGTGGTTTACTTTTATAATAATATCTATAGAAGGTAACCCAGCAATATGTTTAGTGGTTTACTTTTATAATAATATCTATAGAAGGTAACCCAGCAATATGTTTAGTGATTTACTTTTATAATAATATCTATAGAAGGTAACCCAGCAATATGTTTAGTGGTTTACTTTTATAATAATATCTATAGAAGGTAACCCAGCAATATGTTTAGTGGTTTACTTTTATAATAATATCTATAGAAGGTAACCCAGCAATATGTTTAGTGGTTTACTTTTATAATAATATCTATAGAAGGTAACCCAGCAATATGTTTAGTGGTTTACTTTTATAATATCTATAGAAGGTAACCCAGCAATATGTTTAGTAGTTTACTTTTATAATAATATCTATAGAAGGTAACCCAGCAATATGTTTAGTGGTTTACTTTTATAATAATATCTATAGAAGGTAACCCAGCAATATGTTTAGTAGTTTACTTTTATAATAATATCTATAGAAGGTAACCCAGCAATATGTTTAGTGATTTACTTTTCGCATGTGTGTCTGCCGAAAGTCGAAGACAATCTCTTTTAGTAAATTATACTGGTACGAATTCAAAATATTGGCCTATTCATTAATGGGAATGTTATTTGATAATCATAACACTCTTATCTCTTGTACTGCACGTACTAACCGGTGTATATATATATATATATATATATATATATATATATATATATATATATATATATATATATATATATATATATATATATATATATATATATATATATATATATATATGACCATAATAAGGCAGTTGGGCTAGTATCCCTTCCTCGAAACGGCTAGTGTCAAATGAAGTACCTCGATGTAGGCGATTCATTTGTGGACACTCCCGTTGGATTGAAGGCGTCCAGCAATAGATGTGTATATGCATATCTAATGTTTCATATTTTCCTGAAAAACTTTACAAAAAGTATTGAAAAAGAAGAAGAATCAGTTTATTTCGAGATAGTCTGTGTGTTGAGGGGTTGTTTCTATGTAAGTATGTGTGATTCTTTATGAGTGTGTATTTGTGATTTTATTTGGATGTGTGTGTGTGTGTGTGTGTGTGTGTGTGTTAGATACAGTTCATCACTGACGTCTTGTTGTAAGCCTAATAAGTCGGTAACACACGCCACATTACGTAATGAGGTCTACTTTGTACACGCTCATGGTACCAGTTACATCATACATACAGGTTTATTTAGGCAGGTGTTGGTTCATACGGGGCCCTACTACTCTCACATCTGTCCTAAACACCCACACCCCCACACCCCTACACATACACACGCACATACTCTCTCCAAACCTGAGCAGTGTGTCATGTGTATGTGGTAATGTATATCTTCCCAGGATTAGATGTGTGTCTTTGGTATATTTGACTGGTGATGTGTACCAAGTTGCGTTAGCCTTATTGACTCAATCTCATTTAAGGGGGGAGGGGCCCGTTTTCTGGTCCCCCTTCTCCCTCGTGTTTAGCCTCATTGTTTTTTAGACTTTAAGAAGTTAGGCCCATTAGTTTGACGATGTTAACACCTTTCACCCCATTTTGTTTTCAATGTTAAGACCTTTCGTGCCATTTAGGTGTCGATTTTATCCTGGCGAGCGATAGCGAGCCTATAATTTTAAGAGGAATCGGCCTTCGGCCGGGACCGAAAAATTTACAAATTTATCTTTAAGGGGGGTCTAGGGTGTATAGTTTAGTAATGTTGGAGGGGAGGGGTGTTTTGTAAGCTGTGGCGGCGAGGGAGGGAGGGAGGAAGGAAGGAGGGTCACTAGCTTCTATTTATTTTTTAATTTATTTGAATATTTAACCCATGTATTTTGTAACCTGTTCGAACATTTAACCCGTTCAAATATAATCTGGCTACTATTAGACGATCCAGCTTAGGAAGGACGTCTACTTATTTAAAAGGCTACAGACTATATCAATTAATTCTTTCAGCTACCACATAGGCCTACCCTAAATCCCAACATCATAATATCGTGTAAATGTACCTGAAGGCAAATGAAAAAGACGTCGCCGGTACAGAAGGGGTTAAGGGGAGGTTTTTAGTTGGCTCCCTAGACCTCCATCAAGCTTAATACATTATCCTCAAGATCCCTCTTCGAGATTAATGTGTACATGCTTTGGTAGAAAATGTCCTGGCCAAAGGCCGGTTCCTCCTAAATTACAGGCTCGCTATCGCTCGCCAGGAAAAAAACGACACCTGACACGAAAGGTCTTAAAATTTACATAAATGGGGCGAAAGTTCTGAAAAGCGCCAAACTAATGGGACAAACTTCTTAAAACCTCAATACTAATGGAGATAAACATGAGTGAGAAAAGGAGTCCAGAAAAAAACCCATGGATCTACACTAACTCGGAAGAGAGAGAGAGAGAGAGAGAGCGAGAGAGACTCTCATTCAGTCCAGGGACGTCCTTTTAATCATATTCTGGCAACCATCAGGCGATTCTATTCAGCTTAGGAAGGACCTCTAGCAATAATAAGGCTTCAAACTATCTCAACCAACCCTTAACTATCCCAGATCCTTCCTAAGCTGCACACTATCGTCTAAATATAGCTAGCATAATATATAACACGTCGCTGGTACGCAAAGGGTTAATAACCTTTAATTACCGCCCCACGAAGTACAGTTGCGTGCAGACAACAATACATTTAAATACAACAATTGTTAGTGGTACAATAATCAGTTACTATTTAGTGCAGAATATAAAGTTTTTGGCCATGTGCCTCGTGGACTTATTTTAATCATCCTAAGATCAATACAAGCTATATAGTTTCGAGATTACAAGATAATTTCGATCACAGGGGAGTATGACAATCACACACCTACACACACACACACACACACACACACACACACACACACACACACACACACACACACACGTGTGTGTGTGATCGAAGATGACGAAGATGATCCCAAGATTGAAGGAGTTGACATATGAGGAAAGACTTAAGACACTACAACTGCCTACCTTGAAAGAGAGAAGGGAACGAGGCGACTTAATAACGATGTTCAAGGGAGTAAACAGTTTGGAACGAGTAGATAGGGAAGATCTATTCGTGAGGGATAATGGAAGGACAAGAGGGCACGAGTTTAAGCTGAGGAAGGGCAGATGTCGTAAGGACACACAGAAATTCAGCTTCCCATATAGGAGTATAGAGACTTGGAACAACTTGGAGGAGGAGGTGGTGAGAGCGAGGAACATTAACATGTTCAAATCTAGGTTGGATAAAAGTAAATATGGAAATAGGGCAACATAAGTTATGATATGTTAGTCCAAAATACTGGGAACTGGGAATATCCATTACGATACTTGTCTAAGTAAAATGGATTGATTATAAAGTAACTAAGACAGGACAACACGAGCTCTGCTCAATTCCTGTAAACTACAAATAGGTAAACAAATAGGTAAATACACACAGACAGAGGGAGGGAGAAGCAGAGGGGCAGAGGGATGGGAAGGAATGTGTTATCTTAGAATATAATCAGGGATGCAGGATTGCAGGTGTACGGGAGAAAGAGGGGGAGGGAGAGGGTAGGTAGGTTGTTAAAGTGAAGAAGAGTCTTGTGGTTGATGAAGGTCGTGGTGGTGGTGGTGGTCGTGAAGGTGGTGGTCAGAAACAAAGACCATCAGAATATATAATGATGGGTCATAGGAATGTATAGGAAGGGGAGCGGGGTGGGAGGGGTAGTAGTAGTTGGTGTGTGTGTGGGGGTGTATGTTTCTATGTAAGCATATGTGATTCTGTGTGTGTTTGTGATTATATTTGTATGTGGCTGTGTGTGTGGGTCAAGTATGTGTAATTCTATGTATGTATGTTTCTATGTGTGGTGTGTACTGTATGTGTATGCATGTGTGTGTGCGTATTGATATCAACGAGGCATACGTAATCAAGTAATTGAGCTTATAGAGAGGAGAAAGGAAACATGTGTATGACTGGAATGATCCTAATGATAAACTGAGCCTATTACAGTTGATCGGTGATACAGAGAGAAGAGCCTATAGTATGTACGATACTTGTATGACGTGTGTTCAGGATTTGGGGAAGGTTTAAGATTTGGGGAAGGCTTAAGAAACTGATATTAAGGGGGGGGGGTGACCCCCTTTTCCCTTATGTTAAGTCCCATTAGTTTTGATATCTTAAGATATTCGCCCCATTAGTTTGGCGATTTTTAGACATTTCCCCCATTTCCTTGTCAATTTTAAGATCTTTCGTGCCATTTAGGTGTCGAATTGTTTTCCTGGCGAGCGATAACAAGGAAACGCCGGCCTTCGGCTGGGGTATTTCTCTACCGAAGAATGAACAAATTCGTCTCGAAGGGGTTTTGGGGGCATTTGTTTATTTTTTAAGCTTCATGGAGGGTTACGGATAAAAAAAGAAAAAAAAACAAAAAATCGTATGTGCAGTAACCCAATCAGTGAGATGACGAAATATATTCTACATTCCACAACTAACTGCAGACGATTATATTAGGCTTAGGAAGGGTCACTATGGGGGGATGAAAGGGAGAGGAAGTTCAAGGTTAAGGATACGGGGCCTAACCGTAGTTATAACTGCAGACTATTATATTAGGCTAGGGGGAGGCAGACCGTGTGTTTAGTCTATTAATTAATTTATTCATATGTTTTTTTTTAGTTTCCTCGCTAGACCTCCATCAAGCTAAGAAAAATACGCCCTAGATACTTCAAGATAAATGTGTATATTTTTCGGTAGAAAAATTTCCCGGCCGAAGGCCGGTTCCTCTTAAAATTGCAGGCTCGCTATCGCTCGCCAGGAAATAATAGATACCTAAATGGCACGAAAGGTCTTAAAATTGACAACGAAATGGGGGGGAAAGGTGTTAAAATCGCCAAACTAATGGGCCGAACGTCTTCTAATGTCAAAACTAGTGGGGCTAAACATTAGGGAGAAAGGGGGTCCAGAAAAACGGTCTGCCTCCCCTTAAGCTGAGGTAGGGGGGCACTATAGAGAGATGAAAGGGAGAGGAAGTTCAAGGTTAAGGATACGGGGCCTAACCGTAGCCACAACAATTATTACGGGGTGGGGGTGGGGGGGGGGGAGACTAGGGGTAGCAGGGGGATGAGTTGGTTGGGGGGGGGAGGGAAGGAAGGAAAGTGAAAGGCCACAATTACGGAGTGTGAGGGAGGGAGATCCTCAGACGACACGGTAACATTATTAACCTCTTCACCACAATGACGTATTTGTTTGTTATATTCCAGCCAACATCAAGGTGTCAAACCGGAGCAATTTTGTTTGAATACTTTAATGTATATGAGAAGGAATGCAAGACAATTAACCTCTATATGAGAAGGAATGCAAGACAATTAACCTCTATATGAGAAGGAATGCAAGACAATTAACCTCTATATGAGAAGGAATGCAAGACAATTTACGTGTATATGAGAAAGATTACAAGACAATTTACCTGTATATGAGAAGGAATGCAAGACAATTAACCTGTATATGAGAAGGATTACAAGACAATTAACCTCTATATGAGAAGGAATGCAAGACAATTAACCTGTATATGAGAAGGATTACAAGACAATTAACCTCTATATGAGAAGGAATGCAAGACAATTAACCTGTATATGAGAAGGATTACAAGACAATTAAACTCTATAATTATGAGAAGGAATGCAAGACAATTAACCTGTATATGAGAAGGATTAAAAGACAATTAACCTCTATATGAGAAGGAATGCAAGACAATTAACCTCTATATGAGAAGGAATGCAAGAAAATTAACCTCTATATGAGAAGGAATGCAAGACAATTTACGTGTATATGAGAAGGAATGCAAGACAATTTACATGTATATGAGAAGGAATGCAAGACAATTAACCTCTATATGAGAAGGAATGCAAGACAATTAACCTCTATATGAGAAGGAATGCAAGACAATTAACCTCTATATGAGAAGGAATGCAAGACAATTAACCTCTATATGAGAAGGAATGCAAGACAATTTACGTGTATATGAGAAAGATTACAAGACAATTTACCTGTATATGAGAAGGAATGCAAGACAATTAACCTGTATATGAGAAGGATTACAAGACAATTAACCTCTATATGAGAAGGAATGCAAGACAATTAACCTGTATATGAGCAGGATTACAAGACAATTAACCTCTATGAGAAGGAATGCAAGACAATTAACCTGTATATGAGCAGGAATGCAAGACAATTAACCTCTATGAGAAGAAATGCAAGACAATTAACCTCTATATGAGAAGGAATGCAAGACAATTAACCTGTATATGAGAAGGATTACAAGACAATTAACCTGTATATGAGAAGGATTACAAGACAATTAACCTGTATATGAGAAGGATTACAAGACAATTAAACTCTATAATTATGAGAAGGAATGCAAGACAATTAACCTGTATATGAGAAGGATTAAAAGACAATTAACCTGTATATGAGAAGGAATGCAAGACAATTAACCTGTATATGAGAAGGAATGCAAGACAATTAACCTGTATATGAGGATTACAAGACAATTAACCTCTATATGAGAAGGAATGCAAGACAATTAACCTGTATATGAGAAGGATTACAAGACAATTAATCTGTATATGAGAAGGATTACAAGACAATTAACCTATATGAGCAGGAATGCAAGACAATTAACCTCTATATGAGAAGGAATGCAAGACAATTAACCTGTATATGAGAAGGAATGCAAGACAATTAACCTCTATATGAGAAGGATTACAAGACAATTAACCTCTGAGAAGGAATGCAAGACAATTAACCTGTATATGAGAAGGATTACAAGACAATTAACCTCTATATGAGAAGGAATGCAAGACCATTAACCTGTATATGAGAAGGATTACAAGACAATTAACCTATATGAGAAGGAATGCAAGACAATTAACCTGAAATAGCATTATGGCCATATCATTTCCAAAGACATAATTTGAACTATATACCACTATAATTTGAACTATATACCACTATAATTTGAACTATATACCACTATAATTTGAACTATATACCACTATAATTTGAACTATATACCACTATAATTTGAACTATATACCACTATAATTTGAACTATATACCACTATAATTTGAACTATATACCACTATAATTTGAACTATATACCACTATAATTTGAACTATATACCACTATAATTTGAACTATATACCACTATAATTTGAACTATATACCACTATTTGAACTATATACCACAATTTTATCTTTACACATACATTATTAAAGAATACAAATAATGTACTCTGCTTTCGTTTGACACCCTGGCTAACATACATAACATAAGACATCTGACAAGTGAGGCAGCTCTAAATAACGGAACACTCGGTCTTTTACTAATTATACAGTATATACAGTACGTGTGTATGTGTATATATATGATAGCTTATAGTATAGCAAAATAATAGTTTAATTGAGGACTAGGGCAAGCATTATTATACAGTTGACTGTGAACACGTCTTCCTAAATTAATAGAATCCCTCGGGAATCGAATAATAACCCGTCAATATCCAGTAGGGAGGATTAATGACGTTAAATTGGTAGCGTCATGCTGTTGAAACCCTGTAAAACTTTATTAAAGGATTGTTTCAGAAGCTCTCTCTCTCTCTCTCTCTCTCTCTCTCTCTCTCTCTCTCTCTCTCTCTCTCTCTCTCTCTCTCTCTCTCTCTCTCTCTCTCTCTCTCTCTCTCTCTCTCTCTCTCTCTCTCTCTCTCTCTCCTCTCTCTTTCTCTCTCTCTCTCTCTCTCTCTCTCTCTCTCTCTCTCTCTCTCTCTCTCTCTCTCTCTCTCTCTCTCTCTCTCTCTCTCTCTCTCTCTCTCTCTCTCTCTCTCTCTCAAAACAAAAAATATATATAGCTTGGATAATATAAGGGATCTCATGACAGGGAGGTGCCCACTGTCTTGCCCAGGTTGACCTTGGTACCGGTACGTAGGGAGGAACCTGACATTGACCGAGAAGCCTCAAGGTCAAATATAGCCCCTGGATCCACTACTTTACTTACTTAAGCGTACCTCACTCACCTATACCACCCTTATTCACATGTACCACTCACTCACCTGTACCACCCTCACTTAGCTGTACCTCAATTAGGCTACTCACCTGTACCACCCTCACTCATCTGTACCACTCTCACTTCCCTGTCTTTCACACACACACACACATACACACAAAGATTCACGCACACACACACCAGACACACCCACACACACACAGCCAGAATCAAAGGTAGAACAGTCACGGTGCTGAAGGGGTTAAGACTACCATCCCTAGTGTCTTATGTGGTGCTGTCTAGAGTCCCCAAGGGTAATGTCCTACACGACTCCTTCCCTCCCTCCCTCCCTCACCACTTACTTCCAGGAGGCGAGGGAGGATAATAATATCCAGGGTTAAGGGAGTCACTTTTTGGTCTATTTTTTTAATTTTATTAATTATGGTTTTAGTTTCCTCCATAACAAACTATCTATTAGATCACCCTTCTAGATTAATTTGTAATTTTTTCGGTAGAAATTTTTTTCGGCCGAAGGCCGGTTCTTCCAAAATTACAGGTTCACTGTCGTTCGCCAGGAAAAGAATTGACACCTAAATAGCACGAAAGGTCTTAATATTGACAAGGAAATGGGGCGGAAGGTCTTAAAATCTGAAAACTAATGGGGCGAAAATCTTAAAATCTGAAAACTAATGGGGCTAAACTTGAGGGAGAAGGTGAGTCATAAAAACGGCCCATATCCCCTTAAGGGACTATTCTCTGGACCCTGATAAGTTATGATCGTAGTTTGTGTGTTTTTTGTTTATCTGCTCTCTCATCTTTAGCCCCATTATTTTGTTTTGAGATTTTAAGATGTATGTCCCGTTAATTTGGCGATTTTAAGACTTTTCATCCTTTTTCTTTGTCGATTGTAAGACCTTTCGTGACTTTTAGGTGTTATATTTGTTCCTGACGAGCGATAACGAGTCTGCAATTTACGAGAGAGGACATTTTTCCACCGAAAGATGTCCAGTTATCTCGAAGGGGGTCTCGGGGGTATTTTTGTATTTAAGCTTGATGGAGCTCTATAGTCTGTTTAATTTAAGCTTGATGGAGCTCTATAGTCTGTTTAATTTAAGCTTGATGGAGCTCTATAGTCTGTTTAATTTAAGCTTGATGGAGCTCTATAGTCTGTTTAATTTAAGCTTAATGGAGCTCTATAGTCTGTTTAATTTAAGCTTGATGGAGCTCTATAGTCTGTTTAATTTAAGCTTGATGGAGCTCTATAGTCTGTTTAATTTAAGCTTGATGGAGCTCTATAGTCTGTTTAATTTAAGCTTGATGGAGCTCTATAGTATGTTTAATTTAAGCTTGATGGAGCTCTATAGTCTGTTTAATTTAAGGGGACAGTAAATTGCCATGTTTTCGACATAAGGGGATATAAGCCGTTTTTATGGACCCCTTTCTCCCTCGTGTTTAACCTTATTAGTTTGACATTTTAAGACGTTCGGCCAATTAGTTTGGCGATTTTAACACCTTTAGCTCAATTTCGTTGACAATTTTAAGACCTATAGTGCCGCACATTTAGGTGTCTATTTTTTCCTGGCGAGCGATACCGAGCCTGTAATTATATGATGAACCGGCCATCGGCCGCGACATTTTTCTACCGAAAATATGTACACATTTATCTTGACGGACGGTCTAGGGTATGTTTTATAAGTTTGAGTGAGGTCTAGCGAAGAAACTAAAAAATATGAATAAATTAATTAATAGACCAACAAAACAGCCACTAGCCCCTTAATTACTCCGCTATTACGAAGATATTGAAGCGAGTATAATTATACAGTATATGTTAATTATACAAAAAAAAAATTATATGATGCAGGGACACCGTATTATATTGTCTTATTTTCCCCATTAAGTATCGAGAAATCAGTTGCCAAGGGATTAAATTTACCATAATCTGGGAAAACAAACCCATAATAATTTATACCTCCCCCCCCTTGAATGAAGAAACGAAACAAAAAAACTAATATATACCTACCTGATCGCATTGAGGAGCACTGATCATGTATCAGAATTGTCGGAGATATGGCAGTATAACTGTAGGAGTTACGCCGGATGCACCGTTTGGTGTAGGAGATATTATGTTGGGTACTCATTTTTTTTTTTTTTTTTTTTTTTTAGTAAATATGACCTACTATATGTATAGGATATGTGACCGTACTCAAAGTTGTGTAGTTTTGTAGGAAATGTGACTACGCCTCATTTAGAGTCCTTCAGGGTAATGGCCTTCAAGCGTCCCCTGTAATTCCTTAACCTTCACACTTCCAGGAGCAGTGGGCTTTAAAGTTATTTTTTATTTATTTTTCCCTCAAGTCTCGGGAACTCTACTTTGTAAGCTTGTAACGTCAAGCTTCATTAGATTTTAGCCATTTAGTATAGTTACACACACACACACACACACACACACACACACACACACAGCCCGTAGCCTAGTAGGTAGAGCTCTCGTCTCACACACGAGAGGTCGGGGGTTCAATCCCCGGCCGGGCGGAGACAAATTGGGCTTGTCTCCTTTCATGTGTTAGCCTCAGTTCACCTAGCTGTAAATAGGTAACTGGAATAAGTGGACGACGTTGTGACGTCCCATCTGGGGTTGGCAAAAATGGTACAAGGCGAGATGGGTATCATATGGTTCACCTAAGCTGATGGCTACCTAAGCCTTCGGGCGAGACGGTACCGTCTATAGTGAGAATGGTACCATACAGATCCACCCTAAGCCTTCGTTTCCGATGTCGCCAATTGGCTAAAATACAGACTACACACACATCCACAGCCATTCCAACAGTACATAAAACACTTAACATGCATTTCACGCAATACATTCCCAGTTAAGGAGGCGCGATAATAATGAGCTTAGCTCGCATTGCGTGGATTCCCCTTGACGAACAAGTAACTGAGTAACTGAGTAACACACACACCCAGCACACACACCGAAATATCAGGATAAAGACACTGATTGAAAGTGGCCAGATAAAAAGTTGCCAGAAAAAACGCTGGTGTGACTGCCTTCAGCTAGCCAGTTCCAGGGAGTTGGGGGGTGGGGGTGGGGGTGGGGGTGTATATAAAGTGATGTGAAATCGGAGAGTAATTTCCGCCGGTTTGTGGTCTGCTTGTGTTTTATAAGTGGTTTGTTACTGCTGGTACCGGAAACTGAATTGTGTGTGAGTGGGTGTCCTGGGTGTGTATTATGTGTGTGGGTGTTGCGGTTTGGGTGGGTGTTATGTGTGTGGGTGTCCTGTGTGGATGGGTGTTGTTTGTGTCGTGTGTGGCATGTGTGTGTTTTTGGTGTGTGTGGGTGTGTATGAGAGAGAGCGATAGAGATACGCTGTACAAAGTAAAAATGCATTTACATTAAGTATATACCTCCTCCCTTACGGCGAGTGGGGGACACCTGCCTTTCAACACAGTCATCCCCATTTTGTCCAACTCTAACCCAAGAGTGAACCGATTTGTCCAGTCTTTTATTTCTACTCGACAAGTAAGCTTTGGAACTCTGTCAGTCTTTCCATCATCCTATGACTTAAATTACTTCAAGTTCCGGGTGTCCAAACATTTAGACTCCAACGTAGAGTATAGTACCTTTAATTTGGTTCTAGTCATTCTTTCAACTTTGGGAGAGACATTTGTCATAATTATAAACATTGAAATTAATGCAAGCATATATGTGATCCACCGGGATTCGAACCTGGGTTATCACACACATATTTTAAACTCTAACCATTACACCACCAGGACGGTATATAGAGTATAAACCACAATAAACAAACTCGTCAATCTGGAAGGAGTTACTGGGGACACAGGTGCTATAAGGTCAAGGGTGTGTGTGTGTGTGTGTGTGCGTGTGCGTGTGCGTGTGTGTGGGGGGGGGTTGTTTTTTCTGGCTCCCCTTCTCACTCATATTTAGCCCCATTAGTTTTGAGATTTTTAGATGTTCGGCTAATTAGTTTGCCGATTTTAAGACCTTTCGCCCCATTTCTTTGTCAATATTATGATATTTCTTGGCATTAACCCCTTCTATACCGGCGACGTATTTTCAATTTTATTCTTCCTATATATAGACAATTTTGTGGAGGTTAGGACGGATCTATGGTAGTAAAAAGGGGTTAAGGGAGATAGTTCAAAGCCTGTTAATTGCTGAGGCCCTTTTTTAACTGAATAAAATGACCTAATAGTAGCGAGAATAAAGTTAAAGGGACGGCACCGGTACAAAAAGGGTTAGTATGATGGACACAACAATTTGCTATTTGTCCAATAATTAGAGAGAGAGAGATCGGATGCAAATAGGGTCAACTTTCTGCCGAAAAGATAAACAAAGAAAACAATTATAGTAAAATATAGATGACTTATTTAGATTTGGTCAATTAACCCTTTCAGTACCGGTGCCGTCCCTTTAACTCTATTCTGGCTATTATTAGAGGGAAACAATAAGTTGAAAAGGGGCCTCCAGCATTAAGGGTGGATGGACTGGTTTTCTGGACCATTTTCTCCCTCATGTTTAGCCCCATTAGTTTTCAGATTTTAAGATTTTTGCCCCATTAGTTAGTAGATTTCAAGACCTTTCGCCCCATTTCTTCGTCAATATTTAGACCTTTCGTGCTATTTAGGTGTATGTTTTCCCTGGCGAACGTTAGTGAGCCTGTAATGTTGGAAGAACCGGATTTTTCTACCGAAAAAAGTACAAATTAAATAAGGGGATCTAATGGATCTTCTCTTTGTTCTTTAAATTTGATGGAGGTCTAGGGAGGAAACTAGAAAAATAATGAATACATGCAAAAACCGTCGAAAAAGTGAAACCGGCTTCGCATTATCTCACTTAACCCTTTTAACTACCACAGATCCGTCTTAAACTGCACAAAAAATAGTCCACATAGAGCCAGAATAATAAAATAGTCCACATAGAGCCAGAATAATAAAATAGTCCACATAGAGCCAGAATAATAAAATAGTCCACATAGAGCCAGAATAATAAAATAGTCCACATAGAGCCAGAATAATAAAATAGTCCACATATAGCCAGAATAAAAATAGTCCACATATAGCCAGAATAATAAAATAGTCCACATATAGCCAGAATAATAAAATAGTCCACATATAGCCAGAATAATAAAATAGTCCACATATAGCCAGAATAATAAAATAGTCCACATATAGCCAGAATAATAAAATAGTCCACATATAGCCAGAATAATAAAATAGTCCACATATAGCCAGAATAATAAAATAGTCCACATAGCCAGAATAATAAAATAGTCCACATATAGCCAGAATAATAAAATAGTCCACATATAGCCAGAATAATAAAATAGTCCACATAGAGCCAGAATAATAAAATAGTCCACATATAGCCAGAATAATAAAATAGTCCACATATAGCCAGAATAATAAAATAGTCCACATATAGCCAGAATAATAAAATAGTCCACATATAGCCAGAATAATAAAATAGTCCACATATAGCCAGAATAATAAAATAGTCCACATATAGCCAGAATAATAAAATAGTCTACATATAGCCAGAATAATAAAATAGTCCACATATAGCCAGAATAATAAAATAGTCCACATATAGCCAGAATAATAAAATAGAGACTCCGCCGGTACAGAAGGGGTTAACACGTTGGGTCAAGGTCATAAGATTGGCCTGACCTTTACGTAAACACCTTCACATCATAGCAGGCCACAACCAGGTCACCGTTTATGGGGGGATGGGCCGCTTTTTGGTAGATTTTTTCATTTATTTATATTTTTTTTTTAGTTTCCTCCCTAGACCTCCATCAAAATTAAAAAAACATCCACCAGATTCCCCTTCTAGATTATTTTGTACACTTTTCTGTAGAAAAATGTACCGGCCGAAGGCCGGTTACTCTTAAGATTACAGGCTCGCTATCGCTCGCCAGGAAATAATAGACACCTAAATGGCACGAAAGGTTTTAAAATTTACAACGGAATGGGGAAAAAGGTTTTAAAGTCGCCAAACTAATGGGCCGAACGTCATAAAATCTGAAAACTATTGGGGGTAAGCATGAGGGAGAAGGGTGACTAGAAAAGCAGCCCATATCCCCTTAACCCCTTCAGTACCGGCGACGTCTTTTTAACTTTATTCTGGCTATATTTAGACTATTTTTGTGCAGTTTAAGAAGGATCTGTGGTAGTAAAAAGGGTTAAGTGAGATAGTTCGAAGCCTCATAATTGCTAGAGGCCTTTTTTTTAACTGAATAAAATCGTCTAATAGCAGTCAGAATAAAGTGCAAAGGACGGCGCCGGTACAGAAGAGGTTAACTCCGTGATGTCTCGGCACCAAGTATGTTTTGATCAATAATTGGTATCGGCAATATCTAAGCTTCGTTTATTCATATCGAGTGAAATATACAAACATATTCCTACACTTATCCACCATATTCAACATCTAACTGACATTAATACAGCTCAGAGGAAGCCAAACGTAATGACAGCTGGAACATGACTTATTAGCGTGACTGTACTGGAGGAATAACTAATGCAGGAATGACTATACTCGGTTTCATTTCATCTGACGGTAAATTGAATCCCTTAACAACTGATTTCTCGATATTTAAGGGGGTCACATGCTTTTTTTCTCTTTCTCTGGCTTGTATCCATTAGGTCCCGTTCAGCCAACTGTTTTAAGAAGTTTATCCCCATCCAGGTGTCGATTTCTTCATGGTGAGCGATAGCGAGCCAGCATTGTATGGAGAAATCCGGCTTCGCCGGAGACCTTTTTCTATCGAAAAATGTACAAATTTAGCTTGCTGTCAAAAACAAATTTATATATACTGGCTCGCTACCGCTCACCAGGAAAGTATTGACACCTGGATGGGGTAAATGTCTTAAAACAGTAGGCTGAATGGGGCCGAATGGATACAAGCCAAAGCGAGAGGGAGAGAAAGATAGAAAAAACGAGGTGGCCTCCCTTGATGAACACATGAATCTACTATGTCTCTGCGTCGTGTTAATGCGACGTGCTCATACTTAGCGGCCATTATATCCCTAACAAATCTTCAAAATAACTAAGATATCTTGATGGGAACTTTACAATTTACCGTCAGTTGTAAAGAAACAGACTATAGAGGGTACCGTATATTGAAACCTAAACTCTTCTAAATACTAAAGTCCGACGTGTCCAATTTTTCATCTTAAAATGAAGGTCTGTTTTTTTTTTTCTCGACCACCATATCGCTCGTGTTTAGCCCCATTAGTTTTGAAATTTTAAGACGTTCGCCCCATTAGTTTGGCGATTTTAACACCTTTCGCCCTATTCCGTTGTCAATTTTGACGAAAATTAGAGGACGGTGTGAAACAAGCTCTGGCAAAATATCATACTGATCCAACTGTTTGTTAATAAGTTCTTCCCAAAAACGAGGTCTCACGGCCTCTAAAACCCATAGTAGGTGTCGACTTTTTCCTGGTGAGCGATAGCGAGCCTGTAATTTAAGAGGAATCGGCCTTCGGCCGGGACATTTTTCTATCGAAAAATATAAAAGTTTATCTTGGAGGGTCTTGTCACTCTTGTGGGGTGTTTATTTAAGCTTGATGGAAGACTAGGGAGGAAACTAAGAAATATAGGAATAAATGAATTAATAGCTAAAAACGGCCACTATCCCCTTAAAACCACAACAGTAAACCAACCTTCACTTCACTCTGACGATAATATACCGATTATTATTATTATTATTATTATTATGAGCATGTAGCCAAGATTATTATTATTATACGTCTGATGAGCATGTAGCCAAGATTATTATTATTATAAGTCTGATGAGCATGTAGCCAAGATTATAATTATTATAAGTCTGATGAGCATGTAGCCAAGATTATAATTATTATAAGTCTGATGAGCATGTAGCCAAGATTATAATTATTATAAGTCTGATGAGCATGTAGCCAAGATTATTATTATTATACGTCTGATGAGCATGTAGCCAAGATTATTATTATTATACGTCTGATGAGCATGTAGCCAAGATTATTATTATTATACGTCTGATGAGCATGTAGCCAAGATTATTATTATTATAAGTCTGATGAGCATGTAGCCAAGATTATTATTATTATAAGTCTGATGAGCATGTAGCCAAGATTATTATTATTATACATCTGATGAGCATGTAGCCAAGATTATTATTATTATAAGTCTGATGAGCATGTAGCCAAGATTATAATTATTATAAGTCTGATGAGCATGTAGCCAAGATTATAATTATTATAAGTCTGATGAGCATGTAGCCAAGATTATTATTATTATACGTCTGATGAGCATGTAGCCAAGATTATTATTATTATACGTCTGATGAGCATGTAGCCAAGATTATTATTATTATACGTCTGATGAGCATGTAGCCAAGATTATTATTATTATGTCTGATGAGCATGTAGCCAAGATTATTATTATTATAAGTCTGATGAGCATGTAGCCAAGATTATTATTATTATAAGTCTGATGAGCATGTAGCCAAGATTATTATTATACATCTGATGAGCATGTAGCCAAGATTATTATTATTATAAGTCTGATGAGCATGTAGCCAAGATTATAATTATTATAAGTCTGATGAGCATGTAGCCAAGATTATAATTATTATAAGTCTGATGAGCATGTAGCCAAGATTATTATTATTATACGTCTGATGAGCATGTAGCCAAGATTATTATTATTATACGTCTGATGAGCATGTAGCCAAGATTATTATTATTATACGTCTGATGAGCATGTAGCCAAGATTATTATTATTATACGTCTGATGAGCATGTAGCCAAGACGACGATATAATAGTGAGTTTTATAATAGTTCACACATTCCTTCATGAATATCTCTCCAACTTTGGTAGAATTGCTTACGCCATTGCTCAGATTGTTTGACTGTTCAGCTGATATCTAAAATGTCATGCATATTTTAACTCTCTCTCTCTACCTATCTATCTCTACCTATCTATCTCTATCTATCTCTCTATCTATCTATCTCTCTATCTATCTCTATCTATCTCTTATCTATCTATATCTATCTATCTCTCTTTACTGTATATGCGCACTTGCACATTAACCGGCGGGACTGGCTTCTGAATCTGTCATTATAGAGACAACCCTGTACTTTATCATCCAGGATACCGTTACTTCCCTCGGTGATAATTATACTCTCCTACATGACAAACACAACACACTGCATCAATATCAACGGTGTGACAGGAAGACTTAGGAGGCTAACTTGGGGTGAAGGGATGAGTGTATGTGGGGGGGGGGGGGGGGGTATATGGGTGAAGTCCCGGTGGAGGCCTTATAGGAATGTGACAGTAAGGTGACAGTAGAAATATTGCGAAGACAGTTGGAAAGATAGTCAGGGCAGGCTGAACGGGTTGAATTATTTGTTTATGTAACCTTACCATTTGCCTTGTTACCGTTACCACTCCTGTCCAAAGTATGTGTACTATTGTCCAGTTATATGGCATCAGCACATAGTCTTGGGACGGGAGTGGTAACTAGGAATGATGCCATATTATCCATATACCTTAATATTTTGTTGCAGAACTTAGTTGGGCTACTGTACGTATACACACATGCATGGGAGTCACATATATGCATTATTTTAATAAGTGTAGGAATACCACAATATGTGAGGACGAACATACTCACTTTCGTCCTCACAATTGTGTACCGTACCAGGGTCACTTAGTCCGTACAGTAATAATTATACAAAAAACGCATAGCCCATATATTGGGGGTTGCTTTCCTGTATAGTTCTCCATATATTTTGATTGACTATGTACTATAAACTCTGAACATTGTATAATATGATGCATGGCCTTCAGCAACAACGTTCCCCAAAGTGTTGGGGCTTGTACTGAGTGGTAAATAAATAATATGAAGACAAATATGTTGATGTTAGTGATACTATAGTCTGTTCATTCTAGGTTGGGCAGAAATCGTAACCTCTAACTTCTCTAACTAAAACAAAGACTTGAGTAATCGAGCTAATTTTTCTATCAAACAGGAAGACTTGGCTAGGGAATAGGTGTGGAAATTGACAGCTCATTTGCTCTAGCCCTTTTTTGAGTTACAGAGGTTAGAGGTTACGATTTCTGCCCAACCTAGAATGAACGGATTATAGCCAAGATGGAATAAGGAATTCCCGATCAGCTAGGAAGAGGGTTGTGTTTTACTGAATCGAGAGTTGGGCAATCTAAGTGGAGTGAGTGGGTTCGAATCCTGGTCAGGATAACTCTCCCAGGACTAGTGAGGTTTAGGAAAATGTAACTAGGAAGATTTAAAGGGAGAAGAGTCGCTTTTGTAGACTACCTTCTCCCTCATCTTTAGACCCATTAGTTTGGCGATTTTATGAACTTTCGCCCCATTTCTGTCAATTTTAAGACCTTTCTTGTCAATTAGGTCTCTATTTTTTCCTGGCGAGCGACAGCGATCCTGTAATTTAAGAGGAATCGGCCTTCGGCCAGGACATTTTTCGGTAGAAAATGTACAAATTCATCTTGAAAGGGGGTCTAGGGGGCTTCATTTTTAGCTTGATGGAGGTCTAGCGAGGAAACTAGAAAAATAATATATAAATACAAAAATTGACAAAAAGTGTAGGATCTCCCCTTAAGTACCGGTGATAATAACTGTGATAGCGTATTATATTGGGTGAGGGTTGGTCCTATCCAGAGCGAGGTTTGGCATCCTCTACCCAACCTTAGCTGTTTCTGTCTGCTTCTTTTACTGTCCTACTTTTCCTTCTGGGGCTGCCCCAGAACAGGCCAGGGTTGGGACAGGAGGGGTGTGGACGGAATTATGTATGAGGGGCGCAAGGTATAAGGTAAATACTTCTATAAGGGGAGGTCTGTTATGTTGATTTTTATAGGAGCCTTCTATTATACCCTATATATCTATGCAAATGGTCTTCACGAATGCTTTGAGGTTTGATCACGAATATATATAGCCTACACACAAATAGATCTCGTATACTCTTCCACAATGGTATCCTTCAATCATAAGGTAAATACTTCTATAAGGAGATATATATTATGTCGGTCTTTATTGGAGCCATCTATCCTACCCCTATAGGTTTCCTAAACGCTTCCACAATGATGTCCTTCAGTTTAATATAACACGTTTGCATAGATAAATTGCTAGCTCTAGGAAATAGGGTGAAGTTTGGCTTTCTTTCATAAATTACCACCCAAAAACATGTCGGTGAACTTTTGATTACATTATTGTTATATATATATATATATATATTCTATATTTTTATTAATTTCACCACAACACCAAACATCTCCAATAAAGTATATATATATATATACCTGTATAACTGAGCGATTATGATAAACCTTAATAACTGAGCGATTTTGATACAGCCTTTTGAAACTGATCTCTTTTGTTATGTGTATACTATGCGTGGTGAGTTGATCGGTTCTGTATTGTTGAATGACTGTGATTGCGAGTGTTATATGTAACCAGATAAAGCCAGGTCCACAAAATGGCTACTCTAAGGTATGAGAAGAGTTGGGCAGAAGAGAAGACGGCCTTGGACTTATAGAGATTGTTGATCCTACGCAGTGAAAGTAATACCATACGCCCAAGATCCCTTTAAGTAAACACACTAGCCCACACACACTTGTATGGTTGTTTTTTGGGCTTTTATTATTGATTTAGTTAGTTTTTTTCGCTAGACCTCCAAGCTTAAAAAAACAAAAAAACACACACACTCACACACTCACACACTCACACACACACTTTAGACCTCGCCCTTCGGTCTAGGGCTGATTCCTCCCGAAATTTGTAGGTTCGCTATCGTTCGCCAAGAAAATAATCGACACCTAAATGGCACGAAAGGTCCTAATATTAACAATCGACCAACTAATGGAAAGAACTTCTTAAAATCCCAAAACTAATAGAGTTAAACATGAGGGACAAGAGAGTCCAGAAGCCCCCCCCCCCCCCTCCCCCCGCCCCCCTCTCCATCTGTAAATAATTTATGTTTTGACCACGAGCGATCCCTTTTTAACTTTAATATAACAACTGAGAACTTATTGTACACATCAATTTTTGTTTTTGTAATGTGTGTAAAATGTGTCAATGAAACTAAAAATATATATATATATAATGTATCAATCAAAAGGGTTATTTATACAATTCTAATTTGTTCCAGATTGTTTTATGTTTTTACTTAAAATGAAAAAAATGCAAAACAAACTAAGGTTAAATATAAAATTGTAAAACTGAGAGATAAATCTGAAAGTAAAAAGTTATGCTAAAGTAAGAGGCTACAAAACTGGTATATTGTGCTGTATAACTTCCCCAGTACTGAAACTATAGTCCGATCATTCTAGGATGGACAGAAATCCTTACTTCTTACCTCTGTAACTTATAAAGGGCTAGAGCAAATGAGCCGTCAATATATACACACATTCCCTAACCAAGTCTTCCTATTTGGTAGACATATTAGCTCGATTACCCTAGTCCTTTTAGAGTTATGAGAGGTTAGGGGTTACGATTTTTGCCCAACCTAGAATGAACGGACTATAGTCACTCCATACAACTGACAGCAACATACATAATGAATTTAAGGGGGGGATGGGCTGATATTTGATATTTGATACACTGATATTGATAAATACGCTCAATGTAATTAGCCCCATTAGTTAGTCGATTTTAAGACCTTTCGCCCCATTTCTTCGTCAATATTTAGACATTTCGTGCTATTTAGGTGTCTATTTCTTCCCTGGTGATCGTGCTATTTAGGTGTCGACTTCTTCCCTGGCGAACGATAGTGAGCCTGTAATGTTGGAAGAACCGGCCTTCGGCCGGGAAATTTTTCTACCGAAAAATTTACAAATTAATCTAGGAGGATCTACTGTATAGGGTGTTTATATACTGTATATATATATATATATATATATATATATATATATATTTGATGGAGGTCTAGGAAGGAAACTATAACAATAAGGAACAAATGCAAAAATCGCCCAAAAAGTGAACCATCTTGAACCAACTTGAACACAAGTTGGGTTCAAGTTGGTTGGTTTGTTCACATGGGCAGTGCAGGCGTGGGAACAAAAATCGAGCACCTCCATAATTTCTACCAAAGGGTTAAATGAAAGTAGTAGAGAACGGGATTGGTTATAATTTCAAGTAAATATTAGTTTATACTATTTAAGTAAATATTAGTTTATACTATTTAAGTACATATTAGTTTATACTATTTAAGTACATATTAGTTTATACTATTTAAGTACATATTAGTTTATACTATTTAAGTACATATTAGTTTATACTATTTAAGTACATATTAGTTTATACTATTTAAGTACATATTAGTTTATGATTTAAGTACATATTAGTTTATACTATTTAAGTACATATTAGTTTATGATTTAAGTACATATTAGTTTATGATTTTAAGTAAATATTAGTTTATAATTTAAATTAGTATGATTTTAAGTAAATATTAGTTTATAATTTAATTTAAATATAGGTTTAACACCTGCAGGATACGATAACGCGTTTCTTTAGTTTATTCTGGCTATTATGGGACTACTTTATGCAGCTTAGGAAGTATGTCTAGTTATCAAAGGGATGAACACTATATTATTTAACCCTCTAACTTCCTACATCCCTCCTTAAGGGAGCCCACCTCGCTTTTTTCTATCTTTCTCGCCTTCTCTTTTTGGCTTGTATCTATTCGGCCGCATTCAGCTTACTGTGTTAAGAAGTTTATCCCATCCAAGTGTCAATATTTTCCTGGCGAGCGGTAGTGAGCCAGCATATATATATATTTGTGTTGACAGCAAGCTAAATTTGTAAATTTTTCGATGGAAAAATGTTTCCGGCGAAGCCGGATTTCTCCACACAATGCTGGCTCGCTATCGCTCGCCAGGAAGAAATCAACACCTGGATGGGGATAAACGTCTTAAAACAGTTGGCTGAATGGATACAAGCCAGAGAAAGAGTAAAGGAGAGAAAGATAAAACAAAAAGAGCCGGTGACCCCCCCCCCCTTAACTGAATGTAAGCGTCTAATGATAGCTAATAATAAAACGAAAAGAAGTCTTAAAATTACTCCAGTGGTTATTGTCTTCTATATATATAATATATATATATATATATATATATATATATATATATATATATATATATATATGATTACTAGTGATTATTGGCCTGAGGGACAAGTTGGGTTCAAGTTGGTTGGTTTGTTCACATGGGCAGTGCAGGCGTGGGAACACAAATCGAGAACCTCCATAATTTCTACCAAAGGGTTAAGGGGGGTTCATATTTTTGTTTTATGTTTTTTTTTCCTTTTCCTTTTCCCTCTTTCCCTGACTTGTATCCATTCGGCCCCATTCAGCCAACTGTGTTAAGGCGTTTATCCCCATCCAGCTGTCGATTTCTTCCTGGCGAGCGATAGCGAGCCAGCATTGTATGGAGAAATCCGGCTTCGCCGGAAACATTTGTCCATCGAAAAATGTACAAATTTAGCTTGCTGTCAAAACAAAAATATATATATGCTGGCTCACTACCGCTCGCCAGGAAAATATTGACACCTGGATGGGGATAAAAGTCTTAAAACAGTAGGCTGAATGGGGCCGAATGGATAACAGCCAAAGAGAGGGAGAGAAAGAGAACAAAAGCGAGGTGGGCTCCCGTAACTCTTCCAATACGACAGAAAAGTCCTTTATTGTACACTCTGATGCCATAGTCTCGTAAATATTCCTGGACTTCATCTATTTATAATTATGGAAATATGTCTCTGGAAACTAATGTATTCATGCAATTTTATATACATCAACTACAACACTATAATTATATACATCAACTACAACACTATAATTATATACATCAACTACAACACTATAATTATATACATCAACTACAACACTATAATTATATACATCAACTACAACACTATAATTCAACACTATAATTATATACATCAACTACAACACTATAATTATATACATCAACTACAACACTATAATTATATACATCAACTACAACACTATAATTATATACTATTTCTTGGAAAATATATTCTAGCCAAAAATCGAGCCAGATAATTATATTTGAATTAATCAAATCATAGGAAGTTCACGCATTATTATGAGTGGTGCTGGATAGTATGGTATCTGAGCGTACGGTCGCCCTAATAAGTCGTGACCCAGCTGTCATTACGTTTGGCCCCCTCTGTGCTGTATTAATGTATGTCAGATGTTGAATAGGGTGGGTAGGGTGGGTGTAGGAGCATGTTTGTATATATCTCGCGCAAAAAGAAGAAATCATGTGTAAATATTGCTGATACCAATTATTGTACCAAACATACTTGATGCCGAGACATCACTTATTAGCACGACTGTACCTGTCATTAAATATAACCTTCACCTGGGCAGTCGTGTTTTTCTTATTCTGCTCAGCGTATGACTAATTTGTTTACCTTAAGACAAGGGACTGATCCGCTTTTTTCTTTTTCTTCAGTTTAGTAGCCATTCGACCCCATTCAGCTTACTGCTTTAAGACGTTTATCCTCACCCGGGTGTTGATTTACACCTGGCGAGCGAAAGCGAGCCAGCATATTTTGAATTCTGTTTTAGACAGCTGACTAAATTTGTAAATTTTTCGGTAGAAAAATGTCTGGCGAAGCCGGATTTCTCCATACAATGATAGCTCGCTGTCGCTCGCCAGGAAAAAATCGATACCTGAATGGGGCGAAACTTCTTGAAACAGTAGGCTGAATGGGGCCGAATGGAATAAACTCAGAAAAGAAAAGCAGGTCGGTCCCCTTAAGACAAGGGACTAAAGTTCTGGAAAAGGGGCTCCAGCCTTGACGATATTGTGGACTTGCAGTGTGCTGGCTTAACCCTTGGAGCAGTGAGCACCAGCGACGGGTTATATTTTATTCTAGTTATAGTTAGACGATATTATGCAGCTTAAGAAGGATGTGTGCTAGTTGAAAGGGTTGGTTGAGATAGTTTAAATACAAATTGTTGCTAGAGGTCCTTCCGAAGCGGAATAATATCTAATCATTGCCAGAATATAATACAATACATGATACAATACAATACATAATATAATACACCGGTACTGGACGGGTTAACCCCTTCACTACCGGTGACGTCCCTTTCATTATATTCTGGCAACTATTAGACGATTTTATTCAGGCTAGGAAGGACGTCTAGCCTACCCATTAAACATAAGAAAATGAGTCTGCAGAAAGCCGATTGGCCTACACAAGGCAGATCCCTGTCACACCCAACCCTAATTATAAGCCCAGCTTACTAACACCATTAGGACTGACCTCACCGAAACGGTCAGAGGTCAGAAAAACGGGGGTCTGCAGAGCGCCGTTTGGCCCACACATGACAGATCCCCGTCACACCCAACCCATCTCGTCCATATGCCTATCTAATTTTATCTTAAAGCATACTATCTTTATTAACCCTCTTAGCAACCATATATCTTTCCCAAAGTCCTATTTTAACTATGGATGACTAATTTGTTTACGTTTAGAGTGTATGACTAATTTGTTTACGTTTAGAGTGTATGACTAATTTGTTTACGTTTAGAGTGTATGACTAATTTGTTTACGTTTAGAGTGTATGACTAATTTGTTTACGTTTACAGTGTATGACTAATTTGTTTACGTTTAGAGTGTATGACTAATTTGTTTACGTTTAGAGTGTATGACTAATTTGTTTACGTTTAGAGTGTATGACTAATTTGTTTACGTTTACAGTGTATGACTAATTTGTTTACGTTTAGAGAGTGCTCCTGGGCGTGAGAGGTTAGGGTACAGTGGCGCTAATAAGTCATGTCTCAGCTGTCATTAAGTTTTCTTCGCTGTATTAATGTCTTGGATGTTGAATAGGGTGGGTAAGTGTAGGAACATGTTTGTATATCTCACTCGAAATTAAGAAATCCTGTTTAGATATGGCTGATACACATTATAGACCAGAATATACTTGGTGCCGAGACATCACTTATTAGCGCCACTGTACCAGGAAATAGTTGTGGACGGGCGGGCAGAAAGGTTCAATGTCAACCAAGGGCGGCGGGCTTCCTTAGGGCGTTGTTGTGGTGGAACTGGCTGGGTGGGTGGGGTGGGAAAGTGGAAGGTGAGAAGAGTTATCGGTGGGGTGGATTGGCTGCATTGGGTGGGTGGGGTGGGTCGGATGGGGTAGGGAGGGAAAGTGGAGGGGGAGAGGTGGCAGGGTGGGTGGAGTTGGGTGAGCATGGCAAGTGGAAGGGGGAGTTTTTTTTTGGGGGGTGGGTGGGTTTGTGTAGGGAAGGAAAGTGGAAGGGGAGAAGGGTTTCAGGATGGTTGGTGGGGGTGGGAAGGAAAGAGGAACATACATAAAGCAAATATAAGTTGATATTGGCTAAGGGGGGATGGGCTAATATATTATTATTTTGTTTATATAATTTTCTTAGTTTCCTCCCTAGACCTCCATCAAACTTAAAAATACATCCATTAGATCCCCCTTCTAGATTTATTTGTACATTTTTCGGTAGAAAAAATGTCCCGGCCGAAGGCCGATTCTTCCAAAATTATAGACTCACTATCGTTCGCCAGGAAAAAAATACACCTGAAAAGCACGAATAGTCTTAATATTGACAAAGAAATGGGGCGAAATTTCTTAAAATCGCCAATTTAATAGGCCGAACGTCTTAAAATCTTAAAACTAATGGAGTGTAACACGGAGAAGGGGGGACCAGAATAACAGCCCATCTCCCCTTAACTTGGTGCTGGCTTGCTTGTCCCTCTCGGCTGTATGTAGATCCGTAACCCTTCCCAGAAGCTGGCCTAACCTGTTTGTTGCCCCATGACCCTTCTTCCCCCTTGACTCACCACCTCCACTCTCTTCCCTGTCTACACAAATAATGAACCCTGTCAGCAAAATAGGGTTGGATGAGACTTTACACATTTGATAGGAAGTTATAGGCTGATAAACGTTCCCTCCCTGTCAGCAAAATAGGATTAGATGAGACTTGAAACATTTGATAGGAAGTTATAGGCTGATAAACGTTCCTTTCCCTGTCTACTAAAATCCTGAACCCTGTCAGCAAAATATGGTTAGAATGGGCTCGACACATTTGATAGGAAGTGATAGAATGAGGTTTGGTTTGACTGATCACCAATATAGGCATATATATTGTTAGCAAACGCAAAATATTTTGAGTTTACACATACTTATCTCCCATTCATAAAATTATGAAAATGGCGAATCCACATATACTGACTGCTGTAACGTAAATTTCAAAATACAATATGATAGAAGTGCTCTGTGTGTCCTATGTAGGGAATCAGTCGGCAAGAATGTCCCCAGTGCCACCAATACACTCTGATCATCACAAGTCACAACTGATCTATATTTCTCCATGAGTGAAAAAAGTAGATTAAATCTCTGGCAGAGCTTGGCAGTAGTATTATTATTTTTGTTTTACTTTGCTCCCTAGACCTCTATCAAGCTTTAAAAAACACCCCCAATACCCCCTTCGAGACCATTTTTTGCATTTTTCGGTATAAGTGCCCCGGCCGAAGGCAGTTTCCTCCTAAATAACAGGCTCTCTATCGCTTGCCAAGAAAAAATCGACTACTCTATCTTCACGCTTACTCACTGCACTCTGTTGTTCCCCAAGCTGCCTGGCCGAACAGCCCCAAGGCCCCGAGCAAGGCCAAGGCCACAACCGAGCACCCCCACAGAACCCTCCCTGCCGACCACAATAAAGCCTGGGTGACCGAAGCCACTCCATGGCGGGGAGCTGAGGAGGGTGCGGAAACGCCCAGGAAACTAAAGCCCCACCCAGGGCCCTGTGCCCCTCAGCAATTATGAAGAAAAAGTTGAGGGGCAAAGGAAAAATGTGACGCTTTGGCTTCCAATCTTGGTAGATTGAGACGTCAATCCAAGGAAGAGACGCAGTCACTTGAGATCTAGAAAGATATATAAGTAAAAGGAACAGTCAGAGTAAGCTATGGGTATGGCAGAGATCGCTCAGTTCTCACTCTGATAGACCAGCCCATCACCAGTCACTTGTTGTGCCTCTCTCCCTGCCTCCTCGTCAGTGTTGCCAATTTAGCTACTATCCCGCTAGATCTAGAGGTATTTACTTCGAACTAGTGGCAAATATTAACATCTAGCTACAGTAATTCTAGCGTAATTCTGTCTGGGGTTTTTTTTTTAGCGATATCCTAAGAGTTTATGGCATTATTCTAGCGTTTTTCGGTCTTTATTTACTATTTAGCAGACTTTATTTGGTAACCCTCTTCACCCACCTCTTCCCACAGTGCCCCCTTTCCCTTTCTTGAGCCGGTGTCACACAGGCTTTTTCCGGCAATTTTCGATGAGCAACTGTATTATCGTGATATTTTGAGGCTCTTTCACATTGGAATCCGAAACGTGACTGAAGGTAGATTATGTTAGGGGGTTGAATTCCTATATAACCTGATTTATAAAGATGCCAGACTATAATTGCCCGTAAAAATTGACGGAAAAAGAGCTCATGTGACACCTCCTTTAGCCACTTCAGTTCTTCCCAGGTTCAATTATCATTGCTGGCTTTCCAATGTTTTCTTTCCACCTCTCTAAGTGGATGGGGCTCGAACCAGGACGGCCTACTTTTAGGCTACCCCTCATCTGTCTTACCTGCTATACCCTGCATATTTACCCCTACACCTCCCTGCCACCCCTTCTACTCGCATACCTTCCCTTACCACTACCTCCCCCCCCCCACCCCTCTCCTACACCCCTACCACACTATAACCGACACTTCTTTTATCCCCATATCTTGCATACCTTTCCCCCTTGCATACCTTTCCGCTCTCCCCCTTCGTGACCATGACCGCCGATCAGGTCAAAACCCTCTTCCCCCCCCCCCCATCCCTCTCCCTCCCACCTGCAGTGTTAGAGGAGGGGGAGGAATAAACCCGTTGCAGCCACTCTTCCCTCCTTCCTCCTCTTCCCTCCCTCCTCCTCTTCCCTCCTTCATCCTCGTTCTTCTTTTCCCTCCTTTTTTTAGTTACTTCAGTTTTTCCTTTTTTGTTACTTCAGCATTTCCTTCTGTTTTAGTTACTTTAGTATTTCCTTCTGTTTTAGTTACTTTAGCATTTCCTTCTGTTTTAGTTACTTTAGCATTTCCTTCTGTTTTAGTTACTTTAGCATTTCCTTCTGTTTTAGTTACTTTAGCATTTCCTTCTGTTTTAGTTACTTTAGCATTTCCTTCTGTTTTAGTTACTTTAGCATTTCCTTCTGTTTTAGTTACTTTAGCATTTCCTTCTGTTTTAGTTACTTTAGCATTTCCTTCTGTTTTAGTTACTTTAGCATTTCCTTCTGTTTTAGTTACTTTAGCATTTCCTTCTGTTTTAGTTACTTTAGCATTTCCTTCTGTTTTAGTTACTTTAGCATTTCCTTCTGTTTTAGTTACTTTAGCATTTCCTTCTGTTTTAGTTACTTTAGCATTTCCTTCTGTTTTAGTTACTTTAGCATTTCCTTCTGTTTTAGTTACTTTAGCATTTCCTTCTGTTTTAGTTACTTTAGCATTTCCTTCTGTTTTAGTTACTTTAGCATTTCCTTCTGTTTAGTTACTTTAGCATTTCCTTCTGTTTTAGTTACTTTAGCATTTCCTTCTGTTTTAGTTACTTTAGCATTTCCTTCTGTTTTAGTTACTTTAGCATTTCCTTCTGTTTTAGTTACTTTAGCATTTCCTTCTGTTTTAGTTACTTTAGCATTTCCTTCTGTTTTAGTTACTTTAGCATTTCCTTCTGTTTTAGTTACTTTAGCATTTCCTTCTGTTTTAGTTACTTTAGCATTTCCTTCTGTTTTAGTTACTTTAGCATTTCCTTCTGTTTTAGTTACTTTAGCATTTCCTTCTGTTTTAGTTACTTTAGCATTTCCTTCTGTTTTAGTTACTTTAGCATTTCCTTCTGTTTTAGTTACTTTAGCATTTCCTTCTGTTTTAGTTACTTTAGCATTTCCTTCTGTTTTAGTTACTTTAGCATTTCCTTCTGTTTTAGTTACTTTAGCATTTCCTTCTGTTTTAGTTACTTTAGCATTTCCTTCTGTTTTAGTTAGTTACTTTAGCATTTCCTTCTGTTTTAGTTACTTTAGCATTTCCTTCTGTTTTAGTTACTTTAGCATTTCCTTCTGTTTTAGTTACTTTAGCATTTCCTTCTGTTTTAGTTACTTTAGCATTTCCTTCTGTTTTAGTTACTTTAGCATTTCCTTCTGTTTTAGTTACTTTAGCATTTCCTTCTGTTTTAGTTACTTTAGCATTTCCTTCTGTTTTAGTTACTTTAGCATTTCCTTCTGTTTTAGTTACTTTAGCATTTCCTTCTGTTTTAGTTACTTTAGCATTTCCTTCTGTTTTAGTTACTTTAGCATTTCCTTCTGTTTTAGTTACTTTAGCATTTCCTTCTGTTTTAGTTACTTTAGCATTTCCTTCTGTTTTAGTTACTTTAGCATTTCCTTCTGTTTTAGTTACTTTAGCATTTCCTTCTGTTTTAGTTACTTTAGCATTTCCTTCTGTTTTAGTTACTTTAGCATTTCCTTCTGTTTTAGTTACTTTAGCATTTCCTTCTGTTTTAGTTACTTTAGCATTTCCTTCTGTTTTAGTTACTTTAGCATTTCCTATTTGTTGTTGTTTTTTGTTAAGTTACTTCAGCGTTTCCTACTTATAATATTATTTACTTCAGCATTTCCTATATCACACCTGGCTTGTATCAATTGCTGGGTGGTTCCATTTGACGCAAGATTTGATTTACACATAGGTTTACAATTTGTGCAGATGGCCACATGAGTTTGTAATTGTGTACACTCTACGAATTTATGTATGGAAGGAAAATTATTATGATTGAATTAGAAGTGTGTTTTCTTGTGCAATAGTTATACATGTCCAATTTTAGGTTAACCCTTTCAGTATCGGTGTCATCCTTTAACTTTTTTTCTGGCTACTATTAGACGATTGTATTCAGTATAATAAGGGGCTCCAGCAACTAAGAGGCTTTGAACTACCACACTTAACCTGTTTAACTACCACAGATCCTTCTTAAACTGCATACAATCGTCTAAATATACCTAGAATGAAATTACAAACACGTCGCCGGTACAGAAGGGGTTAAGGGGGGATTTTCACTTAAGGGTTTTCATCTGGACCCCCTTCTCCCTCATGTTTTTCACCATTAGTTTGGCTATTTTAAGACTTGCGCCCCATTAATTGGCGATTTTAAAACCTTTCGCCCCATTTATTTTCCAATATTACGACATTTCGTGCCATTTAGTTGTTTTTTCTCCTGGCGAGCGATAACGAACATGTAATTTAAGAATATCTACCGAAAAACCATACACATTTATCGATTTTTTTTTTTTTTTTTTTTTTGTGTAAAGCTGATAGAGATCTAGGGAGCAAAGTAAATACAAACCTGAATAGGAGGAGGAGGCGGCGCTTGTGAGAGCTATAGCTGGATTAAGGGCAGATCTCCACTTGAGGGATTTTTTTCTTGACCCCTTTCTCCCTCATGTTTATCCCCATTGCTTTTGATATTATAAAACGTTTGCCCGATTAGTTTAGCGATTTTAAGAATTCACCCCATATTAAGACGTTTCGTGCAATTCAGGTGTCGATTTTATCCTGGCGAGCGATAGCGAGCCTGTAATTTAAGAGGAACCGGCCTTCGGCCGGGAAATTTTTCTAACGAAAAATGTACAAATTTATCTTGAAAGGAACTCGAGGGGGTGTAATTTTAAGCTTGATGGAGGTCTAGGGAACAAACTAAATACCTCCCCTTAATTATGCTTGTTAAGAACGGGTTGTTACTTATTACTGTGTAGACAAACAGAAACAGTGAGGGCAGCCAGACAATTAAACAGGAGTTACAGCAACTCCTTCTCGCATGCCTACAATCGATTGGTGTATCCAATCTTCCCAAGGAAATCCAAAACTCCCCAAGTCTTACCCCTCGTTAACATCACATAGCACTGGATAGAATAAGAAGCACTATCACCAACCGAATTATCACTAAGCTATAATTATTGCCCTCCTAATTATCACTAAGCTATAATTATTGCCCTCCTAATTATCACTAAGCTATAATTATTGCCCTCCTGATTATCACTAAGCTATAATTATTGCCCTCCTAATTATCACTAAGCTATAATTATTGCCCTCCTAATTATCACTAAGCTATAATTATTGCCCTCCTAATCAGCTGGTTTATCTGTAGCGTTCATTCACTTTGTTATACTCAACCCTTTATCTCAGACCGGGCTATTTCCTGCTTGATAAAGATTGATAGCGTGTAATCCTAACTTGATAACGTAACGGGGTTATTTGGCCGCCCTTCTCCCTTATGTTTAGCCCCATTAGTTTTGAGATTTTAAGACGTTCACCCCATTAGTTTGGCGTTTTTAAGAACTTTCATCCCAACTCTGTCCATTTTATGCCATTTAGGTGTCTATTTTTTTCCTGGTGAGCGATAGCGAGCCTGTAATTTACGAAGAACCAGCCTTGGGCTGGGACATTTTTCTACCGAAAAATTTAAATATGTATCTAGAAGGGGGGGGGGGGGGGGGGGTAAGGTCTTGTGAGTATTTTTTAAAGCTTGATTGAGGTCTAGGGAACAAACTATAAACTTCCCCTTAATCCTTTCATTCATATTTGTTTTCACCAACTCAAGGACTCGAACCTAGGATACTCACATCGAAATTCCACACACTAAGCACTAAGTTATCGAGACAGTTAAACACAAGCCTACGATATATTATGCATTCTCGAATACTGCATATTAATCTTAGCCTGTCCACATACCCAACTGCAGTCTGATAACGAAATGATTAGACGAATGGAAGGGAGCTATTTCTTGCTTGATAAAGGTTGATAGGGGGTAATATACTGTAAACTTGATAACGTAACGGGTGATTTAAAGGGGGTGTTCTGTACTCCCTTTCTCCCTTATGTTTAGCCCCAATAGCTTTGACATTTTAAGACGTTCTCCCCATTAGTTTGGCGTTTTTATGAACTTCACCCCATTTATGTCCATTTTAAGATCTTTCGTGCCATTTGGGTGTCGATTTTTTTCTGCCATTTGGGTGTCAAATTTTTCCTGGCGAGCGACAGCGAGCCTGTAATTTAAGAGGAATCGGCCTTTGGCCGGGACATTTTTCTAACGAAAAATTTACAAATTTACCTTGAGGAGTGAGGGGGTGTTATTCTAAGTTTGATGGAGGTCTAGCGAGGAAACTAAAACAAATATAGTCTATAAATAAATTAATTAATAGAGAAAAAAAAAAACTACAACAAGCAGCCACTATCCCCTTAACCTTTTTTCTCAGCCGGGCTATGTCCTGCTTGATAAAGGTTGATAGCGTGTAATCCATACTTTATAACATAACGGGTGGTTTAAGGGGGTGTTCTGTACCCCCTTCTCCCTTATGTTTAGCCTCTCTTCTCCCTTATGTTTAGCCCCATTGCTTTTGAGATTTTAAGATGTTCGCCTCATTAGTTTGGCGTGTTTAAGAACTTTCACCCCATTTCTGTCCATGTTAAGACCTTTAGTGTCATTTAGGTGTCGATTTTTCCTGGCGAGCGATAGCGAGCCTGTAATTATAAGAGGAACCGGCCTACCGAAAGATGTACAAATTTATCTAGAAGGGGGGGGTCTTGGGAGTATTTTTTTTAAGCTTGATGGAGGTCTAGCGAGGAAACTAAAAAAATAAATGAATAAATAGACCAATAAAACAGCCACTACCCTTAACCCTTTTATTGGCTGCTTGATAAAGGTTGATAGCGTGTAATCCATACTTTATAACATAACGGGTGATTTAAGGGAGGTGTTCTGGACTCCCTTCTCCCTTTTGTTTAGCCCCTCTTCTCCCGTATGTTTATTCCCAATAGTTTTGATAATTTAAGACGTTCGCCCCATTAGTTTGCCGTTTTTAGGAACTTTCACCCCATTTCTGTCCATTTTACGACCTATCTGTCCAGTTTAAGTGTCTATTTTTTCCTGGCGAGCGATAGTGAGCCTGTAATTATAAGAGGAACTGGCCTACCGAAAGATGTACAAATTTATCTAGAAGGAGGGGGGGGGGGGGTCTTAAGAGTATTTTATTAAGCTTGATGGAGGTCTAGGGAGGAAACTAAACATATATATGAATAAATAGACAAATAAACCGGTCACTATCCCCTTATCCCTTTTATCTCAGCCGGGGTATTTCCTGCTTGATAAAGGTTAATAGCGTGTAATCCAAACTTGATAACCTCCTTCTCCCTTATGTTTAGCCCCATTAGTTTTGACATTTTAAGACGTTCGCCCCATTAGTTTTTGCGTTTTGGAAGACCTTTCGCCCCATGTCAGCCAGTTTTAAGACCTTTTGTGGCATTTAGGTGTCGATTTTTCCCTGGCGAGCGATAGCGAGCCTGTCATTATCTGAGGAATCGGCCTTTGGCGGCCGGGATATTTTTCTACCGAAAAATGTACACATTAATCTAGAGTGAGTATTTTTGTTTTAAGGCTGATGAAGGTCTAGCGAGGAAACTAAAAACAAAATGAATACATTAATTAATAGACCCCCCCCCCCCAAAAAAAAAGAAAGCGGCCACTATCCCATTAAGGGGGTGACTTATTTTTGTTCTGTCCTTTTCTATCTTTCTCTGGCTTTTATCCATTTGGCCCCATTCAGCCTACTGTTTTAAGACGTTTATCCCCATCCAGGTGTCAATTTTTTACTGGTGAGCGGTAGCGAGCCAGCATATTTTTTAAATGTTTTTGACAGCAGGCTAAATTTGTACATTTTTCGATAGAAAAATGTGTCCGGCCAAGCCGGATCTCTTCATATAATGCTGGCTCGCTATCGCTCGCCAGGAAGAAATCGACACCTAGATGGGGATAAACGTCTTAAAATAGTTGGCTGAATGGGGCCGAATGGATACAAGCCAGAGAAAGAGAGAAAAGGAGAAAAAAAAAAAACAGGTCACCCCCCTTAACCTTAACCTTTTATCTGGGACGGGCTATGTCCTGCTTGATAAAGGTTGATAGCGGGTAATCCAAACTTGATAACGTAACGGGTGGTTTATGGGGGTGTTCTGTACCCCCTTCTCTCTTATGTTTAGCCCCCTCTTCTCCCTTATGTTTAGCCCCATTAGTTTTGAGATTTTAAGTCGTTTGTCCCATTAGTTTGGCGATTTTAAGACCTTTCGCCTCATTTCTCTGTCGATTTTAAGAATGTTCGTGTCATTTAGGTGTTGATTTTTTCCTGGCGAGCGATAGCGAGCCTGTAATGTAAAAGGAACCTACCGAAAAATTTACAAATTTGTCTAACTAAAATCCTCCCTTAACCCTTTTATCTGGGACGGGATATGTCCTGCTTGATAAAGGTTGTTAGCGGGTAATCTATATTTGATAACATAACGGGTGATTTAGGGGGGGGGGGGTTTCTGAATATTTTCTACCGTGTTTAGCTCCATTAGTTTTGAGATTTTAAGACGTTTGCCCCATTAGTTTGGCGATTTTAAGCCCTTTAGCCCCATTTCTTTGTAAATTTTAAGAATTTTCGTGTCATTTAGATGTCTATGTTTTCCCTATAATAGGAGCGTTCAATCTGTGGACAAGGGTTGCCAGATGTCACCAGATGCTTTAATTTGTCACGAATAAAATAATAAAATGTGAAAATTGCTAATACTTACTATATCTCTTTTGTTGTGATTTCAAAACATAAAGTATAATTTTAGATTCATTTTCCCTACATTATGGTGTGTAACAGATACATCTAATGGATATATATTGTATTAAGTACATTATGGTGTGTAACAGATACATCTAATGGATATATATTGTATTAAGTACATTATGGTGTGTAACGGATACATCTAATGGATATATATTGTATTAAGTACATTATGGTGTGTAACGGATACATCTAATGGATATATATTGTATTAAGTACATTTCTATTTGTCATTGTAGAGTATAATATTGTATACAGAAGATGCTGATTGGTTGTTGATTGATTTGTGTTGATAAAGTTGAGATCTTCATTATTCCATATACAGTGTATTATTGAAACTTCAGATTGTAAACTATTTTAATGATACTGTAATGTGATAATCTAAAGTGATATACGAACCCTGAGAGTTAAAGTATATCACATATAACACATTAAGGGGAGATTTACACTTGAGGGATTTTTTTCTTTACCCCCTTCTCCCTCATGTTTAGCCCAATTGCTTTTGATATTATAAAACGTTCGCCCCGTTAGTTTGGCGATTTTAAGAACTTTCACTCCGTGTTAAGACCTTTCTGCCATTCAGGTGTCGATTTTATCCTGGCGAGCGATAGCGAGCCTGTAATTTAAGAGGAACCGGCCTTTGGCCGGGACGTTTTTCTACCGAAAAATGTACAAATTTATCTTGAAAGGGACTCAAGGAGTGTAATTTTAAGCTTGATGGAGGTCTAGGGAACAAACTAAATACCTCCCCTTAATAACCTAGATATTATAAAGTGAACACAAGCGAAAGAAATATTGATAAGCCAACAAGTATGCGAAATTTGTAGACTGACTGAGTCTCGGCTTACATCTCATCCACCTTAGCCAATCACAAGCCTCTGCATTTTTAACATATGCAGTGATTTCGTAACACCAGGGTAAGTATGTTAGCAAGTTAGGATATCATCCCCTGATTGGCTGATAGCCTCGAGAACTCGGCCGTCTCGGCAGGCAATCTCCTCTCTTGCTTAGTGATTTTTAGCATGTTTTTATTTTGTCTTGGTTCACTTTATAATATTTACGTTAATAGTGTATTTTATGTGACATTTTATACCATGGTGTTCACGGATTACTCAAGAACATGACTCAATTGTTAAAATTGCTCTTAATTAAAATATTTAAAAATGATATATGAAATAATGAAGATATCTTGATTTACTACTCATACTCCTATCCATTATAGCCAATCAACAGCTATCAAAAATTAGCTGCTTCTCAAGTCCGGCAGAGAAAAATAAGTAACTGAATGAAATGTCAATTTAATCATAAAAGCGTTGTTTAATTTAGATACCACTATTATAAATATATCATTAGCATACAAAGGAAGGTAAATCATATACTATTTATTTTTTGCAACCAGTATTTACCGTTTTGTAATGGATTTATTTCACAACACAATATTTTTTCCTGCTCTCTTATTTTAAATATACAATAAAGTAGTGAGCTAAAATATAAATGAGATTATTATAATATATATGAAGTATATATAAGATTAAAACCGCTTGTCATAAGACTCTATTAACTTCAGGAAAAATCGACAAATAATTTAGAAACTGACACCCTTCTTAGTCTTCACATTGTATTACAATAATTGGCGAATCTGGTGACATCTGGCAAGCTTGTATACAGATTGAACGCTCCTATTAAGGAGGGACCGGCTTTCGGCAGGAAACATTTTTCTAGCGAAAAATGTACTGTACCAAAACGAGCCAAACTTAATGACAGCCAAGCCAGGACTTAATAGCGCTACCGTACTGACAGCCAAGCCATGACTTAATAGCGCTACCGTACTGACAGCCAAGCCATGACTTAATAGCGCTACCGTACTGACAGCCAAGCCATGACTTAATAGCGCTACCGTACTGACAGCCAAGCCATGACTTAATAGCGCTACCGTACTGACAGCCAAGCCATGGCTTAATAGCGCTACCGTACTGACAGCCAAGCCATGGCTTAATAGCGCTACCGTACTTACGATAATAAGCTACATAATAAGTACATGAATATATTACATGGATAAATGAATAGAAGAATACATGGATAAAGGAATGAATAAATAGGCTAATGGAATACATGGATAAACGAATAGATGAATACATGGATAAAGGAATGAATAAATAGGCTAATGGAATACATGGATAAATGAATAGATGAATACATGGATAAAGGAATGAATAAATAGGCTAATGGAATACATGGATAAATGAATGCATAAATGAATGAATATATGGATAAATTAATGCGTAAGTAAAGGAATACATGAATAAATTAATGAATGCATGGATAAATTAATGCATAAATGAAGGAATACATGGCTAAAGGAATGCATTTAATATAGAAGTACATGGATAAGTTCATGCATAAATGAAGGAATACATGGATAAATTAATGCATAAATGAAGGAATACATGGATAAAGGAATGCATATATATAGAAGTACATGGATAAATTAATGCACAATAAGTTAATGCATGCAGGACTCTCTCTCATGACTATCACCACCGAATTTCATGAATGATAAACATGTTCATATCCTCTTAATAGTCCGCTTACTATCATATCCTCTTAATGGTCAGCTTATTATCATATCCTCTTAATGGTCAGCTTCCTATCATATCCTCTTAATGGTCAGCTTCCTATCATATCCTCTTAATGGTCAGCTTACTATTATGCCTTTCTATAAGACTTGGGTTGTGAGCTTCGTGAGTGGAATTTATAGTACCGCACCTTAAGAGGGGATGGTTCACTTTTTGGGCGATGCTTGCATGTATTCGTTATTGTTCTAGTTTCCTCCCTAGACCTCCATCAAATTAAAAAAAAAAAATATCCATCAGATCCCCCTTCTAAATTAATTTGTAAATTTTTCGGTAGAAATTCTTCCAACATTACAGGCTCACTATCGTTCGCCAGGGAAAAAATCGACACCTAAATAGCACGAACAGTCTAAATATTGACGAAGAAATGGGGCGAAAGGTCTTAAAAATCTACTAACTAATGAGGCAAAAATCTTAACATCTGAAAATTAATGGGGCTAAACATGAGGGAGAAAGTGGTCCAGATAACCGGCCCATCCCCCTTTAAAACAACAATTCAATAGGTACAGTTGCTTGGGGGTTATCAGAGGTGCAAGGATTATTAAATTATCAGAGGTGCAAGGATTATTAAATTATCAGAGGTGCAAGGATTATTAAATTATCAGAGGTGCAAGGATTATTAAATTTGTCCTTATATAATATCAATACTACTCTCTCTCTCTCTCTCTCTCTCTCTCTCTCTCTCTCTCTCTCTCTCTCTCTCTCTCAAAACAAATGGGGCTTTGCATGAGGGAGAAGGTCTTGAAGAACGACCCATCTCAATAAAAGCTGTACCCACTCACCTCTGCAGGCAATTGTACCGTTCCCCACATAAGTTCTGTTCCTCGTCGTGATCTTATGTATAAAAGTAAAAAATAGTATGAATTATGTGTACTGTACAGTCGAGGTTAATAAGTGTTGGCAGATATTTCACAAAGTTTCGGACACTGATTAATACTCTGAGGGATAAGCACTTTTCCCAGTAACTATAAAGATACCAATAACACTAGTTGAGCGAAAACTACTGGAATCTATGACTACACTTATTACCCCCGATTGTACGTAGCAGTTTATGGGGAAGTATGTGGGGTTTTTTTCGGAATCCCCTTCATGTTTAGCCCCATTAGTTTTCACATTTTTAGACTTTCGACCGTTGCGACTTTCGATTTTTCTTGCTAAATGTATAAACTAATGAGTGTGGTTTCTTTAATTATCAGTTGACTAATCAGATGAGGTAACTACTGCATAAGAAACTACCTTCGTAATTCAATCGTGCCCTTTCTATTCCCATGTGTAAGATCATTGAGAGAACCAGACCTTATGTGGCCAACTGTACATGTAAGAACACGGAATACCATGAAAAACAAACTATACTTGTTCAGTACCGTGCAATATAGGGAACTTTATTAGTGTAGCCTACTATTAATTAAGAAGGAAATTTGCTAGTAAGAGTTGGAAGATAAAAAGAAGAGAAAGGGAGAGTGATTTTAGAATTATGGCAGTTATATTTCAAGTGTGTGTTTGAGTGTGTTTGTATTTTAGTCCTATCTTGTTACTCATGAGGAACCTAATCATCAGTCATCTCCGCTCCTCCTCCTTCACCTGTATATCTAACTTCCATCTCTCTCCCTCCTTCCCTCCACCACCGTCATTCTTAAAGGGAGATGGGTCGTTTTTATTTGCTCATTTATGTATCTTTTAATTAATTTACTAGTTCCTCTCTAGACCTCCCTCAAGCTTAAATAAACACCCGCCGAAGACCCCCCCCCCCCTTCCCTTCAAGATAATTTTTTACATTTTTCGTAAGACAAATGTCCCGGTCGAAGGCCGGTTTCTTTTAAATTATAGGCTCGCTATCGCTCGCCAGGAAAAAATCGACTCTTAAATTAGTCTAAATATTGGTAAGGAAATTGGGTGAAAGGTCTTAAAATTGGCAAACTAAGGGGCCAAACGTCTTTAAATCTGAAAACTAATGGGGTTAAACATGAGGGAGACCAGAAATGCGACCCATCTCTCCTTAACTCCCTATCTCCCCCCCTCCCTCCACCTCCAGCATTCTTCTCTCCCTATCTCCCCCCCCCATCATTTTCTATTGAGTCTATCATAAGTGCCCATCTTGGTCTGCCATTTATCTCGGCTGTAAACAATCTCTCTCTCTCTCTCTCTCTCTCTCTCTCTCTCTCTCTCTCTCTCTCTCTCTCTCCAGTCCGTATTCATCGTCTTCTTTCTCCAAAATTACAGGCTTGCTATCGCTCTATAGGAAAAAATAGACACCTAAATGGCACAGGTCTTAGAATTGACAACAACAGTGGGACGAAAGGTCTTCAAATCGCCAAACTAATGGGACAAACGTCTTACAATCTCAAAACTAATGGGGCTAAACAGGGGGTCCAGAATATAACCCTAACTGACATTATGAAGTTTAAAAACGATCTCTAAAAATCGAAAGTGGTAATGAACACAAAAATACTACCCCAATTAACCCTCTGATCTCCACAGGTGTTTCCTAATCTGTATAAAATGGTGTAATGACTAATGATTGCTTGAATATAAACAAACAATAATAATCGTATACTAAGGCCATAAAGGATTAAGTTTGAATTATTTAGTTTTATGTTTTATTTATTTTGTTTAGCATAAATTGATACTGTATGACAATAACCATACAAATTCCAAGGTTAAAAAACTTGCAAATTACTATACCCTACTCCAAGTAAGTAAAAACTATTGAATATTAGCCTCTATAATTCTTACACGACTAGAGTAATTGCTCATATTTCTACCGTTTGGGAAGGGTCAGCCAGGCAATAGGTGTGGAAATTTACAGCCCATTTCCTCAGCCATTTTTTAGCTATATAAGTTTGGGTTCACGACATCTGGCCCACCTACTTGGAACAGGGTATAGCCATAATTATCGTACCCTCTTCACAACAACAATGACGAGGTAAAACAACACCACTGCCAGACGTACTCTACAGTGCTTGTACAGTTGGCCACATAAGTTCCATTCCCCTCGGTGATCTTATACATGGAATTATAACACGCATGATTGAATTACGAGTGTAGTTTCTTATGCAGTGGTTAACTCATCCGGTTAGTCAACTGATACTTAATATAAACAACAGTCGCAATTCATTCTAACTTAATTTACTGTCCTGCATAAGATCACGACGAGGAACAGAATTACTTATGTGGGCAACTGTACACCAATTATTTCTGCATGGGATACTATTACGTTCCAGCATTGTTTTTTTTTAATGTGTTTTCCTATGATAGGCTTTGACGAGATACGGGTAAAGTTTGCCTTCTGAGTCAGAATAGATATATACTGTATAGTGTATATGAGTCATGTACAGTAACAGTATATCTATTCTGAGTCATGTATATCTATTTTCAGTCATATGTATCTATTCTCAGTCATATATATCTAACATACAGTAGCTGCCAGGCGAAGATATATTATATTTGATTAACCCCTTCAATTTAATATTACTCTAGTTATCTTTATACTATTATACCCAATGTACGAAGGACCCCTAGGAATCAAGGAAACAAAAAAGCATATCTCTGTTAACCCCTTCAGCACGATGGCATTTCTTGACCTTTGTTTCTGGCTACAGTAGAGGATTTCGTTCAGTTTAATAAAGACCTATATTATTGAGAGGGCTTTTTGAGACAGTCTTTACACCTTGGAGTCCTGAAGGTAGATTATAAGCTAAAGCAAATCGTCTGAGGGTAACCAACACATGCTGAAAAGTACGTCATCGGGCTGAAGGGGTTATCCTTCCGTAAGTGCTAAACCCACTGAAGATTATGACGAATGTTGACTGTTAATTTTGGCTAGCATTATACATATACATATATTGTCAAATTCTTTGATTCAAGATGAAACTTCAAGGTCTGAATCATCCCATGTCTTTGTTGGTCTGTCCCTTGGTGCAGCTTCCTCCACGTTCATTGTTCCAAATTAGTTCATCCATCCTCTCCACATGTCCAATTTTTGTTTATATAATTAAGGAAGGATCTGTGGGAATTAAGAGGTTAAAGACGATCTCCATCAACCCTTTGACTTCCATATACCCTTCCTAATCTGGATAATATCATCTAATAATAGCCAGAAAACGGTAAATATATGCGTCATCGGATCTTCTCAGGGTTAAAACTGCGTAATATAGCCATGAAGATAAAAGAAAGGCGAACCCCTACTGAAAGGGTTGAGGTATTGAATTAACCCTCTGAGGATCGATGACTCGCTTCCTTTCTGTTTTCTGGCTAATATTAGACGATTGTATTCAGAGTAGGAAGGGTATATGGAATTCAAGAGTGTTAACTGAGCTAGTCTTGACCCTTTTATTTCCCACAGATCCTTCTTAAGCTGTATAAAATCGTCTAATGATAGCCAGCATTAACTGGTAAAATGTGTCAAATCCTCAAGGGGACGTTTTTATATAGTGTATATATATATATATATATATATATATATATATATATTATATTATTATTACCGGTATATATATGTATTTGTTTTAGTTCGCTCCACAGACCTCCATCAACCTTAAAAAAAATCCCCCTTTTTAAATATTATAATTTCGCGGCCGAAGGCCGATTCCTCTTAAATTACAGGCTCGCTATCGCTAGCCAGGAATATATGACTCCTAAATGGCACAAAAGGTCTTGATATTGACAAAGAAACGGGCGAAAGTCTTAAAATGTTAAAACTAATGAGGATACTGTATGAAGAAAAAACTAATACTTTCCCATAAACTTGCTGTGTACACATAATAGCAATATAAACTAATGAATGTTTATTAATGTATTTCAGGTGGGCCTTGTATGTGTTGTTGTCCGTCTTGGTGGTGACGGCTGCTACGGGCGTCAGGTAAGGGTTTTAAAGTTTTATTATTGTTTATCTTTACCTGCCATTTTGTACGTGGAAGGTTATAAAGATATATAGTGGTATCTTTGTCTGTCTCTGTCTGTCTGTCTCTGTCTGTCTGTCTCTGTCTGTCTGTCTGTCTGTCTGTCTGTTTGTCTCTCTCTCTCTCTCTCTCTCTCTCTCTCTCTCTCTCTCTCTCTCTCTCTCTCTCTCTCTCTCTCTCTCTCTCTCTCTCTCTCACACATATACTAGGCATATTTCACCATGTTTCATACACCGTTTACTATATTATACAATATACACACATTCTGTAATGGCTCTTCAATAACTTCTTTAATGTGGCTCTGTCACTCTTTTGGCTTTGGGGAGACTCGTTACAGACAACCTGTCTTTTGTCTCCTTCATACACACAGGACAGACAAAACTTGGAGCAAGCATATATTTGTCCATGTTGTACAATTATCAACAGCTTAAGGGGGGTCACCGTCTTTTTTTATGTCTCCCTTTCTCTCTCTCCCTGGCTTGTATCCATTCAGCCAACTGTTTTAAGACGTTTATCCCCATCCAGGTGTTGATATCTCCCTGGCGAGCGATAGCGAGCCAGCATTGTATGGAGAAATCCGGCTTCGCCGGAGACATTTTTCTATCGAAAAATATACAAATTTAGCTTGCTGTCAAAATAAAAATATATATATGCGGGCTCGCTACCGCTCGCCAGGAAAATATTGACACCTGGATGGGGGTAAACTTTTTAAAACGGTATAGGCTGAATGGGGCCGAATGGATACAAGCCAAAGAGAGAGGGAGAGAAAGAGATAAAAGAGCGAGGTGGGCTCCCTTAACATCATTTGCTTTTGACTCCTTCAGCACGATGACGTAATGTGCATCTTATTCTGGTTACCATTAGACGATTTTCTCCCTCTTTCTCTTGGACTCAAAGGGGTAGATTGATTCGATCTCGATAAACCCTCTAGGTCTTTCTTAATACTGCATACAAACTTCTAATGTTTGCCAGAAGCAGAGGTGAAAGGGGAGTCATGGTGCTGAAGGGGTTAACTCCATGCAGGATACTCTCATATTCTCAATACCCCCCCCCCCCTCCCCCATACATAAAGGTATCACTAAAACAAAACTGTAAACTCTGCTTCACATTATTACCCTGCACGGGGACCTTATATTATTTGTCTATTTATATTTATTATTACCGGTATTTATATTTTAGTTTGCTCCATAGACCTCTATCAAGCTTAACGAATCTCCATTCTAAAGACCCCCTTCGAGATAAATTTGTACATTTTTCAACAGAAAAATTTCGCAGCCAAAGGCCGGTTCCTTTTAAAATACAGGTTCGCTATCGCTCGCCAGGAAAATATAGACACCTAAATGGCACGAAAGCTCTACATATTTAATTGACAAAGAAATGGACGAAAGTATTACAATTTGAAAACTAATGGGGCTTAACATGGAGAAGGGGATTCAGAAAAAGAAACAAACAAAAAGCATACTTCCCCTTAAATTTCCCTTTTCTTCTTCTTTCCGCTTGACATTTGCCAGGGAACCGATCAGCTACTTATCTTTTTCCCGGCTCCATTATTATTTCCCTCCCAAATTACCGGCCCGCTATTTGTGCTTGTCAGAGGTTCAATAAAGAGAAAGGAAACTCAGTCCCAGTCAGGGTTGTTTACGTATTATTTAGGGAAAGAGGCCGAATGAGAGTGAAAGTTAAAGATCCTGCTGCGCGGTACGGTTGAGATGAGCGTTGCCAACTTAGCGTTTTATGCTAGATGTATAGGTATAAATCTCATATATCGACTGCAGTTTGATCACAAGGGACTGGAGTTCTCGAAAAGGGGCTCTAGTCCTGACGTTATTGATAACTTGCAATGTGCTGGCTTAATAATCCAATAGGGTTGATAGCCTCTGAAGTCCTATTTTAACTAACTAAAACCAGCATACGCTATGAGCGACTATGTTATTTACCTCTAGCAGTTTAAAGTGATACCCATGAAATTGTCTAAACATCTTCAAGATATTCTAAAGATTTTACAATTGTTCTTATGATATTCTGAATGTTCTCGTATCTAGCTATATTCTAGCGACTTATGGAAATTAATCTAGCGAAATATATGATTTAGAGTTGGTAACGCTAAGTAGAGATTAGTGGGACAAACAAAAGAATACTATAAAATAATAATATAAAACAAAAGAATACTATAAAATAAACGAGACCATAGTCAAATTTATTAGGGAACTAGAAAATAGAATAACGAGAGAAGAGAGTAACGACATAAGAGTCTTCAATAGAGTAATGAAGGAGACAGCTGATGATATACTTAAAACTACCTATAGGAGGAGATTAGGAAGAGACAAAATAAAACAAGAGGCACCATGGATGAATGACAGTATTAGAAAAGGTATAAAAAAGAGGAGATATTATAATAGATTAAGAAGAAATGCTAAAAATAGAGAGGAAGAGGAGAGAAGTAACATACTTTTCTTGGAACAAAAAAGTAAAGTACAGAAAGAGATCAGGGAAGCCATTTATATACATGAGAGGAAAAAGACTAGAGAGATAATAGAGGGAGGAGATGCGAGTAAAAAGATGTGGAAATATATAAATAAACTAAGAAACAAAAGTCGAAACGAAATAAAAGAATTAAAACTTTATAACGATGAAGGAGAAGTATTGTCAGATAAAAGGGCTGTAGAAGAATTAAATATGTTTTGGAGTGGTATATATAAAATGCATGACAATAACATCGATGAAGTTTGGAATGAGGATATAAATAGGGAATATAGAGAATTAAAAGAGAAAGAAATGGAGGACAGGCAAGAAGGTAAATTATTTAAAATAGGGATGAATGTAAATGATGAACACAATTATAACATACAATCAGTCACAGTTACAGAGGAGTTACGGGAACACATGGAAATGGCTTTAAGAGTTAATAAAAACATAAACTACATGGAGAAACCAAACATTACAGTGGGAGAATTAAAGGAAAATATAAAGAAATTAAAAAATAGAAAAGCAGCAGGCCTTGATGCAATGAAACCTGAGTTATATAAAGCATTGTCACAAAGTGATAAGTGCTTAGAAAAACTTGCAATGTGCTTTAATAATATTATGGACACAAATGTAATTCCAGAAGAGTGGAAGAAGTCAAAAACTGTTATGTTTCCAAAAGTAAATAAACCAAAGGTAAATGAATTGAGGCCAATCGCTCTGACAGACATATCATAAACTTTTCATGACGACAGCAATTAAAAATAAAATAGAAGAACACATTAGGGAGAATGGAGAGGTAAGGGAGACACAGAGTGGGTTTACAAATAAGGGTAGAATCGAAAATAATCTTTTTATATTGAAATACTGTATAGATAAAATATTTAAACAAAAGAGGTCACTCATAGTAATCTCAATAGACTTTAAAAAGGCCTATGACTCAATCAGAAGGGAGAAACTGATAAAAGTATTAAAAGATTACAATATAAATTCAAATGTTATAGACATAGTAAGTAACATATATAAAGAAGATAGTACAATTATAAATAAGGGGCAAGTAAATGAGACAGAGATTAAGGTAACAAGCGGCATCAGACAAGGCTGTACGGGGTCCACAACATTATTTAAATTAATAACTTATGAGATAATTAAACAGTTAGAAAATAAAAGAGGGTTTGTAGATGAGTGTTTCAAAATAAATTCATTGTTTTATGCCGATGACGGGCTACTCTTGGCTCATACAATCCAGGAAGCAGAAAGAGTAATAGATAAATTAATAGAGATAGGGGGAGAGTGTGGCTTAAGTATAAATAAAGACAAAAGTAAAATCCTAATATTTAATATGAAAAACAAACCAAACAACATACGAGAAATAGAAGTGGTAAAACAAATTAAATATCTAGGAATACAAATTAATGATAATAAAAAATGTTTTAAAACCCAGAAAATAGAAGCTTTGGATAAAGCAAATAGAATGGCTAACCTTACATACCCGGTAATATCACAAAGTTGTAATAAGATACTTATTGGAAAAACATATTGGAAAAGTATTGTGATACCAGCAGTCCTGTATGGCTCGAATGTTATAGGTTTTTCAAAAACAGAAATAAATAAATTACAAAATATAGAGAATAGGGTTTTTAGACACATATTAGGGGCACCCAGATATGCCCAAAAGGTAACCTTAAGGGGTGAAATAGGAGCCTCATCAATGGAGGCAAGAATTATGGAAGGTAACATAAAATATCTTAAATATTTAGTAGGAGAGGAAAGTAATGACTTGCTAAGAAGAATCACAGAGGAAAAACTTAGAAATAGTAAAGATCCCTGGACTGCAGAAATTAGAAAGTATGTAGGGAATTTGAAGTTAGGAGAAACAAATTTAGCAAATATTAAGAAGGACGACATTAGAAAAAGAGTTCTGGACTGGGATTCGGGAAGATGGCGAGAGGAGTTGGCAGAGAAGAGTAGCCTAGAAGTGTATAGGAGTTATAAAAAGGAGATTAAGAGCGAGGAAGATATTTATGACAACACACAGGCATCTATAATATTTTACAGATGTAGGACAAATAACTTAAATCTAAAAGATAGAAATAGGCATGTGGGAGGAGAGACACAATGCGATATGTGTAAGGAAGGAACAGAAGACCTAAAACATTTTCTACTACACTGTTCATTTTATAAAGCATGCAGAATAAAGATCCAGGGTTCCAACAGCCTTATATTGAAAATGAAAATCAAGTCATCGGACATCTTTTATTTAACAAAGAAATAAGCGATAGAGTGAAACAGACAATCTATCAAATGTGGAGAGTACGAGAGAACAAATTGAAAGAACTGAAATAAGAAGACTGAAGAGAGAAGAAACAAGAATGAAGGAAGACGAGAGAAGAAACAAGACTGAAGAGAGAAGAAAGAAGATTTCAGAAAAAGGGATGAAAAATGAGATATATTTATTTTTAAACAAATGAGCACGTCACAAAGTCACAAAAAGAAAAATAACAAAACCTCTTAGGGAAGTGCCGACGTTAAGGCTAAACTTCCCGAATTCCAACTGAACTGAACTGGGACGCATGGGACACTTGTTCGAGGCAGCACAGGCAAGCTACCACGTACACAGTATTTACAGGAGACAATGGAGAGGTAAAGTTGACAGTGATTGTTAAGTGGCTATATAGATATATTTGACGATTTGCTATTGCCTGGTGCTTTAATTGGTGCCAGGATCTCCGTGAACAAACGTTGGTAGATCGTTTCCACAGCACGTTTCTTACATGTCAACAAACGTCAGTCGGAGTGGGGCGGATTCGGACAGCTACTGATTATGGTTGTACAGTCACGGTCAAAAGCCTTCTCTCGCCTTCACTGCTTCAATTTTATTTTGTCCATTTGGCATGTGAAAAATATGTATTCAATCAAACGAACCAAATTGTGAACATAAGGCTTTGTTTATGAGTATTATTTGTGTGCAAATATATAAATGTTGAAATAATGATAAAGACAGTAGGCCTAGGCTACACGATTTTTGAGCGTGACTGTAGGCCTACAAGTTTGAGTCAAGTTTAGATAGGCATTTACTGCTTTAAAAATGAGTTAATGCAAAAGTATTATCCATGTTCAAGGCATAACTGGTCTTCATAAGCTTTGCAGTTTATCACAAATCGGTAGTTTATTTGTTTTAGATAGTTTATTAACCCCTATAGTAGCCTACTGGCGAAGTCTTTTTCATTAGATTCTGGCAACTAGGCCTATTAGACGACTAGCCTACTCAGCTAAGGAAGGACGTCTACCAATTAAAAGGCGACAAACTATCTCAATTCCTCCTTTTAGCTACCTTAATTATATCCTTCCTAAGCTTTATAAAATTGTTTAAATAAAGCTAGAACAAAATAAAGAAGACGTCGCCGGTACATAAAAGGTTAAATCGATGACCACTAGTCGAATTGACAGGCGAATTGAACTGATAGCATTATCTTATCAGTAATCATTGTACTTGATCTCTCATTTCTATGCTTAAAATATTGAATATTAATTGCATATAGTCATTGCCTGCAGACGTGGCAATAATTGGCAAATCACCATCATACACATTAGCGTATGTATATTATACAGTAGTCCAAATTCTAAAGTTTGTGGACGCATATTGTACCTATCTATATATCTATCATTCTATCTATATCTTTCTATCTCTAAGGTCCTTGAACTTAAGAGGGTATTGATAATTTATTATGAATAATGTAAATTTAATATAAAGAGGTAAATGCAGATTTCACAAATGATAACTTACATATTCATGAAATGCATCCTGCATTACTAATGTCAAGATGATTACCAACTCTGCAACCTCTCCCTCTTCGCCGCAATGTTGCATCTCTCTCGCTATTCTATCGCTACTACAATAATCAGTGTTCCTCAGAGCTCTCCCAGTGTACCACCTCCTCTACATAGGGTATGTAGTACCCGTCTTGCAACACAATTCCACCCCTACTCTGTGCAACTCTCCAACTCAAGAGTGAAACGATACTCCCAATTCTTCTATTCAACAGCTGAGCTCTGGAACTGTCTTCCAAAATCAGTCTTTCCCTCTTCCTATGACTTAAATTGCTTCAAACTCAGTTTGTCCAGGCATTTTGGCTCAAACATCTCTTGATTTGGGCCCTGTCACTCTTTCAACTCTAGAGGAGGCACTTGCTACAGGCAGTCTGCCTTCTGTCTCCCTCACTCACCCATTAGTTTGGCGATTTTAAGACCTTTTGCCCTATTTCTTAGTCAATCTTAAGATTTGTTTGTGTCTTTTAAGTGTCGACTTGTTCCTGGCGAGCAATAGCGAGCCTATAATTTAAGAGAAACTGGCCTACAAATTTATCTTGAAGGAGGGTATAGGGAGGAAACTAAAAAATATAATGTATACTGTATATACAGTACTGTATATATATATATATATATATATATATATATATATATATATATATATATATATATATATATAAATTAGGATCCCCTTTAATGTGAAGGTCTCAGCCACCTATTTTGAGCAACATGAACACAAAGGTCAAGAGTAAGATTAGCCTAAAGGTCAAGTTTATATTTTTTTCCAAACAAATTCACAATAATTGGTAGTTTCAGTTTGCTTGAATGTCGGTTTATCTAATTACAAAGAAAATATATGTAATATATATGTAGTTTGCATGGCATCAAAATACTATACAGTATATAAAATTATGCACATGCTAATGTTAAATACCAATTGCTTATAGAAAATAATCCACTTGTTACTTTTAAACTACACTATAGTACAGTACTGTACTTTTAACCTTTTCAGGATATGAGGATGCATTTCATATCTATTTTCTGTTTTTTTATTTTTATTTTTTTTATTTTATTTTATATTATTTTATTTGTATTTTTTTACTAGGCGCCCTAATTCCCGGACCCGAGAAGGGGTGGCCATAAATATTAAGCGTTTGTCACGAATCTCTAGGTCAAGTTGCCCAGGCTTGCAATCTACCAATAAAAGGTTGACAGTGCGGGCTGGATCCGCCGACCCTTTGATCAGCAGCCGACGCTCTACTGACTATGCCACGGCTCGCGACTAAATATTTGCAACACGGTAATTGCAGTCATTGTGTATTTCTCTGATTTAAGGGGGGGTCACTGGCTTTTTTTTTATCTTTCTCTCCTTTTCTCTCTTTCCCTGGTTTGTATCCATTCGGCCCCATTCAGCCAACTGTTTTAAGACGTTTACCCCCATCCAGGTGTTGATTTCTTCCTGGCGAGCGATAGCGAGCCAGCATTGTATGGAGAAATCCGGCTTCGCCCGAAAAATTTTCCTATCGAAAAATTTACAAATTTAGCTTGCTGTCAAAACAAAAATACAATTATACTGTATGCTGGCTTGCTACTGCTTGCCAGGAAAATATGGACACCTGGATGGGGGTAAACGTCTTAAAACAGTAGGCTGAATGGGGCCGAATGGATACAAGCCTAAGAGAGAGGGAGAAAAAGTGAGGTGGGCTTGGTTAACCTGCTTAACCTGCTTGTTACTCCTCCGGCAGTTCCCTGGAGTACACCATCAACACCACATGGAACAACCAGAGCGTGAACCACACCCCGGTGAAGGTGACTCTCTCCAGCAGTACCGATGGCCAGTACCTTAACCTGGATATTGCTGCGCCCTTCTTCAACGATCCCCCCACCCCCGACGGCCCCCCCGGTCAGGCCTTCTTTGGGCTTTGGGACTATGAAGGTGGGTTCTTGCATTGGAGTCTTTACACTTGTATTATATTTAATCTTTTCAAAAACTATATTTAATTTTATTTGCCTATTTTCCCATAATTTGTACTGATTTACTATGTTGATCTGTAGGCTATTATTGTACATTTTGCATTACTGTACTTTAAATGTACTGTACCATTATATCTGCACACAAAATATATACTAATACTGTATATATATATACCGGTATTCAGTACAGTATATATTATATATACAGTATATACTGTACGGTACTGTATATACACACACTATATCAATGATAGTGAATTCCTGTATACTGCAGTTTCTTTGTTAATATAATGGTTATTATATTTAGCCAAATGTTGTCTATATTATTCAGTAGAATATATGTATTTTGTGTTCATGTTATGGTATTGTATTCAAATAGAAAAGAATATTATGTATTTAAAAAGTAAGTAAATTTTGTATTCTTTGACAGTGGTGGAGGCATTCTTCCTCAATGATGAGAACCAGTATGTGGAGATAGAAGTGTGCCCGTAAGTATCACTAGAATCATATTTCTTATCTGGGATTTATAGATTATAAAAGTATCTGCAATAACTAGATATATGTACTTGTTTGTTCTTTTACCACATCTTACCTATTATCTATGCATGTGCAATAAATCTTCCTTTGTACATTACAAAGTGACTGGTAAGGGTAAAGTGTTTACCAATTTTTAGTACATAAATTGCTTGTGCTACTCTGTCATAAGTTTTTGGATGATAATAATATTCTTTTACTGTAATTATGATGTTATGCCACTATGATTATGTTGTTGTTGTTGTTGTTGTTCCCTAAGCTGCCTGGCCGAACAGCCCCGAGTCCCTGAGAAAGGCCATGGCCACGATCGGGCTTTCCCACAGAGCTCTCATTGAGTGTAGATTGTGTTGTTGGCGTAAGTGGTTGTGTGAAATGCAGTCTTCTATGATGTGTTTAATGGTATGGGGTGCTGTGTTACATCCCGGACAGGCGTCGACAACGGAGTCATCCAGTCTCTTCTGATAGCTCAGGAGAGCTGGATGGTGTCCGCATCTCAGCCTGGCCAGGTGGACTCTGTCCTCGCGAGGAAGGGAGGATTCGGAAGGATGGATTTCGGGAGGTCGTGCATGCAGCTGTGTGTTGTCTGTGAGTGAGTGGATGGATCGGTGAGAGATATGAGTATGGATGTGCTTCTGGAAGTTGGTTCGGGGTGGGCAGGGAGGGAGAGAGGACAATAATTGTGTGTGATACCGTGTGCTGGGTGTTGTTTTGATATTTCTTGGTGTCTGTGGGTGTGTTGCCATGTAGTTTAGTGGGTGGTCTTGGTTCGTGGAGGCTGCTGCCAGGAATTGAGTGCCTCTCATGTCCAGATGGTCTTTGACTTTGAGGATTTTGGTTTCTTGATGTAGGTGATCTGTGGGTGCAGTAGCTGTGCAGCCTGTAATGATCTTCAGGGCTTTGTTTTGAATAGTCTGTAAGGTCTTATGATGTGTTTCAGCTAGGTTAGAAGCCCAGGCTGGGCTTGCGTATTCCATCACTGATCTTATGTATTGTTTATATACTGTGGTGGTAGTTTCTTTGTTGTGTCCAAATTTTGTGTGAGCAAGTGACCTGAGGGCGTTAAGTCTGGGTGTCAGTTTCTTTTTAATGTTTGTGGTGTGCTGTTTGAATGTCATATGAGTATCATATGTTACTCCTAGGATTTTGGGTGTGTGTGTATGTGTTAGGGGTGTGTTGTTTATGGTGAGTTGAGGGATGTATTCGTGTTCTCCTGTCCAACTTGTGAGCAGGGTTGCGGTGGATTTGGCTGGGGCTAGATTAAGTCTGTTTGTAGTGCACCAGCCATGTAGTGTGTTGAGATAGGGTTGAAGGAGATCTGTTGCTCTTTTTGGGTCATGGTGTGTGCATGTGAGTGTTATGTCATCTGCATAGGAGGCTAAGTTTATTTGGGGCGTATTGGGTGTAGTTATATCGTGCATGTACAGATTGAAGAGTGCGGGCGATAGGACGGATCCTTGTGGGACTCCGTTTGGAAAGTTTCTGATTTTAGATGACTGACCGGCAAAAGATACGTGTGCACATCTGCCTGCTAGGAAGTTGGCCAGCCACCGTTTTGTGTTGTTGTGCATGTTTGTGTTGTAGATTTTGTTTGTTAGGTTGTGGCGGGGGATGGCATCGAAGGCTTTACTAATGTCGAGTGTGGCTAATAGTGATCTGTGTGGTGGTCTAGCTGAATTGATGCCGTCGAAAGCTCTTTGTGTAAGGTCTGTGAGAAGAGTGTTTGTGGAGTGCAGTGGCCTAAAGCCATGTTGTGTTGGAGCTAGGGGTAGGTCAGGTGTAATTAGTTGTAATACTAGGCGTTCCATGACTTTGGAGGGGGAGCAAAGGAGTGTGATGGGGCGGTGCGAGGAGGGTAGCGTGGGGTCTTTGTTGGGTTTGGGGAAAGTGATGATGATACCATGCTTCCAAATGTCTGGTATTGTGTTGTGTGAATAGCTGTAGTTTGATATGTTAGTGAGTGCTTGTATGCCTTGTGGTCCCAGGTGTCTGAGGTGTATGTTGCTTATGTTGTCTAGGCCACAGGCGGGTGAGTGCTTGAGATTGTTGATGATATGCTTTGTCTGGTGATTGGTGAAGGGTGTATAGTCAGGGTCTGTGGGGAATTGTCTCTTACGTCGGATGACACGTCGGTCGTCTTTGAGAGGTTTTAGGTGGCTGACATGTGAAAAGTGATTGATGAGAGTGTTTGCTTGTTGTTTACATGAAGGAGTAGAGTCTGTTGTTGTGATTGCAGCATGTGATTGTGTTGTGTTGCTGTTGGAAAGTGTGATGCTGTTTAGTGTTTTGTATAGTTTTTTGGGGTTTGTTTTGTGATCAAGTGTTTGTAGGAAGTTATTCCAATTTAGTTTTTGTTGTTCTTGTATTTTGTTGTTAGTTTGGGTGTTGAGTGCTTGAATTTGTTGTGTGATGTCTTGTGTGTGGGGTGCTGGGGAGTGTTTCAGTATGTCGCGTTGTCTGATGAGGTTTTGAATTTCTGGTGTGAAGTTGGGGTTGTGTCTTTTTCTGTTACCTCTTGGAATGTGTTTCTTGTCAGCGTTTTGGATAGTTTTATTGAGTATGTGTACAGCATTGTTGATGTTAGTGATGGGTGTACTGTTTAGAGTTGTGAAGTGTTGTTCTGTCTCATTTGTGAATGCTTCCCAGTTAGCTCTTTTATAATTGGTGTATGTGTGTTTGTGGCTAGCTGGGGTGAGTCTGGTTTTGGTGGTGATAATGATCGGGAGGTGGTCAGAGCCTAAGGTTCTGACCACCCTCCAGGATGTTGTGGAGGCGAGTTCTGGGGAGCAAAAGGTGATGTCTGGAGATGATGGGTTATAGAGGGCTTGGTGAGGAATATGGGTATGTTGATGGATGTCGTTAAGGATGATGAGGTTATCGGTTTGGTTTTGTAGTACCAGCCCTCTGTCTGTGTCGGGGTTGTCGACAAACCAGGCCGACGTCTTGGCGTTGAAGTCACCACCCAGGATGATGTGTGGGGTGTGTGGGGTGTTTGTGATGTGTTGTAAGTGTGGTCTGTATTCATTTGGTACTGTAGGGGATGTTTGGGGAGGGATGTATGTGTTTATGATGGTTATGTTGGAGTTGTTGCCAGTGCGTATTTTAATTGACTGTATTTCTGTTGTGTTATCATTTGGGGGGAGTACAAAGTACAAAGGAAATCAAGCAACAACAGATCTAGTGACCCTTCTAGGTTGCTTGTCCTCCAAAACACTGAGGATCAAGTGTCCAAACAGTGGTTTAGAGTGGGTAAGGGAACATTGGAAAGGGAACTACTGCCCTGCCACTAACGTGGCAGGACTAGGAAGTTAGTAGGGGACAGATGGGTTAGTAACTGAGGGGAGGATAAAGTTATTCATTTACAAACGCAGTCAGTCGCGGGTTTGATGCGAGATATTTGTCTAGGCGGAATTTAAATGAATCAACGGTGCTGCAGTCTATAACGTCTCGGGGAAGCCCATTCCACAAGTTGACAACTCGATTGAAGAAGAAATTCTTAGATTCGTGCGAGTTAAAAGATTTACCAATAATTTTGCAAACCGTTTCCCCGCGTGTAATTAGATTGGTCGATAGTGAAGTACTTACTACAGTTCATATTGTCGATGCCTTTGATGATTTTGAACACTTGAATTAAGTCACCTCTTAATCTGCGCTGGGTTAAAGGAAATAGATTTAATTCTCTAAGACGCTCTTCGTATGGTTTGTTCTTTAGGCTAGGTATCATTTTGGTAACTCTACGTTGAACTCGTTCTAGCTTGTTTATATCTTTTTGGTAATAAGGGCACCAGGATTGAACGCAGTATTCCAGAAGAGGGCGGACTAAGGAATTGTAAAGGGTTAGGATAACTTCTTTGGATTTATGCTCAAATGACCTGCCTATAAAGCCAATTATTTTGTTTGCCTTCTTAACAACTTCTGAACATTGTTGACTCGGTTTTAGGTTACTCGATATTGTTACTCCCAGATCAGTTTCTCTGTTTACATTCTTAAGCGGAGTGCCATTCATCGAATAGTTTGCTTTCTCATTTAGGTATCCGACATGTAGTACTTTACATTTATCCGCATTGAAACTCATTTGCCAAATTTGGGCCCAACATGACAATTTATCTAGATTGTGTTGCATATCGTCAACTTGTTCTTTTGAGAGTACGCTATTTGCAATTTTTGTATCGTCAGCAAATTTTGAGATTGTGCAGGTGAGACCCTAAAGGGGGGGAGGAGTGATTTGGTTTGTACACTGGTTACTATGTATGATATTTCTTTGTGTACCAGGGTGATGAGTCCACCGCCCCCGCCGACAGCCCGGTCTTGTCTGATGGTGGTGAAATTATGAAATGTGGGTGTTTTTTGTGTTGTGCGGAGTTTTGTTTCTTGTAAGATGGCAATGTGTATGTTGTGTTGTTTGATGAAGTGTGAGAGTTCGTGTTTCTTTGTGTTGATGCCATCTATGTTCAGTTGAAGAATGTTAATGTTATGTGCACGATGTATGTTGGGTGCTGCTGCACGAGGATGGGGTGGGGGTGGGGGTGATGGGGGGGGTGGGGGTGAGGGAGGGGCTGGGGGTTGGGATGGGTGAGGTGGGGGTGGGGATTGGGGAGCAGGAGATGGGGGTTGGAATGGATTAGGATGGGGTGTGGTGTGTTGAGTTGAGGACGTGGATGGTATGGGAAGGTTAGGTGGGTTAGGGAGGAGAGGTGGACGGGTTTTAGGGGGGGGAGTGGATGATATGGGAAGGTTAGGTGGGTTGGGGAGGAGAGGTGGACGGGTTTTAGGCGAGGGATTTGACTGGGAGAGGGAGGGGCATGAGGAACAGGTCCAGGTGTTTGTGTAGTGTTTCTTGGAGGCAAGTGTTGTGCAGGTGAAGTGGGTCCAGTTCCCACATGAATTGCAGAGAACTGAACCCTTAGTATGGCGACTCGAAGTGATGGGTTTTGAGCAAGTTGGACATATGTATGTGAACGTGGGTCCTAGGTTGCTCTCAATGTCTCCGGCTAGAAGAAGTCTTCGAGAAATGACAGCCGGAGAGTCATTTCTCGGTGTAGGAAAAACTGTGTGATGTGTGTGTGTGGTGTGAGAGGTGTGGAAATTCCCGGCGCGACCGAAGCCGCTCCAAGGACCCGTGCCCCCAGGGAGGGGGCAGGGGATGGTTGTGACGGTTTGGCTCCCGAAACTGCTCTATGATTATGTTGTATTATGTTACTGTAAAGATGTTATGTGACTTTATGTTGTGATATCTTATGTTACTGTAAGTATGTTATGTGACTTTTATGTTGTGATATCTTATTTAACTGTCTTGATAGCGTAATGGTTAATGCGCTGAATTTTGGTGTGAATATCCTAGGTTCGAAGCCATGGAGTACCACATGTATTCATTAGTTTCATTGATTTAATTAGTTAGGATTATTTGTAAGTTAATTGGTGGGTTGGTGATAATATGAATTTACACTTTTAATTATGTCATGTCATGCAGGTGGGGTCAACATATCGTGCTGCTGTTGAGTGGTCCGCGGGTCACCATCAGACATTCCCTGCCCCTGGAAGTCAATGTCGTCAGGGCCGCCAACACGTGGACCGGCACCGCTAAGATTCCCGTATCTTACCTCCCTGTGGCGGTTAGTTTACGGAATTTAGTTTCTGCTTCCTCTCAATATATATTCATCTTATTCCTGTCTAAAAATACTTTTTTATGTTATTCCTGTCTACAAAAAATACTTCATCTTATTTCTGTCTCTTACCACCCTGTTGCGGTTAGTTTATTTTCTTGTGCCTGTCTACAAAATACTTCATATCTTATTCCTGTCTAAAAATACTTTTATCATCTTATTCCTGTCTCTTCCCTTCCTTTGTTTATTTAGTTTAGTTTCTTATTCCTGTCTAAAAATAATGTTATTCCTGTCTTCTACCTCCCTGTTGTGGTTAGTTTATTTAGTTTAGTATTTTTATGTTTTATTCCTGTCATATACCTCCTTGTCACAGTTAATTAATATGATTTTAATCCATAGGGAGTAAGCACCCATTTCAATAACTTGGGATAGCACTACTGTTATCTTGAAATTGATTAACCCCTTCTGTACTGGCGCCGTTCTTTGTACTTTATTCTTGCTGTTAATAGACAATTTTACTCAATTTAATATGGGCCTCTAGCAATCAACAGGTTTCGAACTATCTCGCTTAATCCTTTTTACTACCACAGATTCTTCGTAAACTGCACAAAATCGTTAAAATATAGCTAGAATTAAATTTAAAAGAAGTAGAAAAGAAATTATTAATGACTCAATAATTACAGTTTACTATTTCATTCTTGGTCCGTATGCAGTCCATATGTTGTTGTTTTTCCCCAAGCTGCCTGGCCGAACAGCCCCAAGGCCCCGAGCAAGGTCAAGGCCATAACCGAGTGCCCCCAGAACCCTCCCCGCCGACCACAATAAAGCCTGGGTGACCGAAGCCACTCATGGCGGGGAGCTGAGGAGGGTGCAGAAACGCCCGGGAAACCAAAGCCCCACACAGGGCCCTGTGCCCCTCAGCAATTATGAAGAGAAAGTTGAGGGGCAAAGGAAAAATGTGACGCTTTGGCTTCCAATCTTGGTAGATTGGGAGGTCAATCCACGGAAGAGACGCCGTCACTTGAGATCTAGAAAATATATAAGTAAAAGGAACAGTCGGAGTAAGCTATGGGTATGGCAGAGATCGCTCAGTTCTCACTCTGATAGGCCAGCCCATCACCAGCAGTCAATATGTTTTTAAGAGTGCTGGAATAAATTCAGTAACAAAACTTTCTTATCAAAATAGCAAGACGGACAGCCAATAACCTTTTACAGTACTCATCTTTTTCCTTTTTCCTGTCTACACTTTTATTCACCCTTTCTGATCTCTCTCTACCCCTCTACCTACCTAGTGGAATAGTAGATGAGTCAGCATATGCATGATTTTGTTTCCTGGATTGTTGCACTAAATTAGCGGTGTTACTGTTTGCAGGTGACCAAATTCAACGCCTATGCCATCCACGGGTCGGGAGATGCCCGGGTGTACGAGAGCCTCTACCCAGCTGATGGGAATGCCACCGCTCCAGATTTGTAAGTTCAGTTTGGACTTGACTATGCTCTGTTTCTATTCAGCTGACAATAAATTGCATCCCTTAACAGCTAATTCCTCGATATTTAATGACAATAATATGAAGCTACTTTGTCTCTACATCATACTAAAACCAAGTTTATATAATCAACACTATATTTCACTAAACAATCTTCAAAATAACTGGGAAATCTTGAAGGGAATTTTGTAATTTACTGCCAGTTGAAAAGAAACATGGTATAGTTGTCAATTTTGGGCTGTAAGGAAGTTCAAGCTGTAGACATAAATATTTAGTAGTTCAGCTATTTGTGTGATTGTATCTTTCAGGAATATTTGATGCATCTTATCTAGTTTTGGGATATATTTATTCCCAGGTCGATTATAATGCTACAATTACTATTTGCTTATCTTTGTTTGGTTTATACAATTGTTTCTGTAATGCTGATGGTTAATCTTCATAGAATACATAACAAAGTTCAGGGAATACTGGTAAAAGATATATGAACATAGATTGAGACAATAGGGTCCGCCTAAGTACCAACTGTGTCAAGAATATGGGGTAATTACATGAGACCTTTTATTATCAACTTTTGATGGTCAACATATTTTTTGGCAACATTTAGGGGATCTTACGCACTGGTATCGGAACTAGGATGTATATAGAGGAGTTTACAAGACAAACTTATATATACATGTGACCTCAACAGCTGCCAGACCAGGTGTTGATGATAAATGTAGAGGGAAAAAACACTTGTGTGATATCAGCTTCAGTATATGTATCCTTGTTAGATGTGTCCTATCAAAAGTCAATTTTATTTCAGCTGATGGTAAACTGAATCCTTTAGCAACTGTTTTCTAGATACTTAATGGAAAAATATGAATCTACTATGTCTCTGCGTCGTATTAATGCCAGGTTTTCATAATTAACAACATATTGCACTACAAAATCAACGTAACCAAGATAGTAACATAGCAGTTTACCATCAGCTGGAAACAAAAAAAAATACAGTCCTCCCTCACTATCCAATGCCCCAATTTAGGATATTATTATAGGTTTTGAAGGGTTTGGGTTTGGGTTTTGGCTGGCCCCAGAATGCATCCCCGTTTACCTCGTTAATTTTAGGATTCGCTATATGATTTTTCTATTTAAGATCGGGTTTTCAGGAACGTAACCCAATCGTAAATCAAGGGAGACCTGTATAGCTAATGATCGTTTCTCTCCCCCAGTCATGCCCTGCAGTACTTCAAGCCCATCGACCTCTCCGGCTTGCTTCCTGACCAGGCCACCGCTCCCATCAGTCAACTTTGGACCGATTCTCTTGAGGGGTAGGTCAAACGGGATAATGTCAACAGACCTTCTTCTTTCGGTTGTTCCTCTTAGGGGTCGCCACAGCGGATCACTCGCCTCCATCTAGCCCTGTCCCCTGCATCTTCCTCAGTCACACCAACCACCCGCATGTCCTCCCTCACTGCATCCATCAACCTCCTCTTTGGCTTTCCTCATTTTCTTTTGCCTGGTAGCTCCATCCCTAGCATTCTTCTCCCAACAAACTCCGCATCCCTCGTCTGCACATGTCTAAACCACTTCAATCTCGCCTCTCTCGCTTTGTCAATAGATACATACTCTAAAATGGTGGTTCAGTCAATAGATAGATGATCTAGAGCAGTGGTTCTCAACTTGTTTCAGGCCACGGACCACCAGCCCAATAAACAAATATTGTGGACCATTTCATTTTTGAGTAATGACAAATAAAGCATAGACAACAAACATTTGACTGCATGTGTTGACAGATTTGGGTAAGTACCATCATACTGGCACAAAATGTTTCCATGGTAGACCGCTGGTACACATCTTGAGCCGCCAAATCATTTTTCAGACCCAAGAATTCCTCCTGAAGATCCTCTGGAACACTATGAACATCTGTTGCGAATGGATTCCTGATGAAAGATAACTCATCCCTTGTCATGTCCACTTCCGAAAATCCTGCAGCTTTCGTAAATGCTCGAGAATTTGTATCTGAATGGCTTCCTCTTCCCTGAGCATGGCATGCACACATGGAAATTGAACCAAATTGTTACCTTCGACTCGTTTGATCCAGAGTTCTAATTTCTCAAGAAAAGCCTTGATGACTTGGTGAGAGAACAGATTTGCACCTTTCCATTGCAGCTGAAGACTCAGTTTGTTCAAGATTCCAAAAATATCAACAGAGGTATGCAAGTTCTAATTCTGACTGTGTTAGCATATTTATAATATCCCTTTTCCCTTGAGACTGGATAAACAAATCCAATTCTTCTCTCGGTTCAAAAATTCTGTTGACTACGTTCCCTGCTGACAACCACCGTACAGAAGTGTAGAACAGCAACACCTCAAAGTCGGAACCCACGTCCTGGCATAATTTTCTGAACAGCCTGGTGTTCACTGCTGACGATTTGATGTAATTAACCACCTTCACCAATGGTGAAAATTGTGTTCAGGGTGATCCGGCAGTGTTTGTTATGCCAATGTCTCTCTACAGTTACATCCTAAAGATTGCCATTATATTTTTTAAATAGGAATAATACAATAAAATTAATGGTCTATTATTTATTTGGTAACAATTTTTGTACTGCATTTTCAATACATTTAATTACAGTACAGTACTGTATATATGTATCAATCTTCAATTTATTACCAAATATAGTGAACGTCCTGTGGACCACCCAAAAAATCACCATGGACCACCAGTTGAGAACCACTGGTCTAGAGGGATGGGTCAAACTGGGGTCATGTCAATAGATAGATGGTCTAGAGGAGTGGGTTACCTGCTGTCACTCCAGGGTCATGTCAATAGATAGATAGTCTAGAGGAGTGGGTTAACTGCTGTCATTCCAGGGTCATGTCAATAGATAGATGATACAGTATTGACTAGTATGTTAGCCAATCAATAGACTTAAAATGGGCAAAGCTGCTGGAGTAGATAACATCCCAGGTGAAATACAGAGATATAGAGAAGAAGCTGTTGACATAATGCATAGGTTATGTAAATTAGCATGGGAAAAGGAAAGTGTACCAGAAGACTGGAGGAAAGCAGTGATAGTACCCTTGTACAAAGGGAAGGGTAGTAAAGAGGAGTGTAAGAGTTATAGGGGAATTAGCTTGCTTAGCATTACCTGGAAAGGTATACGCAAGAGTAGTAACAGAGACTGCAGAAGATAACGGATGACAAAATAGGCGAGGAACAGGGAGGTAGGGGCTGCGTTGACCAGATAGCCTCAATGCGTTTGTTAGTAGAGAAGTATCTGGCCAAGAACAAAAAACTCTATGCAGCATTCATGGATTTAGAAAAAGCCTATGACAAAGTAGACTGGGAAGGTCTATGGGATGTGTTAACAGTATATGGTGTGGGAGGAAAGTTGCTAATGGCAGTAACATTTTTTTATAGGAATGCAATGGCAAATGTGAAGGTAGGGGATAAGTTAAGTGAAAGTTTTGAGGTCAATGTAGGAGTAAGACAGAGATGTGTCATGTCAGCTTGGTTGTTCAATATATACATGGATGGAGTGATTAGAGAATATAGGGCTGGATCAATGGGTGTAGGAGCTAGACTGGAATCAGAGGGAAGAGCGTGGAAGATTTTAACATGCCTATATGTGGACGATACAGTCCTGTTGGCAGAAAATGTAGAACAACTTCAGAAAGTGGTCACAGACTTTGACAGGGTATGCGAAAAGAGAAAGTTAAAGGTCAATGTAGGGAAATGTAAGGTAATGGTGTTTGAGAGAAGAATGCATGAAACCATAGATTATAAGGCAAAATATAGAATTAAGAAAGAACATGAGAAAAGTTGTAAAATAAAAATGAAAAGTGAAGTACTGGAAGAGGTTGAAAGCTTCAAGTATTTGGGAGCTGTACTATGCAAATATGGTAAAATGGAGAGCGAGATAAAAGAGAAAAATGCAAGGGAGAAAGGTGATTAGAGAACTTGATAGTATTCTCAAAGGAAGAATGGTTAGTCAGGAAGTTAAAAAGTCACTGAGAAACCGTGTGCTGCTCCCAACACTCGTATGGAAGCGAGACATGGACAGCAAGTGACGAGGACCTCTCCAAACTGAGAGCTGTGGAGATGAGCATTTTCAGAATGGCAGCTGGTGTGAATAGGCTAGATGGGCCAAGTAATAGGGAAGTGTAAGAGTCCTATGGAATGGAAGAGCAAGCTTTGGGCATTGATTGTGGAGTGGTTTAGAGGATAAAGAGAAGTATAGTACTTTGAGGTGGTATGGTCATGTTCAGAGAATGGATGAAGACAGAATGCTAAGAAAGATATATGGGAGTCAGGTGAGTGGAACAGCTAGCAGTGGAAGACCACCTATGGTATGGGAAAAGAAAGTGGACAAATATATTGAAGAAAAACTTCCACGTAGTGGAAGGGGCATGTCTTGACAAAGTAGCCTGGAGACGTTTCTGTCATGGCCATCCTTTAACGGGGGTTTCCCAGGGGGAAACAAGGCGTCGGAGATGATGATGTTAGCCAGGGTCATATCAATAGATACATAATAATAAGTAGTATGTACAGTAAAGTAAAGTTTATGGCACTCTTCACTACAGCCCTCCCGTGCTCTCGAAGTATTCCTGACTCGACTACGCATTGGTCATATTAGATTGACACATGGTTACTTAATGTCGTTGCCCCATGATCCTCGTCCGGACTGTCGTTCTTGTAGTGTCCCTCTAGCAGTCCGCCACATTCTCATTGAATGCCCGATTTACGCTCGGTCCCGTACTATCTATTTTGGCAGGAAGACTTACTCTGACATTTTGATGGACTCACCATCCTTCTCCATCTATCGTGTTGTTCGTTTCGTTGCGTCCTGTTCACTCCTTAATAAGATTTTTTTTTTTTTTTTTTTTTTTTTTTTTTTTTTTCTTCCCCCCCCCCCTGTATGGCTTCTAGCGTTCCTTAACCTGACAAGCGCGATATAGACCTAGGGGCTAGGGTAGTTATTTGTGCATTTCTAGCCTTGGATTCTGACAGAATTAGTTATATTAACAATATAGAGCATTATTTGTTTTCGGTATGCTTTTATTTTACATATATGATGTATATATGAACCTTCAAGAGTGCTAAAATAAGTTGGAAAAGCATTTGGGTGGTGAAAAACGAAGATATTGGCCACCCGGTCATAATCTCAGGCAACCCTCCCCTCTCGCTGTCTGTGAGGTAACTGAGATGAGCGGGGCGGTGTGGGCCGGTCTCTGGGTGTTACATAACGATCTTTTATGCAACCCACTTGTGCTACATTATCACGGGAGAGAAAAATAACCGATAAATGATGATAATAAGAGGAAAAATAGGTGATAATTGAGGAGGGGAGGGAGGGGAGGGGGGTGGGTGAGATTTACATGGATGAGTACTGGAGGGGAATTATCTCACCTAGAGCCAAATTCCTTTGTTTTGATAGGCCCTTTTTTTTTTGGAAGGCTTTTTTTATGGTCTTGCTTCTGTGAGGCCTATCGCGTTCCCTATAGGAAGCCTTCCATGAGGCCCATCGCGCTTAAGGGGTTAAGAGCTTGTGATTTCTCCCGAATATTGTCAAATCCTGGGCTTCAGCTCAGGCCAGCCCTATAAGAGGTGCGTGGTGTAGCTCAGTGATCTGGTTAAACTACGATTATAAAAAAAAAAAAAAATACAGTAAAGTACAGTAAATACTATATTATCCAGGGTCATATCAATAGATACATAATACTAAGTACTGTAGTATATACAGTACAGTACAGTAGATACTTTTTAATAATAATGGTACTGGTAGGTCAACTAAGACCGTATCATAGAACTGCAGTCATTGATTTGAGGAATGGTTTATGTCTAGTGGTAGGTGCAAATGCCTATCATCCACATTCTGTAGCCAATGTTTTGAACAGAGAATGCATCTTTGTTGGAAAATATATTTAATCAATTGACCAGTTACACTTTCTAGCATCACATCAAGGTGGTTGACAATACAGCCAGTAAGGATATGCATATCTGTAGTTGTTGTTGATCCCCAGGCTGTCTAGCAGAGCATCCCCAAGGTCCCAAGCAAGGCCAAGGCCATAACCAAGCTCCCCCACTTTACCCTCCCAGCTTTACCACTAAAGAATGCCCAGGTGACTGAAGCTGCTCCTAGGCGAGGGGATGAGGAGAGTGCGGAAACACCCGGGACACTGAAGCCCATCCCAGGGCCGTGTGCCCTGCAACAGTTATGAAGAGAAAGTTGAGGGGCAAGGAAAATATGTGACACTTTGGTTCCCAGTCTGCCAACCTAGGTTGACAGTAGAGAGGTCAATCCACGGAAGAGACGCTGCCACTTGAGATCTAGAAAATATATAAGTGAAAGAAACAGTCAGAGTAAGCTATGGGTATGGCAGAGAATGCTCAAGTCTCACTCAGATAGACCAGCCCATCACCATAGTTGAAAGCTAGTAGTGTACTGCTCCCAACATACTGTTTCCTGGAGGTAGCAGAATGGTGCTCAACTGTTATGTTACAGTTGAGGTAGTTAACCTAAGAAGTGCGCATGGGGGTAATTAAAAACTTCCACCTGTGCTGACGTATTTGAGCTGTTTCCATCACTAAAATATTCATTTTACCATAAATAGCATTAATACTTATCCATACGCGCCTATTATGGGTTGATTATAAAGGTATTAACCTGAAACGACAATAAAACTAGTGAAAACAGCGTTTGGATGGTCAAAATCGGAGATACAGGCCGCGAGTTATATAATGTATGGGTGAGGCAACCTGCTTTCCCGCCAATTTCCCCCAAGGCCACTGAGACACAGTCGATCGATACTCTCTCTCTCTCTTGCACTCGCTTGCTAACAGAGATGACAATGCCCTGCTTGCAACTCGCTAATGTTAGCACGAAAATATACCTCAGAATAAGGGAATAACAGGGAAAATAGGTGATAACTGAAGGAGGGGAGGAAAGTGGGGAAGGAGGGGAGGTAGAAGAGTGATATTTTGCATGGCCCAGGGGCAAAAAAAAAAAAAAAAATTTGATGATTAAAGTTGATTTTTTTTCTCTGACTTTTAACCCGTCCAGCCCCAGCGACGCGTCTGACGCGTCGGCGATGTATGTAACGCACAGCCCCAGAGACGCGCCTGACGCGTCACCCTAATTGCGCCGACCGTAACCTCAGGTGTAGCCACTCAAGAGGGCTCAGATTTGTATGGGAACTGTATACGTATCCCACGCAACCGTGCCGATGGTTGAAAACTCTCAAAGTCCACGTGCGTGCGAGCTCGCAATAACCTGTTTTTTTGGGGATAATTGCCTTCAATTTTTTACTCTTGTAAAATCCGTTTTCGGGGGCTCTGTAGGACCATTTTTTAAGCTTTTTGAGCGGTTTTTCCTTCATTCCTAACCCATTCGCTATTGTTTCTGGAATAAAACAATTTTTTGAAAACCGGCCGGGTTCTGGTGCGCAAACATTACAAAACTAGCTGGGGCTCCACGGGTTAAGAGTCTTCCCGCAGTCCGCCGGGGGAACTCTTAAGAGTCTTCCCGCAGTTCCCGGGTTAAGGGATTACCTTCTATTTCCACAACCACCTTTGGGTGGGCAGGGTTCACACATGCATGCCTCTCTCCCTCAATCTGTCTTTCCCTCATACTTTGACTTAAACTGCTTCAAACTCTGTGTGTCCAGACATTTTGACTCTTTGCCTTTTGTCTCCGTTATAAAACAAATGCGTATAGCCTTCGCTAACTATAACTGCTCCCAAATACTTTAAGCTTTCATCTGCTTCCAGTTCCTTGATTCTCAGGTTAACTTAATTGTCTATATATCTTACCATAAAATGTGATAGAATTGAAAAGTAGGGATGCTGATTTCATCATATTCAGATCACCTAAGTATTTAAGAATGTCTGCTATTTTATGATAACTGTTCTGAGACTAGATGTGATTACCTTTCGATGAATTCTGCTCCCAAAACGTACCCTAAATTTGTCCACAAACTTTCAGATTGTTCCGGTACCAAATCACCAAAAGCTGGGACAGTGTAGCCTTATCCACACCACCTGTTGAGATAACACTCCAAGGATTCGAGGTATGTCCAGTGTTAATAATTTTATATATATATATATATATTTTTTTTTTTTTCCCCCTCATTCAACCTCACTAACCCTTCCCACACGGGGCCGCCCTCCTAAGGACGTTGTTGAGATCGGGGTGATATGGCCGAAAAACTTATTTAATAGGCTACCCATATCTTTGTTATTTCAACTCCTGGAAAATTCTCACGCATCTCTAAACGTACTGCGGTTTCCAATCTGTAGACTGGCGTTGAGTAGAGGTCTCTCAAGTCAACTGGTTCAGTTGTGATGACGATTTCCGTGGAGAGAGTTTCGAGGCGATGTTAGCAATATGACACACTTTTCAACACTAAATCTGTCTTAGCAGACCACACAGCAACAACAAAGCTCCGACGTCTGCTTGCTTTCGGAGGTGCGCGTCGCCTCCGACCAGCTGTGTTTACAGCTTTTACAGCAGATCTAACTCATCCAAACCAACCATAACACAACCTTGAGTAATCTAAAGTTACCTAACGTGGCATAAATGAGGTGCGCGGTTCATGACGCCATTGGCGCCAAATGAATAAAATACCTTTTGTGGGGTCCAGGTGGCATATTATTGACTTAGACCTAGTAAATTGCACTGTACTTTAGTGCCAGAGCATGTATTAAAGTAATCAATAGCAAACAGTTGCAATAAATCGTCATTTGAGAGACGAATCGTTGGGTAATGGAAAAATTTAGTTTTTTGCCTTTTTCTCAAAACTATGGTTTGTGTTACACTTTTCCCTATAACAAGTTTATTTGTCGTCCAATTTCAATAAGTAAGATATCATTGGAAAGAGGAGTAAAAATGCAACATATCTGTTTGGCGGATTTTTGATAAACCAATAAATGTTTTGACAGGAGGCTTGCAACCTTTTAAAACTTAAAAAATACAAAAAAAAAATCTTGCGGCAAAAATATAGCATTTATCAAAAATCCGCCAAACAGATTTATTGCATTTTTCTCCCTCTTTCCAATGATATTTTACTTATTAAAATTGGACCAAAAATAAACTTGTTATAGGGATCGGAAAATTTGCCAAAATTGCGAAAATCCGAGGTAGCGAAAAAAATGTTGGTCCGATTTCATTAATTTTTGGATATGCTGTTTCTAGAAGATTATTATTGTTATTATTATTATTATTTTTATTAAGATTATCATTATCATTATGTGGAGGCGACTGTAATGTTGATAAATGTGCTCCCCCAGGATGGTGTTGAGATGAATGTGACGGCGCCCTTCTATAATGACCCTGCCCCGGACAGTCCTGCCGGCAAGCCCTTCTATGGCCTCTGGTACTTAGAGGGTCAGTATCTCTCCTCTCCAGGCTATCAAACAAAAGCCCAGTCTGTTCCTTGTAGTCCTAATTATTGTATATGTATAGCTAAAGATATGATTTATAGTTAAAACAAAAAATATATATATTCTTTTTAGTCTTAATTATTACCGGTATAGCCTACAGTTGGCCCTCGGGTAACACTGGTAATTTGTCCTGCCATGACACCGTGTTACGTAAAACTGTGTTACGTAAAGCATAGGTTATATAGGAATTAAGCCATTTCGTTCTAGCCACTTGCCCAAAGTCCCCTTTTTGAGCATTCTCCGCCCTAAAACCTACCACAAATCACTCAAAATACCGACCAAGCAACACTCAACCATACTTCACATGCCATATGCATAAAATATGATAGCAAAAGGGCAACAAAAAGGTAGGTAAGGGTGGTCTAGAGGGGTGGGCTGGCACATAAAATACACTTGGACCGCTCGGTTTTGTCCGCCTAAGCATGGGTGGGAAGGGAAACTTGAGTCAGTGGCGTTCCCCGAGCCAAGACAAACCGTTTTAGAGCAAGGAAAATACCGTGTTATAGGGGACTCATCACATTTGAGGTACCCGTGTTAGACCAAACCGCTTTGTGAAAAACCGTGTTACCCGAGGGCCCACTGTATATGTATAGCTAAAAATATGGGTCTGAGTAAATAGATTGATAGATAGTTCAAATTAAGTCTTCAAAAGTGATAAGATGGCCAAAACAAGGCTATTAAATGTTAATTTGCGTGTATTCCTTCTCATATTCATTCAAGTCTTCAAACAAAATGGCTCTGGTTTGACACCCTGCTCCTCTCATGTTGTGCATTTATGTGGTAATGTATGAGCAGATTTTACCTGATTCAGTTCTTCTGGCATATTAATTTCTTTGGGAGATGTTTGGTGTGTGGAGTGAAATTAATAAATTAGAGCCCAAACAGGGATAACACAACACAACACAATAGAAGAACAATGAATACACAAAAACATAACACAAATTCACACACATCTAGGTCACGCAGGAAAAGACCCAGAGACCAGGGATCACCAAGGTCACTCCAGCACTCCCCCGGCCCCCGACCACCCGGAGAAGTTCCGGTCTCGGATGGCAGACATGCAGCAAGCTGAAACTACAAGCCCGCCCACCACACTTCCAGATGCACCCTTCATATTTACCGGGTCCCCGGGCCAGGCGCCTGACGGACTATTATCTAGTCCAACTGGCGCCCGACCCCTTCTCCCAAATGACCACATTTTCACTCATCTATTCACAAGAATTCTCCATTTATTCCTGTTTATTACCACTTCCCTTGCCTGATCTATAGTCCTTCCTCTATCATCCAAAGCTTGTCTTACAGTCTCTCCATCTCAATGGGGGTCTTCCTACCCCTCTATCTCTCCTTGTATCTCACTCACATATTCTCTTTGTAAGCCATTCATCTTCCATTCGTTCAACATGACCATACCAGCTCAGCACCCTTCTGTCCACTCTGGCCGACAAATGTTCCTGCTGCCCCACTCTCCTACGTATCTCTTAATTCCTTAATCTGTCTCTACGAGTAACTCCACACATACTCCTCAAGCAGCTCATCTCCATCACATCCAGGTTTCTTCTCTCTTTTGCCTTTAGAGCCCATGTCTCAGCCCCATACATCACTGTTGGAACAACAATTCCTTGATACATTGCACTTTTAACTTTCATTCCGAGATTTCTCACTTTTCACATACTTCCCATTGCTCCGAAAACTTTCCTTCCTTCATATACAGTACTCTGTTTTACCTTCATTTGCATACCTCCATTCCTGCTTATCGTTCCTCTACTTGTTCCAATATTTCTCCAACCAGCCTCACATCTAGATTCACCCTACGATCACCCCTATTACACACCATTACTTTACTTTTATTGACGTTCACCTTCAGCTTCCTCCTCCCACAAACCACACCAAACTCTGACTACCCGCTGCAGTTTCTTCTCAGAATCCGCCACCAATGCTGTGTCATCAGCGAACAGCAACTGATTCAACTCCCAATCTCTACTATTCTTTCCTACTAAACCCAATCCTATTCCCATAGTTCTCATTTTCACCTCCCTCACCACACTATCCATAAATATATTAAACAGCCGCGGTGACATTACACAACCCTGTTGCAAACCTACATTTACTTCAAACCATTCACTCAACTCATCATTTCCTACTCTAACACACACTCTGCTCCCTTCATAAAACTCTAAACTGCTCTTAACAAATTTCCTCCAATTTCATAAATCCTTAACACCTTCCACATTGCTTCTCGATCCACACGATTATACGCTTTTTCCAAATCCATAAAAGCCCAAAATATCTCCTTATACTTCTCTAAATACTTCTTGCATAGCTGTCTTACTTAAAAAATCTGATCCACACATCCTCTTCCCCTCCTAAAACCGCACTGTTCTTCTCCTATTGCAACTTCCGTACCCTTTATTATCCTCTCTATCAACACCTTGCCATACAGCTTTCCAACTACTGATAATAAACTAATACCTCTATAACTTGAACACTCCTGCCGATCTCCCTTCCCCTTGTACAACGGCACAATACATGCACTCCTCCAGTCTATTGGTACCATTGACACAACAAAGCTCACATGAATATTCTCACCAGCCAATCTATTATCACATATCCACCCTTCTCTATACACTCCACAGCAATATCATCCAAACCTTCTGATTTTCCCGCTCTCATTTGTCTCACTATTTCTTTCACCTAATTTTTCTCAATCCTTTCATTCCTTCCCTGCCACCTGGGTGGCCTGGGTAACCTATCTCCATCTATCACTGCTTCTCTTCCATCTATCACTGCTTCTCTTCCATCTCTCACATATAGCAAAGATTATAAATACTCCGCATATCTTTTCCTTACTTCAACTCCTTCCACTTGTAACTCTCCATTATCTTTCACTGACTCTTCCCTCTTTTGTCCTCCTTTCCGTACTCTATTTACCTCCTTCCAGAACATCTTTCATTCTTCAAAATTCTCACTCAACCTTTGACCCCACCTTTTGTTTGCATCTTTCTTCGCTTCTCAAATTTTCCGTTTTGCCTCTTTCCTTTTCTCCTTGTACCTCTCCCATACCTCAACAATACCATCCTGTAAAACCCTCTCAATATATATAGGCCTATATATTTATGATCTATATAATTTTCAATATTCCTATACTTTTCACTAACATATTTTATCCTTATTATCGAACATTCCCTCCGACGGTCCGAGCCTCCCTTCCCCTCCAGAAGATAATGAAATATGAAAAAATAGCCATATAATATTGGAAGAAAGTTGCCCATTAAATATATATATATATATATATATATATATATATATATATATATATATATATATATATATATATATATATATATATATATATATAATATACATACTGTATATATACTTTTCTTTTCTATATTGAAGTATATTCCAACTACAGTACTCCCTCTCGGGCATAGGCTGAGAGCCTGTACATTCAACCGTTCTACATTGAAAGGTGAAGCCCGTGAGGTCTCGTTCCAGTCTAGGGGATGAGACATGTGAAGCACTTTGTAGCTGCAACCAGCCCCCTATCATCTTGCCTTCACAGGATGCATGGGGCTTAGTTGCTCACTCACGGCTCGAAGCAGCCCCATCTCTGAAGCTGCCTCGCTCCAGTGCTTCACTGTCTCACCTCCTAGACTCGGACACTCACTCTCGGAACGCCACCTATTGAGCAATGAACTCGCTAGACATTGCACCCCTGTAGCATATTTTGAATATGGGAATATTCATCCAGTGCTATTTAATCAGGGAATAATGAGGGTATTTATTTGGCATTTCGGTGGGCTTTGTGGTAATGCACTGATACTAGGTACAGCACAAATTCCATCCCCATAATATCTTCCCATTGACATATCGGGATTCGAACCCGAGTCCATTGGATTACCAGTCCAGTGGCAAGACCACTCCACCACACCTCCCCTAAATATATATATATAGCCATTTAATATTGTAAGAAGAAAGTTACCGATCCCAATTTTATGGAGACGGTACTTGTGTGAGTCCGTCTTAACACACATTTGTACCTTGTTTCAATCCCCATTAGTTGTGGAGTCGTGGATTTTTTAATTACATAATTTACTCTGGATATTAACCCCCGCACTTCGGCTGTCCTCTTATACGACACCGAACCTTCACCGCAGAACTCGGTAGTCATCTTTCTACTCCCGCGCGCCTAATATTCACAACTGCGTAATACAACAACCCGATGACATGGCGATGTCCGGTTAACACCAGGATAAAGATAACAGTATGTACTTAATTTTCCAATTTTGATTGTCTTTCTAACTATTACCATTGCTTAACTGTTACGAAATTAAAATGTAAAACTTGCAAACCAAACAAACCAAAACTGGGACAAGGACAATATAAAGTCAAATTAAATTATCAAAATCGCTATGTGGAAACAACGCTTACTAAAATGAAAATTATTAAATAAAAGAACGAAGTCCGGGACGTTCTGGTAAATTTTTTACTAAACTAAAATAAGGCCATAACACCCAACCCGCGCCGATTCTGCGGGTACGGAGTGTAAGAGGACAGCCGATGCGGAGGTGTTAATGTTTTCCAGGTTTATAACACATTTCCTTATACAGTTTACCTAAGCCTTACACCCCCTTCCAATGAAATTTGTCCATCTGTTTATTTATCTACATTACCCCCCCCCCCCCCACACACATCATTCTTGCACCCAACCCCTATGTACACTATACTTTTGCTGAAGGCAGCTGGCAAGAATTATTTTTCCCTTTTTTTTTTTTTTTTTTTATGTAAATTATGGTCAGGCAGCTGAAATAATCAATCTTCATTACTGTATTGTCGCTAGACAAATTTTTCTGGTAAAAAGTTGCTGGAGAAAGTGCTGGTGTTGTTCATATTAATGCTTGTTCATCTCCCCCCCAGTTGTGGAGATGTACTTCCTGAACAACAATAAAGAGTACCTGGAGGTGGAGCTAGGGCCGTGGGGACAACACATGCTGCTGCTCCTGAAGGGAGAGCGTAACACCATCAAACACTCCCTCTCCCTCGACTTCATTGCCACCAGAACCTTTCCCACTGAGGCTGGTGGATTGGTCAGTTTATTTTATATTTTTAATTTTCTTAGATTAGGTAATAATAGTATCAGCGATATTATACGTACAAACAAGTTTCTTTGGTTTGGCCATATGGATAGGATAGATGGCCAAGATATGCAATTCTATGATTATGGTCAGAGCTGCAGAGCTGCACAGAAGGTTGAAACAAGAAAGATGCGAGTTCAAATTTTTACGATCTAATTTCATATTTTTAAACCTGACAAGTGAGGCCACCCTTTTCAGGGCTACCTGTAATGCCACCATTAGGACAAGATATTTAAACCATAATTTTAATGAATCACTGTCTATAAAGTGTATTTATGTATAGGAAAAACCGTGGCAGGAAATATAGCTCCATAAACCTTTGTTGTATCATGTTTCCAATTTGCTTCTCTAGTTATTATACATACATGTATGTATATACTGAGGCACATACCCCGTAGCTGGGGGTGGCCGACTTAAGGCAGAGCCTGAATAAAAAAATTCAAAGGAGAAGAGCCAGAGACCAAGGACCATGAGGGGTCCCGTTTCGTTCGTGGCCATCCCTTCGGGGATCACGATGTCCGGCAATAGATAAGATAGATAGATAGATAGATAATAATTTAAGATGGCACCTGGTGTAATAGGTTGATAGCCAATGGGTGGTAGGCTCAATATTTACAATATATGGATGGGCAGTCTCTCTTCACTACAACTTTTGTTGACACAGCAGATGAGTAGTTTGTTAGACAATATGTACTACAGTACACAAAATATCTTGCTAGTTAATGTGATAGCATCTTTTAGGACAACATAAGGGAGCATTTATTATGAAATCTAAAACAAAAACAAATATATTATTGATAGTAGTTTAAAATAGTTGTGTATAATGGTCTAAAACTAATCTATATAATCATGAAACAAATTGTTTTACAGAACATTTAATTATGACTGTATACAGTATATATGGGTACAGTACAGTACTGGCTTTGTGACTTTATCACTGGATTCAACCAGCAAGTTTTGAAAGCTAACTACGGTATAAGTAATAACCTTGTATTCCCATCTACAGTTGTGTATGGATTCATCACATTAGCCCACAGTACAGTATTAACCCCTTCAGCACCATGACGCCTATTATATCTTTGATTCTGGCTATAACTAGACAATTTTATGCAGTTGAATAAAGGGCTTTGTTGTTCAGTGTGTATATTTAGATCGTATTTAACCCTTTGAGTCCTGAGGGCAGATTATAACGTAAATGAAATAGTCTAATGGTAAAAGGATATGATAACAATGCCATCATGGTTCTGAAGGGGTTAACAACTAAAGTATACAGGGTATATATTAACCCCTTCAGCACCACGACTTTTTTTTTTACCTTTTATTCTGGCTAAAAATAGATGATGTTATGCAGTTTAAGGGGGGGTGACTTGCTATTTTTCTCTCTTTTTCTGGGTTATATCCATTCTGCCCCATTCAGCCTACTGTTTTAAGACTTTTATTCCCATTTAGGTGTCAATTTTTCCCTGGCGAGCGATAGCGAGCCAGCTTTGTATGAAGAAATCCGGCTTCGCCGGAGAAATTTTTCTATAGAAAAATGTACAAATTTAGCTTGCTATCAATTTTTTAAAAATCATATGCTGGCTTGCTACCGCTCGCCAAGATATAATCGACACCTGGATGAGGATAAAAGTCTTAAAACAGTAGGCTGAATGGGGCAGAATGGATACAACCCAGAGAAAGCGAGAAAATGAGAGAAAAATAGCAGGTCACCCCCCTTAATTAAGGAGCTATGTTATTCAGGGGATTTATTGAGATAGTATTTACCCCTTTGAGTCTTACAGGTTAAGTTAAAGAAAATTGTCCAAAGGTAACTAGAATATAATAAAAATTATGTCATCGTGCTGAAGGGGTTAATGTAAGTAGGCCTATGCTATATATATATATATATATATATATATATATATATATATATATATATATATATATATTAATATTATTATTATTATTTTTTTGTTTTCTTCTTGCCAGACGCCGTAATTCCCGAGAAAGGGTGGCCATTAACATCAGGCGTTTATCACAAATTGTTAGGTCAAGTTGCCCGGGCTTGACATCGACCAATAACATTTTGATAGTGAGGGCTCGATCTGCCGACCCTGTGATCAGTAGCCGATACTCTACTGACTATGCCATATCTGACACTGTGATATCGTGAGCTGGTTGTTGTTTTGATATTCCTTGGTGTCTGTGGGTGTGTTGCCATGTAGTGTAGTGGGTGGTGTTGGTTTGTGGAGGCCTGTATTAAAGCCGGTATCACACAAGCACTTTTTCACTCAACAGTTATCCTCAACACTGGTCTGGCAGCTTATGAGGTCAACATTAAATATATTTCGGTTACCTAAATTCATCTATCATCAAAGTTTCCAATACCAGTGCAAAATAGTTCAGAAATGTTGCCAGAAAAATGTTGATAATTGAATGTTGACTATAAAAGCTCTTGTGTTGTTGTTGTTCCCCAAGCTGCCTGGCCGAACAGCCCCAAGGCCCCGAGCAAGGCCAAGGCCATAACAGAGCGCCCCCACAGAACCCTCCCTACCGACCACAATAAAGCCTGGGTGACCGAAGCCACTCCATGGCGGGGAGCTGAGGAGGGTGCGGAAACGCCTGGGAAACCAAAGCCCCACCCAGGGCCCTGTGCCCCTTAACAATTATGAAGAGAAAGCTGAGGGGCAAAGGAAAAAATGTGACGCTTTGGCTTCCAATCTTGGTAGATTAGGAGGTCAATCCACGGAAGAGGCGCCGTCACTTGAGATCTAGAAAATATATAAGTGAAAGGAACAGTCAGAGTAAGCTATGGGTATGGCACTCGTGTGATACCAGCTTAAAGGGAGACTGGCCGTTTGTTTGGTCTATTAATTCATTTATTCATATATATTTTTAGTTTCCTCCCTAGACCTCTATCAAGCTTAGAAAAACACCCCCTAGACCCCCCTTCAAGATAAATTTTTAAATTGTTCGGTAGAAAAAAGGTACCGGCCTAAGGCCGGTTCCTCTTAAAATTTCAGGCTCGCTATCGCTCGCCAGGAAATAATAGACCCCTAAATGACACGAAAGGTCTTAAAATTGACAACGAAATGGGGCGAAAAGTGTTAAAATCACCAAACTAATGGGCCGAACGTCTTATAATCTCAAAACTAGTGGGGCTAAACATTAGGGAGAAGGAGGTCCAGAAAAACGGTCTGCCTCCCCTTAACCCTGTAATATTACTGTACAGTACAGTACTTGAGAATGATAATATCCTGCACAGGGTGAGTGGAAGGGGTCGGCAATGATTCCTCCCGGTTACTTCCCTCCCAACGTGAGCCGCATGAACGCCTATGCTATCCACGGTGTTAACGAGTCTCGGAGGTACCAGGCGCTCTACCCGGCTCCCAACAACAACCCCAATTATTCTGATCCTGATTTGTAAGTATATTCGAATATTAGCCCCTCAGATCATTCAGGGTATGTATGTACTCTATGTATTTACTCAAGCCCATTCCCCATTTTTCCTATTTTTCCTATTTATTTATTATTATTTTTTTTTTCTATTTTTTTTTGGTGGGGGTGACCAACTCAAGACAGAGCCCGAATAGGGACAACACAACACAACAGAAAACAATGAACACACAAAAACAAAATACAAATTCACACATTTAAGTCATCCAGGAGAAGACCCAGAGAAGCAGGGCCCTAGAATATTAGCCCCTCAGATTATTCAGGGTATCATTATAGGTCTGTCTCCCTCACTATCCGATGCCCAACTTTACAATATTATTATAGGTTTTTAGGTGTTTGGGTTTTGGTTGGTCCGAGAATGCATCCCCATTTACCCCATTAATTTTAGGGTTTGCTATATGATTTTTCAATTTAAGATCGGGTTTTCAGGAACTCAACCCAATCTTATATCGAGGGAGACTTGTATACAATTTCTTGCAGTTTATGATCAAGAATTAACGGACATTTGAGAGGAAAGAGGGAAAACTGCCAGTAGAAAGAATATGGTCTATCCAGGACGTGGAGATTGTGAAAAGGGTTGGCGATTATTCCACCCTCCTGCATCCCTCCAAGCTGGAATGGCAGGAACGCTTAAGGGGCTAGTGCTTGTTTTTTGGGGCTATTAATTAATTTATTTATTTTATTTTGAGTTTCCTCGCTAGACTTCCGAAGGATGGTTCCTTTAAAAATTACAGGCTCGCTATCACTCGCCAGGATAAAATTGACACCTAAACTGAAGGAAAGGTCTTATTAATATTGACAAAATAATGGGGTAAAAGGTCTCAAAATCGCCGAACTAGTGAACAAACTTCTTAAAATCACAAAACTAATGCAGTAGGTCTATATATGAGGGAGAAGGGGGTCCATAAAAAGCAAGTACCTGCCCCGTAAGTTATCCATGGTGTTGGTGAGGTCCAAGAGTACAGTACTACTAGGCCCTCTACCCAGTTTCTCACAACAACCCTGATAACTCCCAACATGATTTATAAGTTGTTGCTGTCGTTCACAAGGCTGCCTGGCCGAACAGCCTTGAGATATAAGTAACACCCCGTTCTTAACCCTCTCACATCCTTACGACGCAGAGGTTGCCAGATTAGCAATAAGAAATAGATTTCTCCCACTCTTATAATTACCTCTCCAAAATTAGTTTTCTGCCCACAGCTAACTCAAAGACAACTGCAGAGGTTGAAGTAAATAAACTAAAGGTTTATAAATACCCCTGATGGTAACAAAGGATTTAAAGTATCCCTAATAGGCTCAAAATTGTGTCAAGGACGTGAGAGGGTTAACTTACAAACTCCAATGTACTTGAATAAACTAATGAAAGCATATGGTCCTCCTGGGATTCGAACTCTGGACACCACACCCAGAACATAAGCATCTAAACCATTACACCACCAACACAGTTATATATAAGATTTATAAGTTATTTATAAGTGTACTGTACTGTATATCAGTACAGTACAGTATCAAGAAATATTTGAGTTTCAGGTCACATCCTAGGGGTAAGGTGAATTTCATATTTAGTGGAGGAAACTAGAATATGTCCCAAATAGCCTTGGTGATCCTAGTCTCTGAGTCTTCTCCTGGGTGACCTAGATGTGTGTGAATTTGTATTTTGTTTGTGGGTTCTCATTGTTTTCTGTTGTGTTGTCCCTATTCGGGATCTGTCTTGAGTCGGCCACCCCCAGAAAAAAAGGAAAAATGGGGAATGGGCCTGAGTAAATACATACTGTAAATACATCCTTCTATTTGTTATACAAGGCAACTAAGGGGATGATGGTGAAAGTTTGGACGAACGGTTATGGCGCTGTCTTGTTATATCAATGTGGTTATATCACTGTTGAGGCTGCTGTGGTGCTGATACTGCAAGGAGGCTCTGTTTAGTCTTGCTGAGGCACAGTCAACACTATACCAATATTAGCCTCAGTAATGTCATAGTGGGGCAGTGTTATGACAAGACTCTTTTGTACTACAATCCAATTGCTAAAAGGCAACTCTGTCTGAGCCATTACTATGAAAAATGGAAAATAATGTTAAACTATTGTATGTATAGTTGTATACGAGTATAGACCAGTAGTGATTTTAAACATTATTAGAGCAGTCCGTTCACAACATAAAAGCCATACACCTACTGTAATTGGATCTTAGAGAGGTCCAGCAATCTTTCTACACTAGAACATATATTGTTCCAACAGCGATGTGGGTTGATGGTGTAGTACTGTACTAGACTAGTACAGTAGTAATAAAATAGTTTAACCAGACCACTGAGCTATTTGGTGTAAGCAGACTTTAGTGAAGCTCCTGTTGACGAGTACTTGTAAACAGATAGCAGAGTTTCTTTTCTGCTTTGTGTTACTGCCCATGTGGAACATTCTACTATACTGAAGTTGATATGGGGTGCTAATGAAGGATGTTTTCAGGCAACATGGTATGCAGGGGTTTGGGGGAGATGATTATGATTGGAGCATAACATAGCAGTATACAAGAATACAGTACTTCCTATCATACGGACAAATATAGGCACCGCACCGTAGCTGTGTTATACATTGCATTCAAATAATTTTTTGGTTAAAATTGTCTTTATTATTTTGTTTTGGACATCAGGCGGAAACCGCCCATTGTGTGGACCACTTGGTCTTTAAAATGATGTATGTATATGGATGGGTTCTTTTAGCTAATAAATTTCATTACTTTTACCCATACAGCCACAGATTGGAACTGCTCCAACCAATTGACTTTGAGTACCAGGTGAAGGACAACAGCCATTACTCTAAAGTGTGGCAGGATGCGATCGATTCCGGCAGTACCACGGTGGCGGTGAGTGGCTGGCAACGACCCTTCATGATGGTGGCACTGGCGGGGGTGGTGGTGGGGGCGGCATGGCTGGCTGGACGCTGGTGAGAGGTTCTGGTTGGGGTGGTGATGGAGGTAGTGGTAGTGGTAATGGTAGTAGTAGTGGTAGTCAAGATGGATTCACACAAGTACTTATACTGTATATGGCAATATTTTGAGACTATTTTAACCCCTTGAGGATTATGACCCATTTTGGGCGGCATTTTTTTTTTTTTTTTTTTTATTAGCTTGAAGGTTGTCTAGAGAGGTATTTTATGTAGTCATGTAGGCAAATTACAAATGAATTAATCAATACAGCAATGATAAAACAATTAAAACCATCAATAATCAATTAAGACATACAGTATAATAAAACTCCACAATACATCGGATGAGCTATTGTTAAGGGGGGGGCCACCTTGTTTTTGTTTTCTCTCTCTCTCTCCCTCTCTCTCTGGGTTGTATCCATTCGGTCCCATTCAGCCTACTGTTTTAAGACTTTTATCCCCATCCAGGTGTCGATTTTTTCCTGGCGAGCGGTAGTGAGCCAGCTTTTTTATTTTTTATTTTTTTGACAGCAGGCTAAATTTGTACTTTTTTTGATAGAATTTTTTTTCCGGCAAAGACGGATTTCTCCATACAATGCTGGCTCGCTATCGCTCGCCAGGAAGAAATCAACACCTGGATTGGGATAAAAGTCTTAAAACAGTAGGCTGAATGGGGCTGCATGGATACAAGCCAGAGAAAGGGAGAAAAGGAGAGAAAAAAAGCAGGTGACCCCCCTTAAGGTAGATTACTATAGGTGATAATATTCTTAGTAAACTTTAATTCAACAGCTACCAGGTCAGAGTTACCGGGAAAGCTCATTGTGTGAATCCACCTTTATGCTTCCTTTAGAACGGTGTATAGAGATCTATCTATACTGTACTGTTTCTTTTCAGCTGACGATAAATTTAATCCCTTAGCATCTAGTTTCTCGATACTTAATGGAAAAATATGAAACTACTATGTCTCTGCATCATATAAAGACCAAGTTTCCATAATTAGCACCATACTTCACTAAAAATCTTCAAAATAACTGAGAAATCTTGATGGGAACTTTGCAATTTACTGTCAGTTGAAAAGAAACAGAGTACTGTACTGTATTCTCAGGGTGTCAAACCAGAACCATTTTGCTTGAAGACTTAAATGCATATGAGAAGGTACTGTACTGCATACAAGAAAGTTACCATGAAATAGCAGTGTTTTAGCTATTTTATCACTTCTAAAGACATGATGTGAACTATAATCTACTTTTATTAATTTCACTCAAACACCACCCAATGAAATTACTGAAAACGTGTGATCTCCCCGGGATTCAAACCTGGGTTACCACATACAGTTCTTAGACACTCTTAATCATTACATCATCACCACAGGCCGTAGCTCGATTGGTAGAGCGTTCGCCTGCTAACCGTGAGGTTGACGGTTTGAGCCTCGGGCCTGCCAGTGAGTTATTGGTAGACGTCAGTGCTGTTGGTGAACGGTGCGGTCTAGCAATCTGTGGCAACTATTCACCAAGTCCCTGATTCATCAGGGCACCCACCCTAGCCTTGCTATTCAGCAGGGAGTGTATGGTGGTAAAAACTGCATCATCATCACAATCCTAACTACTAAAAAGACAGGAATTGGCTTTTGTCTGACACCCTGAAATAGAGATCTTGAAGTAAGAGAGATCGGGCTTCTACTTGTTTGGACGCAATTTTGGTGTCGTAATTATCAAACACCTTGGTGATATCTAATTTCTTATTGCGTAGAATATAGTTACAGTCGGCAAAATAAGTGATGTCTCGGTACCAAGTATATTTTGATCAATTAAAATTTAAAACTTGCAAACTAAACAAACCAAAACTGGGACAAAGACAATATAAATGCAAAACAACTTATAAAAATTGCTATGTGGGAACAATGCTTACTGAAATAATTGGCATCCGCAGTATGTAAACATGATTTATTCATTTCGAGTGAGATGTACAAACCTGTCCCTACACTTGTCCACCCTATTCAACATCTACATCTGGCAGACATTAATACAGCACAGAATGAGCCAAATGTAATGCCAGCTGTGCCATGACTTATTAGCGCCACTGTACAGTGACCAAACTACTGTATATATCCTGTACCAGTATTCCTGAATATGGTTAAGAGTATGGATATATTTGAGTGTTAACCCCTTCATCACCAGTACGTAATTTTCATCATGTTTTGTTTACTTATATGCGATTTTCTTCAACATATAGTCAACCTTTAGGACTTAAAGGGGTAAATGCGATCTCCATAAACCCTTTGAATTAACCAAGGCCTTTCTAAAACTGCATAAAATAGTATAATTTTAGCCAGAATCAAAGGTAAACTGGCATCATGGTGCTGAAGGGCTAATGACACCAGTGGCACCAATATGGCGGAGGTTGACCGATCTCTGTTACTGTAAGGTCTCTAGATCTGTTCAATGTGTACAATACTGACCTTTACTAACACACAGGGTAGAATCTAACAGATATTCATTGAAGGCTTTTGTAAGACTGAAAATTTCTCTTTTTGCAATTCATATCCGTATTATATCAAAGTTTTGGAATGGAATATATTGATGCAGTATGTTACAATTAATATTTCAGTGTTCATAATGGTTTATAGTCAGTACAGCATAAACTCTATATGAGAAAGAGCTCTTTATTGACATTTATCAATTCAATGTATACTCTATTTAAGAAGGAACTCTATATTGACATTTATCTTTGGCTAAAAAACAATAATGCTCAAAGTGAAGGTCCTCAAATGGTGCTTATATTGATGCTGTTGACTTTTGTTAGTTTATTAATCCTTATACAGTAATATGTTAATCATTATCAACAATTGTTCACTGTGTTTCCTGAAGGATCTCTAGTGGAGGTACGGATGCATTATAATGTAAAACATATTAGTGGTGAAGCATCTGTCAGTAATGTTCAATATCATTCTTGATTTACCTGTCTTACTTGAAGCATATAAATTATTTTACTTCTGTCAAACTGTATTATTGAAATTAACAACTGCTCTTAGAGTTAAGGATCAGTGGCATGCTAGTAATTTTATTTGTTGCATCATTGCATGAAACATTAACAACAGCCTGCTTGAAGTGATTGAGCTTTGGCAGAATTAAGATACTTAATTAGTTACTAATTGTGATAGATACTTTAACCATTCATGTACCAGCGACATCTGATGTAGTTTATTCTAGCTATATCTAGACAATTGTATAGGCCGTGTCTCACACAGTACGGCCACCGCTAGACAGCTGCCGACAGAGGACGACTTGCACTTTTTCGCCGATTGTAATCGAATCACTGGAGCACTACACGATTGCTGTACAACAAACCCTCGACAGTCACTCAACACACACACGTCACACACACAACTAAACTAAATAAAGGGATAAGTTTGGAGGGAATGGGATGGAACCACTATAATATCTGGAGAAGGGATAGAGAAGACAAGATGGGGGGAGGAGTGCTAATTCTTACACATAATAAATTGAAAACAAGAATGATTGATCTGAATAATAGTAAAGCGGAAATATTAGCAGTAGAATTGACAGATGATGACAATCAAAAGGCGGATATTGTAGTGGCCTACATGCCGCCCTACACAGGGGCTTGGGAAGAGGAGGAATACAAATTTATCAAAGATGAGATGATTATTTGTATTGAAAAATTAACTCGTAGAAACAATGAATTAATTATAGTAGGGGACTTCAACTGTCAAGAGGTGGATTGGGAGCAGAGAGAAGCTGGTAGCAACGTGAACTCGTGGGGGTATAGGCTACTGGATATGGTAACAGAAAATTTATTGGTGCAAATTATAAAGGAAAATACAAGAAGGGGAAATGATGAAGCATCCAGATTGGACCTAATGTTTACTAGAGACCCAGATGTAATTTCTGATATAAAATACTTACCACCTTTAGGCAAGAGCGATCACGTTGTAATGGATATAGAAATCCTATTGGGTTATTCCAATATGGAGGAGAGGGAGGAGCATAAGGAAACTAGGTTTGACTATGCAAAAGGAGACTACCAATCACTGAGACAATACTTTAGAGATGTTGACTGGAGTGAAATACATCAGAGAAATAGTGTAGACGAGAAGTATGGAGTATTTAAAACAATATATGAAGGAGTTAATAAATATGTCCCTAAACAAGGTAATAGGTCAGCGAAGGAAAAGGATTGGTTTAATGAAAAATGTAGGAAAGCCAAGGGAAAGAGAGACCAAGCGTGGAAGGCAGCTAGAAAAAGGTGTAATAGAGAAACTTGGAACAGATACAAGAGATTAAGAAATGTATATGCTGCAATCAGGAGACAAGAAGCCAGAGAATATGAGAAGAACATTGTGAAAAAATGTAAGAGTGATCCTAAGCTGTTCTATAGGTTTATAAATAGTAAAATGAAGGTAAGGGATAGAATAGTGAGGTTGAAGGTTGAAGGGACCACTTATGATGACGACCAGAATATGTGTGAAATTATGAACAATACACTACACTCAGTATATACTAAAGGTGATAACTTTGAAGAAGTACCGGTAGGTGAAATTGGTGATAAACTGGGAGAGATTAATTTTCTCCCAGAGGAGCTAGTAGAAATAATGAAAGGACTAGATGTGAAAAAAGCAGTGGGACCTGACAATGTAGCGGGATGGATTTTGAAAGAATGTGCTGACGAACTACTGTAGTGAAACCCTTATATGAGATAATGAAATACTCTCTGGAAGTGGGAAAATTACCAATGGACTGGAAGAGAGCCAACATTGTACCGATTTATAAAGGTGGGAACAGGGAACATCCATTGAATTATCGACCTGTGTCACTTACTAGTATAGTGTGCAAAATCTGTGAGAAAATAATTAAGAAAAGATGGATGATTTACTTGGAAAAGAATAATCTACTATCTAACAGGCAATTTGGATTCAGGGAGGGTACCTCATGTGTTACAAATCTACTCAGTTTTTATGACAGAGTGGTTGACATATTACAAGAGAGAGATGGATGGGTGGATTGTGTATATATTGACATGAAGAAAGCTTTTGACAGAGTATCGCATAGCAGGCTGAAGTGGAAATTAAAAGAGTATGGAGGGATTCAGGGTAGTTTGTTATATTGGATGGAGGACTATCTTTCAGGGAGACAGATGAGGACTACTATCAGAGATAAATTTTCTACGTGGAAAGATGTTACAAGTGGAGTTCCGCAGGGAGCGGTGCTAGTTAGTTATGTAGAGCAGATTAACCAGACCACTGAGCTCCATACGGAACTCTCATAGGTCTGGCCCGAAGGATTGGATCAGATTACTGAAAGGAGCTTAAGGCGACGCAAAAAACGGGACGATAGGGGGGAAGGAAAATGACGGAGAATCGGATAAAAGGTCAGTGAATTATTTAGTACCAAAACAAACCGTACGCAGACGGGCAGTATCTGGGCAGTCAAAAACATGGCGAACAGTTAGAGGGGAATGACAGGAGGAGCAGGTAGGGGGCGGAGTGCGGGGAGTGGACATCAAATAACCGTGAGTCAGCCGGGAATGGCCTATCCTAAGTCTAGTTAGTAAAACTTCCTCACACCTGTGAGAGCGGAAAGACGAGGGAGCGGTGCTGGCTCCCATAATGTTTCTAATATACATTAACGACATGCCAAAGGATATAAATGCATATATGAATATGTTTGCAGATGATGCCAAGATCATGAAGCGTATAGAAGATGAAAACAGTGGTAGGGAATTACAGAGGGATTTGGATAGGATAGATCAATGGAGCAAGAAGTGGAAAATGGAATTTAACACAAATAAATGTCATGTAGTGGAAATGGGAGTAAGTAAAAGAAGGCCTCATATGGAATATAAGTTAGGAGAAAACACTATTAACCCATCAGAGAAAGAAAAGGACTTGGGGATAACTGTTAGGAGCGATCTTTCACCTGAGAATCATATTAATAAGATAGTGGGAGAAACATATGGACTGCTAAACAGAATAAAAATAGCCTTTAACTATATAAACGAGGAGATGCTGGAGAAAATAATAAAAACATTGGTGAGACCAAGACTGGAGTATGCGGCAGTGGTGTGGGCACCACATCTAAAAAAGCATATAAAGAAGCTGGAGAAGGTTCAGAGAGCTGCAACTAGGATGATACCAGAACTGAGAGAATTACCATATGAGGAGAGATTAAAGAAATTAGATTTACCATCTCTAATGGATAGGAGGGAGAGAGGCGATATGATTATGATGTACAAATGTGTGAGAGGACTCGAAAAGGTGGACAAGAAGGGTTATATTGTGAAAGATAATGGAAGAACTAGGGGGCATAGATATAAGCTAATGAAAGGAAGATGTAAAGGAGATGTGAGAAAGTATAGTTTCCCTTACAGAAGTATAAGTAAATGGAATCAGTTGGAAGAGGAAGTGGTGTGTGCCAAAAACATTCATATTTTTAAGGCAAAGTTAGATAATTGTAACTCAGGAAGCGGGACAATACGAGCCTAAAAAGCTCAACTCCTGTATACTACAAATAGGTAAATAAATACAAATTGGTAAATACACACGCAATATATATACACTAAATAATACACAACCAACCACACAAACACACACACACACACACAATTTATATATAAACTAAATAATGCACAACCAAACATGCAAACGCACACACACACAAACACACACTATATATAAACTAAATAATACACAACCAACCACGCAAACGCACACAGACACACGCACGCACACACACACACACACACACACACACACACACACACACACACACACACACACACACACACACACACACACACACACACACACACACACACACACACTATATATAAACTAAATAATACACAACCAAACACTCAAACGCACACACACAAACACACACAATATATATAAACTAAATAATACACAACCAAACGCACACCCGCACACACACAAACACACACACAATATATATATAAACTAAATAATACACAACCAAACACGGAAACGCACACACACGCACACACACGCACACACAAACACACACACATAAAATAAATAGATACAATTATGCTAAAACTGATTTTAAATCATTGAAACATTATTTCCAAAGTATAAATTGGAAGGAACTAGAAAGCCTGGAAATGGTTCAAGACAAATATAGACTTTTCCTGAAAGTATATGAAAAAGGGATACATAAATATGTCCCAAGGTTCCAATCAGGGTTAAAGAAGGAAAAAGAATGGTTCAATTATTATGTTCCTTCCAACAACCAACCATACTCCTAAAATCGATTAATGAAATTTACAAACACATGCGGCAGTCTGTGGACTCGAACCCAGGATGCTCACACCGAAAATCAACACCTTATACATCGCACCACGAAGACAGTTAAAGGTTGGTGGACACTGCCTACGATTTATTATGCAACTTCGAATCCTGCATATCAATCTAAGCATGTACACACATCCCAACTGCAACTCACGTAGGCTATGCATATGTGAATGGAAAGAGCAATTAATGGGGCCTTAACCACTTAGGGAAGTCCTCTCGATAAATTACTCCTGAACCAATATAAATTATGTTCCTTCCAACAACCAACTATACTCCTAAAATCGATTAATGAAATTTACAAACACATGTGGCACTCCGTGGATTCGAACCCAGGACGCTCACACCTGACTAAGGAAATGGTTCCATAATCAAGTTAAAATCTACCTTGAGTAAGTTCTCTTTTTACCCCCTGGGAATGGAGAAGCATATTAACATGATCAATGGAGGAGCATATGGAATAATAACCAATATGAGAGTGGCATTTAACTATTTGGATGAAGAAATGTTAAGAAAATTGATAATGACTATGATAAGACCAAGATTAGAATATGCAGCAGTGATATGGTCACCACATTTGAAAAAACATAAACAAATTAGAGAAAGTCCAAAGGATAGCAACGAAGATGATCCCAAGATTGAAGGAGTTGACATATGAGGAAAGACTTAAGACACTACAACTGCCTACCTTGAAAGAGAGAAGGGAACGAGGCGACTTAATAACGATGTTCAAGGGAGTAAAAAGTTTGAAACGAGTAGATAGGGAAGATCTATTCGTGAGGGATAATGGAAGGACAAGAGGGCACGAGTTTAAGCTGAGGAAGAGCAGATGTCGTAAGGACACAAAGAAATTCAGCTTCCCATATAGGAGTATAGAGACTTGGAACAACTTGGAGGAGGAGGTGGTGAGAGCGAGGAACATTAACATGTTCAAATCTAGGTTGCATAAAAGTAAATATGGAAATAGGGCAACATAAGTTATGATATGTTATTCCAAAATACTGGGAACTGGGAATATCCATTACGATAATTGTCTAAGTAAAATGGATTGATTGTAAAGTAACTAAGACAGGACAACACGAGCGCTGCTCAATTCCTGTAAACTACAAGTAGGTAAATACAAATAGGTAAATACACACACACACACACAATATATATATACTAAATAATACACAACCAAACATGGAAACGCACACACACACACAAACACACACACACACACACACACACACACACACACACACACACAAACTACTCGCTCACATATAATATATAGACTAAAATCATACACAATCAACCATCGATCAGAGGATGACAATGAAGATATCCCAGGATTCACATACGCTCGTTTCACAACATATACACGGGCGTCACACTATAAAATTTCACGGTTTTTTAACCGTTTTTTCTGCCGATTATCGGCCAGAATTTAGTGCAGCCACTATTTTTTGGCCGATCACCGCCGACCATTTCTGCGCCACTCGACCACCCCTCGCCTACCACGATACGAGGCGATCTTTTTACACGATCACAGACGATGTCAGACGATCCCGGAAAAATTCAAATATTTTGAAAAGATCGGCTGTGGTCGGCGGCTAACGTACTGTGTGAGACACGGCCTTATGCAGTTTAGGAAGGATCTGTAGTAGTTAAAAGGGTTGAGATAGTTCAAAGCTTTATAATTGCTAGAGATCCTTCCTAAACTGAATAAAATAGATTAGGAGTAGCCAGAATATAATAAAAAGGATGTCGACGATACAGTAGGAGTTAAAACCATATTGAAATATGGCTCACAACTCTTAGTATGGTTGTTGTTGTTGTTGTTGTTCCCTAAGCTGCCTGGCCGAACAGCCCCGAGTCCCTGAGAAAGGCCATGGCCACGATCGGGCTTTCCCACAGAGCTCTCATTGAGTGTAGATTGTGTTGTTGGCGTAAGTGGTTGTGTGAAATGCAGTCTTCTATGATGTGTTTAATGGTATGGGGTGCTGTGTTACATCCCGGGCAGGTGTCCACAACGGAGTCATCCAGTCTCTTCTGATAGCTCAGGAGAGCTGGATGGTGTCCGCATCTCAGCCTGGCCAGGTGGACTCTGTCCTCGCGAGGAAGGGAGGATTCGGAAGGATGGATTTCGGGAGGTCGTGCATGCAGCTGCGTGTTGTCTGTGAGTGAGTGGATGGATGATGTGCTTCTGGAAGTTGGTTCGGGGTGGGCAGGGAGGGAGAGAGGACAATAATTGATATTTCTTGGTGTCTGTGGGTGTGTTGCCATGTAGTTTAGTGGGTGGTCTTGGTTCGTGGAGGCTGCTGCCAGGAATTGAGTGCCTCTCATGTCCAGATGGTCTTTGACTTTGAGGATTTTGGTTTCTTGATGTTGGTGATCTGTGGGTGCAGTAGCTGTGCAGCCTGTAATGATCTTCAGGGCTTTGTTTTGAATAGTCTGTAAGGTCTTATGATGTGTTTCAGCTAGGTTAGAAGCCCAGGCTGGGCTTGCGTATTCCATCACTGATCTTATGTATTGTTTATATACTGTGGTGGTAGTTTCTTTGTTGTGTCCCAATTTTGTGTGAGCAAGTGACCTGAGGGCGTTAAGTCTGGGTGTCAGTTTCTTTTTAATGTTTGTGGTGTGCTGTTTGAATGTCATATGAGTATCATATGTTACTCCTAGGATTTTGGGTGTGTGTGTATGTGTTAGGGTGTGTTGTTTATGGTGAGTTGAGGGATGTATTCGTGTTCTCCTGTCCAACTTGTGAGCAGGGTTGCGGTGGATTTGGCTGGGGCTAGATTAAGTCTGTTTGTAGTGCACCAGCCATGTAGTGTGTTGAGATAGGGTTGAAGGAGATCTGTTGCTCTTTTTGGGTCATGGTGTGTGCATGTGAGTGTTATGTCATCTGCATAGGAGGCTAAGTTTATTTGGGGCGTATTGGGTGTAGTTATATCGTGCATGTACAGATTGAAGAGTTATGTATGGTGATCTATAGGTGTTGGTAGGTTGTCAAATGAGGGACTACTGTATTCAAAACCAGTTGTTTTTACAGAGTCCCCTCTATTTGGTCATTATTATTATTAAATATTAACAGTTAAATTTGTTATATACAATTAATATTATGTCCTTGAAAGTGGTAAAATGCCCCAAACAATGCAATTAAGTGTAAATTTTCCCTATATTCCTTTTTATATTCATTAAATTGTAAAACTTGCAAAATAAACAAACCAAAACTGGGAGACGCAAGATAAATGCAAAAGAACTAATCAAAATCGCTATGTGGAAATAACGCTTAATAATACCAGTCTTAAAACCAAGTTGACCTGGTTTGACACTCTGATAGCTGGCAATACCTGTGATGGCTTTTGGTATTTAACTGAAGCATGCATTTTCTTCCCAAGCTGCATGTTAGACTGATGTTGTACTTCTAATGGATCGCTCAGTCTTTCAAGTATGTACCGATATATGTATTAACAGAAAGCATCGTACAGTACTTCTAATGGATCGCTCAGTCTTTCAAGTATGTACCGATATATGTATTAATAGAAAGCATCGTACAGTACTTCTAATGGATCGCTCAGTCTTTCAAGTATGCATATGTATTAGCAGAAAACATCGTACTCCTAATGGATCGCTCAGTCTTTCAAGTACTGTATGTACCGATATATGTATTAACAGAAAGCATCGTACTTCTAATGGATCGCTCAGTCTTTCAAGTATGCATATGTATTAGCAAGAAAGCATCGTACTTCTAATGGATCGCTCCGTCTTTCAAGTATGCATATGTATTAGCAAGAAGGCATCGTACTCTAATGGATCGCTCAGTCTTTCAAGTATGCATATGTATTAGCAAGAAAGCATCGTACTTCTAATGGATCGCTCAGTCTTTCAAGCTATGTATTACAGAAAGCATCGTACTGTACTTCTAATGGATCGCTCAGTCTTTCAAGCTATGTATTATAGAAAGCATCGTACTGTACTTCTAATGGATCGCTCAGTCTTTCAAGCTATGTATTGCAGAAAGCATCGTACTGTACTTCTAATGGATCGCTCAGTCTTTCAAGCTATGTATTATAGAAAGCATCGTACTTCTAATGGATCGCTCAGTCTTTCACGTATGTACAGTATATGTATTAGCAGAAAGCATGCCATATTGGGAGAAATGGTTGTAATGATTCCTGCACAACTCGACTAGTAGATCTCAACCTGGGCCAACTAAACCTGTGTCAACTTACTTAAGGGGGTACTACTCGCTTTTTCTGAACCCCCTTCTCCCTCATGTTTAGCATATTAGTTTTGAGGTTTTAAGAAGTTTGTTCAGTTAGTTTTTCAATTTTAAGACCTTTTGCCCCATTTCTTTGTCAATATTAAGACCTTTCGTGACATTTCGGTGTCAATTTTTTCCTGGCGAGCGATAGTGAGCCTGTAATTTTAGAAGGAACCGGCCTTCGGCCAGGACATTTTTCTACCGAAAAATTTACAAATTTATCTTGAAAGGGGGTCTAGGGGGTGTAATTTTAAACTTGATGGATGTCTAGCAAGGAAACTCAAAAATACTTTAATAAATAATTATATACTGTACATAGATAAAAAAAAACAATCATTACCCCCTTAGAATACTAATCTAACGGTATTGGTTGAGTAGCCACTGATCGAGGAACTTTAGGTTGAAAGTCGCTGTTTGAAATGGCCTGCTGGTTAACCCCTTGAGTATCATGATGCTTTGGACATTTTATTCTCGCCATCATTAGACAATTTTATACAGCTTAGGAAATCTCTGTGGGAATTAATAGGGTAAAGACTATCTCGATCAACGTTTTAACTTCTGTCTCATTAACTCACGCCCACTCACCAACTCTCTGCAGTCTCTCTCTCCTCGCCGCAGTGTTGCATCTCTCTCACTATTCTACCGCTATTATAATTTAAAATTTAATAATCAGTGTTCCTTAGAGCTCTCTCAGTGTATGTGGTACCACCCCCTCTTCACAGAGCAAGTAGCACCCATTTTACAACACAATCCCACCCCTACTCTGTGCAACTCTCCAACCCAAGAGTGAAACTTTATTATCAATCTTTCTTCTATTCAACAGCTGAGCTCTGGTACTCTCACAGAATCAGTCTTTCCCTCTTCCTATGACTTAAATTGCTTCAAACTGTGTGTCCAGGTATTATGGCTCGAACGTCCCTTGATTTTGGCCCTGTCACTCTTTCAACTCTGGGGGAGGCACTCGTCTCAGGCAGTTCTGCCTTTTGTCTCCCTCATTCACATAGAAACAAAAAACAACAACATGCCCTTCCTAATCAGAATATTATCATCTAATAATAGCCAGAAAACAGAAAAGTGCGTGTGTCATCAATCCTCAGAGGGTTAAATTGTTTAGTCTTCGATTATAGTGATAGACTTAACAACTTATTCCTTGCCCACGGCATCATAACTTTCTCGTATTCAAAAATATTTTATTATCCTAAATTATAATGCCCAGTTATGACTTGTTTAGTATGCTTGAAATACGATTATGGCATTTAGGATGAGACTATGAGAAGGAAATAATGCATCTTAATTGTTTTGAGTATCCTGGTCTTGGGCATAAGCCATCCTTCATCCTTAGTGCCCTGTGGATAGTGGCAAAAGGTGTACAGTATTTACATGTATGGTAGCACACTAATGAGGCATAATAATTCTACTGTACACTCATTTGCATCGAACCCAAACAAGATATGCAGTGCTATTTTGTATACATTCATTAAATTTGTTTACATTCATTGGAGACTATGATCTACACGTGAGTACTGTAGGTCAGTCTCTATATTCACCCAAGGGCAGCTTTCCAGGCAGCCCGGTCTTTGGCGTCCCTTTTGGTCTCTCCTTTGGCTGCGAAATCGGTTTGTACCACCTGATCCCATGTCTTTCTTAGTCTACCTCTCCTTGCGACTCCCTCCACGTTCATATACTTGCTTTTCTTAACCCAATTATTCTCATCCATCCTTTCTACTGTACTGCAATATCCCAAATGCTTCAGAGTTTGGTGTAATAGATTTAGATATTGAAATAGGTGTACAATCTGTGTACAGTACACTACTTATGGATTGTTTCTTTACTTAGTATTCATTGATAAAACATTTTCAAACATTATATTGGTATCATACAATTTGAGGTTTAATTAATCTAGTTTGTTTACCCTTTTTCATTTATTTAACACAATTTGTGGTGAAATTATGGTTATGCATTGTTGAATTTTGATATTCGAATAACTAATTATTTATTGTAAATTAGTTTAGGGTGCTGAGCTGGTATGGTCATGTTGAACGAATGGAAGATGAAAGGCTTACAAAGAGAATATGTGAGTCCGATACAAGGGGAGATAGAAGGGCAGGAAGAACCCCATTGAGATGGAGAGACTGTAAGACAAGCTTTGGATGATAGAGGAATGACTATAGATCAGGCAAGAGAAGTAGTAATAAACAGGAATGAATGGAGAATGCTTGTGAATAGAGGAGTGAACACGTGGTCATTTGGGGGAAGGAGTCGGGCGCAAGTTGGACGAGATAATAGTCCATCAGGCGCCTGGCACTGGGAGACGATTAATATGAAGGGTGCGCCTGGAAGTGTGGTGGGCGGGCTTGTGGTGTTAGGGCTTCGCTGCAAGTCTGCCTGCCGAGATCGGAACCTCTCCGGGTGGTCGGGGGAGTGCTGGAGGGACCTTGGTGACCCTGGTCTCTGGGTCTTCTCCTGGATGACCTAGATGTATGTGAATTTGAGTTTTGTTTTTGTGTGTTCGTTGTTTTGTGTTGTCCCTGTTCTTGCTCCGTCTTGAGTCCCCCCCCCCCAAAAAAAAAAAAAAAAAAAATAGGAAAAGTGGGGATTGGGCCTAAGTAAATAGATACAGTAGATAGAAATTAGTTTTGATACAATTTGGGGTGGTTCCATGCTTGCATCTGTAAACTTATTTATAAGTAACTTCACCTCCTATCTAACATGTGTCTATCTCTCTCTGTACGGTATGTATATGTTTGCATGTACTCCCCTAATTGTACTCACCTAATTGTAGTATACAGGATTTGAGCCTAAGCTCGTGTTGTCCTGTCTCTCTCTCTACATTTATCCAATTTTGCTTTAAAAGTTTGGATATTTCTTGCTCCCACCACCTCCCCATCCAACTTATTCCAACACTCAATGCTTCTATACGGGAAGCTGAACTTTCTTACATCAGACTTACATATAACTTTCCTCAACTTACAATCATGACCCCTGGTTCTTCCCTCGTCCCTCACCACAAAATCTCCCTTGTCGATCTTCTCAAAACCTTTCACACACTTAAACATCATGATCATGTCACCTCTCTCTCTCCTCTCCCTCAGCGTTGGCAGCTTTAGCCTCTCCAATCTCTCCTCATAAGGTAGGTCTCTAAGGCTAGCAACTTAGTGGCAACTCTCTGAACTCTTTCCAGTTTTTTATTATGTTTTATAAGGTGTGGAGACCACACCGCTGCTGCATACTCCAGTCTTGGTCGTATTATTGTCCCTATTATTTTTGCTAACATCTCTTCATCTAAATAATTCAGAGCTATTCTCATGTTAGTCAACACTGCATAGGTTTCACCAGTTATTTTATTTATATGCTGTTCAGGTGACAAGCTGTCTGCCACAACTACCCCTAGGTCTTTTGCTTTCACAGCTTTACTAATTATTTCATCTCCTATTTTATATCCCCAAGAAGGTCTATATTTACTTTTTCCCATCTCAAGAACCTGACACTTACTCGTGTTGAATTCCATTTTCCAAGTTTGACTCCACTCATATAACTTATCTAGATCTCTCTGTAATTCTTCACAACTACTCCTACTTGTAATATGCTTCATTAATTTTGCATCATCAGCAAACATAGATATATATGAGCCTATTCCCATTTGAAGGTCGTTGATGAAAACCAAAAACATGATTGGGGCCAACACCGATCCTTGAGGCACTCCGCTTTTTACCCTTTTCCACGAGGAGAACTTTCCTTTTATTACTGTTCGCATTTCCCTCCCAATTAAATAGTTTTCCATCCACTTTAATAATACTCCCTCAACCCGCCCCACAGTCCTGAGCTTCCACAACAATCTCTTATGAGGCACCTTATCAAATGCCTTCTTGAAATCTAAGTAGATACAATCTACCCACCCCTCCCTCCCTTGTACAATGTCAATTACCCTATCATAGTAACTCAACAAATTTGTGGTACACGAATGACCTTTTCTGAACCCGAACTGCTTGCTTGAAATTATTTCCCTCTCCTCCAACATACCCACCCATCTTTTTCTAATAATCTTTTCACAAAGCTTGCATATAACACTCGTTAAGGATACCGGTCGATAATTTAGCGGGTCTTCTTTATTTCCACTTTTATATATTGGAGTTATATTTGCTTGTTTCCATTCTAAGGGAAGTTCCCCCTTGTTTAATGAGTATTGAACAATATTAAAAATAGGTCTCACTAGTTGTTCAGAACATTCTCTTAATACCCATCCAGCAATGTTATCTGGGCCCATAGATTTTCTCACGTCCAATTCTTCCAACAATGATTTTAGTTCATCCTTGTTGACTTCTATCGACTCTAGTCCCTGTATCTCATTCAATTCCACCACAGGTTCTACATAGTCATCCTCTTCCACAAACACGGATGTTAATGTATCATTCATAATTTCACACATACCCACTGTGTCTTCATATAATTGACCCTCTACCCTAAGCTTTGTTATTTTGTGTGTGTGTATTTATGTATGCCATCCGTCCGGCTGGCTTAGTTGATAGCGTGCCTGATTCCCATCTTGAAGATCTCGCGTTCAATCCCCGCTCAGATTGAAAAGTTTTTCTGGGCAATAATAGAGCTTTCCAATGACACCTGAATTATCTTTGTACGACCACGGGTTATCTTGCAGCGATCGCATAACCTGAGGTGAAAATACCCTAAAATAAGGTAATGTTTGTGGTTATTTCCTTGTCTTGCGAGGTACGGTTGTGGAAATGAGGCATACTACGTGTCGGTGACGGCCCCGAGGTGGTGGTGAGCGGTCGAAGCCCAGCTATCGTCCTCCCAATGCGCGGATTCTCTCTCAGAGCTCATAACGTCTTCAAAATGGTACCCGTCATATGTCGGGCGCCGCAGGGGTGGCCAATATTCTCTCCCATCATATGACTGTCACCATCGGTTGAGGGTTAACCTAGGACCATGACCTTTGAGCGAATTCAATTTTTTGTTATGTATTTTTGACTGACTGTCACATTGACCCATCGAATGTCCGTGTGAAGTTTAGTGAAAATGCGTTGCACGGTCTAGGAGTTTCGGGACAGACCGACGACGACGACAGACATTTCGGCCAGCAGGGTACCAGTATACAGGGGGGCGATATCACTGCTTACACAGAGTTGATACAAACATTAACCTTTCCCGCCCAGGCAGCATTTTAAAATGACACCACGGCAGATGGGCAGGAGCCCGGGTGTCATTTTAAAATCTCTAAGCTTGAAAGCCTATTAAGCGTGTTTTGAAAGCCGTGCGTCCGACGTACAGTATGTAAACAAAGCCTGTCTGTTGCGTCACCGCACCTCCGAAAACAAGAAGAAGAATCAGAATTTGTTATTGTGTTGTCTGCAAGAACAGATTTAGTGTTGAAAAGTCTGATATTGCTAACATTACATCGAAACTCTCTCCACGGAAATAGTCATCACAACTGAACCAGTTGATCTAGAGAGCTCTACTCAACGCCAGTCTACAGATGCGAAACACACCTACGTTTAGAGATGTGTGGGAATTCTCTAGCAGTTAAATAACAAAGATACGGGTAGCCTATTAAAGAAGTTTTTCGGCTAGAACGCCCGGATCTCAATGCTGTCATTAGGAAGGCGAGCCCGGGCGGGAAGGGTTAAACCTTCTCTGATAGTAGAGTACTGGAAAGGAAATGTTTTATATTTTACTGTATGTTGCCTGTATTAATTTAACTTTTTATGCCTGTATAAATTTAACACTTTATGCTTACAATATTATAGTGTGCATGATGTGGTATGCTACTGTATATTGCTTTGAATGTATGCTAGTAATGAATGGTGCAGGTACTATTACTCTTAAAGTATGCTACAGTGTATTAGTTTTATATGCTATTTTGTTTTTGCATGTGAAAATAACCGTTTTGGAATTAAACATTGGTTTTATTACTCACTAACAATCAAACATCTAAATAATTTTCTTTCAGATATTAGTTATACATTATTACTTTGATTATTCAGAGGTAGTGATTATAGTTTTACTGTACTTTTATATAAAACATAAGAACATAAGAACATAAGAAAATGGGAGTCTGCAGAAAGCCGATTGGCCTAAGCAAGGCAGATCCCTGTCCCACACAACCCCAATTACAAAGCCCAATTATAGGCTCAACACTCTAATACCCTGAGGATCATCTTACCAAACCGGTTGGAGATTAACGCAGGATTACGGGGGTCTGCAGAGCGCTGATTGGCCCAACCCGGCTGATCCCCCTTCACACCCAACCCTTCTCGTCCATATGCTTATCCAATTTTTTCTTAAAGCTCCCTATCGTTCTTGATCCCACTATATCACTTGGTAGCCTATTCCACCCATCTACAACTCTGTTACCAAACCAATATTTGCCTATATCTTTTCTGAAACGAAATTTATCTAATTTGAAACCATTGGTACGAGTTCTTTCGTTATCACTGAGCTTTAGTACATTTGTCATGTCCCCTTTGTTAATCCCACTAACCCACTTGAACACCTCTATCATATCCCCTCTAACTCTGCGTCTCTCTAACGAATGTAAACCTAATTTCTTCAACCTTTCTTCATACGGAAAATTTCTAATATTATGGATCATTTTTGTCATTCTACGCTGAATTCTCTCCAATGAATCTATGTCCATTTACAAAACAAGAATTAAAATGGCATGATTTCAGCATCATAGAACTGCATGAAACTTACTGCTTTATTTAGCTACTGTACATAATTGTGAATGGATAGAAAAATTACCCTTTCATTATAATTATGTAGTTTATCATATTCTGGCTAACATTTAATGCTCGTCTTCTGCTTAGGAAGGATCTCTGGGAATCAAAAGGTTATTTGAGATACAGTGGATCTAGCAAATTCGTATCTGGCGGTACAATTGGAGCTCTACCTTTACTCGTATCTAGTGCGACATATTCTCTTATGTAGTGCAAAAGGACTCTGATTTTTTCCCCTATCCACCTGTATTAACCCCATGTTTGCTCAATCTGCATCAATACGGTATTTGTGTATTTTATGAGTCTTAATTTACAACTACAGCTATGATGTAACATGCAACTGGCCAATAAAACTTATAAAGCACAGACACCAAGAAATATCAAAACACCCAGCACACGGTATCACACACAAATACGGTCTTCTCTCCCTCCCTGCCCACTTCAAACCAGCTTCCAGAAGCACATCCATCCTCATATCTCTCTCTGTTCCATCCAATCACTCGTAGACAACACGCAGTTGCAGGCACGACCTCCCGAAATCCATCCTTCTGAATCCTCCCTTCCTCGTAAGGACAGTCCACCTGGCCAGGCTGAGATGCGGGCACCATCCAGCTCTTCTGAGCTATCAGAAGAGACTGGATGACTCAGTCGTCGACACCTTCCCAGGATGTAACACAGCACCACATACCATTAAACACATCATAGAAGATTACATTTCACACAATCACTTACGGCAACAACACAGTCTACACTCTTTGAGAGCTCTGTGGGAAAGCCTGACCGTGGTCATAGCCTTCCTTAGGGACTCGGGGCTGTTCGGCCAGGCAGCTTAGGGAACGATAACAACAACAACAACAACAACACAAAGTATCTTTACTAGGCCAAAAAGAAGACCAGACTGTCCACAACATTACGAGATTCAATGCAAAACAGTAGCCACAGTAACCCTTTAGTAAGCAGAGACTGACGCTTGCTCCCCAAAACAGCTGATCGGCAGTCAATTTCATAATATTTTGACAGATATTAGTCATATGACTATACATCGACAAATGTACCACCAACTCCATCTCCAAGCTTCATTATCCCCAATTCAATTAAAGTTGCAGTAAGTTCTCAACATTACGAGATTCGCCCTTTAGTAAACATATACCGAATCTTCGATCGATGCTACAGTTACATTAGTAGCCTATACCAGTAAACAAAACACAATAAAGGCTAGTCCTATCGAGAGTGAGGTTTGGCATCCTCTACCCTACCTTAGCCATTTCTGTTTGTATCTTTTCCTGTACTACTTTCCCTTCTAGGTGCTGGTGAGATCACCCAATTGGGTGGCACTGCAAGGGGGGCTTCAGACGGTGTGGTCATTGGCCCAGGGGTGCAAGCCCATGGGATGATGATCCCCCTCCCCCACTGCCTTCTCAGAGACAGATCTAATTTTTTTCCCCTTGCCCCTCAAATTTCTCTTCATAACTGTTAAGGGGCACAGAGCCCTGGGAGGGGCTTCGGTGTCCCGGGCGTTTCCACACACTCCTCAGCACCTCGCCTGGGAGCGGCTTCGGTCACCTGGGCATTCTTTAGTGGTGAAGCTGGGAGGGTTCTGTGAGGGCACTCGGTTATGGCCTTGGCCTTGTTTGAGACCTTGGGGCTGGTCAGCCAGACAGCCTGGGGATCAACAACAACAACACAAAAGATTGGAGGTTCATGAAACAGTTTGGTCAAGATTACTCTGTTTATATTATTTTATTATTCAATTTAGTTGAGCATAATGGTAAGTAGGCTATTGAAAATGGTGACTGTCCAAGTTTTGGCACTAGGTAGGCTTTTTCATATTGGTTTATGCATTCGTATCTTGAGCGATTTATCTGGCACTAGATGAGACTTCACTGTACAGTAGTTATATGTGGTACCCCTTCAATGCCTAAAGGCTCTTCCTAAGCTAAATAAAGTTGTTAACTGATAACCAGAATAATGTAAGTATTTTGTCAAAATATTGATGTGGTTAAGTAGTTTCTTTACTGAAATATTGATATACAGAGTTATCATATAACCGTGTACCATACTAAGTGTTGTGAATCGTGCAGCCGCGGTCTGAGGCAGCGGAGGAGGTGGCGGCCCTGACAATCCTTGGGCCGGAAGAAGTCACTCTAGAACCTACTATCACTATTCTACCACCATCCACGCCCCAACCCACAACGTATGAAGCGACCACCTTCGAAACAATCACCTTCGAGCCGACAACTATGATCCCAACAACTTTGCCTGAGGAGATGGAGACTCCGACTGCTCCGAGTATAGACGAGTCACTACAGCGTTCCCCACCGAAGCCGCAGAAAATTGATTCGTCTCAATTCCGTGTTCAGCGTTTAGAGGAAGAGGAGCCAGTTCCACACCAGTTTGTCATTGAGCCCGCTCTTGTGCCTACTCCAGAGTTAATTGTAATACAAAGAAATCCCTCTCGGGACTTAGGATCCCAAAGGGTCACACAAAGAGGTTCTCAAAGGTTCAGCCTACAGCATCCATCAGGACAAAACCAGAGACGCCGCCAACCACAGCAGAGCCAGCAATTTTCAGGCCAAAGAAGACGACGACCTCAAACTGGGGCTCCGGTCCAACCACATCAACAGAGTCCACCTTTGAACCATCAAGAAGATCAAGTGTTCCATGACCAAAGACAGACTCAAGGTCAGGCTTTCCGAAGAGGCCAAGGTCAAAGGCCATCACTAGATCAGAATTCCCATGGAAGCCAAGGACAACCCCTGGATCAAAGGCAGTCACAGAGCCAGCTACTTCTTAGAGGTCAAGGTCAGTTCCATAATCAAAGACTGTCTCCAACTCAAGTGTTCCAGGGAAACCAAGGACAGTTCCAAGACCAAAATGTACCCCAGGATCAATCTTTCCATGATGGCCAAGAACAGTTCCAGGACAATAGTCAGCCCCAAGGTCAGCAAGGACACTTCCAGGATCATACTCAAACACAGGGAGAATCATTCCAAGGACAATTTCAGGGGCAAGGCCAACCAGGCAGCCAGTCATTCCACCCTCAAGATGTACACAGCCAGCTGGACCCTGAAATCCATTTCCACGATCAACAGGGAGCAGAGACAAGTGTCGGAGGTTCAGGGGGTTTCATATCGCCTGATATAAAGGCTCAGAGGGAAGCCGAGCAAGCCGCGCAACTGGCAGCCAGAAGAGAAGCAGAGTTGGCAGCCAGAAGGGAAGCAGAGTTGGCAGCCAGAAGGGAAGCAGAATTAGTAGCACAAAGAGAAGCACAGTCGGCAGCCAGAAGAGAAGCAGAGTTGGCAGCCAGAAGAGCAGCAGAGTTAGCAGCACAAAGAGAAGCAGAGTTAGCAGCCCAGAGAGAAGCTGAAATTATAGCTCGAGGAGAAGCAGAGTTAGCAGCCCGAAGGGAATCTGAGCTTGCTGCCCGTAGAGAAGAACAGATTGCAGCTCAAAGAGAAGCCGAAGAAAACGCAAGAATAGAGGAAGAAGCAGCAGCAGCAGCACGCAGAGAGGCTGAAACTCTTGTCTCCCTAGCAGGACAGGCCCCTCCACTCCCTCCTGCTCATCCCAATTGCTTCCAGCCAGGTCTAATAGAAGATGAGGACCGCTGTTGGGTGTTCCATGAGTGTGTGTTGGAAGGTGGCGCGTGGGAGATGTACTCGTGGAAGTGTATGCGAGGCCATGTGTTTGATCCCGTCAGTGTGTCCTGTGTACGGGGAAGGTGTAGGAGGAGAGGATGAAGCAATACTGTGATAACTGTGTGAAAGTGATATGTGTGTGAAATCCAAAGAATGAATATGAATGTGTACTTTTGATTAATGAATGCATCTTTTTATTAACGAAAAGAATATTTGTCAGATGTATGAAATCCGGAGAATGAATGTAAATTTGTACTTTTTATTATTGAATGTGAAGTCTTCCAAGCTCATTGATCTTTCTCTGACACATCTAGTTAACCCTTACTGTACCAGAGGGTATTACTATAAATGTAACCACCAGTACCAAGCATTGTGGCCAAAATGGCTTAAAAAACGAGAGAACGCAACCTCTCACCCCGAAAGCTGGAGGAGTAATGAGCCATCCTGCCCGTGGGACCTTAGATACACTCTGAGAAGTGTTGCCAAGGTCTCGGCAGTGTTTACAAGTCACGGTGCCTGGTACCGCTCGGTACAAGGACCGAATACTACTGACGTACAGCGTAAGGCGCTGGGACTGGCGGGTGACTTTCTTACTGACGTACAGCGTACGTCGCTGGTACAGAACGGGTTAATAACCACAATGTATAATTTGGTAGTTTTATGCATATATAATTATTTATGTGGACTTTATTGTTAAGTGGGGTTTGTTAAAGAGAGGTAGAATCATACAAGCTATACACAGTGCTCAATTCCTTTGCCTTCAGTTTAAAAAGACCTCTTAAATTATTCTCTTAAGGGGGGATGGTTCACTTTTTGGTTGATTATTTCATGTTTATTATTTTTCTATTTTCCTCCTTAGACTTCCATCAATCTATAAATAAACATCCATTAGATCCCCCTTAGATTTATTTGTACATTTTTCAGTAGAAAAATTCTTCCAAAATTACAAGCTCACTATCGTTCACCAGGAAAAAAATTGACACCTACAGTAAATAACACGTAAGGTCTAAATATTGACAAAGAAATGGGGAGAAAGGTCTTAAAATCGACAAACTAATGGGGCAAATCTCTTAAAATCTGAAAACTAATGGGGATAAACATGAGGAAGGAGGGGAATCAGAAATACGACCCACCTCCCCTTAAATAGATATACAGTACAGGGTATACAGTATATATAATTCAGAATTAAGCCTTCTCTTACAGTAATACAAAACAATGTTATGCCAATACAGTTTTGTGAATTTGGTCACTGATCTTTAATTTATGCAATATTAAATATACAAGTACTGTACAGTAATATTATGCTCTTTAAATTTTTTTGTTAATGCATTGATCATGATTTATTTACTTTAGAGAATTGTAGGCTAGGTTACTAATTTTTATACATTCCATATGTAGCTTTTTACTATACTTGACTGATTTTGTACTACTATTTCTTAAAACAAAGATGTAAGTACCAATACTTTTATATATATTTAATGTGTTTAAATAGATTTAGTTTGTTGTTACAGTACACTTCATGTTAATATCCAAGTATAATTGTGTGAACCATGAACACAACTCGTGTCTGATGTTACTGGCTGTTGCAATAAATGTGTTCTTATTTGTTTTATTTTATTTATTTGAATCCAGGTCATATCATATATAGACAAATGCATGGCTATTTGGTATTTTCTAATCTGTCAACATAATTGAAGAAATATAAATATGTTCATGTAATTTATATGACAAACGGTGCCCATGACACAATGAAAATAACTTTTAATTGATCAAATTGTAGAGAATTGAAAAACAAAATTTGTTTGTGAAAGATAATCCTTTGATACTTTATTCATATCTTATGTGGACCAACAGCCATTACTATAGAGCCCTCCATGAGGGTGTCTGATGTCAAACTGCGTTTTATCAAACCTTCCATCCTACCTTGGAAGTCTTCCCCTCATCGCAATCGTCGATGGGAGACCGCTCTAGCCCGTCTTGGGCTCGGCCACACCAGGCTCACGCATGGTCATTTGATGTTCTGTGATGTCCCCACGCTCTGTCCTTGCTGCCATATTCCAGTGTCTGTCCAGCATCTCCTGATAGACTGTCCGCGTTTCTCCAATGCCCGACGGCAAGCACTCCCCTTCATATACTCCCTTAATCGCCCCCCCTGTCTTAGCCGATAATATTATGCTTGGAGAGTCCCCCACTTTCTCCCTCCCACATCTTATGCGGTTTCTCCTCCATACCAGTCTCCTTCAGCTTCTTTAATTAGTGTTTCCTAGTCTTCTTATACTCTACTACGTATTACGCCCAGCCCCCCAACAACTCCGATGTTTTTTACACAAAGTTTATTTTGGTGCCACATAGTCTTTGTAGGCTTGGTGCGAATCCCTATTTTAATAATAATAATAATTACTATAGAGCCTTGCTATTGGAACTGTCTTGGTATGGAACTGCCGAGACTGGTGGTCATCTACTAGTCTTACATGGGTGCTGTTTGGTGCCACGCCAGAATCGGCCTCGGTGTTTACATGGTGGGGCAGTGTTGTGGCAGGATTTTCTTCCTCTAAAGTCCAAGTTGCCTAATGTACAATAAAGTCTTGGTATAGTACTGTTACTGTATTGTCTCATAGCAATGCTGAGGCTGGTGTGGTTTGCAAGTACTGCAGGTGTAGGTGCTGCAGTGGGACTTAGTCGAGTCTTGTTACGGCCCAGTTAGCACTATGGGTCTATGGTGTTCGATGACTGGCCAACATATGTTACATGAGTAGATCTGCCTGCTAGATAGTTGGCCAGCCATCTTTTTGGGTTATTGTGCATGTTTGTGTTGAGAATTTTATATGCAAGGTTGTGGCGAGGAATGGTATAAAAAACTTTACTACCGATGATGTCGTTCTAGCTTAATTGATGCCATAAATTTTGTTTTGTGTGAGGTCTGTAAGAAAGGTGTTTGTGGAGTGTAGTGGCCTAAAGTTGTGTTGTGATCTAGCTAAGGGAATGTGAGGTGTGGTTAGTTGTAATATAAGGCATTCAGTAACTTTTGAGGGGTGCAAAGGAGAGTGATGGGGCGGTGTGAGGAAGGTAGCGTGGGGTCTTTATTTGGTTTGGGGATTGTGATGATGGAACCATGCTTCCATGAGTTGGGTATTTTGTTAGCGTGAATTGCTCTAGTTTGATATGTTGGTGAGTGTTTGAATGCCTTGTGGTCCCAGGTGTCGGGTGTACAGTATGTTGCTAAGTTTGTCTGGGCCACAGGCGGATGAGTGTTTGAGGTTATTGATGATGTGCTTTATCGGACTTGATGAAGGGTGCATAGTTTAGGTCTGTAGGGAATTGTCGCTTTCGTCGGATGACTCGTCAATTGTCATGGTGGGGTTTAAGGTGGCTAACTCATGAGAAATGGTTGATGAGAAGGTTGGCTTGTTTGTTGTTGTTGTTGTTGTTCCCCAGGCTGCCTGGCCGAACAGCCCCAAGGTCCCGAGCAAGGCCAAGGCCATAGAGCGCCCCCACAAAACCCTCCCTGCTTACCACTAACAAAACCCAGGTGACCGAAGCCACTCTAAGGCAGGGAGCTGAGGAGGGCGCGGAAACGCCCGAGAAACCAAAGCCCCACCCAAGGCCCTGTGCCCCTCAGCAATTATGAAGGGAAAGTTGAGGGGCAAGGGAAAATTGTGACGCTTTGGCTCCCAATCTGCCAACTTTTAGGTTGGCAGTAGGGAGGTCGATCCACGGAAAAGACGCCGTCACTCGAGATCTAGAAGATATATAAGTAAAAGGAACAGTCAGAGTAAGCTATGGGTATGGCAGAGAACGCTCAACTCTCATTCTGATAGACCAGCCCATCACCTGAGCTGGCTTGTTTGTTTGTAGGTATGGTGTCTTTTGCTGTGATGGCAGCATGTGATTGTGTTGTTACTGTTGGAGAGTGTTATGCCGTTTAGTGTTTTGTAGAGCTTGTTTTTGTTTTGTGATAAAGTGTTTGGAGGTAACTTTTCCAGTTTAGTGTTGTTGTTCTAGTATTATGTTATTAATTTGAGTGTTTATTGCTTGTATTTGCTGTATAGTGTCCTGTGTGTGGGGTGTTGTCTGATGAGGCCTTTCTGTTACCTCGAAGGATGTGTTTTTTGTCTGTCTGAATTATTGTATTGAAGGAGTGTACGGCATCGTTGCTATTTGTGATAGGTGTTATCTTTAGAGTTTACAAGTGTTGTTCAGTTTCAGTTGTGAAAGCTTCCCAGTTACCTGTATATAATAATAATAATAATAATAATAGTTCTTAAAGCTAGCGCATGCTAAGCCAGCTAAGGATAGCCCAATAAGGCTGATTAGGCGTATTTCCATTGGGGTCCTGTACTACTACCCCATCCCCTTGCTCATGAGGGATGGTAACGACTCAGTGCTTGTGAAAAATCTTTAATGCGCCGAGCGTGGGCGCGATCCCGGGCCTTCTGGGTGGAAGTCTGAGACGCTAGTCACTACACCAAGCGAGCCGCTTAAATAATCTTAAATAATTAGTGTGCAGTATGTGTATCTGTGGCCACCTGGGGTGATTCAGGTTTTGGTGGTGATGATCGGGAGGTGCTCAGAACTTAAGGTTTTGACCACCTTCCAGGATGTTGTGGGGGAGAGTTTGGGGGAACAAAAGGTGATGTCTGATGATGAGGGGAGGTAGAGGGCTCTGTGGGTATTAAAGGTATACGGATGGATGTTATTGAGTATTAACCCGGGAACGGCGAGAAAGCTCATAAGAAGTTTTACTGGGCGAGGGCGGCAAAGCTCTTAAGAGGGAGGCCTAAAAAAAAACATTTAAACGGCCCAAGTAGCACGAAACAATTAGTTTTTTTTTTGTTTTTGTTTTTTTTTTCTCCCCCCTATACCTGATATCACTCCTCCACATCCCCTCCTTCATCCCTTTCCCCTCCCCCTTCAATTATCACCTATTTTCCCTGTTATTTCCTAATTCGTTGGTATATTTTTGTGCTAACATTAGCAAACTGTGTGGAGGATGTGTTACATAACCGAGAGTGTGTATGAGTAGGCTCAGTGTGGCTTGAGGCGTCGTGGAGGGAGGGGTTGCCTCAATTTGCTCCATAATTCATGAATGGGCTGGTCCATGTATATTATCGATTTTGACCAGAAAAATTATATTTTCACTTGTTTTATTGTTGTTACAGGTTACTATCTTCATAGTGAAGGTAAAATAGGCTCATATGAATAAGTAATAACGATATTTATCGTAAAATGACGATTATAGGCCTGAATGGAGCCTATATGCTCGCCCATGGGCATAGAGTTCAATACCCCCTGCTCGCCGTTTATAGGTTAAGAGGTTGCCTGTTTGGTTTATCACCAACCCTCTGAGTCGGGATTGTTGACATGCCAGGCCGACGACTTGACGTTGAAGTCACCACCCAGGATGATGATACGGATGTTTGAGATGTGTTGTATTTGAAGGGTGTAGTGATTTGGTACTGTGGGGGACGTTTTGGAGGCACAGTCAGTCCCCCCAATCCGCGCCTATATGGACAGCATTACACGATGTGTATTGGGAATTCACGCATTGGGAATAACATAACTTATGGAGAAAAATACATGGGCGGCAGCCCGCATTTCCACACACATTTGTTAGTATTTTTTTATCAAAATCAATAATAATTGGACAACCAAGCATACACAATAATAGAAACATAAACAAAAGTCATTCCTTACCTTAAAATTAAATGCTATAAGTAGGTGAGAAGAGTGGGGCTCCGAGGCAGACCCCCACGACAGGGCGAGTTCAGCTAGGCTGCCCCGGCCCCGTCACTGTCACTGGTTCCGGCCCCGTCCCCGTCCCCGTCCCCGTCATCTGCCATCGCGTCTTCGTCGGAGCTTTCCTGCCTGTCACCATTATCATGGAGTCAGGCAATAACTCGGTTGAGGTTGGCAACACGGGTGTTAGCCATGGCATCAGCAATAAACCCGTCATAGTCATCAAGTTCATCATTGGGTCCAGGTTCGTTACTAGGTCCAGGCTGAGGTTCTTGTTCTGGCTGGGGTGGTGGCTGCTCTCCTCTCCTTTGCATAAAAGCTGTGATAAGTGACTGCTTTCGCTGTAGAACATCATTTGCGTGCCGTTCAACATAAAATCTAAAAGCTTTATCAATGTTTGCAATAACTTCACTGGTGCAGAGTTGGTGCCGTTCCATGGACCGAAACTTCTTTAAACACATAAAGTTCTGCCAGAACTAGTGGCACTTCACGAGGTGTAAGTTCTTCCATAGGTTGTTGTGGAGGTGGTGCAGGTTCTTCAATCCTCTGTTCGTGAGCTTAGTCCTCTTGATTCGTGCCATATGGCCTTTGTTGCCTGGTGCGTTGACTTCATTAATGTAATGTAGTCCTCTTGATCGATAATGGTCAGTGTCTTCGTCAGTAACTTGCATACCGGCAGCTTGGACCTCCCGAATTTCGTCCACGATAACACCTGCGAAACCCGGCACACGGCTGGTTGCGGCGGCCTCGATCACCTGGTCAACCTGTTGTACACCTTCATCACCCGCTTTCGCCTTGCACAGGTGTGGCACCAATGCCCTCCAAGCATGATTAATTGTAGCATCAGTGACTTCAGACCATGATTGCAGTAGAAAATCGATGGCATTTTTAATGGCAAAAGCCCTCCAGAATGAAGTCACTGTCATTTCTGCTTGATTTTCTGGTTGCCTTCCTGGTTGATTATCTCCTCCTTCAGGTTGATTTTCTGCTCTTTCTTCTGCTTGATTCTCTTCTCTTACTTCAGGTTGATTCTCAGCTCTGTCTTCTGGTTGATTATCTGGTATTTTTTCTGGTTCTTCAAGGTCTAAATCTGGGTCTTGTTCCATGGCCATTATCTCAACATTAGATTCGGTTTTTGCACGGAGATAGTCATATAGGTGGGTCTGGTAAAAAAATTTAAGGGTAGCAATAATCTCTTGGTCGAGAGGCTGGACTAGAGAGGTGGTCTTTGGAGGCAGAAAGACAACTTGACATTGTGGGTGCAGCTCATCCAGGTAAGATGGATGACAGGGGGCATTATCCATAAGCAGTAGCATTTTGAAGGGTATTCCAAGCTGGGCACATTTAAGGCGAGTGTCGGGAATGCAGTGCTTTACCAACCAGTCAGACATGATAGCACTCGTCATCCACCCATTACTGGATTTGTACCAGTAGGTGCCAGTTGCATCCATTTCTCGCAGGTGTCGATAGCAACGTGGATGAGCGGCGGTATGGACTATAACTGGCTTCATCTTGTGGGTTCCTGTCACATTAACTGTCAGCATAAAGGTGAATCGTGACATAAATTTTTCTACCTCTGGCCTGCCTCATGGAACGGCTGATGTATGTTGACTGGCATTGTTTTATATTGCAAGCCTGATTCATCACAATTGTATATCTGGTCAGGTGTATAACCGCCTTCCTCTATGAGAGTTTTAAAAAATGCCGGGTATTCTTTGGCCGCTTGTTCATCAGCTGATCCTCGCTCGCCTGTCACCTTGATGTTTCTTACTTCCTTCCTCTTGAGAAATCGGCGGAGCCAGCCATTTGATGCTTTGAAATTAACATTTTGGCCAGTTTTTGTACGCTGCACGGCTGTTGCATAGAGAGCCTTGGCCGTCTCACGAATGTACTGTGTGTTGATGGGGACCTGCTCTCGGTGTTTTCTGTTTATAAACTCGTGTAAATATCGCTCCATGACGATCATAGCAGGATTATTCAGCCGTGAGCGGCGATCCAGAGTTGAAGCCCCATATGACTTCACAATCTTCTTAAGTTTGAGCCTATTAGCCCACACGGTTCGCACAGATGACTCTGATAAACCCATTGCTTTTCCGATCGCAGTAGCGCCTTCACCCTTCTCCTTACGCTCTATTATCTTCATCTCCATCTCGTGTGTGATTAGTTTATTCTTCCTGGGCATGTTGGAAGTTGTTGAAGGGTGTAGGAAGGCGGATGTTACACAATAAATGGCGCACGGACACTTCAGGATATCGGGACAGAGAAGGAAGCGTCTCCCACAATGCCCTCGTTACGTCACTGTCTTCCCGGTTCCGTGGGGGGCGGTGCGGAATACAATAAACAGTATTTTTACACCACTCTTCAACCGTAATTCATGTATTGTGAGGTCAATACGTGTTTTAGGGATTTTGAGTACCTTTTTTACCCCTCGACGTGGAATAGGGTAAACGTGGACTGAGGATACGTGTATTAGGGGACTGACTGTATGTATGAATTTATGACTGATATTTGTGATTTGTTGTCAGTGCATATTTTGATTGTTTGTATTTCTGTAGTAGTGTTGTGAGGAGGGAGGAGGGATTTTGAATGTGCTCTGGTATCAAAGAAGTTTATTGACATGTGTACCAGGGTAATGAGTCCACCGTCGTCGCCGACGGCCCAGTCTAGTCTGATGGTGAAGTTATGAAATGTAGGGTGTTTTCTGTGTAGTTTTGTTTCTTTGGCTTCTTGGTTGACAGGATTACTGTAAAATTAGGTGTAGAAGCTTGTTTGATTATAAGAATTTCAAAAAAGATGAAAGAAATAGTGTGAGTTACTCAATCTGCCTGTAAGGGGGGGGGGGGGAGGGGTTGTATGCTGCCTGAGTCAGAAGGGGGATGGAGTATGTTGATGGACTTACTTGATTTATCAACTCTGCGAAGCAGAGTGGTATCTCACACACAGGTCCCGCCCGTATACTGTGCACCACAATTCAGCTTGTCCGTCGTCGTCGTCCGTCGTCCGTCCAGTAACTCCTAGACCGTTCGATGGATTTTCACCAAATTTCACAGGTATATTCATTTGGTCAATGCGAAGGTCCCTCAAAAAGAAATTTTCAATTAAACTTAAAGGTTAAGGTCAACGGTCATGGTTAAAAATAAGGTAAATATTTCATGTTATTATGTTCTCTCCACCAACCAACTCTACTCCTAAAATCTATTAATGAAATTAACAACCACATGTGGCAGTCCGGGGATTCGAACCCAGGATGCTCACACCGAAAATCAACACACTATGCACTGCACCACGAAGACAGTTAAAAGATTACTGCACAAGCCTACGATTTATTATGCAGTTTCGAATCGTGCATACCAATCTTAGCATGTACAATATCCCAACTGCGCTATCGGAGGCTTAGTTTTTACTCAAATTTCTTAATTTTCTTTATACAAGTTATTGGTAACCTCGATATCCTATTGACCAAATTTTAGATAACTATTTTGAAGGGTAAGGTCATAGGTCAAGGTCAAAATATTTGTTTTACTAATATTTGTTATATTAACTGTTAGATTCTCACTAAACTTACCATGTATATTCGGAATACTTAGGGCAAGGTCATACAAGAAACTAAACAATTTCATATGAAAGGTCAAGTTCACAGGTCAAGGTTAAATATAAGGTCAATATGCTAATTTCATTACTTTTCATGCAAACTTCACAAAATTTGGCGATATAGTTGCACTTTAAATGATAAGAGAAATAATAAATTTTGAGACACATAGGAAGGTCAAGGTCAACTATTCTATAAATAAATCTGAAACTAACTGATGGGTTTTAATGAAATTAGTCATGCTTATTTGATTTTCCTGGGCAATGTCAAGGAAAACAATTGTGTACTCTTACATAAAGGTCAAGGTCACAAGTCATAGTGAAAGGTCAACTTATACTATTTATTTTTAGTTTTTATTCAAATGTCTTCATTTTCACTTTACAAGTTACTGGTAACATTGATATCGTATTTCACACATAGATAAATAATCTACAGTAAAGGGCAAGGTCAAAGTAGTATTTTTACTAGTATTTCTCATACTGTTATATTCTCACTAGGCTTACCATGTACTGTATATTCGGAATACCTAGGCCAAGGTCATACAATAAACTTATATTCCATATGAAAGGTCAAGGTCAAATAAAAGGTCAATATGCTATTTTCTTTACTTTTCATGCAAACTTCACAACATTTGGTGAGATAGCTGCACTTTAAGTGAAAAGGAAAATAATAAATGTTGAGACATATAAAGGTCAAGGAAAAGGTCAAAGGTCAAGGTCAATAAAATGCCCCAGAACGAGAAGCCCACCACGGAAGCCACGAGCGAGCACCACCAGGAAACGGGAACAGAAACACCCGAAGGAAAGGCCCACATAACGAAAGGACCAGGTGACCAAGCCAACCAGTTAAGACAGGCCGAAGCCCGCAGGGCTAAGCAGCTCCAAACCACACCTGCCTATCACTTCTAACCACTGACCCTTCCCCCACCTCGTGTATACACTAGCCCTCGTGTCCTACACCTCTACCTACATGATGATGAACATGAATACACCTTAATGTAATACACCCATGCCCTGTCCCTAGGTTGAGCCAATGCCAACCAGTTCAGACAGGCCTAAATCTATGTATGTTTTTCCATCCAAGAAGTAATATGTTAACCCCCTGTCTTGCCAGACTAAGTTTCTGAAGACCAACCGCCCCCATAAATCTATGTATGTTCTTCCATCCGAGAAGTAATATGTTAACCCCCTAAAATACCTTGTCTTGCCAGACTAAGTTTCTGAAGACCAACCGCCCCCATAAATCTATGTATGTTCTTCCATCCGAGAAGTAATCTGTTAAAACCCCATGTCATAATTGATAAGAAACTATGATACCCACGGGTACCCCAGTGTATATATAACCATTATTCCTGTAAGACCTAGACAGAAATGACTGCAGATGTTAGCCACCATGCAGTAACTCTTAATTCTTACCCCAACCAGAGATTGTATACACCACCCTCTTTTACCATTGTCTCGACGCCTTTCCACCAAGAAACAATACCGAAGCTACCCCTACGAACTGCCGCTTTCTTTGATATATATGTCATAGAAAACGCAGTTCCCAGAAACAACTAGAATCAGCAAGAAATAGTGTCAGAGTAACAGTGTCCATAACCATCGTATTGACGAGTAATAATACATCATGTTTTTCTCTACTTTTATCCACAGTCAAGCACACACCTACAGTTAACCTCCTCTTCCCCACAGCCCACAGTCCACATGATTCTATCATTTCCAAACTCATATACCACCACTTATTGCTCATCCCCCGGTAGCGTTTGGCTAACGTACCTTCCCTGTCATTAACCCCCAGGCTACGATACCAACTGTAGCCTAATGCCACCCCTATGCCCAGAGACATTAGGGTCAAACTTCCACGTAACCCCCCTTAACCCTCTCCCTCTCGTTAACCCCCCACGCTCCTCAACTCCCTTCCGACCTAGCCTCTCCAGCCTACCCACTGAATATCCTTAACTTTTCCGTTACTAACATTCTCAAACCTTTTGTATATATACTCCTATCCAGCCTACCTTCCCCCAGTAGGAAGGAACACCATTAGAACTTTACTAACCCTTTGCATGCCATCTATTCCCTCACAACCCATTCACAACCCTGTACCAAATGATCGTCCGTGCGAGGCTAGCCGCCTCACCAGTGACTAACTTCTATTACCATACTTCCAGATCAATGTGGCAGAGTTAGCAACCCAGTCTCCACCACATCCAACCACCCATGCAATTAACCTAACCAAGTAAACCAGCTGATCAAGGCACCTTCGGTTTTGGTATTACGAACACCCACATCTGTCTCATAAACAGAGGGTTATTACAAACCCTTGTGATATGGCAAGCGCCCAGCCACAGCCGCCCCGACGACCATCACAGAGAAGGGACGCGCACCTCCCCCTTTCACCCACCCGAGGAGGGAGACCCCTACCCCTGCGGAGGTATACCTGACCCCTGTTTTGACTTACGGGTCATTGCCAGGTAGCACAGGAATTCTTCCTATCAATGAACTAACCATGTATGACTAACACCCTTACTAACCTCTATTAACCCACAATAAACCATTAACCTTCCTTGCATACTCCGATAACCAAATTAGCACCTCAGCTATACCCTAGAATGAAGACTGAGCAATTTAAGAGAGACGCTCCTAGCACAGCTGTCCCAAACCTCCTCGCAAAGTAGATCCGGTCTTTCTCCCCTAAATACTTCCAGTATAGCCAAAATAGTACCTCTTACTAAGGCAGTATGAAGGCTCCATACAGCCATGTGCCACAACAGTAATCACCCCCTGACCTAGTTCCCGTATCAATTGAGAGCTCAAATAAGTCCATCAAAACTCGAGATCCCTATGGCCGACAGGGTCCAAAACCACACCTATAAATCAAGCTCCAGCCCCCAGTAAAATTAGTTGAAAGATAGACACCAACCAGTGGCTGGTCCCTTAAGTTGACCTCTAGCTCTGCCCTTGTTTTGTTCCTGAGAATTGAGTTCCAGAGCCGGCAGACTCCGTGGCAGATTGAGATAGAAGAATCTGTCCACGTAAAGGAAATCTATGTGCACCTTATAACCTTCACATAAACCAGTGGGGATATAAGAGTGTAGCCAGCAACGATCGCCAAGAGATCCGTCTTGAGAACTTCTACATATGGACCATCTGGACGGCCGCGGAACCAGTCGCTAGCCCCCAACCTCACGGACGCAAGATAACCAAGACCAGACCAATCAAATACGACCCAAGATTCACTCTATCAGCACTACAGTGTTACAGTGCTATTTAGAGACTCCCTTATTAACCCTCTCCGACATATGACGCGATGTTGAGCCGATTAGGGATACTTTAAAGCCTTTGTTATCATCAGGGGTATTTAGAAACCTTTAGTTTAGTTACTTCACCCTCTGCAGTTGTCTTTGAGTTAGCTGTGGGCAGAAAACTAATTTTGGAGAGGTAATTATAAGAGAGAAAACTCTATTTCTTATTGCTAATCTGGCAACCTCTGCGTCATATGAGTCTGAAGGGGTTAATATTTCTATGAAGTGGCTATATCTTTGCCCCAGTATAATTCACATATAACCATTCCATTAGGAAGTGCTAAGCGTATCAGTGTTTATTAATTAACAGGCGATATTATAGGTTTGACTCCTGTAAGGAGATAAAGAAAACCTAATATTTAGTAGTGGCCCCGTAATCATTGACGAACATGCCTATTACATAAGGCACCCTCTTCAAACACTCATCCGCCGTAGTTTGAATCTACCGCGCAGAGCATTTAAAATTTTAGGAGCCTTCATCTTGAGCGCACGCGACCTCACTCATGGCTTCAATCATTATGAATTGGGTTCTCACTACGAAAAAACTTTGTAAAAAACAAAAACAAAATAAGAATAACTATTCAATAAGCTTTCCATAATATCGTGGATGTACTTGTGTGGATCTTTGACCAGACGCTGACTCAAGCGTCATTCTTCCTTCACTGACATATCAAGTAAACCAAAATCCTTAATACATCAACGAATGGGAAGGGGATGGTCGGGAGGGCCCCAGTCGTCAAAGATTACGGGGGCACTACTAAATATTAGGTTTTCTTTATCTCCTTACAGGAGTCAAACCTATAATTTATTAGTGGCCCCTCCATCATTGACGAACATGCCTGATTTCTAAGACTGGAGGGGGACATTCGTAATCATATCATAACTCTAGAAAAGCAGATAATCAAACAACCACATAGTATTCTTACTTTGAAAAATATATTTAATGGCGCAGCACATATATACAAAAGGGGGTCAAGCAGGGGCGTGCTTCAAAGAAGCCTGCTTGATACAAAAGGTTAACTCTTGAGACTCTGCGAACAGATCTGTAAGTTAAAAAGGCACCCCACTCAACATAAGTGGTGAAAAATAAAAACTTATAAGTTATAGCGGCTCGCTTGGTGTAGTGACTAGCGTCTCGGACTTCCACCCAGAAGGCCCGGGTTCGCGCCCACGCTCGGCGCATTAAAGATTTTTCACAAGCACTGAGTCGTTACCATCCCTCATGAGCAAAGGGATGGGGTAGTAGTACAGGACCCCAATGGAAATATGCCTAATCGGCCTTATTGAGCTATCCTTAGCTAGCTTAGCATGCGCTAGCTTTAAGAACTATTATTATTATTATTATTATATTACATGTGCACATATAACCCCATAATACTTGTGGAAATATTTTGCAAAATATATCCAATGCTTAAACTAAATTTCTTTCACAGCTAAACTACTATAACAACACTGTTGTTTGTACTATCATTGTACTAGCACAATTTCCTGCACTGAATAGTACAGAGAAATTTTCATATCAACAATACCCATAACTAGTATCACAGCTCTTATACTCCGGTGGGGTCTAGGGTGTCCTATGTTACCCTGACTGCAACCCCCCCCCCCCTTTTCCTTGAAATTAAAACAAAAAGTGACTTAAGGGCCACCTAGACCCTCTGCCTTAAAGCTATACATGGCAAGGAAGGTTTGTCTAGAGCTACTGACAGGTATCGAGTCAAAAACGTATGATTAGAGGCCCACAAATGCGTGGACGTAATATCTTCCACAGAAAAATTCTTCAGGAAACACAAAGAGGTTGCCCATTTGCGTAAATCGTGGGCCCTACCCACAACGCCGGGATTACTCTTCTTAATGACTTCGACTAAAAGAGAAGCCAATCTACGTTTGAGCAAGCGCTTACCCGTACTTGCTACCCATAAAGCACCCTGGGGGTTTTGAGGAGCTACCCTCAAATATTTGGTTAGAGCCTGGACTGGACATAAATTATGGTGCACCTTTCCCCTTTTCAACGCCGGCACAGTGAACTCAGAAAACACGTGTGCACTGTGCTCATTCTTGGCTACAAACCCTGGGGAAGGTGCAATGTGAATACATTCATTAAGCCTACCAAACCTGAGGCAATTAGGTGTGTTGCTCATCGCCGCCAGCTCAGACACACCCGGTGGCCAAAGCCAAAAGGAATACAGCCTTTTTTAAAAGTAATGTAAAATCTGCAGTATTTTGGTACAGACGGGAGTGAAGTAATGACAATGCTTTGTCCAGAGACCAAGTAGGCATGAGCTGACGGGGAGGTGGGCGGAGTTTAAAACATGCCCTCATAAAACCCTTTTCCTCCGCAACTGGTATGGAGAGACCGGTAAGGTCCCAAAATGTTATTCTAATCGCTGTTAAGTGATTTTTTAACGTTACCACAGATAAACGTTTCTGTTCAAATAGATAATTTAAATAATTAAAAACTAACGCCACCGAGGGCACAGTCTGTTCCGTTCTAAGGATCCAAGAAGTAAAGGCTTGCCAATGTGATTGATACTGTCGTTTTGTAGACTGAGTGCAGGCTCAGATGTTTGGTCACATCTCTACCATATGGTGCTAGCCACTTGGCCTCCTGAATGTCCATAATGCAAAAGTCAGCGAGGTCGCTAGGTTGCCAATCGTGTCTAAGTGGAAACACCCAACCGGGAGCGACACTGGGTGCGGGCACCACGTTTTCAATTGCTGGTACCACAACTGCGCCGGCCACAGGGGCACGATTATCGAGACTAAGCCCCGATAATCCCGTAGTTTGTTTACTACATGGCACATTAGAGACGCGTCTGGCGGCGGAAACAGATAGATGGAACTCCACCTGTTCCAGTCTGTCACCAGGGCGTCTGGCCCCCCTGCCGGCGTTATCGTCCGGCGGGTGAGGTACAGTGGGAGTTTGTGAGTCTCCTCGGACGCGAACAGATCCACTTGTGGATGGTAAAGCTCTGCAATCATTAGGTTGAAAATGGGTTGCTTGAGCGCCCATTCTACTGTTGTGCTCTGTCTCCGAGACAGAGCGTCTGCCCAGACGTTTGCTACGCCTGGGAGATAAGATGTGTGAAGATGAATGTCCAGCCTGTTGGCTAGAATAAAAATCTCTTCTGACACGTTTAGCAACGTCCGAGACCTCGTTGACCCTTGTTTCTGAATACAGTGAACTTCATTCAGATTGTCCATTCTGAAGGCCACCGACTTGCCCCGTAAAGTAGAGCCGTGAGCCTGAAGGAAATATAAGGGGACTAGTAATTCTTTGACATTGATGTGGGAGATTTCTAAATGGGACCAAAGCCCTTGACCCTGGTGCCCTTGGTTTGACTGAAAACCCCAACCTATCGTTCCTGATGCATCCGTGTCTACCCATACCGTCGGCGGAGGAGAGGTCCATGACATTATTGAGTGCAACATTTCCCGCTTCGCCCAGACCGCTAGTAAGGTGTGGATTAATTTTTGTATGGGCCATAATTTTTCCGCCGGTAATAGTGGAAAATATTTGTTGCCCTCCAATATTAAGCGCTTTACTTTCAACCGGCCCAACATTACAGTTAGTTGAATCCAGTTGAGAGAGCCGACCAGAGACTCCCAGATTCTCCGTGTCGTAGTCAGACTGTGAAGGAACATGAACAGTTTCCTGCGAAATCTGTTCCGATTGTCCACACTCTGACTCAGAGTGAGAGCAGCTGTGTCCCAAACCAGCCCTATCCACTGAACTACTCGTGAGGGAACAAGGTTTGACTTTACCAGATTTACCTTGAACCCTAGAGTTTTGACATGTTTTAATGTTATGTTGACATGATTTATGCATACTTGCTCTGTTTCTGCCACCACTAGCCAGTCGTCTAGGTACCACAAAATCCTGATCCCTTGTTTTAACAATGGCATCAGTGCTTGCCGGACTAATTTCGTGAATAAGCGAGGTGCCAGGTTCAAACCGAATGGCATCCTTTGAAAAACATAAGTTTGATCCCTGATCCGTAAGGCCAGGAATCTTTGAAATCTTTTGTTTACCGAGACGTGCCAATAAGCGTCTGTCAGGTCTAAGGAACACATCCAACCTCCCGGCGGAAGTGTTAGCCTGATATGGTGCACTGTTAACATCCTGAATGACTCGTTGTGAATATGAAGGTTCAGATACGACAGGTCTACGACGGGTCTCATCTGAACACTGTCCCTTTTGGGAACCAAAAATAGCTTGGATGTGAAGACTGGGTAATTTTGAGGAACCGGGATGATGACATTCTTGGCAATCATATCCTTGACCAGTGACTTCACCTCTAAAGAAACTAGATTCGCCGTTGTCGGCTGACGTAAGCGAGGTCGTCGGAGCCACTGCCAAGTGATGCCTTTGCGTGCCACCATCCTTGCCCAAGTGTTTAACGGCCATGCTTGGTGACACGTTCGGAACGACCCAGTTAGCAGACAAGGGTTCGCCGGCTGTACTACCCTCGGATCCACTCGCCTTGAGACCGGCCCCGGGAATGAGAGAGACATTAGTTTTTTGATGGTGGTGGAGGTGGTGGTGGTGGACGCTTCGCCAGCTGGCTGGCGTTGGCAGAAGACGGGCCCTGACCTGGTTTATTATAGCCTCGTCGTTTCTGACCTGTAAACTTACCCTGTCTATACCTGTACTGACCTTGAGGGGAGGAGGACTTAGGTAGATGAAAGGGCTTAGATCCCCCCCGGCTGTGCTTTTGCGACTGGCTTGGGTTTGGGGAAGTTAAAGGCAGGTTTCTTAGAAGGGGCGGGACTCTGTTTAAAGGTCTGAGCCATATTAAAAACTGTTCTCCACACCTCAGGGGACATTAAAGAGGGAGTGAGCACTGGTGACATGACCACCTGATTCGCAATACGATCAGGAAGCTTCCGTACCAAGGACATCCTGAGATCTTGTCGAGCTCGCACCGCCTCAAGCAAGGCTGTGCGCATGTCACCCAATGACTGAATTGACAACTGAAGGAGCAGTCGCCGAGACAGTTCAACCGATCTTCTGGCATCCGCGTCTGCGATTGCCTGAGTGGACCGGAGCATCGATTTAGCGACCTGTTGCGTCACAATGTACTGTGAGAAAAGTCTAAATGCTTTCCCCCGTAGCCTAAATTCTCGGTCTAGGTGAGTTGGGGTAGGGGTAGTGAAAGGGTCCTTGAGTTCACATAAATTGATTTTGGGGGCAGCTAAGAAATCAAACAAAGCCGAAGGGACTCCGCCGGCAGAACACACTGGCATAGAGAACCAAGAATGACTATCCTGAGGGATCTGGTGGGAAGATTTTGAGGTGAAGGTGGTCGCAAAGTTCTTAGCCTCCGTCTCCCATTCCACCCAAGGTCCCGGACCCAACTGCCCCACCTTCAACACTGGATTAGCGACTGAGTCTGTGACAGTTCGCAAATCGAGTTCTGGTGTGAGAGCTGACAGTGTCTTTATGTCATTAAAACCATCCTGTTTGGACCAGTCAGAAAACAGTCTCGAAGCTGAGGCAGGGGGCAGGGCAGGTTTAGCAGTATAAACAAAATAGTCCTGGTGATAATAGTTAGGAATGGCCTTAACATTAACATCTAGTACATTCCCCAAAGTATCCAAGGCCCGTAATTTTTTAGATTTATTGCCTTGTATTACCCACTCTCGTGGCACTGGAAGTTCCCCTGACAAGGTAGGTTGAGCGACCTCTGGTTTAGTGGGGATCAAGTGAACCCATGACTCATCCGAACCGTACAGTAAGGGCATAGCTACCTTTTTCATAGATGCTTTATCTAAAGGGGGCGGATTGACATCCGTTATAACCCTGACATTAGAAGTAGTCAGTGCCGCCGTAGCAGGCCTAGTGACCACCGATGGTGATATAGAGGGAGGGTGAGGGATCTGAGTCAAGGCAATAGAAGTCATCAGAGGCCGGACATTAGAACTTGTCCTAGGAGCTCCCAGGTCCACTGTAGGAGTCTCTGGCTGTTGGCCAAAAAATTTAGTGAGAGCATTAACCAGCAGCCCATCTATTTCCTCTGCTGTGACAAATTTATTCGATGATGAACTCAAAGGTGAATCATTACGATCCTGTGCGGCGTCTAAAACTGAACCCGACTCTTGCACTTCCATATCTGAGATGATAGATACCTCGTCTTTGTCATCCGGCTCACCATGAGAGGATTCCGCCGAAGCCGGAGTCCCATCTTGTTGCCAAGACAAGTCAGGAATAGATGATGGGATCGCCGCGTCCCGGTGGACCTCAGCCACTGTTTGTATAGTTTGAGCCAGAGGTTGAGAATACCGCCAAACATCCAGGCCTTGGCCTACACTCCCTTGGGAGTCCGAAATACCCTCAATCATGGAGCTCCCACTTGACTCTGCCATTGGACGATCACTGTCCACTGAACTTTCCAATTCTAGGGTTAAAATACTAAGTGGTAAACTGTCTTTTGGTATTGGTACTAAACTATCTCCATGAGATTGAACACTAGCTCTGTCGGGGGTAGAGGTATGACGAGAGGCACTAGACTCCGGTGAACGCCGGGAGGCCTTTCAATCATGTGAGTCCATTCGGGAAGACTTGTGGCTACGGTGCGACCGCGAACTGCTCTTGGATTTAGAAGATTTCTCGCTATATCCACTTGTTGACCCCTCCGTCTTACTCTTCTTGCTCGTTGGTGAAGTAGAGCGACTCGGCGGCTGCTGTCTAAGCGGGGACCTGGACCTAGATCTCGCCCGTGACGAGGAGGCTGCCACCGGGGACGTCGGTTCTCGCTGTCGCTTAGATGTGCCTGGGGCTGGAGCAAGTATAGAACCCTGTCCAGTCTCCGCCGGTTTACGAACAGTTACTCTAGAGGGACGTTTAATGGGAGGGTGCTCAATTAGTAACTTATCCCAAAGCGAGACGTTATCGCATTGAAGTGACTTATGAGCTACAGTAGTAGTATAAGTAGTCATTTGCTGCCTGACCTCCCTTAAGGCGACCGCTGCTGTCTTATCATTGTCTTGTAAAACTTTAACGCTGAGTTGCGAGCAAAAGGTACAGTTTCGCATCACCCACAGACCCCTTGAGCGGTCTAGACATTTAACACATTTTATACAAAGGGTGTGCGCAAAAATACCTGAACAGGAGGGCGTAATGCATAAAGCAAAAACCGGGGCAAAGGTAGCCATGACAGAGATTGGTGGGAAACTACTCTAGGTTCTCTAAAGACTCGCCGGGGCCCAGCTCTGGAAAAAAAGAAAATTTCCAGGAATGAATGCTCACAAGGTTAACCCAACATGTTCGCACACAAGTGTTAATAACCCGCCGGGTAACGAGACGTAATACTCTACGATCACAGCTCGCTACGCGGTGGGGTTCCTATGTAAAGATATCAGAATGTCTGAACTTGTCCAAGAGATTTAAGAATACCCTCTGACACAATATAAAAAACCAGCATGGTGTTTATAATTGAAATAGTCTTTCCGGTGGTGTCTGATTCAAGATTCAATTTCGGCAAAACAACCCCCCAAAAAGACGCCGGCCCCTGAATTATCTCGCAGATCAAAAACTGGGAAGGCTGACAAAATACGAGATCTGACTTCTAAAGAATTGTCTTAGGATCGCCGTACGTTGAAGGCGGCGATACATAAATGTATCCCTCAATTGTCTTGGTCAACTAAACCGAATTGTAAATTCGTTATTCCACCCTACCAAGGAGCACCCGCCGGGTGTGAAAGTAAGTTTTTATTAAAAAAAGTTAACCCCAATTGAGCCCTCAATTGCCGTATGTTGAAGGTGGCGATACAAAAAGTATCCCTTAATTGTCCGGTTAACTAAACTGAATTACCAATTCGTTCATCCCACCCTTCCAAGGTGCACCCGCCGGGTGTGCAAGATGTTAAAAGTTAACCCCAATTGTTCCTGTCCCCACTTCTTTGTAAAAGATCGCCGGGGAGGAAAACCAAACAACAACAGCTAGGTTTTTTCCTGGTTTTGCAAAACCGGGGAAAACAACTTCACAACACGTGTCCGCATGAACACTGTTAGATGGGTACAGTCATTCCGCTGGGAATCATAGGGAGCCTGAAACAGGCACCACCACAGAGACGCAGTCCTGGGGAGCCACAGACACCTACTCGCCGGGGAAACAAGCCTGTTTTTGAAACCACGTGTGGCCAAAACTCGGCACCCAGCCAGGTTTTTCATGGTGAAACCGAGAAAAACCCGCCGGGAAACAACCCACCTCGTCCAGATACCACCTGAACGCCACATAGGACCGAAGAGTTAGCCAAAACACAACTAACCCCGGGCCCACAAATAGTCTGTGGAATTAGCCAATACACAACTAATCCAGGAAACAAAAATAGTCCATGGAATTAGCCAATACACAACTAAACCAGGACACACATGACACAATAGTACATATTTATAATATAAATCAATAACACTTGTACATGTGGCAAAGCTACAAGAGGCTGGCTAGGCCTAGGCAGACGGAAAAGATAACATGTCGGAATATAAACAAAAAGCACTGAATTATATCACAACAGGAACCACCGCCAACACACCACTGTAGCAAAAACTTCCGGCAAAGGGAAGACTGACTCGGGACCCAGAAAAAACTTCACTAAGTGAAGAAAATTACGCTGGGAACGTCAGCAAAGCAATACTACCTCATCAGAAAGATAAAAGGCAGCGATAACGCGTAATGAAAGCCGCCTGCATCACAAGCTAACTAACTGTGAAAAAGTTCACATGTCCACAACAGGACCACGAGGGTACATCCGAAATAGACGCCCCAAACACACGACCCAAAATACACTGCACTGCGGGCAACCAACCCAGGACACTCCTGCTACGCATATCCTAACCTTACTCGATACATCCCGGAGTAAACAAATGAGAAAAAACTCACTAGGGACGCAGCAAATGCGGAACCAGCGGAGCGTGGGGAGACACGTCCGGGCAGGCTGAGCGCAGAGCAGAGAAGGAAGAATGACGCCTGAGTCAGCGTCTGGTCAAAGATCCATACAAGTACATCCACGATATTATGGAAAGCTTATTGAATAGTTATTCTTATTTTGTTTTTGTTTTTATTTTTTACGAAGTTTTTTCGTAGTGAGAACCCCATTCATAATGACTGAAGCCATGAGTGAGGTCGCGTGCGCTCATGATGAAGGCGCCTCAAATTTTAAATGCTCTGCGCGGTAGATTCAAACTATGGCGGATGTGTGTTTGAAGAGGGTGCCTTATGTAATAGGCATGTTCGTCAATGATGGAGGGGCCACTAAAAAATTAACTCTCGTAATTACCCATATATCCAGATATTATTTCATAGAAGTGAAACCCTAGTGATATCTGAATGTTCGCCCACTGATTTGCGTTCTATGTATTTCTGATACAAGAATATAAAACTTAGATCAGTACCCCCCTGAGGTTACTAGAATTCCCGTGCTCTAAAATATGCGTGTCTAATCTAGTCTGTGAACTACTACTTGTGCATCAGAGCTACCAGTGATAAATCTAATAGTGAATATGAATCTATAAGTAACATTTATGGTCTCCAGTATATCAACTTGTGAATAAAGCCAGTGATCAGAAGATTAATACCTGAACGTTGGAAGTGGGAGACTAGGCTCCATCCAGATCCACTTAATGCTAGTTGTTCAATTCTATCATTTGTCTTGTACGAGTATTCATACCTTCTTATGCTTCATATTAATCATCATCAAGGAAACTATAGAAGTGTGTTCATAAATAAACGTGATCGTGTGTCTTGTTACCGTGTGTTTATTTTGTGTTCTCTATTCCTCATACCTTGTTTTGTGCATGCAGCCTTCTATACCCAGTCAGTTAGAACTCACATTACCCAAGTTAATCCTGTAGAAAAACAGGGCATAACATTGGCGGCAGCGGTGGTTCTTGATTCGGATAAAAGGTTGCATTGCATTGCAAGTTTGGAACAGCCAGAACACGATAACATCATGGCGCACCGTTCTCACATCCCCATCCCACATTATGATGGGGAAACTTACGAGATCGAAACGTTCATGGACATAGTGAAACCCGTACTTGACCTAGTTTATACCACGGACGCAGAAAAGATAGCCATGACATTAATGCACCTGGGAAAAGCCGTTTCCCTGGTTGCTTACCAAGTGCACCCTGCTCTCACATGGGACGAATTTCGCCCAATAGTGATAGAAGCCATTAAGGAGTACAACGTCACAATGTAGTAGTTGTAATGAAACAGTACACGATTGATGTACTTACGTTACTAGCAAAAAAGAAGTGGAATGCGATAAATGTAGGGAAGTAGCTATTAAAGGTTCCAAAATCATTTGTGAAATATGTGAATCACTCATAACAAGAAAACAAAGGATCATAAACTGTGTTAAGTGTAAAACTGTAGCTCACATGAAGTGCATCTCTAAGAAGACCAACAGTGAAGAACGGGAATTCCTATGCAACATATGTGCCTTGCATTCATTACCGAATATTAATGTAAATAAACCAATTAGTATTAACAACTCAGAATCCAGCCAGGACACATTCAAAATCAAAGATGAATACAGAGTGTTCACCAACAAAGGGCTCCATCTTATCCACATTAATGCCAGATCAATGTACCATAAATTGTCAGAATTAAACTTGTTAGCTAATAAGGCCAAAGCTTCAATAATTGCAATCACAGAAACCTGGCTGGATTCAAGTATAAACGATGGTGAAATAAACATTCAAGGTTTCAATATGGTTAGGAATGATCGCAATAGGCATGGGGGAGGAGTATGTTTGTATGTAAAAACAACCTCACACACACAACTAGGACCGACCTCCATGTAGAAAATCACGAAGCTCTGTGGATCGATCTACACCTGCCGAGGACAAGACCCATCACAATTGGGGTATGCTATAGGCCACCAGACGACACAATTTTTGACCAAATTTAAACGAACGTTGTCATCGCTAGACCCTCGGAATGAATCCATCATACTAGGGGATTTTAACCTGTGTTACAAACAACGAAATGATAGGCTTGTACGAGAATATAGGCATATACTGACAATGCACAATCACAAACAACTCATCACAACCCCCACACGTATCTCTGAGAACACTGCCACAATAATAGACCACATAAACTGTAACAGAGAGGACAAAATATCCCAATCAGGGGTTATACAGACTGGGATAAGTGATCACTTCGTCACATATTGCACACGAAAAACCACAAAAATTACCCTAGAGAATCACAAGATTATCAAAACAAGGTCACTCAGAAACTACAATAAAGAAACATTTCTGGACATTTTATGGAATACAGACTGGTCTCCAGTGTTTGGAAGTACAAACGTTAATGACGCATGGGTTGGCTTCAGAACCATCACAAACATTCTAGACGAAATAGCTCCTCTGAAAGACATACGAATTAAAGCAAGGTCAGACCCATGGATCAACAATGACATACTACACCATCTGGAACACAGAGACAATCTGTTAAAAAGGCTAGCGAAACATAGACAGGATCAAGGTCTGAAACATGAGTTCAACAGGGCCAGGAATAAACTAAGTAGGAAAATAAAATCAGCGAAAACTAATTATTTTCACAATAAGGCAGAGGAATATCAGAATAACCCAAAGAAACTATGGAGGCACCTAAAAACAACAGGCTACAGCAACAAGACAAGGGATTCGTTTAACACTAATATTGCTCCCACCATTAATGATCAGATTTGCCACGATAAACGACAAATTTCAACCTACTTCAACTCCTTCTTCACCTCCATAGCAAACACACTTGCACAGAACCTACCTCAACCTCTCAATAAATACACGACAACAACGGCCACCTTTCGAAATTTCTACGGAGATAAAGACATACACCAAAACACATTTGGATTGCAAAATGTTACACCAAAATACACTTTTGACGAGCTGTCTAACCTAAATGTACATAAAAGCACAGGACCAGACAAAATTCCTGCCAAATTTCTACGAGATGGAGCCATTGGTATAGCAGGCCCCCTAACCCACATCATCAACTTGTCAATTAACACCAACACTGTACCTGCTGAACTGAAGGAAGCTATTGTAACCCCTCTATTCAGAGTGGTCAGTGTGGAAACACTCCATCTACAAGAACAAAGCCTTAAACACCGCGGCTCTCCGCCTCAGAACAGGACACACCAGACTGGGGGGGCATATGTACAGGATGGGACTGCAAGCAAATGAAAATTGCCCGTACTGCCTCACACCTGAGACAGTGGAGCATTATCTACTCCACTGCCACAGACATTACGGTGCCCGCACCCACCTCAGAAGTGTAGTAACCCAACAAGGAGGAACATTCAACATCAAGCATATCCTAGGTGGAGGAGACCTACCACAGCACAGTAAACATGTCATCGCATCAGCCCTAGGAACCTACATCAGAACAACAAACAAAATCACAAGCATATAAAATTACCATCCAACTGAATCTGTACTATACCACCACTGATCATCATCATCATCATCTCTGACCTCACCCTCACCTTGACTTGAATCACACAGTACACATAGAGCAGTACAGTACTGTACTGTACTGCAACTGATCATCATCATCATCTCTGACCTCACCCTCACCTAGACTTAAATCACCCTGACCTCAAAAGACAACGACAAACTTACCCCTCATATACAGTACAGTAGTATAAAATCCACCTTTACTATCTCTCCTAACCCCTATTATACTAACAATTGTTCTTTTCACCCCTCCTAAAACGCCTGTGCAGTAATCTGGAGACACCACAATCCTCCAAGCAAACTGCACATTTAAACAATAAGAAGAAGAACCCCTCTATTCAAGAAAGGAAATAAACTAGAAGTTGGTAACTACAGACCAGTTAGCATATTATGTATTGTACCTAAAATCCTTGAAAGAGCGGTATACACCCAAATTGAACACTACCTCAAACAAAATGATCTATTCTATAAATTTCAATCAGGTTTCAGATGCATGTACTCGACAGACTCCTGTCTCATCCACTTAACGGATCACATTCGTAAAGAAATGTCTAAAGGTAACTACACCGGTATGGTTCTTCTTGATCTACAAAAAGCGTTTGACACAGTAGACCATGATATCCTATGTAATAAACTACAAGCAATGGGCATAGGGTCTATGAACTGGTTTAAATCTTATCTTAGTGGTAGAACCCAAAGAGTCAAAATTGACGATAATATATCTGATCCTATGTCAATTAACTGTGGGGTCCCGCAGGGAAGCATCCTTGGTTCCTTACTCTTTCTCTGTTATGTGAACGACATGGAACTGAGCGTCTCATGTAAATTATTACTGTATGCAGACGACAGCGTGCTCCTGGTTTCAGGAAAAGACCCAATAAGTATTGCCGCTTCACTTTCCAAAGAACTAGAATCATGTAGTGAATGGCTAGTGGACAATAGACTATCTCTTCACCTGGGCAAGACGGAAGCCATCTTATGTGGAACAAAACGCAAACTGAAAGACATTGTGGGCTTCTCGGTCAACTGTAATGATATTCCTATAACAACAGTGTCACAAGTTAAATATCTCGGACTAAAACTGGACGCGAGTTTGTCAGGTGAAACAATTTTGGAATCTATCCTGAGTAAGTGTAGAGCACGTATAAAATACCTGTATAGACAGGTGGGATGCTTGCCCGCGGCGACCAAAAAGACCCTCTGCCAAGCGCTTGTTCAATGTAATTTTGACTATTCTGTGTCATCCTGGTACTCTGCATCATCTAAATCAGCACAGCACAAACTTCAGGTCACTCAAAATAAAATGGTTAGGTTCATGCTGAACCTAGGACCCAGATCACATGTTGGCCAGGAACAACTTCAGTCACTAGGTATGCTCAATGTCGCTGACAGGGCCAAACAAATCAGGCTCACTAATGCTTTCAACATTTTCTATGACAGAGGTCCAGAGTACCTAAAGAATGATTTTGTTAAAGCAAATGAGAGGAGTGGACATAATACAAGAAACAGGATGTTTAATTTTAAGGTCCCGAGAATCCAAGGACAGGGTAAGCAAACATTCTTCTTCACCGCCATCAAAGACTGGAACGACCTACCCCAGTCAGTCCGTGAAAAGAGAACACTGTATTCCTTCAGACGTAGCCTGAAGGAACACCTGAACCGGACAGCTGCGAGAAGGGAGCACCAAGCTTATGTCTACTACTAAATGCGACATAAGAGATAGACAAACCAAACTGAAATAATTACTAATTACGGATTACTAATATTTACTATAGGATGTAAGGTATCTTAAAATAACCCCCTAGAAATACTTTCTCTAAAGTATCTATTTCTTTATCCTCCCCATTTTCCCCAGCTAACCTAATCCCACAAGGACCCCAATGGAAATACGCCTAACGGCCTTATTGGGCTATCCTTAGTTGGAATTATGCAAGGCTGGTACATGTCATATTTGTAACAATCTATGTGGTACCAACTCTGTAAATTACTAACTGAATAAATATTATTATTATTATTATTATTATTATTAAGCCTTCGTTGGGCGTTTTCGTGGCCCACACCCGTATCCAAGACACTAAATTCGAAGGCGATCTAGATGCCACAGTGAATAAGATCGCCCAACATATAAAAGTGTCTTTCCCCACATTGACAAGAATCCAGCAAGAGCAGCAGATTCTGGTCAACCTTGTATCAATATTGCCCTCGGCAGTAAAAGATCATTTCCGTGTGCACGATTTCGTCGGATATCAAAAAGATCTCATCACGATCCGACGTATTTTGGCCGTGCGCACAGAAACACCCACCCAAATCGCTGTAACAAAGAAGTTTCCCACGCACCCGCAGCACCTCGACCACCAAAACCCCAAGGCTCAAACCTTCAACTCCAAGAATGCCTACCCATCCTCATCCTTCCACAACAGACTGACCTACCCTTCCGGCAAGCCCCAACCCAGTAAGCCCCGGTTCCAACCTACCCAGCCACGCAGAATCTTCAACCGGAACAGAACCTACAACACCTACCAAAGTAAAAACCCTACATTAGTAATTATCAACCCCTATGATTTCCCTGCCTGTAGTGCTCAGTGTGCCCTCCATCAAATTCGTGACTCTGCCAAACCTCGCCCCTTTACTCCTCGCATTTCTGTAAATGAAGAGGAGTTGGGACAAGAGGAAGAAATGGAGGAAATGCACACCGGAGAAATAGCCCCTATCATGACCTCAGACGATACCGAGGAAACCCTGGAGGAGGTAGATACCGACTCCCAGGATTTTTAAAGTACCCCCCGCCCACGATGGCCTCGGCGGGGGACGCCATAACTGATTGCACTGCCCCCATTTACTACATGGCCAAAATCAAGGACATTCCTGTCCGCTTGTTAATCGACACGGGAGCTGCCAAGTCATGTTTGTTCAAGTCTTATTATAATCAACACCACCGACTATTTGGCCCCTTGTTACCTACCAAATCAGAACTAATCTCGGCTGCTGATACCTACTTAAATCTCCTAGGAGACACTTTGCCCCTGTCAGTAACTACTCCTGCCCCCCATGCTCGTTGTTATCACCCGTTCACAGTATTTTCCCCCCACTGTAAACATTACGATGGTTTCCTTTTACTTGACCTCCTTCAAAAACTCCAGGCCCAGGTTGACTGCGGCCAGAGGCTGATCTCATTAAAAAAAAAATCCAACCCAAAGCCTCTGACAAACCAATCACGCAGAAGCCTGTTCACAAAAAGAAAAAACACCTCCACCCTCAACAAACTCTGAGTCAGGATTACCAAGTTGCGGCTAGCACTAAGGTAACTCCTAACCCCTCCCCTTGCCCCGAGTTCTCTCAAAATATCACTCATTTCGTAGAAAAAATGCCTCAATAAACGAAAGAAGACAAGTCCAAGCAACTCCCTCTCGGTAACCCCCCCCCATTTCTCCTAACTCTGTCCAGGATCAATCCTCCCATGTTTCCAGGGCAGACTCTGATGTATGTAAAAACCATTCTACCAAATATTTATGTACACATGTTTCCAGGGAAAATGCCGACCTATGTACCCAACAATGTTTTCCCCATGCCCCCAGAAATGCTCAGATATTCCACAACCAACAAAATTTCCCTTGTGACAGTTTTCCGTCAGTAGCTCCCTTCCACCCCCACACAATTCATACCCCTAGAAAACTTCAAAACCCCACACTTGACTCGCCCTCTCATGACAGACAAACCCACCAATCCCATATAACCTCTAAACAAACTGTGACTACCACCGACAAAACTCCCCAAATTCGTCCTGTTAACAACCACAAATCAGTACAGCAGTCCTCCACCAATAACCCATGTTCTATACCTAACTCTTCCCCCACCAACCCTCCGCAGTCCCACCAACAAATTCCGTTTTCTAAATCGCTCACCCCTCACCACTCTGATCCTCCCACACGCGCCGTTAATCCCCCCCTCACGCGTGGCGACCTATGTACCCAACAATGTTTTCCCCATGCCCCCAGAAATGCTCAGCTATTCCACAACCAACAAAATTTCCCTTGTGACAGCTTTCCGTCAGTAGCTCCCTTCCACCCCCACACAATTCACACCCCTAGAAAACTTCAAAACCCCACACTTGACTCGCCCTCTCATGACAGACAAACCCACCAATCCCATATAAACTCTAAACAAACCATCACTGCCACCGACAAAACTCCCCAAATTCGCCCTTTTAACAACCACAAATTAGTACATCAGTCCTCCACCAATAACCCATGTTCTATACCT